>CM068318.1:11610484-11720484 GCA_034766995.1 Acanthacorydalis orientalis | reverse complement strand
AAAGCTAAATGGTCAGATTCGAAATAAAATTCATTCCCTTCATTCATCTTAAAAATAGTTAACAAAGATTGAAAACAATACCATCTAATAATATTATATTACTTATATATTAAAAATACTATTTACGTTTCAGTATTCATGTGAATGTTAATCAATGGTAAAACATAACCTAAACAAACGTCAATATGAACACGTGACAAAAAGAACTTGTAGATACGTACTTTGAATGTTCAATTGGCAATTCGTACAAATAAGTAAAATAGAGACAGATAATACATAAACTATAATCTACATAAAAAATACATTCAATATAATTGATTCCCTGAGTAATATTAAAACTTTGAAAATAAGATTTTAATTAAATTCAAATAAGTTATAAGACAAAATTTCCTAATTATAAGTAAAAATATGATGAAAACACGATTAAAATTATTTGACAACAATGCTGTTCAATAAAATTTCCCTCTCCATGGCCCGCTTGAGGCAATAGACATGCGTAGGAGGCTCGCGTGCCACATCTGTGGCCCGAGCCAAGGTAAAAATTCTATGCTTTCGTCAGTTCTATAGCTATTTGTGTACAGTTAGAGGTTATAATTTCTTTATTATTCTATATATATCATACTACAAAATGCAAATCGAGGAACAAACAGCCGTATTTAAGAAAAAACGTGATTATAAAAATGAGCAACGGTTCTTTCAAGAAAGTTGGACTGAACAATTTTTTTTTATTTATTTCAATGGAAAAACCACTTGTGTCATTTGTGGCGAGTTTCTAGCAGTCCCAAAAAAATTCAACGTACAAAGGCATTATAATACAAAACATGCATTCATATTCGACAACATCCCCGCCGAAAACAGACAGCAAAAAGTTCAAGAACTAGTTCATATCTTTCTGACATCTGATCAACCACGTTATCTTACCGTAAGTAGTTCAAGCAACCTCTCTTTATCTCTCTTTTTTAATGTTATCTTTCTCAAATACATGGCTCGCATAAATACAAAAAAAATATAAACATTGTTAATAAGAGATCATTTTATTACTAATTTATAAGTAAGAAATTTACCTGTTACGAAAAATCCCATTGTTAAATAATGCTTTCAATTGTATTGTTGGTCTATATGTTATAACACAGTGTTTATTTTTATTTTATTGAATTTTTAGTTTTATATTTAGATGTTTATTACAAATTAATTAAACATAACTATTACAGTGATTACATTGTTACTAACTACTAGTATTAATAACAGACTACACATATCAACAAAATATACACAATATCTATTTTGTTTTTAAATCACAGCTAACTATATAATAACATTTCTTTATTTTACTTTGACATATTTATGAATTATTTTTACGACATTTATATATCAATTAAATTATTTTTCTTTGTGCTCTAAGTTTATAACACCTGTTACCATAAAATTATTTGCTGTATTATTTTAAATTCTGCATTTATTTATTCAATATTTAATAAATATAAAAAAAGTATATAACATTTTTCAACTAAGTATTTATTTGTTTTATTATAATTAGTGAAATTGGTGAATTCTTATATTTTAAAAAAAAAATAATGAAAAAGTAGCAGGTGTTATTGCAAAAATCTTTAATTTAAACAAATCAATAATTCGTACAAACAAAATGAACAAAAAATAAGAGAAAGTGTTTGTGCTGGTTCGTTGTAATTGCAAAACGTATTGTTCGCATACCTAATATTTTAATGGAGAAAATGGAAAAGTCTCTAATGATCTGGATAGATTACACCCAGAAAAATATTCCTTTGAGATTGAGATGTAGTGAAACAAAAAGATCTCAAAACTTATACCCACTTTAAAGAACTTAGGCAAGCATTTTCTGAAGAACCCTCTGAACATGCATTTTGTGCTAGTAAAGGGTGGTTCGAAAACTTAAAAAAGCGGTTTTCTTTATATAATTTGAAAATTCAAGGAAAATCATCATTAGCAGATATAGAAATTTCCCAAAAATTCTCAGAACTTTTTAAAATAATTGAAGAGGGTGTTTATACTGCAGACCAGGTGTTGAGCCCCTTGCCTTATGATTTAAGTTGCAACAGCGTGTGCTATAGTCAAACCGTATCATGGTTGTGCCGTGTTTGGCCCGAAATCCATATCACGAATCTTGCTCGATATCATATGGCAAGAGGTTAATATATTTTGTTCTTAATTTGATAGATTATATATATATATATATATATATACTATTTAAAAGAATTTATTTAAAGAAGTTAAAAATCCATGCAAACATTTACTATAATTCTAATCGGTCTTTCAACCCATTATTGAATGTGATTAAATTAATTGTGGATTCCATTTAATAGGCATATAATTCTTGAATTTTAGAAAAACATTTTATATATACTTAAATATGCACAAATTATTAAAAACTTAATAGGTAATGATATTAAAATTATTTTCTTCGCAATATGTTCTCACATCAGTATAATTTATCAAATTACTGATGAAAATAGATATTTTATTGTAAAAAAAAAGTAAATGTAATTACTTATAGGTTCAAAGTATGTGTAATATGTATGGTATTAATAAATCGTATAATTAACATTATTTATCCAGAATAAATCAACTTTCATAATGTAAATAGAATACAATAAATCTTTAATCCTCTTAAATTCAGTCAGTACAGTTTTTTTACAAATTAATGGAATAGCGTATTATTTTGATACTAATGTCATTTGAGTATAAAATTCGTTTAATATAAAACATGTTTACTACGTTTCTGTAGCAACGGAAATAGCGTTGCGGAAATAACACCACCCTTCATCCTCTTAACCATGAGAGTAAAATTGTTATTTGGTACGCAACGTTGCTGCCGTTACGTTGTCATCTACTATTATTCGGCCCGGGCCTCAGTCGCCGCGTAACAGCAGTGTTGTAAGTGATGAGCGTAACGCTTAAAATGTTGCATAGTGTCATCTAAATTTCTAAAAATTCAATTTGAAAAGTTCAAGCTTTATTGTACTTGAAATTTAAATTAAAACTATCAAAATAAATCAGCTTGTCTTTTTCAAAAAATTAAATACAATTTTACGGATTATTAAATATGGCTAAAAGTGGTGCTGAAAGAATGCGACTATATCGAGCTCGCCTTGCGGCTTCTAGACCGATTAAACCACGAAAACAAACTAAATCCTCAACGCAAAGGTCACAAGAGTATCGAGCTCGTTTGAAATTAGCGAAGAAAATTAAAACGGAGCAAGATATGCAACAACCATCAACTACCACTGGAGTATCATCCACTATACCCATACAAAATGATTCTGATCAGGTGCTACTGATTCACTCTGGATCCAAACCACCTCAAAATAATCATATTAATTACGACTTAAATTCATGACCGAAATTTAAATAGACCTCATGCTCGCCTTAAATTGATTACCTAGTATCGCCATAAACTAGTAAATACTTAGTTTATATCTCAGCGCATGTCATACTCACCTATTACTTAAACATAAGCGAGAAGTGACACACACTCCTAATATGACATCACATTAATACACCTTTTACACATTTTTATATATATATATATATATATATATATATATATATATATATATATATATATATATATATATATATATATTTATATATGTATAATAGTATTATATAATGTTAAGTTTGCAATTTTTAAGTTATATTTATTTTTTATTTCATTTCATAATAAATAAGTTTTTTAGAGTTCTTCCAATACGATGAAGATAACCTCATTTATAATACCTGTACTGAGGTGAGGTCATATAAAATATTTTCATTGGTTATTTCATATTTAATGTTTTTAAATTATTTTATATTTATCGCCAATATTTATTTTCTATTAGAATTGTAAGATAAGCAGAAGAGAAAATCTCATAAAAATTTATAATGAACTTTTATAAGTGCTGATTTTCCAGAACAGCTATTATAGATATTCTTATACAAATATCAGCACTACTTTTAACTTTGTTTAGTTATACATCAAGATATCGATCTTCATAAAATAAAAAGAAATGGGAATGGAAGAAAAACTCAAAACTATATTACTAAGAAACTAAATAATGGAAAAAAATATACAAGCCACATTAAATTTATGCCAAAAATAAGAAATTATAATAAATATTGCAACATAGGCAAGAAACATTGAAAATAAATTTATTAGAATAAGAAATAATAGACTAATAGCTATAAAATATTCCTGAAAATATAGATTATGGATGAACTCTTTCGTTTGCTGCAATATTATGTACTGATATAGTAGTATTGATAAATTTTTTTGTGACGTTTAAGTTGTTTAAAATTTTTATTAATGTATCTGAAGCGCTTTATCCATATCTGAAATGTACATTTCATCAAATTTGTTATAATGGTTCTATGATATCGTTAATCATCTAGAGATCGAGTTCAAAATAGAAGTATTTAAATATAATTACAGATACATTCCATCAACAAGAGTTTATTGAAAAAGAGATTATGTGAAAACCTCATACGAACAGTGTTTGATTTATGAATTTTTTTATTTCAATGTGCATGCTTTTTTCTCTCTCTCTCTCTCTCTATATATATATACATATATATATATATATATATATATATATATATATATATATATATATATATATATAAATGTTTATGTATGGATACTGAAAAATAAAATAAACAAAACAAGACATTATTGAACATAGAAATAATTAGTATAAATACCCAATAACAAATAAAATCATAATGAAATACTCTTCTTTGTAATTTAAGCTATCAACATACCTATGCATTACAACAGTTATTAAATATGAGTAGTAAAAGAAGAAAATTCGCAGTTTTACAAATGTATTATTGTAGTTCATTATTTCGAGATCTATGTAATCCTTCAAATGTATGAGAGAAATGTAAAACAATTTAAAAATGACAAAATAATTTAGATGAAAATATTTTATTTTACCTAGTCTATCCAGTAGTTGGTAAATTAGTTTGTCCTCAGTCTATGGTGTGAACTTCAAAAAAATGTTATCAATTATGAAATTCTATTAAATAAAAAATTAATAAATAAAACTTAAAAAATGGCAAACATCTAACACTAAAATGTATGTATGTGTATGTATGCATATATATATATATATATATATATATATATATATATATATATATATATATATATATATATATATATATATATATATAAACCTACATATATGCATACAAGCTAAGATAAAGTTGATGATACAAACTTGACAGATTAGCAAAATTAATATTGCAACTTGTCAACTTTATCTTTCCACATGTTTGACTTCATTCAGGTCTGACATGCGCATAGACATAAACTGCGCGCTTGGAAATAGAAAATTTAGTAGTAAGATGAGGATGAGGAAGAGTTCAGCATTATTTGATTTTTGCCCTGAAATGATTATTATACAAAGCGACTTTAATTATTAAGCGCCAGCAACTTAATCGCAGCGAGTAAAGCCAGTAATAGATATAACCAATAAATTCGCTCGACCAACATATTTAAACAACAATTATTAAAACACTTTCCAAATGTTAACAATTCGTCTAGAATACCTAATTAATTTTGATCAGTTGACTAGAGATTCCCCGATCTGCTCACTTGTAATGCTTGTAACCTACTTAGATAAAGCTGATAACTAAAGTCTGTTACTTACATGTGGTTAGGTTATCTATTACTTTTTTTTAACTTATCACCAACTACATCGTTGGCAAGTAACGACTAATTTTTTTCCATGTAATAGTCGGTACTAAAAGACTAATTTACACTAAATACCTGTCATGAGTTGAAACGAAGGTTGTTGGAAAAAAATTAGCGCTATTCTGTTTATAACAATATAAAATTAAGTTCAGAAAAATACAGTTAAATCAATAATTCGAACTTAGTGCAATCCAGACATGCTGTTAACAACAGAAAATAATTGATATCAAATGTTTCACCAACCGAGTAGCTTTTTTGCAAATAGTTTTAATAAACATGAACTTATAACACAGCTTCATTTTCGACTTAAAAAGCAACAAATTTAAAATAATGGTAAAAATATTTGTTATAGGTTGCGAAAGCTAGGAAAAGTCATCCATTTCGTGATGCATTACATACTGAATTAGAAAATAGACTAGTATCTTGGATTAACTATGAAAAAGATTTAGAACATCAAATAAATGGCCAACTAGTAAAAAAAACAGCTACAATGATTGCAAATGAACTTGGTATTGAAAATTTTACTGCGACTGATTGCTGGGTGTATGGTTTCAAGCAACGTAATGGTGTTAAATTTAGATCTCCGAAAAAAGAATTAGAAGTAAAATCAGAAAACAAAGAGCTGATAACGTGTACACCTCTTTTTGATTTAGGACTTATAGCTGAAGGTCAGATGGACGAAAATAATGAGCCTGCAGGATGTAGTATTAATGAAACTAATGATTCTGTAAGTTTATATTTTTATTAATTATTTATATTCATTTGAATATCTATTCATGTAAATATTTACAAACTTTTATTGTTCTAATAAGACATAAAGTTTAAAACAATTTGCTTTTTAATCATTTTATTAAAATAATAATTGTTAATATCGCTCTTTTCATTTATTCAGATAAAGTAATTCACTATTTTATTTAATATTTGCGATAAGGTTTTTTTATATAAAAAAGTGACATTGCTAAAATTTAAACTTTTGAGTGCCTCTCACTTAGCATCTATAACGTACAGAATTGACACTGTAGCACTCTTGTTTGTAAAATTGTCTGAAAATGGTACAGAAATGTGTTGTACCAGGCTGTAATACTGGTCGAAATAAATCGACGAACGGAATTTCGAGATTTCGTGTACCAGCAAATGGAATGACTAGAAGGGCATGGAATAAAGTAATTGGTCTTAACCGGGATTTAACCTCAAATGATTATGTTTGTGCAAAGCATTTCTTATTGAAGGACATTAGAAGCGTTGTAAATACATCTGGAACGGTAATTAGAAAAATATATATTTACCACTTTTCATCATTTTCTGAATTTTAACAAAATGGTGGATTGTTTTCAAAATGGTGATGTGTTACAAATAACGTTTTTTTTTTTTTTTGAAAAAAAATGTATGCATAAGTGTTTATATATTAATATTTTTATGTATTGTTTAATGAAGTTACGATATTACATGTGTGAATAAAAACTTATGTTTTGTATAAATATATATATATATATACACGTAGTTATGTATACAAAGTAGTGTATTCGTATATATATTTTTATCCATGATCGACTATATCAGGTGCCGTCAATTCGACCAAGATTAAAAAAAGGAGCAAAACCTGTTTTACAAGTAGGTGATGAAAAACCTGATGTGTCAAAAAATTCTGCAAAACATTTACGTTCAGTTAAAAGTGAATCAGATGTACCACATTTACATGTTGCAAATATTACAGTTAAATCTCCAGAAAACTTATCGTCACCTCTCAGAAATGCAAGGACTAAAAAAAAGTAAGTTTTCGATAGTATAAAAAAAATGACTCAAATTCGTGTTAAATCCATTATAATTCAATGTTTTTATTATTTAACCACTTTTAACTAGAACATTATGAAGAAATTTATTGTATGTATTTGTTGTTTTACTGCAATTCATTTGCAATTGTATCTGCTTTTAATAAGGGGCAAAGAAGCTGCTGATCCTTTGGATATTAAAATGGACAATGAAGAAATTGACACAACACAATCATCTCTTCCACAAAATTTACAATACGTTGATCCACAAACATTCATTGGAAGGTAATATGTTTTTAATTATTTAAAGAATATTTAAATTACAATCAAAATATTTTAGTATTATGATAAATGAAGAACTTCAGTTATTAAGAGCAAGAGTGGCAGAACTTGAATTTCAAAACCTTGATTTAAAAAATAGAAATACAGAATTAACAACAGCTTTAACTCAAGCGGAAAGTGAAAAAAAACAGTTGAAAGCAGAGTTAGATGCCGCTTTACTTGCCAACCGTAAACTAAATATTGTTAAACATAGCCTCATAAATACGATTACAAATTTAGGGAAAAGTAAGTAGTTTAAAACAATAGTATAGATTTAAAAAAATGACCTTGTATGTAATTTTAGATTTGGGAGCTGGTGCACTTCCAACATTGGATCCTACTTTGGATATGTCCGATACAATCGTAGGAATCTAGTAATTTTATCAGATAAATATTATTTTTTTACATCTTACAGACAATTCATTTTTAAGCATATTCGAGTATTTGATCAAGCAAAAGAAATTTATGAATGCAATAAAATGTACTGCATGGAAGCTTACATCTTCAGTAATAATTTTATATGAGTTTATTATACTATTTAGATTCCAGTCAAGTGTATATGAGAACATTAAATTAGTGACTTATTCAAAAGAAATGAGTATGTCCTAAATCTAAATTTAGTTAAGTGAATAATCTAAATAAAAATAGTTAGTTAAGTTTTTGGTGTTAATCTCTAAAATATATATAAATATATATATATATATATATATGTATGAATAAAAGTACATATAAATGTAATTTAATGAATGTATATTATTAAATTTAATAAAAAACATAGAAAATACAGTTGTGTACTTATTTTTCTAATTAAAAACTGACTGCAATGTATACCAAATATGAAAATAAAAGTAATGTATTGACTATTGATGACTACTAGGTCACAAGTATCACTAAAAATATAAACATACATAAAACAGTAAATATAAGTTGAGGTTTACATGTGGCCAATAAATACATATTTTTGTTAATTATAAATAACATTTATTATGAAATGACAATTATATTATGAACAATTTCAATTTTTACTATTTATTACAATAGAAGTTACAAATTTAATCACCACAATAAAATTCAAATGAAACCATTAAATATAACAAAAATAAAATAGAAGCCAGTATATATATACAAATGTTAAAAAAACATGTA
Organism: Acanthacorydalis orientalis; assembly: GCA_034766995.1. Taxonomy (NCBI): domain Eukaryota; kingdom Metazoa; phylum Arthropoda; class Insecta; order Megaloptera; family Corydalidae; genus Acanthacorydalis; species Acanthacorydalis orientalis. The sequence continues at coordinate 11,711,538 of CM068318.1, read as the reverse complement.
ATATATAAAATTTTATTAAAATATTTATTGGCAATTACTTTTTGAAAGTTTTTAATTTTTAAATTATGCATTAAAATACATACCTCATTACAACATTCATTAGTCACATTCACTTAACAATTTGATTTTTTAGAATCTGTACCAATTTTACAAAATATATCCTATATGATACTTTAATTTTAAAAGAATTACCTTAACACACATGGGATGCATATATATTTTTAAATTATAGAAAATATAACTTCATCAAATTAACTACAATCTAAAAATCAAAATAAATAAAATAAATATGATACAGTTGCCAATAAATATCAATACTACATTCACAATATGTATATATATATATGTACTATTTGAATGAAAAAAATGTTTTATGAAATCCTTATTGAAAAATTATGACTTTTAGATGAAAAATTAACACTGATTTATTTGTACTAAATTCATATATGCTGTCATATGTTTCTATTGTTATTTAATAAAATAGTTTTTTTTACATTACTAGTTAACTACTTATACATCTATATATAAAAATGCAAATATTTACAATATTCTTTAATGAATTTGCTATTAATAAGGATTTCATATCAACATGAAATGAAAAAATATTGCAATTACATGGAACAATATTTACACTTTATATTAATACTGAAATGAAAAGTTAATTCAGTCTATTCACGACAATTTCTTCTTGAACGCAGATTCATCTTTTGCACAACTATAAACAAATGATTATTATTTTACTAACTTGTAAAAGAGAATGTTACATTAATTTAATATTATTTTTAAATAAATTTACCTAAATTCTTATACATTTTTTTCCCAGATGCTTTGGATTTTAATAGTTTTTTCTCACGAGCTATTTTCAAGTTTTCTTTTGCTCTATTGATTTCCTTGCGATATAAAACTAATTTCATTGCCTCAGTATAACCTTCATACTTATCTACCATACTACAATTATAAATTAACAATTAAGTCTTAATAAAATTTTAACAAAAATTACTTTACTAACCAATCTCCTCTTCCTTTTTTATGACCAAGTACAGGTGGTACAGTGACAATTCCGTTAACTCGATCTTTCAATCTATTGATGACATTCACCATCGCATATGTAGGGTTTAAATCTGTTAAATTCATGTTTAACAAATTTGTTTCGTTTGAACCAGAATCACTAGATTCGGTAGTTTTGCGTGACCTTCCAAAACTGCACTGTCTGAGTATATCCTCAGGATTTGAAGACAAAACCTCAGCCCAATTAAACTTCTTCATATTCTTTAACACTTTTTTATTTTGTTGTTCGGATCGAAGTATTCTTTTACGTAAAACTTGCACTTGTGAATTTATACCAAAAGGTTGTCTAATACCTGCACTGATAATTTCTTTTGCAACTCTTTCTTGACTAATATTTTCTGACTGTTTTTTAAATTTCCTAGCAATGAGTTTTTTTGTTAAATTGTCACAACCTACTGTTTTGTCAAAATCTAATATGTTGTCATTTTTATAACCATATTCTAGAAGCCCTTTACAAAATACTTTTCTACAATATTCATAATCTGGTTCTTCATCGAAATCTAAACTTGATACATATCGAAAATATTCATATATACATTCTGGATAAGATTTTCCTAAAATGTTATTTAAAAATTGTCTTAGGTCACTAATAGCAGTACATTTTAAGGTATGCACTACATCAGGATCTGATATTTCATTCTCCCATGGAAGTTTTGATTTTAACCAATATAAAATATTAAAACCTAAATTTTCTAAATCCGACCTACGAGAAGTACAACCAATATGAGCGTCACGAGAGCAAAACAACACTGTACCAGCATGTGCTTTACGCTGATCATCACAATATTCTTTATGAGAACCATCACTTTTTAGGAACTTGCTAGCTAAGCCATAATCCAATAAATATATCTGATTTGCATTCTGTAATCTTTCACGATAACAATAAAAATTGTCTAAATGATCACTGTTATTATTTACAGACTTACAAGTAACACAATTATTATTATTATAATTATTTTCACGTGATAAACTTTTCATATACTTTGAAGAACCATTTTGTATTTTAACTACACTTTTAAAATTTTTTTTACTGTTACCTAGCAAAAGATTTGATCCTTTAATATCTGAATGAACAAAACCTTTGCTATGTAAATATTCTAATATATCTAGAATTTGAATAGAAATGGTAAAAACAGTCTTTAAACTAAATTTATTATTTTTTCTTTTAAAAACTGAATCTAAATCAGTGCCATATCGAGGTAAAATTAAAAATCTTAAATGATGTGATGAAATTAAATGCGATCCAGAAGCAACATAATGCGGAATGCCAATATCAGTTATACGTTTTTTCAATGTCCATTGTTTAACTAAGGAAAAAGATTATTTATTAAAGGGTATGAATTGATAGGTAAATAAATAAACTGTTAACATATTTAATTTTTTACTTACTCATATGATATCTAGCAGCTCGTAGGTAACAATTTATTTCAACAAATAAAGGTCCACTGTCATGCTTCTCAATTTTAGCTACGTATTCTGAATCATGCCTAACAGGATCTTTTATATTATCGGAAGCTAAGTATATTTCTCCAAAGCCTCCTGCGCCTATACTTTTACCAATACGCCACTGCTTTTTATATAAATCTGTCACGATTTCACCATTACGTATCATTATATCAGTTCCAATTGAAATGTTTCGATTTAAACGTTTTTTGGGAGGTTCTTCGGTCAAGCTATCTGACAATCTTCTACGCATGTTGAAATAGTTCTTAGACTTGTTACTGACCTATGAATCAAAAAGTTTATTAATAAATTGAAATATTTAGTTCAATTTTCAAAATATATATCTTTATTAACATAATTCATAACTTAAATGCATTGTGTAATTTACTAAATAGTGGATGAATCTGTTAATAAAGACATATACTCTGTTCTTATAATAAAAGTCTCTGCTGCAACTGTTTGCTGGAATCTGAAAAAGAAACAATATATTTTTATTACCGCCATTTAATTAAAAAAAGTAAAACTCCATATATAACGAAATAGAAAAAATAATAAGTCGTAGTCTTACCGCAACGAGAATCTGAAAGAAATGAAAATTGAAACAAGGGAAATAACAAATAAAATGCCAAGTACCTATATCGATCTTTATTAAGAAAATTTCAGTTTTACATACCAATTCATACACATTTTAATGTAGAAATGACATCTAAATCAACTATAATAAAAAGCCAAAATACAAAACTGACAACTTCATTTACAAAACATTATCGTAATCATAAACTTAAGAACTTTGCATGTTACATGTTTTTAGAACCCATCAATTAATAATATATTTTAACAAATATATTATTAAACTAATTAAAAAGTACAAGGAAGGCATTTAAACCAGGGTAGTATTTAATTGATGATTTTTACTTACCAAAATAAATAGATAAAATGAAGAAAATACGATAATTTAATAAAAATTTATAAACACTTGAACATTGACAACTATATGTTTCATAATAAAACAATGATGTAAAAAATTGATAAATTAACGGACATTTCCTTATCAAATAATGCACAAAATATTTTAACCACGTACATACAATCAATAATACGTAAAGACGATAATAAATAATTATTAGAATTACCTCTACGAACCAATATTACTTTTTAAAAACGTGTAAGGAACTATGTCAGTTATAAAATAATAAACGGTTTTGGGCTCAACCAACAGCCATTTTAATTCTTAAGATCAATACCGGACACTTTCTTCTTGTCGAATAAAATCTTTATCAAACCGGTTTAGCTTTCTCTATTAGTCAGATAATACAATCCATGAGTTAGACGCACATAGCAATACAAAAAAAACGCTTTTGTAAAATGACACATTTTAAGGAAGAAAAAAAATATTTATTGATTTAACTTAATTACATGTAGAAATTACAATCAAAATATTTTGAAATTTAAAAAAATCCCTCATCATCGAAACTATCCTCTTCTGAATTTGTTGTTGTAAGAACATGAGCCAGTGTATGTTTGGGTACTTCACTTCCACGTACAATGATATTATAACATACTAATTCCATTTTTGACAAACTTTGTTTTAAAACATATGTTTTCCTTGAAATTTCTTTACGGCTTTGTGAATTTCCAATACCTGTAAATAAGTAGATAATTAAAGGCACACCATATACGTAAATGAATGTGAATATTTAGTATTTTCAATTGAATACGTACTCATAAATCCTTTATAAATACTTTTAACAAATTCACAAGTTTGAAAACATTCATCGGTATTGCCTGATCCTAAACTATTAATACATTTCCTCATTAACTCTCCAGTAAGATCAGCTAAGCCTAAGATAAATTCTGGAGGTGGTAATAATGTTTTTATTTCATATTCATTTTTCAGATCTGAACTTTCATTTTCATCAGTATCTGTTTTAAGTGTTGTTTTTAAAATTTCTTTTTTATCTTGCTCAGTTACTATATATGTCATTTGTCTTTCTATACTATCCCAATTTTCAATAGATTTTGTTTTCAAATACTGATAAAATGTTAGAGCTTCAATATATTCCTGAAGTCCTGAAGAATATGCTCGAAAAAACTGATACGGATCTTGGTTTTCTAGTTCGAATGCAATATTTTTAAAAGAAACATTAGCAAGAATATTCAATCTATGTTCAGCTTCATTAAGAATATCATCTCGTTTATTTTCCCTAATAACATATTATTTATATTTAATACATCCCTTTAAATAAAAATGTTCTACTCACCTTTCTACATTATGTAGTAAAAAAATAATCCTTTTACTTTCTATTGTAATATCTCTACTAATTTTGACAATACGTTCATATTTATCATGTTTATTATCCAGTTCATTACTATATTGTTTAAATATTTGTAATGTACGGCAATTCTCATTCAAGGGAGGAAGTGTTCCATGTCCTTTTTCTTCAAATTTTCTTTTTGATTTATCGTTGATGTAGAGACGACCATATGAACGATTACGTCCTTTTCGATTATGTCCTTCAAAAATAATTATTGTAAAAAGAAACATTCTTTCATTAAACACATGTGGTTTTATAATAGTATTAACCTGACATAATAATGGTTATTAGCTTAATATTTGTGTAATGAAAATTTAATAATTGAACTGAGACTATTATTAACGATAAAAAAATAATGTAACATTAAATATCAATAATCAACACAAAAAAATCTGAAAATTAATGTTTGTTTGCAATATTGGCAAGTGCTCCAAAATGTATCATTACTTAAAGATGTTCTTTATTCAATTAAAAATTACTGTTTCACTATTTAATTGGTTATTAGACAATAATCTGTTAATTACTGAAATTATTAACATTAAATGTCATTTCATAAAAAAGTTTTATTCAATTATTTAAATATAAACAAAATGAACTTCAAGAATAATACATCCGACATTTTATAAAAGCGCCGTACATTCAAATTGGCTGTAAGCAATCGATTTGACACGCAAGTTAGGAAATGGGCGTTTAGTCGAACTATATCATAACATAGTGGTTAATTATAAGTAAACTTGTAATTGTAAAATGGTATATTTTATATAAATTTACATTTTATGCAATTCTATACATATTTGTTATCACTGAAAATATACATATATTTCTATATCATTTAAAATATGTGAACTATCAAGTTTGACTTTTTTTAGATTCGTTTTATTTTAATACAAAACAGAGCCGGTAAGACACGTCTTGCAAAATGGTATATGAATTTTGATGATGATGAAAAACAAAAATTAATAGAGGAAGTACATGCAGTAGTCACTGTTAGAGATGCTAAACACACGAACTTTGTTGAGGTTAATTTTTGATTTTTTTAAATGATTATATTTGTGAAGTGATAATTGTAATTTTCTTTCAGTTCAGAAATTTCAAAATAGTATACCGTCGTTATGCAGGACTCTATTTCTGCATATGTGTAGATGTCAATGATAATAATTTGTGTTATTTGGAAGCTATACATAATTTTGTAGAAGTGTTAAATGAATACTTTCATAATGTTTGTGAATTAGATCTTGTGTTCAATTTTTATAAAGTGTATACTGTTGTTGATGAAATGTTTCTGGCTGGAGAGATTCGAGAAACTTCTCAAACTAAAGTACTCAAACAACTGTTGATGTTAAATTCGCTAGAGTAATATTTTGTTGTTGATATTATTTTCTATCATTGTACTTCATATGGTTATGCTGCTTTTAAATTTATTAATTTAGATATTATGTAATTCGTTAAGAAACGTTTTTTATTTAATACTCTTTTTTAAAATAATGTATATGTATTAGTTTAAATTTTAATTGCTCAATTGATATTGCTAAAAGTAAAATAGTAATTTAGTTTAAAATGGATTAAAAATTTCAAAGCAGCATATTGCATCTAAATAAGTATTCCCAAGAAGTTTATTGTAATATGTATACTATTCATGAAAATCATAGAAATTCCATATATATTGTTATTTATGTTAAAAAAAAATTATAAATAAATGTATTTATATATTTTACTTGTTAATGGATGTAAAATAATACTTGAGTCTGCTTGAATTTTGTGTATCGATAAACACAATGTAATATAAGAAATATGTATCATTCTCATCTCGAATTTTAATTTTTAGAAATATGAAAATGTATCATTGTACAAAGAAAAATAAAAAATATTCAGCTAATGTATATATTATAATGATTTTGTTCCTAACTAATTATCCAATGCAAACTCAATGTAATCTTTTGACATAGAATTAAATGATTAATTCTGTTAACATGTTAATTAATAACAAAACAGTTGAATTTTAAATACAATTTTATCAATTGTAATGTGATACAAAACATTTTTTATTGAGAAAAATATAAATCATAGATAAACACTGACAGATACATTGTTAAAACACATCATCATAGAAATATGTGATTATAGGACTCAACTATATTCTAATTATAAATATAGATTTATATTTGTATAGATTAAAATTATAGGCAATGAGTCTATAGGTTAAAGAAGTGCAAATAAATTTCATTCTGCTTACTCCTGCCATCTATGATATAATCCACAGACAAATCATAGATTGATAAATTCAAATTGAATATTTGGAAAATGTCTTTATAATTTATATAATTATTTATTATGAATGAAAGTAATGAACTTTGAATATTATAATCATACTAATGTTAATATATTAATAAAATATAATAGTTATTACCTTAAACAAAATCAGACTTTTCAAAATATGAAATAGTAAGTTATCAATTACTTTAATTAATATTTCAGTTATTTATTTCACCAAATGCATTGATTCGGGTTCGAACTTATATTTTTAAATTGCGGATATATTACCACTGCATTGAATAAAATTGACAAATTCGATTTTAACCAGTTTACTAGATGATTTCCGTACAACACCTTTTTAATAGAGCTCCTGTAGCACTATATATTCCCGTGTTTATAATAATACACCAGGCTTTTCATTTAGATATAATAATCCAAAGTATACAGACTGCTTTCTTTTATAAAGACAGTATTATTAGTTTTTAATTTTATTATACTAAAAATTTTCTTGTAAAATCAATTTATGACAATTTTCATTATATCTTATCTAGTATTAAATCCCCCAAACCTGGCCTCATAAATTAGTATTTTTTTATAAATATGCCAATGTGAAATATAATGATATAGAAAAGCGTACGAAATTAAGAAATATTATCAAACCCTGCATATGCAATTAAAGACAAAAATAATAAATGATAATTTTACATATAATTATCTTCAGCCTCTGACAAACTATTACTGGATAAAGGATTCTTTCAAATACTTCCAATGTACGTATATATATATATATATACACAAACGAATATGTGAATATTTGTATGACAGAAATAAAATAGCTAGAAGAAGAAAGAGCAGTAGACAAACGATAACCCGTATGAAGTTTATTTTGCGAGATATTTAAATATGTCAAAGATAAATTATTTGCACATAAATGAGGAGTGAACAAAAAATTCATAGAAAAAAATTATAGTATCAACATTATTCCAGTTTAATCTAGATGTGTACATCTGATGTGTTTGTATATAAATTATATACAGTTTGAAAAAAATATCCATAAATATTCATACACATTTATCGTTTCGTCACTTGAAAAAATTGTATATATATATATATATATATATATATATATGTATGTGTATGTGTATGTATGTGTGTGTGTGTGTTGTATTTAATGTTTAAATTATATTATAGTTAATAATGATTATAATGTCATAATATAATTATTACTGTTTAAAGAAGGGATTACAAAAGTAAAAAAAATATACATAATGTCAGAATAATAATTTCTTCCTTTGTTTATATTGTATTAAAAACAATATAATTAAATTCTAATTGTAGATAATATACCGACATAATATTGATAGGAACAATGATTTTCCTTGTTGAAAAAAATTTCGCAAAATCTGCAGTAATACTTATAGTTAATATTTGAAGTCAATCTCACAGGTGATTGTCTGTTAATTGAAATCAAAACTCATTGTGTGTAAATTTCATCTCTGACCCTGTCGATTCCAATACTGTACATAATTGTCTACACAGTTTTTATTTCACGCAGCGCTCATTTCCTTCAAAACTGCTGATTTGTTTAAGAACGATCCATACAATTGTCTAGAAGGAACTGTTCAGATAAGAACTAATTAAAAAAAATGTTTAGATTTTAATCGTTTCAATTTGTAAAACATTTTAAATAAATCATAGAGAAAGGTATTGGTTTCTCGTGGTTCGACTGTCCATTAATTGATTACATCAGGTGTAAGCATTTTTGACAATTTTTTAAAGTATTAGCTACGATGAATTATGTTTTGAAAATACTGTTTCATATAATATTATTGAAGTTTTTATTCGAGTGTTGAGTTTAACTGTGACTATATTTTTCAATAGTTCCGGGTTCGAAAGATTTTTCTATACTAGCTTTCATGCATTCGTTATTGCTTCAGTATACATTATTTATTATAATGTTCATTTATTCAATAATTTTTATACATCTAACATATATATATATATATATATATATATATATATATATATATATATATATATACCATTCTATGAGAACTTTAATTTCTACATTGAATAATTCTTCCTGCATATATATTTAGTAAGAGTCAGACAAAATGAAAATATGAAGTAGGATACCGATTTTTTTTATATTTAATGAGATCTATCCACCTCAATCAATTAAATTTTATCCAACCTGAGAATTAAAATAATGTAATTTTACTTAGTTCGAAGATATGTTTTTAAAACATGATTTCAAAAAATAGACTTACATCTTTAATTTAAATAATAATATATAATAGTTCTTTCATGTGAATAATAACTTTTTCATATAATAAGGACTTGCGTTGACAATGTACCTGTTATGAGTTATTTATTATATACTACAAAGTGAATAATATATATATATATATATATATATATATATATATATATATATATATATATATATATATATATATATATATATATACACATACAATCGGCATTTAAATTTATGTTCAGCGTATATGCCCCATTAGGAGCCTCGCGTGAGATAAAATGACCTTTAAGTGACCCCTGACATGATCTACAAACGATCCCTGACATGTTTGAGCATAATTTTTATCATATATTACAGAATATATTCTTTCAAATGTGTTATCACTGGAACGGAAGTTGTAAACTGTTTTTTATAAAAAAAATATTTTCACTTACTTATATTTTTTATAAATAAATAAGTACAATGATATTAAAATGACAATAAATTATAAATTAATACGTATTAGGTTTTTGCAAATAATATTGTGTATATATATATATATATATATATATATTAATATAACTTTTAAAAATATTTCATGTATTTTATATTACTGCGCTTTATTTTAATATTAAAAAAACACATTCGTTGTAAATTTGAAGTAGTGTTAGATGGTTGAAACACCATTTTAAAATAGATAAATTGTTTGTTTGAGGATGAGTAGGACAGTTGTCGTTTATCAGCTCTAAAAATGATCTTTACCACAAATTAGAGAGAGAATAAAAATTTCAGAAAGAACGAAATTTATTATATCCAAGAGATGAGGCCGTTATAAAAATATTTGTAAAATATGAACATTTTCTCACTATATCTGTGCTCGTTGTAACCAAGTTCGATTTTATTTATTTTATGTACATATAGTAATAATATTAGTATTTAAATTTCTGCTTTTTTATTGCCATTATTTTTGTTTTTCTTTTGGATTAATTGTGGTTTATATTATTTTCTTTAAAAAAAAACATGAAAAATTATAGTAGCACTTAGTTTATATAAAATACTTGTTTAACATACACGTTTATTTTTTAGTGAATAATCATGTGGAATAGGTAATTAATTATTTTTTTCATCTTTTAAGAAATTATTCGGTCCCGGATAACTTAATGTATTAAAATTGGCTACCTTATGCCTCAATTAATATATATATATATATATATATATATATATATACATATATACATACACGCATATAAAAACCTTCTTTTCCTACCAGATAGTATTTTTACAAGAATTTTGATTTATATTTACATACGTATCTATTAATAAATAATATAATGAAGCAAGTACATGTATATACAAATGCATGTACAAATTCGTGTAACCTATTTTTAGACTGAACACCACATCACAATTCAAATTTAATCCATAAACACATGTTCACAATAATGTTTATATCTCGAACACACCTAAATCATTTTAATGATTTTTAACCTCATCAATCATTTCGAGAGACCTCTAACGTATTTAATATTTCGTTAGACAAGGACACACGTCTCAATTCCGTCATACATTGTACTGAAATAATAAAATGTCGAATTATAATTTATACTTGGCACTTCCATAAACATTATATTGAATTTCGATAATCGGAGTGCACTAGTTTCGTTTCATAATAAAAATGAATGAAAGTGTGTTTCTTTTTTGTATTTTTCAGTTATGTATGTTATACGATTTAGTAATCAGTGTATAAAAAAGTATTACATTACATGAAATGTACGATACGTATATATATATATATACAATGTGATCTGAGTTGTTATACTCATGTTTTCATTTTAAGTCTATTGATTTGTAGAAGTCAGAATGATAATATTTTTTATTTATTATTTTTGTGTAATTATATATATATATATATATATATATATATATATATATATATATATATATATATATATATATCATCATCATCATCTTCAGCCCCTGTTAATCCACTGCTGGATAAAGGCATCTTCCATGATTTTCCATTTTGTTCGATTCAGTGCCTCTCTTTTCCATAGTTTTCCAAGAAAGTTTTTGTTATCCTTATCCCATCTGTTCATTGGTCTCTTTCTGGGTCTTTTCATATTCCTTGGTTCCCAGTCAATAATTTCTCTTGTCCATCGGTTGTCTTCTCTTCTTGCGACATGTCCCGCCCATTTCCATTTCAGACTCTTTACTCTTCTTATTATATCTGTGACTCCTGTTTGTTTTCGTATCCAATATATATATATATATATATATATATATATATACACATATGTTCTAATAATAAAGTAATTAATACATTTACAGAGTTATGCACATTCTTATACTCATATAGATGAAAAAGCATTTCATAAATATTCTGTTAATCTCATTTATATTATTTTCAATTGACAGTAGAATTAGAAGTGTTTGCATGTAAAATCATATCCATCTGAGTGCTCTCGACTAAAAGCAGTAAAGCTTTAAATGGTTGGAGTAGTGACATTCGAGTGCCATGACATAAGACAATCATATATTTAATCATTCATTGAAATGTGTCTTCGTTAAAAAAAATTAATTGAATGCTTTTATTACTTTTGTAAGCATTGAAAAACGATTCAATACACTGGGATATAATTTCATGTAGAATTTAATGTTTTTATAACCGGAAAACGTAAATTTCTTATTTTATAACTGAAAAGTTTCGCTTAAAAATAGTTTCTTTGAAAAAAAAGGCAATATCCGAGATAACATTTAGCAAATACATGAAAAAATAATACGATAAAGAACTGTTGACGTAGAGTGAAAAATGTTTTAAATTTATAATTTAATTATAATGTATATTGAAGTAGATTTGCTTTTATTCGAACATTAAAAGATCTAAAATTAAAATTGACCGTTGTATAGAAAATAATATCTGTTTGATATTTAGTACTTTTATATATTATTATTTATTCTGTGGAAACCAAATATTTTCATGAGCTAAAAGTATTTTAATTTTTATTCTATATGCGAATTGTTTTTATTCATTTAAATAAAACAGTAATAAATCTGTAACTAGTTATTCTGATCGTTAACTTTGTAACAATGTGGTTAAATATTTATTTTTCAAATTGTACTCTCTTTCAATTAGAGAAGAGAGATTATTTTAAATAAACCATTCTATAATTAATCATATAACAAATTTTTGTATTATTATTATCTTATTAATTGAATGAAAATTTTAAATATTAATTGATATAAAACCATCAAATTCATTTAGTATATTCATCTGATATGAAAATATCTATACAATATCCATTATTTGTGACATAACCAACACCATGACTGAAACTTTCTTGTATAATAATTTGTCATTCGAATATTTACATTCGTTTTACATACGTTACACGTCAACATTCACATTTTTTTTCGACAACGTGCACATCATACGAAATATAATTCATATTTAAAAGCGGCGCACACAACTAATTAATTATAAAGAAGCCACTGAAAGATTTCTCTGCTGACTTAATTAATAAATGTAAAAAATAAATGAGTGCGGAGTGAAAAACTTTTGACTAATAATTACATCGGAACGAAAAATGCCACGCATGCTTTTGGAAAACGCCGCCATATGTTAATTGAGAAACGTTTTAAACTAAAAATACCGATTCCAATCAATAAATAAAATGTTGCCAACTGAAAACAAAGATGAAGACACTGCTCTGTCATTATGAAAAAAACAATCATTTTTGCTTTATTGTTTTTTTTTTATTTTTATTCTGTTAACTGCTTCGTTTTAGATGTTTTCTTATATGACAACACGTTGATGTTGTGCTTTGATGTAAACAGTTTTTAAATGAAAATTAATTATCTTTTAAATCAAAGTGATGTTAATTGTTCTAATTATTTTGTCGTTACATAATAGATATTTAGTTAATATTTAGTTACAATCATTGCTGTTTACATATATATATATATATATATATATATATATATATATATATATATATATATATATATATATATATATATATATATATAATATAATATAAAAATCAATAGATGTAATTGACAGAACCATAGATTGTCAATATTAAAATATTTCATCATTTTCTTAGATTTAAATGATTTACGGTTTTATATAAAAATGTCATTATATATATATATAGTCGCTAACTAGAAGAATATAAAAAAATCGTGATAATTTAATTAAATATTCAATTTACAGAAAATAAACAAAAATAAATACTCTAAACGGCAACATTTTATTCGATTTTTTTTTTTTTTGAACAGAATTCAAATCTTAAGTCATGAGATTTAAACATTACTCATCCATGAATTATGACATGATTTATGAGAACTCCAAAATATTGTACTGTTTGAAGAAGATTTACGACAATTTAAATAGTTATGCTTTCATTGAAGTTGTCTGATTTATATCAGGAAAGCTTTCAATCGTATAGATAAAAGAGAATATCCGCATGCGATGCACTTAACTCCAGACCAATACACTAAATGAATTGTTTCATGTGTGTTTAAAATAATTTAAGAATGTGGAATTCTGTCTTGATTTTTCTTCGTAAACGGTTCACACTTTGGTTCTTAAATACTTAGTTTTATTCTTTAAACTCAAACTATTTCAAAGATACGTTGATTTTTGAACTTCTTTCATATATCATTTCTTTCCATCATTTAATTATCTGACACGTAAAGTCCTATTTATTTTTTACATGTAATCCTGTAGATTGTCCTGGCAATTTTGATCCTTATTAATCATTTGAGCAATAATTCGCCATAATTAGTTTCCATCCTTAAGTAGAATGTTTAGTACCTTATGTATATTAACAAGTAACTTATACAGATATTTTAGTAACCGAAAGTAGTCTTGAAAGATAACTATTTGAGTGTTTTATTAGAACTAAGACAACTAAGATAATACATCTTTATATTAGTGTTGTAACTTTTAAATATTTACACAGAACGCACGATACTTCAGTTAGTGTATAATAAATTAAAATATAAAAAAATATTATTTTTCATAATAATAATAAAGTATATTGAAATAAAAAATACTTTTAAACTGCAGTTGACAATAGGTAATGAGTATAAAACATAGATTAAAATATTATCATTGGATTTTAAGCCGGGGGTTGTAAAAGCATAATTCGCTGTAAGTAAATTTAAAAAAAAATAAAAACACTTATATCTTGATATATATATATATATATATATATATATATATATATATATATAACCTTATCATGAACAGAAACAAATTCAATATCTTTCTTGAACCTTTTCCATCTTAAACCTATTTAAGATTTATATTACACTTGAATGGTTCGTATGTATAAGAAAAAAATCATACATTATTTATGGAACAGAAGAATGAAGTGTATCGTGTTACACAAACATAACACCGACTGGCCAATTAACTCGAACATATAATTCCTGTTTAAATATCGAATAGCTATTGCTGGACAGTGGAGCTTTTTACAAGGTGTACATTTACATGTTTTTGTAGTTTTAACTTCACACAGATTAATTCTGTGCTGTAATCAAAGCAAACGTTCATGTATACAGTAGTATACACGGATCATTAAATCATGTATTTCTTTACAAAAAATCACTTCTTAGAGAGTGGCCTATTTAACAGATATTTTTGTTTGTTTGATTGGTTTTCATAATCAGTTACAGTTACGATATGTTTATATTTAGTGTGGAATATAAAACAGGTGTGCATAAATACCGTTTCAGGGTTGCCTCAAATAGTGCTAATTCGTTCAAATACTGTTCGTATAATGTGTAAATATATAAGTTGTAATAGAATTAAATAATATACAATTAATATCTTCTTCTAAGTCGAAAAGCTTCCCCTTTCTTTCCTGTGTCCCACTGGTAGAAAGGTATCTATTTAAATGTTTTATTTGTAAACAGAACAGGTTTTATTATATTTTTTATAATTTATACAAAATACAATAATTAAATAAAAAATTATACTTTAAGTATTTCTCGATCAATGTGACCCTTGTGCTTGTTGACCAAAAACAAGTTTGTTTATATCCGGTTCCATTGCTGTGAACGATAACCGAAGATCACCTCTGTCCATTATGTTAAGGCGATTCCGCGTTAGGCTGAGTAAATAATTCACACAACTGGAACCTGATTCTACCAAATACGAAGTAAGAAATACCATGAAAACGATTTTACTTCATCCCGAAGCTGTGAAAACATTTTAGATATTGTACGTACTCTTGGTCCAAAAATGGTGTTTTTTCTTGACTGAAACTTATTTTGGCTGCTGTGTTGCTCGATTCTTAAATTCTATTTTGATGGTCAGTTCTCCGTTCACTTCACTTCTGTTTTCTTTTTTCTTCACTTCTCTGTTTTCTTTTTTCTTTTCTGTTTCTTTTCTCTGTCATTTCTCTTTTATTCATTACTCACTTCTCTCTGTGGCCCCCTAATCTGGTACCTTGGCCCTCCTTTTATGTGATTTTCACCTGTGGCCCTTTTATAATATACTAGGGCTTCCTGGAGACCGCAGGTTGAGAACCACTGCTCTTATCAATAAATAATAATTTAAGTCATAAATTTTTATTAATTTGAATATAGTTTTTTTTAAAAAATCATTACAATCGTACAATTTCTTCTTCGTATGCATATATATATATATATATATATATATATATATATATATATATATACACATATATATTTGTATGTATGAAAATTAAATATATGTTATCACAATATATTATTTTAATTAGTATTAGCAAAATCATGTACCATGCTCATCAAAGAGACCGCCACGCATTACTACCGCTTTCTAATCTATCCGAAACTATTTTTCCATCTTCTTGTGTCACGAAATGTGAACCCCTGAGACATGAAGAACACTGAAATGTGTCAACACACATGTTGAAATATTTTTGTTTACATTTAATCAAATCGTATTTTCGTAAAATATAGAACGTACATGCATGTACACATACATATATAACTTACTATGTTATTCTTGCACGCATGCATATGTTTTTTAAGTAATCAATAATCTGATACATTTGCGGTTTTATAAAAAAAAAAAAATGAAAAAAATGTCATAAAATCTAAGAAATTACTTATAACTATGACATAAAGATTGAATAAATCACTTCAATTAATCTTAGTTACCGTCAGACTTACAGGACAAAGAAAAAACGAAAACATTTTGTAATTATAATTTGTTTTGAAATGTCTATATCAGTCTATATAAAAGAATAAATAAAACAATTGAAAACACTTCACCAATTATTCATTTGTTTACATATATATATATATATATATATATATATATATATATATATATATATATATATATATATATTATTCTTGTATGTAAATAAATTTAGTGTCATTCTTTTAAATACTATTTTGATTATTTTTAGTATACAAAAAAGTCTTGAGATATTATACTTATTATATATGCATAATAAAGTTCAGACATACTAATAAATTATTTTGACTCAGTACATATAATTATAGGTCAGTACAAAATTTTACAAGACATTTTTTAATAAATATTATATATGTAAATATACAACTTTTATTTATTTAAAATTCCTATAAATATTTATAACTTTGGTTATAAATAAGATAAAGAGACAAATATACAATTTCTGATTTTAGTATTCTTGACATATTGTGTTCATACATTTTAAATATAGATAATTGTTTACATTAGAAGTACAAAAAAGTATTATATTCAAGATACTCGATCAAAATTTTTAAGTGATTTATATTTGTAAGCGATAAACTATTAATTTTATTTTTTATCGTGGAACGTATAAAGAAATATTCCAATATCATAAATTCGGCTTGTTTTCAAAGAGAACACGTGCTGAATATCCATTGTTTGGCGGACTATTGTTTGTTTCGATAATGTATTCAGATCGATGTTGTATCATAAATAATATTCTTTGTGATTATACATTTTTATATTCGTACGTCATCGCCCCATGCAACCGTACACATTTAAGGTGTGCACTCGCGTTTTATGGTTGCGTCCTCTACTTGCTAGCTCCGCCATACACAAAATGATGCCGTGTAAAAACAACCAATCACAGTATAACGTCTCAGGTGTAATAAAACGTATATTATGGTCGCATGCCACCCGTTTATATAGACCGTTTTATTATCAAACAGCAGAGTTCATGGTTTGTTGCTTTACGGTGCTTTCATGTGGTCGCCAGTTCGTTGTTCGTGTTAGATTTTTATAGTCACTATCTGTATAAGTACAGGGTCGTAAAAATTATATATATATATATACACATATATATATATATATACATATAGATAGATAGATATAAAATTAGTTACTTTATTTAATAACAGGTTTATAATAAGAACTGTCTGCAATAAAAGAATCGTGTAAGAATCTAATAAACATTCAAATAGACAGAATTAATAGATATATTTTTTAATCGAGGATATCGAAAAATACTTTTTAATAATTAAACATTATATTAATTTTTAGAAATTAATTGTAGTAATTTTCAATCCAATTGATTTATGTATAAGTTTCGTTTACATTAAGTTTGAAAGAAATATAATATATATATATATATATATATATATATATATATATATATATATATATATATATATATATATATATATATATATATATATATATATATCTATCTTTGAAAATAGTTTTGTTCTTATTGTTTTATTTGTTATATATGTCTATAAATAATTTCAATATGTCAAACCTCGAAATGTTGAACTCAAATATTTAAGTTTTCAACTGATTTCAGTCAATATACTTAATGTAACTTTAGTTTAGTTATTTAAATTTCATGCTCGCTGCGTACCTTACCTTATTTACACAACAAATTGAACTAACTTATGGGGTATTTTTTTATTAAATGGGAAGAGGTGTGTCGATTGTAACAAAAATCACTTTCCTAGATGTAAATTGATCATATTTGAGTTTTAAAAGTTGAAGATAATACCAAAAGCCGTGCTAGTTTCTTTTCTACAGCTATTTAATTATTTTATGTATGATATCGATGCTTGATTTAAGATAAAGAGCTATGTGTTGTAGTAAGATTGATGTCAATTGTAACAAAAAAAAATATAATAATCAAAATAAGACTAACTCAATTTCAAATTGATTTTTATTAAGAAAATGTTTTTTTTATGTTATTAATTTTAAATTAAGTATTATTACAAATCCATATTTAATTAAATATAAAAAAAAATTATTCAGAATAGCAGTTGATACTATTCTTTACATATATACAAGTACTGCATTCTTTACATATATACAGGTATTTTTTTTCAATCAATTGATGTTATTGTTGAATATATTTTTTTTAATATTTATATCCATTTTCCACTCTGATACATTTACATCCTTTAGAACATTATTTCATAGTTATAATACCTATCATGGCACAGAGATACTGAAACTCTACTATAAAGAAACAAAGTGTAGAGTTTAATACTGAAGAAGTAAAAACAAAATGAAAAACACTACTTATGAATACTGTAGAAAATAGAGCTTTCAAAAATATGCTACACGTAATTATATTCAGATTATGACTAAGGCTATTTTCAAATGTTTGAAAATATAAAAAATGGTGTCTTCTACATAATGTATTAAAAAAAGTGCAAATAAAAATTATAGTTTATAATGGTTTTAAGTTAAATTATGGTTTATACGTTTAGAATGGATAGATCAATGTAAATAGAGAAAAATATATATGAGGAAAGAATATGTAATTTATATGGAAGCACAGTTAGCGAACATTTAATAAGAGATTACAATGAATTCGAGAAGATAGATATAATCACATACTAGAGATAAAAAAATATGTTTGGTTTAAACTTAATAATAGAAATAAGACTAACGGTTTCGTCAATCAGAAAATCATTTAAGAAAATAATATTTTAAGAAGGTACACGTTTTCTCTAATATTCGAAATGAAACCCATTAAACATTACCTTATCTTTCAAATAGATCTTTATTTTAATTTAATTTAATTATCTTTAGAATAGAGTTTAGTATTAGTTTATATTAGTATTAAATTATAGTTTTAATTTTTAGAATCAAATACCCTAAATTATATTTTATAAATGTATATATATATATATTCAAGAGTGGCAGAGATAAATTTAATTGTAAGTCTCATAAGGCATAATTAATGCATATATATATATATATATATATATATATATATATATATATATATATATATATATATATGTATAATCTACTTAACATTTCTTAGTAATATCAAGCTGTATCTTGCAAGTTAGCTATGACAAAAAAAAAATGAAAGACAACAGTATCAAATAACAACTGTCAAAATATTTAAAATCTAAGCCTGCAATAAAAAGCAAATACATATTTACATGAAATAATGATATAAAAAAGTGTTAGCAAAAAAATCGTCGGTAATGATACTGTACGTAATGTAAAAAAAAAATAATTTTGGACCAATTCTGATTCTGAGTAACAATCACATATTCAAGGAATCCATATTTCAAAAACATGTCGACGAACATTAATAAAACAGAGAAGAAAAACAACATGGATTTCAGACGATCTGTCGACGATTATTTTCGACAACTGTTGGTTTTGTGACGAAGGCGGCTCGGTGCTATTAACTCGAGCAGATTGGCGCGTAAGAGCGAACATCTTCCTGACAGGAAACGACATAACTAATTTATGAATAATTACAAATGTCTTGGCGGAACGAACTAGATCGACTTAGTTACCATTATACACATCTTCGTAGAAACCATTCCTCGCAGACGGACAGTCAACTGAACGAACTCAACGGCATGTATTTATATATTTTTATTCATTAGTTATATACTTTGCTATGTTCGTGATTCGGGAAAAATTATTATTGACCGAACTGTTTTTAATACCATCTGTCATAGCTGTGTCTATTTTACTGTCAGCGCTGCGCGTATTTGTCAAAAAAGTAAGTTCAGTCAATCAGTCATATTTTTTTGCTTTCATATTGCGCCACTGAAAGAAATATGTTTTTTGAGAATGTGTTCCCTTATTATTTCTCTGTTAATTTTTGTAATGATGTCGGAATGTTTGATTTATGGAACTACTGAACTTGTAAAAAGTTAAAACGACTTCAAACTCAACGTATATTTATTTTAATGTTTTCAAGTCAATTAAACACATACATATACATATATACATATACATATATATATATATATATATATATATATATATATATATATATATGTATATATTGTAAGTGTAAAAAATAATTCTGAGCATTTAAATTGAATCAATCATAACTCAGTTTTAAATTAAAATATTTTCTCATCGTTTTAAGAGTTTGAATTAACAACCCTTACACTTAAAAACACTATATATCTTGGTTAATCAGTTGGCATAATCTGACAAAATAGAAGTGAAACACAATGGCGTACGAAAAGCAGCATGTTAAGTATTGCCTACTTTTTGCATTCCTGTTGAAAAAAATGCTACCGAAGCTGCAGGAATGATTTGTTCAACTTTCAAGGGAAGTGTTGTAACGCATAAAGCATGAAAAAAATGTGAAACAGTGAAAAAGGTTCGAAGATACATTACGATCTCATCGACTCAAAGCAGCCATGTTTTTTCGACAAAGGATTCATCAGTTACCCGACAAGTGGAGAAAAGTTCTGAAAAATAATGGAGGATACTTTGAAGATTGAAACGTATTTCATTTTTCTGTAATCATTCGTTTTCTATAAAAAGGGTACCGAATTAATTTGTACACCTTATATATATATATATATATATATATATATATATATATATATATATATATATATATATATAATGTGAGGAACAAAGTCAACATATTTTTATAAAGATAAATTTATTATTAAGGGCGAATCATTCAGCGAGGAAGATTCAGAAAAATAAAAATTAGAATTTTTATTACCAATTGATATTACCAAAATGCAGACTGAAAAATGTACTTTAAAATAATATTAACATGAATGCGATGAAGTTACACTTTAATTGAAAAAAAAATAATGTTAGAATTCAAACAACAAAAACCGCAATAATTTTCCTACCGACCTAATAAAAATGTCCAGAGAGAGACTAATGTAGTAGTAATATAAGGTTGTTAGGAAATATTTTTCTGTATACTTCATAATTTTTGTTATAGATTGAATTTTTGTATAAGTTCAGAATTACAGGTATTTTCAATATATTATAACTTATAACATATTAAAATTGTTGTGCTGCTGTTGCTGTTCAAATTAGGAACACATATATTTTCTGTAACCTGTCATCAACTAATACAGAAACAAACTGGCCGTTTAGGGTATAAGAATTGGGTAACACGAAATTCAAATACTTCAATTACTAATTACTTATATCTAAATACTGGTAATAGATATTAGGATATTTTATTGAAGTAATGTTCTGATTTTATATTTTAGTGAATACTATTTTGTAACATTTTAATTAA
This sequence comes from Acanthacorydalis orientalis, assembly GCA_034766995.1. Classification (NCBI taxonomy): domain Eukaryota; kingdom Metazoa; phylum Arthropoda; class Insecta; order Megaloptera; family Corydalidae; genus Acanthacorydalis; species Acanthacorydalis orientalis. Next base: position 11,689,750 of record CM068318.1, on the reverse strand, counting down.
TATAAAAACGATAACAACAGAGTTACTTATATTTATCCATTTTAATATTCCATTGTATCTGTTGTCAGCTGCGCCAACAATAAAAATAGTCATGATAATTCCATTATAATTAATTTATTCTTATCATGAGTATAAGGAACTCGATGCGGTGAACGGTTCGTTTAAATAATCAACAAAGACTTCCGACATTTTCAATCAATTCATTTTAAAATGGAAAACTGGTCACAAAAGCAATGCGATTAATATCAGCGATCGTTTTATCAGACACAAACAAGCGGATCGTACGTATATCATTATTATATTTGTATTTCTGTTTGCATTTCAATAAACTGATACGTACATTATTGTTTCCCAATTTCTCCGTTGGTGTCAGTATTGTTCCATTAGATGTATTATCAGACAGAGTATATTGTTTCAGTTTACGTGGAATAATAGTTACAATTAATGAACGGCCATTGTGTTCGAACATTTAATTGCATGAATTATACGAGCATAATGTTTTCGAATGTCTACTAAACATTTATTGTATTTAAATTGGGTCACGTATATTTTTTTTTAATATTATAATCGAACGTGAACAGATGTCTTTTTGAATCGGTACACATTACTTATTTATTTCATTTTCAATGTTCAAGCAAATGTATAATTTAATACTTGTATTGTTATGTTTGAGTGTTTCCAAGTTAATAATACATGCATGCGCCCACCTTTTCATATACTGATAGACGAATGCATACACACGTACACAAATATATATATATATATATATATATATATATATATATATATATATATATATATATATATTTGAAAACTCATACGCATGCGTATGTTTACGTGCTTGTGTAATTAGAGTTCAAAAGATTTGACGCTACATTTTTTAAGACGACCCTCTTCTAAGAATAGCTTTAACGCCCAGCGTAAATGTTTTATAGTTCTACCTTTGCGGTAGTACGACGGACACAAATCAATTAATATGACAAAAATAAAATGATAACGTGCATATAATTTTGTATTTTTTCTTATAATTTATTTATAAACATATATATATATATATATATATATATATATATATATATATATATATATATTAGATACACATATAAAATTAATTGAGCATGTCTCATTATGAAATCTAAATAACTAAGATGTTATATTCACAATACTATAAATGATTATTAAAATACATGAGTGTTTCATTCATTGTATTGAAGTATTTTATACACACAATAAAAATTATATGTGAATGTTTAGAGTTGAAATTTTATATCAGTGCCTTCAAATTTTTTTTAAAAAATATATAATTAATATTTGTAACACATATCAAATTAATTAGTTATATTATAATGTATTATTGATTCTAAATCTTATGTAATTTTGTTCCAAAAGTTGTTTTATTCATTAAACTACGAATATCGGCGATTTTTTAAATGCATTTATAAATGAAGGGCAAAATATACATTTTTCCTTCATGGCTACTACTGATAATAAGATATTTTTAAACATTTACTGTTTATTCTTTCACATATTCTTTATAATCATTCTACTTGATGCCATCGTCAAAATACAAAGTATAAAATACCCCACACGTCTCATAAATGACTTTAAAAAAATTAAATGAACTGGATTATGAAACCTTACCTCACCCACCTTATTCTCCGGACCTGTCTGCCACAGATTATCATTTTTTTAAACATATGAGTAATTTCTTACTAGAGAAGATGTTTAAAGATCAAGCATCAGTTCGAAGCACTTTCGTTGAATTCGTTAATTTAAGGAGTCGAGAATTCTGTCTTGTAGAAATAAACAAACTTGTTTCCCGTTGGAAGAAATGTGTGTAGGCCAATGGTCTTTATTTTCATTAATAAATACATTTTTTAACTGATATATTTGTCTTTATACTCGATACTTAAAAACCGCAATTATTTTCCGTTAACTTAATATATATATATATATATATATATACATACATTTTTTTAAATACTAATCATTTAAGAAGTATTGAACTATATATGGACGAATGTATTTAAATTACTTTTAAACATTTCTGTATGAATTTACTTTTAAATCATTTGTATTTAGTATTATTTAATTTCAAAAATTATTTTTGATGTTATTATTAAATGTGAAGAATTTTTTTGATCTATTATTATATCTGTCAGTAAGGATTTTTTAGATTAGTTTGATAGTTCTGTAGTAAAATATTTTATTTGCATTTTTTGAGATGAAACGTTCTAACAAAAATAATATAAATTAAGTTTTGTATCAATTTTGATGTTATTGCCAACAATTTTTATTCATTCATAAATATACGTCAACTAAAAATTTTATACATATATATATATATATATATATATATATATATATATATATATATAAATGTGTGTGTGTAGTATAAAGAAAAAATGAATATAAAGAATTTCGATGTAAGATGCGTTGTTAGTGTTTAGCTCTGGTTGTTCATTTCATGGGACTGACTAGTTTGACGGCAACGAGGAGCTGTCTTGCTGGTAAAGAGGCGTCACGCTCCGTGGCTTTTCGGTTAACTCAAAGAGTAACACAGCTTTACGACCACAGAACGGTTGCTGTCTGAACGTGACATACGCCACAGTCGTGATAAATGAGCGCGGCATGCCAGACCTGGCTTTATGACAAACGCATGCTTTTATTAAGATGAACTTTTTGTCTGAGAATGGAGTTACAGTACGCCGTTTATGTAATTTATATTGAAATCTCTCAGACGTTAATCAATTCTTAATTCAATTATCACTTTGAAATAGTTTTTTTTTCTATTTAAGATCATTGAATTATTTTTTCCGATTCTTTCAAAGAAGACTTTTAGTTATACAATGATAATTACTATATAAAAAAGAGAATAAAAAAGTTGATAATAATTTTAATAGAAACGATGTCTATGTGGCTATATATAAATGTACATTATATTTAATAAATTTAATTTTTATTATTCAGTAATCTCTTTATGTTTCTATTTAGAACAGAGACACTATTTTAATATATATTTGATTAAAAACTATTCAAATCGTTTTTGTGTCTTTGTAAAAAAGTTTACTTTCATTATTATATATTTTTTTAATAAAAATGTCACTACAAGTAAATACTTATGTACTTTAAACAAATTTAAATAAGTGAAAAGAAGTATAAATATTTTTACATGTACCACCACATGAATATGTAAAGATCACATGTTTATTAATCGCATATCAATGTACAAAATCGATTGATAATTTTGTAATCTCTAAAATATTGAGTGACATATAAGCAACAAACAATATGAGATTGGATATTTAACGGTAACGCATTGAATAAATACTAGTAAGAAGAAAATGACTCTTACCTTTTACGCAAAGATAAATATATTTAAAATCATGTCGGCTATTTCCTCATTGTACATCCATTAAAGTTCAATATCCTCTCGGATAAAGTTGTTTGTTTGTTTGTTGATATGCATGTAATACAAAATGCATATGGATTTATTTCTCAGAAATCCATTGACAGTACTTATTTATAGGTTATGAATAAATATTAATAATATTTGCATACTGAACTCGCTGAAATTATAGCGTAGACAAAATCATAATGTGCTCATTTTATTCTAAAACACAATGAATCGTGTTGTTTGATGAAATTCAATGTAGTTTCATAAAAAAACAACATTAACGTTGCATATATTTCCATGTAACAACTATATAAAATAATTGGTTTGTAGATACTTGGGGAATTTATATTTGAAATAGTATTCTGATTAAAACCTAATCGATAATTTAATGCGTTGATAGATAAATGTTGAATTTTTAAGGAAATTAATTCGCTGTACGCCGTAGTGCATTCCATGTTTTCTTTTAGAATTTTTTAGAATACATATAGGTTGAGTAATATACAAAAATATATATTTTAATTTATATCAGTTATATTACATGGCACCAATTTCAATAAAAGAATGTATAAATAATTTTAAAACAAAACGTTTGTATATTCATTTTAAGTTTTCATGAATATTAATTTATAAATTTATTTTATATATGAAAAATTTTTTATTATGATGGTCTTTTAATTAGTTTGTGTACTTAGATTTAAATATTTGTATAATTACAACCATACAGAGGAAAATATATACAACACATACAGAACCGTTCTTTTTAAGACAATATTTTGATGCATTTAAGAGATTTTTGTTACCAAAATATCCATTTATTGAATAAGCATGAATAAAATAGCATCAGCTTTGTAATTGAATACTTAAGCTTATAAGAAGTAAATACAGCTTTTTAAATTTAACTTGAAACTTGTTTTCTAGCCATCACTAGAAATTATTAAATTTTTATTGTTTCAAAAAATTGTTATAATGGTAATCTGTTCTAAGTTTTAATTGTGATGAGAACCATTAAGGGTTGTAATTATAAAATGAAAAAAAAACATATTTTACACAAGTGAGCTCGTTAGTAGAGTACAGAGAATGCGTATGAGACCCAAATTCTATCATGTTAAACTATTAGACCGAACTAACTCTAAGAAAAGCAGCACGATTGGTTTTAAATAAAGATTTCAGATTCAAAAGCTTACTCGTAAGTGAAATGATTGAAAAACATGGGTAGATAAATTGAGCGGAGAGAAAAAACGCTCAACTTTGGCTTTTTTATATTATAATATATATAAATATATATATATATATATATATATATATATATATATATATATATATGTATACGTTTATAATAAATATATAATATAAAAATTATACTAACTTCATTCCAAGATTATAATATTTTATAGGCAAATAATTCTATATGTATTTCAAATTATAAAAAGCAGTCGTTTAGTTTGCGTGAAATATGACAAGTGAGGGTATGAATTGGAATAAAAATACATAAATGTGGAGTCGACACGAACCAATGACCATAAAAAGAGTTTGCATCGAAATTAGTTATTCTAGCTGAGTAAACAATAAATACCTACATATTATTCCCATAAATGCAATTTATATGCATGTCGTTGTAGAATTTCGAACGCTCTGCGAAATAAATACATTTTCCACAATGGTATTGTACGACTTTATGCGCCGTACATAAAAAACTAACGTTTGTTTTTCATTCCAGAACCAGTTCAATTTCTCACTAATTAGTTCTTACGAATTAAATATGTTCCACTTTAATCACATCATAGATGTAAATATTAATAATAATTATTTTCAATGGGACTTTTTTTCTATTCTATTTCTTCATGTTCTGTTTACGTTAATCGATTTTTAACCGTTGTGGCCTGTACTTTGTGAAGTTAAATTGGCTACAAACTGCTGATAAATCGAGTAGAAGAATAGGACAAAGTGAATGGAGATATTCAACTTATTGATATCGATTGAATTGTATGTTATCTGATACTTTATGTCTCCATTGTTTATAACGTGAATTGAAATTAAATATAAAGTTGCACACAGTTCATAGATAAATTGTGACAACTAAAGTTATACAATGAATGATTAAATTAATATATTTTTCATTCTTACCTGCTATGCTGAAAACTTCCAACCAGAAAACTGAAATTAAACATTAAATAATCTAATCGAAAAAATTAAGTAGACACTATTTTTTATATATTTTATGTTTAGCTCAACTGTTTTTCAAAATACATTAAATTTTTTTACTCTTATTTTTTCTACCGAATAAAATGTTCAAAAATATATAAAAATAATAATAAAACCATATCAAACGAATGAAGAAGTATACATGTTATTCTTTAAAAAATTACATTATTTTTACATAAAAAAAGTGTGTTATAAACATATCAAGATATTTTTTATATATGAATTTATTCTTGCCTTGTATAAGATCATAATTTTTAATTTGATTATAATCACAGAAAACTACAAAAAATCCTGTAAATAAATAAACAATCGTTTGAAAAATTAAATATTTCGAATTATCAGTGTTTTTATGAGTTTTTCTAGTAGTAGATATCTCTATTGATAATCAATGTACATAATTCAAAAATATTGATAAGAACTTGAAATTATAATTTTTTTCATGAAGTAAAAATTATTTCTTTGGAGCTATTGTAGCATACTCTTAATTTTGTAAGTTGATATTAAATTCAGATGAATTGCTTTCAATTAAAAATCAATATCCAAATGGTTCAGCTTGTAAAATAATATTGAAATTACAATTTTCTTGTTCAAATTTTTTTATTACAAAAATAGAGTTCAAAAGTGTCATCATCCAAATGATAAATAGATTTGTAAGAGCGTGCCTTGTAGATATTTTAAAGTTCTACTAGCTGAACTATGGAAAACGGGTATACAGGAAGCTATAACAATTGTTCTACGACTGAACGACAATCCTTGTTTTAAAAAATTTAGATTTTTTCATTTATTTGGTCAGTAGGTTACGGCTCAAGGTACTTTCGGTTCTACAAAATGATAACTAATTCGAATTTTAAATTGTTTAATTATATTTGGAACAAACATTTTATCATTTTTTAAATTTTTCTTTAGACCTGAAAAAATATTAATTAATACAAATGTTTTTCAACTTTATAATCGATATAATTACAATAACTCTTTTTCTTTTATCTTTTTTCTGCTAACATTTTATTATACAATGATATTTAAATCATATTTAAATTATAGCAGTTAAAAGTAAATATTCAATTATTTTTTAATTTTTATTTGTACCTATTTAAATCCAAACTTTTGTATAGACTGTCGTCAATAAAGAGTTTGAAATGAGGACAAATAGAATTTAAAATGTTGTATAATAACTTATTACACAATGTATTTAATATTTATTGATATCGACAAATAGACCACAATAAATCAAAATTGTAGAATTTCTTTTCAAGTTTTACAATAGTTATGAACTTATTTTATAATCTTCATCAATTATATAAATTGATACTCAACATTGCTTGATACCCTTATTTATATTTACTAATAAATATTAATGTTGTTTAGTATTTTCCTTTTATATCTGTTAAGAGAGTAACAAAATCAATTACATCATTGATGAAGTGACAATAACTAGCAATGTGCGATTATTCAATCATTTTTTTTCTCTATACTGAATTTCAGCTTAATAATTTTAGTTTGAATCGAATAACTGTTGAAAGAATAAGTGAAGGTTTGTCGTATATATACTAAAAATGGAAAAGTATAATATGCGACCATAATAAAAAATAAAAAGATACTTAAATTTAAAACAGTGTGTGGATATGTACCAAAAACTGAAACGAACTTGTGATTAATTCGTGTTTCGACCATAGATGTTTAAATGATTTTCGATTTTGATAGAAAAGTGCGAAAAATACTCAAACGACATTCAACTAATCGATTCGATTTTAATCATCAATTGTTAAGAGAGTTACTTAAACAAGATTCACTTTCAACAATCTGTATTATGTCTGATTGATTAAATTTGAAATCAGGACGATGTTCTCAAAAATTCAGTTGAAATTTGAAAGTGTAAAACTATTTTTGAAAGTGCAAAAACAGTGTGAACTTTGATAGAACTTTTTTTGAAAAATCTGTGTGCGAATAAAACAATCGATTTGAGAAATGCCATTTTCGCGGTAAGTTAATTTTAATTTCTCTATTCTAATTTCACTGAAAGCAAACAGTGAACTTCTTTAATCGATATTCAGTATTTTTTTAAATTGTGTTATACACTCATCAATGCACATGTTTTATTCTCAAAAATGTTCACTCTTCAAACCAAAAAAAATTTCAGATCAAGATATTGTACAATTAAAGGAGTGTTATCGATTATTATCATAGTTAGTACCGATTTTGAACAGGAAAGTTTGAAATTCGGTTTGTGGAAAGTCGAATTTCTGTCACTGTAATGAATATATATATATACATACATATATATATATATAAATATATATATATATATAAATATATATATATATATATATGAACAGACAAAAATTTAATTAACAATCGTACATGCAAAATAAAATGACACGTCGTATCAAATATAATTGTATATTTAAATAAATAAGCACCATAATATTCATGAACAATTGTGTTTAATTGTAATAATAATATGTATATATGTACAAAATACTTTAAGTATATGCCAATTAATAACTAAATTTTAACATAGGTCCAATTATTTATATCTATTCTATTGAAATTATTTATATACACTTCATTTCCAACTAATTATTTTGAAAACTGTTCATAATAAATAATTTACATACATACATAAATATATATATATATATATATATATATATAATTATTATCTATTATACAAATAAATATATACAAACGAAAGGAAATACTAGCATTTGGAGTGATTGAATAACGTTAGCTTTAATTTATTTTGGAACGAAATTGGTTGTGATTATGTGTTATTAAAAACTACTGATGATGAAATAAATATCGCAAGTATTTATGCAGTCAGTTTAAAATTTTATTTCAATATAAAATGTTTTATATTTCACTCATTAAGTCTGAATAATTCCATATTTTTTTTCAAAAAAAAAACTATTTCACAGAATATATAAGTATTTTTTAACAAGTATCGAAATTCAAATTTTATTTAAAATAGTCTGTGAAATATTAATATCTTTATATATATATAATAGTGAAATAGTAATATATTTCTAAAAGCCTCCAGATTTCTTCATGAAGTATTGACATTTAAGAACAACGTCTTTTTAGACATATAATGTATTATTGGATAAAAAATATTCTTCACAATGGTTCTATTTTAAATTTCACATAGCTGTATATTGTTTAATAAATTTTACATTTAATGTGTCCTTTATTTTAATACTGTTTATTGAGAAACACTGTTTCAATAGAATTTTAATGTTGAATGTTGAACTGTACTCATTTCACTCTTGGATTATTTATCAAATTCATTATTTACAATTGATTCTGGTTTCAACCAATTGATTTATAATTTTTTAAATACATTTTAAAATCTAAACATGTAAATTATGCAATGCTGAAACATGCCATTCATTTTATTTTAATAAATATTAATTCGAGATATAATACTCATGTCTCACATTTTGAAAATAACCTGTTTTTCTTTATTTCTTACTAAGTGTCAATGATTTCTATCTTTTTTTATTGTGCAAATGTAAAAATATTCATCTCTCATGATAATTTTAACAGATATATTTTATTTGTGTTGAAAATAAATTTAATAATTTATTTATACTTAAATTTTGTTTTCGATTTATACTTATACACTTTTATAAATTCTGGTGTTTAATTTGTAAGAGGTATAACAATTGTGACAGATATATTTATATTAATTGTAATTGAAATTAAAAAAATATGAATAAAAACATTTCTCATTGATTCTAGCAGAACAAATACGTCGACCATTTAATGTATAACTCTTTTTCAGAAAATGTATCTGTAATACACTTATTATCTTTTATATAGATTTTAGTAAAATCACAATAGGAATATAAGTTAGTTTCAATGTTGAATGAAATTATTTTTAAATTAAAAAATCTGTATCTTAAAAGTAGACTTACCTTTTCCTTTTTTCATATAAAATGTTTTTTTATTTTAAAAAGCAATACTTCCTTAATGATTTTTTTTTTAAAAATCTATTACTATATATATATATATATACATGTATGTGTTTGTGTGTGTGTATGATTAATAAATAAATTTTGCACTGTGAATGGTTCTGAAAGTATAATTAATAAACTACCATAAATTGACTATCAAGAAATGTTTATATTGCTTGATAATGTATGATTGTAAAGACAATAGGTTTAAAATAATATTTATTATTGAAATGGTAATTATTTTATTTATATTACACAAATGGAGTAATTGTGATATGTTTAAATATTAAATTTATTTACGAAGCAGTTAAAAACGTATAATTTTTGATTGGGTATTGTTTGATTTAAGTTTATTTTTTCATTTCGATAATTTGAAAAAATACATCTTTATAAGTTAGCGTCAAAAATGTTAGAAAATAAACGTATATACCTCGAATATTAGACATAAATATAGTGTTCTTAATACGAGTGCCTTTTTGATATTCAGAAAATAACGGTTTCGTTTATTTTAATAAAGAATATATAAAATATACGTGTAGATAAACTGAGTATTGATTTTTCCAACTAGTTAAATCAGTTTATATTTTTCTATTGCACAATAAAAAAATTTTTAATAGTAGAAATAAAGAAATACAAATCTTCAGTTATTCAAATGATCAGAGAATGTTTAATAAAAAAATATTTCATCTCTCATAGTTGGTTATGATATTATTTGGAAACAAAAAATCATCTCGCTTTAACAATTTAATGAACTTTCTATAATTTAACATCTTTTACTTTGCAAGTATTTCATCTATAATTAGAAGTGAAATTTCTCATAGAAAATTTGTACATATTAAAAGTGACGGAATATGAATAAAGATTATATATATATACATATATATATATATATATATATATATATATATATATATATATATGTTGTGAAATCATTTGAAAAAATTAAAATTCAACGCACATTTCATAAATGATTTTAAATGACATGTTTATTGCCTTAAGTATAAATAAAATTTGTGAATATCTCTACCGAATATGACCGAGGATTAATGTAAATTAATGATTTTATTTACTATTCAATTATAGTTTTCTCGTAATTAATTTTAAAATCATCCTTGAACAAAATTAACTTCTAATAGGAATCAAAAAATCAAATTCAAATAATATATGTATATATATATAAGTAAAGAAAACATATTACTGAAACCAATCCAATGTCATTTAAATATATAATACATTCGCGTCATATGGTCGAAGATAGAGACTTACTGTTAAATAAATGCATTAAAATACAAATTTATATATTCTAATATTAAATTAAAGTTTTACGACGAGTATGCAGACATTTTACATTTGCATCATCGCAAGATATGTACAAACACTTTCAGAAACACGAATGACCAAACGTACAAAATAGAATACTGCCTCTTTATATGATATTTGTTTACTTGCCACACATACGATAAAAATCCGTTTTAATTATGTGTCTTTCGCCCGCGAAGAAAGTTCGTTCACATTCTGTTTTCAACAAACCTGTAATTTATTTATATAACCGTCGACTGTCGATTTTAAATACGTTCACGATTTTTTACAAAGAAGTACTTGTAGCACTTAATCCATGATTAGAAGTCGGATGGCCCATTCCAGAGGAATTCATCACATGCATAGCGGCGGCTGTGTTTCCAGATTGCAGATACATATAATAATTATATGTGGGATTCTGGTGACCGACAGCAGGGTCTGCTGTCATGGGAGATCCGTTCGGCGCAGCTGACACGACTCCGTGCGGTGCCGTTCCGCCGCAAGGACTTCTAAACGCAACTCCGGCTAAAATGTCCGTTACGGAATGACTACTAGGCCAGCAGGACGGCGGATGATTACTTCTTAACCCGGTCTGCGGCGGTGACGGCGGTGACATTCCACCCATCGGCGTCAATTTATTCAAGTTTTGGTGCGCCGTTGCATACGGATACGTTGGATACAACGAATTATACAGATGCGGATGATGTGCTGGCGCAGAGTGATGAACAATTGTTCCGATTTTATTCCTTAGTATCCTACTGATCGAACTAACAGAAGGCACATTGTATTTATCGCAAATTCCGTCCGAAAGCAGTCTGTCGCGAATCTCCCACGCGAATATACCAGGATCTTTTTGTTTTAATTCTTTGATATACGCCACGACTTTTGGTGTCGTTACACGTGGTTTCGAACCACCTATTGCACCGGGAAGAATACTGCCTGTTTCATGATAACGAGCAAGTATCTGGAAAGAAAAAAATGGTTTTATTTTTATGACTCGCTTTTAGAGCACTTAATGTAATTTTAATTCTTACTTCATTAAATGTGTTTCAACAGCTGTCGTTTGTTCACTTAGCTATACACATTTTTTAAATAAAATTCTAAAAGAGGCAAAATCTTCAAATAGGTGTTTGAAATGTAAATTTAAGTACACTGAAAATATTGTTTGCAAAAACGTTCAAATAAACATTAATTATCGACATTCTGTATATTGTCAAGTGTTTAATAATTTGAATTTTTTGTCTATAATATTTATTATTTACAAAAGTTGCTTTGTGTTAAGACAAAAAGATGTTTTTAAAAACGTCACGAATAGCTGCTTAAACATAAAAATTAATCAACTATTTAAATAGAATTAGGAACTTAATGATATATTAAAAATTGCTATTTTCTAAATCTGATCGTTTATATTACTTGTCTTTTTTATGTTTTATACTCGTCTATCATCTTTTTTTTTAAATTTTAGTGCACTTGCATTAATTAATCGAGATTATAAATGCACAAATATTTTTTCTTAGAATTCCAAATGTTTCTTTCTTTATACCTGAACATGCCATAAATAATTCTTTTAATAATATCCCCAGTTAACAAATTGTAATATGAAAAATTAAAAAATACTCATGTACATGAAAAATAATCACGATGAAAAATACTCATGTACAAATTAATTTGTTTTTCACCCCATAAACTACATAAATAATACAGATCGAAAATATTGACCAAATTATTATTGATCATTTTTGATTGTTGCTATGCATATTTCGAATGCAATTCCATCATCCTCAGAGCGCAAAAATATAAAAAAAACAAGTTTTTCCGTACCTTGGCATATGTATAGAAATTTTGTACTTTAATATGACATTAAAAAAAATTAACTTTATATGTAAAAAAATATTGTATACATTTTAATAGTTTTTATATTATTTCTGAGTATATTCATTTCAATTCATAAATTGTGATTTTTAATTTATGAAAGAACGCTTATAAATTAAAATAAACATTAGTTTCTGAAAACTACTCGATAATTTTATGAATTAGTCCGATACTTTTTAATGTAAAACATAAAAATTGATTATTGAGGAAACGAATAGATAAAATTCTCATGAACAAGAAATAAAAAAAAACAAGCATGTCGCCTCTTCTATAAAACTTTAAAACTATCACAGTTACCTTTGAAACGCAGCCGTGTGATACACGCAGTTGCCGGGAAATGTCGCATGGTCGGATACCTAGTTGTGCCAGTTCAACGATTCTCAGTCGAACAGCATTCGGTAGAGGTCGCCCGTTGACAAATACACCTCCGAGTTGATTGACTTCGCCATATTGTTGCACTTGTCCTTCTGAAAACCAACAAATAAATCTATTTAAATAACAGCAATACAAGTGGAGAAACTCAATTGGACGTGCATACAAATACATCACATACATTGAAAACGATGCAAAAGTATTTATTTTTTTCGATACAAACGTCAAATAGACCGTGAAATTAGAACACAATGAAATATCCAGCTATCAAAGTAGGCTGCTCTGTACGCTGTTTGTCTCAGCAACATTTGATATCGTATAAATATTATGTCAATGAATAGGGCTGATAACCTCATATTTCTCACGGTAATATTTACTATTTTATGGGTTATTTATCAAGTGACCTAAACAACTACATTTCTTTACAGATAACACAATAATTGTTGGATTGCGTTGCTTGGACATTCTTTGTTGGAAAGATGTTTCGATACTTCCATGTTTCGTGTACTATTCAAAGTAAGAAACTTTATATTCATTTATTCATATATATATATATATATATATATATATATATATATATATATATATATATATATATATATACATACACATGCATACATACAATTATTACATATGAATATTTTTAATTATTGATAGATAATGTTTATATAAATAAATTAGTACTTGTCTATCTCCATTTGATAACTAGTTTTAAGTTTAAAATTAGAATCATTATTGAAAATACTTAATCACGAATGAAATTATTTTATATTAGACAGTGCTTCTTATAAGAATCTTTTATGTTTTACTTAATTCACTGCAATAGCTGGTATTCATTTCTTGTGCTATTTCTATAAAACAGAATGCATCGTCACATTAATTGAAAACATATACTCAAATATAATGAATAAGTATTAAAATATAGATTTAGTTTTTGTAGTGAAATAAATTTTACTAATTAATATAAGTGTTTACATATTGTGCAAAATAATTGTGTAAATTTACAGTGACAGTTTTACTTTATTTTTAAGCTTCATTTCAACTTTGAATTGAACAGTAGTAAATTTCACATCTGAACTCCTTGTTATGAAAGAAAAAAATGTGTATTGATGATTTTAAAAAAAATCTGAAAGAATCTAATTCGTCCACTTAAAAATCTAGCTTGTTTTTAGATATCCACCATTTTTTTAAGTGTACAAGAGGTGTCTATAAGCTTCTAAAAGTTGAAAAATATTGCTCTTATATATATATATATATATATATATATATATATATATATATATATATATATATATATATATATATAGTTTTAAAACCCCTGATAACTTTTACTTTCATACGCAGATGCACTACGTATATAATACAGTTTTTAACAAATAATTACAAACAGTAAAGTAAGTTATCTTCACAAAAGTTGAATGTGTGTTTAACTAGCAGTGAAGATCGCCACGCCTACATCAGGCGGCGGCCAAATACAAACGATTCACTGCACGCTGCAGTCCAGATGTGACGTCCTGCCCACATGAAATTTAATATTTATCATTGTCCCCAGACTTACGAACATGATTTCAGTTGTCTTCTGGTAATTTTATAAAATAGCCGCATGCGGCAAATAATGATTTCGGTATGTGGTTTAAAACTAACCGACAGAAAATAAATACGCAATGAAAAAATATTAATATATCCTTCTATTTTATCCTGGATATTTATTATAGTTCGTCCTTTCTTAACGTACCTTAATATTCACATTTGATAAAATACTTAAATAAAGAAAATCTAGTTTATTCACTGACGTTTGATAATAATTATAAATTCTCAAGAAAGTATTTGTTGTTTTACTTATTTTGGACCTATACAGCATCGTTTGGTTGAATAGTGTATTTTTCTTGTGTTTCAATATCCAGTAAATCTTGAAGAAATAAATGAATCAACTAATATGTTTTCCTGATATTAACTTTTTCCACTCTATTATTTTAGATATATAAAACATAAACTAGTTTATTAATATATTTTATCGTGTTTGTAATATGCTTCATAAATCAGTTCTCTTTCTCTACTACTACAAAAAATCTCTCTAATCGAAAAGTTCAATAATGAATTACTAGAAACTTTGATTAGAAACATTTGTTATGGTAGTGGAGACTGGAAAGTGAATTTAACTACAGTATTACGTACTTTAACTGCGAGCAAAGTGTTTATGAGCGAATAAACTGTTATTTTTTTGTACCATGTAGCAGGGAAAATATATTTAGTTGCCTGCTTTTTTATAAAATGGGTATAAAAGTAAAAATAGTTTCAGAAATCAGTCGTTTTAATTGATATAAGCTAATGAAAAAAGCATACAATTATTGATAATGGAAATAGTAGGCGTAGGAGTTAACAATTCATTTTTCTTTAGTAAAATAGTCAACTATAAAATGCACATAACGTATACTTGTAAAGCTCTGTATTTAAGTGTTATATTTAACCATAAGTATATACATTGTCTCTAGCGCCGAGTCAATATTTTACCGGACATACCAAATGTCAAGGAGCAGTGATACTGCAACCCCCAGCCTGAAAATTGTGACATAGCATCCAATATTAGATTAATGTTTTTCGCAATATGTCACTTCCGAAATGCTTGAGATAACATCTCACATTGCAATGGAAACAAAATGATTTATATTGGAGTAAAGGATATATACGCAATTATTGTGTCCAATTAAATTTATTAATACTCCTTATAATTTTATTATCTAAAAAACTGGCTATATTATATATATATATATATATATATATATATATATATATATATATAAATAATGAATATTTAATCAGAGGATAATTCTTTTAAAATACATAAAACTTTATCAAAATAAATACTTTTTATTGCATTCTGAAAAACAAATGTACACGTGATTATCATTGATAATGATTAGAAGACACAGTCCTGAAAAATGTTTGCATCCATATAATAAAAGTGATATTTTTTCGCGCATATATCGATCCAAATTAATATAGAAGAACAAAAAAACAAAATCAATATCGAAAGATGGCACTTAAAACTATTGTATCAGAAATTTTATACATTTCTTTTGTTTTCCGATTAATGATCGATTATCTGATTCAATCACAACCGTTTAAATAGTCAATATAGACGTTAAAAACTTACTAAATGTCAGCTTATTAAAAGAATGTAAAACGATCGTCGAACATTTTTACTTAAAATTTAATATTTCAAGCTTTTAAACACTTAACTGCGTCTCACTTTAATAAAACGATTTCAAGTCTTTGTTGTAAAAAAATCTATACTGTTTGTTTTCACAATCAATGTATTTTCTTAAAAATTGAAAATTGTTTTCTTGTCATATAATATATTTAAAAATATACAGATTTTTTCTTGTTATTTTATCGATTTTTTGAAACAAATTTGTGTTTTACCATTGTTTCTTTACAAACACACACACACTGATATATATAAGTAAAACAAGTTTCATTTAAAAATAATTTTGTTTCATACAAAAAATATTTTCTAGTTTACACATATGTTTGTACAGAAAAATTTAGCTCGTGTTTAAAAATATTTCATGAATTTCCTGAGGGTTCAAAATTTCTTAAAAGAAAGAACATATAACGAGGGTTAATTGACAGTTTAACTTGTCCAGGAGACACGATATATATATATATATATATATATATATATATATATATATGTGTGTGTGTGTGTACATCCATATACATTATACATGTCCGCTGTATACGGAAATGAATTTAAAAGGATCAAACATATTAATCTTTAATATTTACACGTATATACTTGTATCTATATGATTGAATATTATATTCGAAATTTAAGTATTTATTTTAGCAACACTGCATGTTCGCAGGAGAATAAATATTATCGTTCGTGTAAAAGAGTTTCAGCTTATTTAAGAACAAAAATTTCGTGTTTTGTTAAAAATTACTATTATGTTCTTAAATAATTTTCAATTTCAAATGGATTGTTTCAACATTTTTCATTGTCTGCACCGAAAACAAAATCGTTCAATGTAATCGGTATGACTGTCTTTACACCAATTACATGAAAGAGCTCAGTGGCAAGGTGCATGAGAATTTTTTATTTATTAAAAACAGAAAAAAGCTAAGGTTGGAACACACCAGTAAGTCAGATTCGAAATTCAGGGATACGAAACCTAACCCTATCTACATAATATATTAGGAACATATTTTGGTGTGAAATTTATTTATGCGAATTTCTTGTAGAACAAAAAGTTTGTATGACTAAAGAGATAAGGAAATGTATTTATATATATACGAGTATATATATATATATATATATATATATATATATATATATATATATATATATATATATATATATAGATAGATAGATAGATAGATATAGAAGAAAGAGGAAGATATGTACGAAAGTAATAGGACACAAATGACAAACGTAAAAAGAAAGTATGAAATAGAAATGTGCTAGACATTGTAATAAAAGAGCACAGTAGATAAATAGTAGATCGTAATAACCAGAAGTTAAACACTGAAAGGATTAATAAACACATAGAATACTCATAGTAGAAAATGTTTTAGAAATGTATCAATTAATAAAATACACCGGATCGTTAAACTTGGGAAGAATTAGTATTTTTTAATTATCATTGGATGTTCAAAAATTAAAAACAATAATGATAATAATCTGCAAATACACATAGGCATATATATATATATATATATATATATATATATATATATGTGTGTGTGTGTGTGTGTGTGTATATATATATATATATATTTAATACAAGATTTTATGATTATAATATAGTTTTACAAAAAAGTATTCGATTTCTGTTGATTCGCATACGACCATTAGCACAACAGCTAGATGCACATCATATTTCATCAGACGATTAACTTGTTCTCATCGTAAAACAGGTAAAGGTCAGGGCACATATCGATGCGGTGTCGATAAAATAATTCTGTCGTGAACATTGGCTCTACGGCTTTCTACTAAGAGCAGTTCGGTCCGCATGTTCAGTCCACCGCTTTGTACATTTACGGTGAACGAATACAAACGTGCAGCCACAGTTAATGTGGTTCGAGTAATCTGACCTGATTTTTTCGCCACCGTTCAACTATAATGTGACATATTTTCACATTATACATGCTTTATTTTCGTACGTGACATTTTCCAGTTCATATGAAATGGATTCTTATATGCGTGCCACTCCTACTCATAGCTGTGTTGATTGCCTTTTTCGTAGAACAAACACAAATAGCATATGTATATATATATATATATATATATATATATATATAAAGTATATATATATATATATATACATTGTGGATTGACAACAACTCAGTAACACAAGAATATTTTCCAATCCGAATATTTAATATATAAAAATTAAATATAAATAAATATTTGTATAACTCGTTTTTTTAAAACCTGAAGCAAATTTTAATACTTGTAGGGCATTAAAAATATTATACCATCTAAAATCAAGTTATTTCTAATATTCAATTTGATTATTTATATTATACAACAATATTATGTACAGATAATCAAAACGATTTAAGGTAACATAAAATTTTTCCTATATTACAATAAAATCTTAATTTCAAGGTTACTTAGTTGACAATTTGATAGACAAATTGATATCGACTTCGTTTATTTACTACTTAATCTTTCATTACATATATTATATTGTATTATGATCAGTTTTTAGCCATTATTCAGTTTTCTAATCAGCGTTTTCAGTGTAAATGTGTACACTTGATTCAGTTTTAGTTTATGCATATAAAAATAAAAATTTGGGCACTGGCGTTCAATACTTTTTTAATATAATTATATATAAATGTGTAAAAACATTGAAAATTCAATTTTAACTTTCTCTTAACCCATTCACTGCCATCTACGAGATATCTCGTACTTTGAACTATAATTTTGAATTGAATTGACTTACTTTATAGATTTTCCCCGTCAGGATCATTACACATTTGTATTACTGATTGTAGCCAGATGGGATTTATTAGGCGACGATTATTGTAGAATGAAACAAAATGAAAAGAGAACTTCTGTATAAAAAACTTCATAAAATAAATATTACGAGACACCTCGTAGTCGACACCCAGTATACGAATTTTATTCAGTAGTGCCGATTGCGAGATATCTCGTAAGGTTTTTTTCTCTTCGAATCATTTATAAATGCCATTCAAAGACTATGTCTGCAACTAATTAATATTAAATTTTAAGAAGTTTCACTTTTATTACAAGTTTTGTATGTGACTTCAAAATAAGAAAAAGAATAATCAGACAATACAGTTTTCACAACCACCCATATATCCTAAATGAATGACTACGTTTTAACTAAAATAACCTTCTTTTTAATCAAAAAATTAATTTCAATTATGATAGGAATGTAAAATATCATATATTTCTTAAAGAAGATCACAGATATGTCTATATATTTTTTTGTTCATTTTGTACTCCTGAATTTGCATACAAAAAACACTTGGTGTAATATTATATATATATATATATATATATATATATATATGTATGTATATATATATATAATATTTATTGCAATTAATAAAAAATTATAATCAAAACAAAGATTAAAAATGCATATAATATTTAGTATAATTAACGTTTAGAATAGTTCTTTTGTATCTTATCTTTTAACTTGAAATTAAATAAATTGAATTAAGTCAATTTGATCGATTATAATTTCTTTATTTGCTTTTCTATTTTTTTACTAAATAATCAGTTTATCTATCTATATATATATATATATATATATATATATATATATATATATATATATATATATGTACATATATATATGATTTTTAATTGATATGTAGTTGATCAAAATCACCATTCACACGATTCTAAATATATGGAGACGCACACTAAATATATCTTCGACACTATCTTTTTTGAGAATCGTGAAACATTCTCGTCTGTATCTCAGACAGTGTAGGTGACGGAAGCAACCATGTAACAAATTGCCATAATATATTCATGCTTGGCAGAAATTTGTACAAGTAAAACGGTTCTGCTATTTAGCGGGATTTATATTTGAAAGTGTGGCAATATTTCAGCATAATTTATAAAAAGAATTTGACGTTCATGCTAGCGTGTGATTTCTGTCCTCGCTTTGTCTTTTGAAATATTGCATTATATTTGTATTTTATACATGCGAATTAATTGGCGTACATAAATGTGTATAAATATTCGATTGTAATATACATTTTTTGATATAATTGGAAACAGACACTGTAACAATCCACACACAGATATATATATATATATATATATATATATATATATATATATATATATATATATATGGTGTTAATTTCGATTAGCAATAGCGTCAATTAAAATTCAACAGTGTTAATTGTTTGCTCTCGCTGTCAGATTTAATTTTTTTTATTGAAGTTTATTTCTTATATTATTTTTTTAGAGTTATATTATTTTTAATACATATATATATATATATCTGTTTCGTATTATTCGTTGCTTAACATGTTGTGGATTATTTGTACAAAATATAAATAATGGAATAACTCCATATAGTATTCTGATTATGACTAATAAAGATCATAATAGTAATCACCGAACATTCCTGTATTAATTGTTATAAAAGTCAAAAGAATACATATATCTGTGTTATAGATTTTAAAGAAATATATGGGAAATTTTCAAAAATGTATATAATTGATTTTTATATTTAGATTCCGTATCTTACGGTTAAAATTTCATTGAAGTTATTTAATTATACCGTTTTATTTGAATATGTTTATTTA
This sequence comes from Acanthacorydalis orientalis, assembly GCA_034766995.1. NCBI lineage: Eukaryota > Metazoa > Arthropoda > Insecta > Megaloptera > Corydalidae > Acanthacorydalis > Acanthacorydalis orientalis. The sequence goes on along the minus strand of CM068318.1, from coordinate 11,668,849 downwards.
AAATATCGAAATTTCATATATTTTTCTCATTTTTTCACAACTGCATTGTCTTTATTCGCATGTGTTCGATTTAATCAGTCCTTTCAAGGTTTTCTTACATTATGAATCTTTTACCACAATTTCAATTAGCTTAATATGAAATATTTGTATAATTAAGTATTGTCATGAGATACCCCTCATTTAGTTAAATAAATTTAATTGTTTTCTACACATTAAAGTTTAATTTAAATATATATAAAAAAATATTCTGTAAAATTTCAAAATATACAAATAATTTTTTAAAAAAAAACATGTAAGGATTTTGTATTAACCTATTATTAATAACATCCCAAGTTTTAGGAAATTTTCACAATTATGGTATGAAGTGTGAGACTTTATAAAATAACTGCGTTAAAATCTATTTGCGAGAATGTTTATATATATATATATATATATATATATATATATATATATATAAATATTAATATTGAGCAAATATTTGTGATACGAGCGAAACGAGCCCCCCGGGGGTCAGTGAGTCTAGCAAGTAGGGGGTAGAGCCCTCTTGCAATTCAAATAAATTAACTGTCAGTTTCCCATATAAGATCACGTAGAAAATATATTACTATTCAACGAATTATCTTTTCAATGTAAAAGGAAGATACAGTTTTGTCCTAGACTCTTAATATTTGAAAATATTTTCGGATCATTACTCATAAAAGAGTGTGCAAGAATTAAACAATAGTTCTTTGTATATTAACTCAGAATTCAATACAATTAGTCATAAAGAACGTTGCAGTTGTTACAAAGTCGATAAAAAACATTTTTTTAAATGTTTCATATCGTGAAACTAAAACAAGATTCCCAATCATTTCTATTACGCTAAATTCAAAGCATTCCGTAGCAATTCATGAAACGTACGTTTCCTTATCGCTCTTTTCACACCGACCTTAATATTTTCTTTGTCACATGCGCGATCCTTTGAAGTCGGAAACCGAAGCAATATTTCATCCCGAGTCTCGTATACCCACTAACAAGTTTACAAGAGCGCTTTCGCCTTTTGTAAAAATGACACCCTTACAGATGTTCTGTTCGAATTGCTTCATTTAAATGTAAAGAATAGAGCTAGGCACTGTTCTCTGTACGACGTTGTTTTATGTACGCCTTCATGTTCTTCGTTTCATTGTACGCTACGTTTCAAACTAATGATGTAAAACACAACCTGATTACTATAACGTTACAGCTTGTACTTTTATCAGTTTCTATTCTTTATTTATTTTCCTGTTCAGATCGATGTGCTAAAATGTTATAGATATATAAAAAATTGTGCTGAATAATCAGGTTAAGACAAAATATATATTTGGTAGAATATATATATATATATATATATATATATATATAGAGAGAGAGAGAGAGAGAGAGAGAGAGACAGATTTTTCATACAATCTAAAACAGCTGTATGGTTGGTTTATAAAATTTGAAACGCTGATAAGTCCTGACATTCTATATATTCATTCATATTAATTTACTTTCGAATATTTTCATATCTCCAGTTGTATAACAGCTAGAAATCATTTTAATTAAAAACTAATAACGATTGATTTTAATTACATTACAAATGTATAAGACATTTAAATTTCTGTAAACAATCGGTGCAATATAATGTTTATGTAAGAAGTTTAAACAGAACAAATCACTTTTAAAATGTAAATTAACAAAGATTTGATTTTCAGTGCTCGACGCAAGTCTGTGTAAGCGAGTGTAATCAAACCAATTACAATCACTTTTATACATTTTTCTACTAATTTCATAATGAAATGAATTCTCGATTCGTTCTAAACATTTACTCACATCTCCGATGTGTCGAACATAATGCATCATTGCATTGTTATTTAATAGTCCTATTAATTTTCTGCATTGTTTGCAGTAAAATCAACATTATACGAATTTTCTTGTTAATTATAAAATAAATATTGTGCGAAATTCTATTGTAAGTAGATATTGTTCGGTGTTTCATATTTAACATCATGTAAATTATGATGCTTAACGAGCATTTTAATGCCTCTCACTATATTAATGTTCCAGCGGCCGTTCAAGATGTTTTTCTCCTATAAAAGAATAATTTGATATTTGTAATATATTTAACGTGTTTTACTGCACACAGAACCATAAATATATTCGAACTATTACTTGTAATTAAATCAGTCGTAAAGCGTAGGCATAGAATACGCTATGTGGGTATAGTTATCGATAAATGGAACAAAACTATAAAGTAATAAATACAGTGAGACAAAAATACAATTAATTTTTTGTTACTTAACTACAAATAAGTATCCATTATTTACAGAAACAAAAATTAAATATAACTAGTAATAATATTTTTTTAAAATAAATTTCAATTTTAATATATATAAATTTACATTTTTTATAATTACAATATATATATATATACTTTGATAAAACAGACTAGTTATTTATTTAATAAAATAACAAATAAATATTTTAATGTTTTTTCAAATTTTTTCAAAGCATATTCCACCAATTTAGAAAAAATCCTTTAAAACAATAACAATGTACATAAAATATAAATAAAAAAGCACTTACTTGCTATAGAAGATTTGTTTTTTGAGTTATTGTATATGAATATTTGAAAAAAGTTATACCTCAGTATTGCCTCAAAATACAGTAAGAACATTTTTAATAAAAATAAACATCCTTCACATTCTCTTTTTATATTAAATAATTATTGAATTTATATATAAGTTAATATTGCATCAATTAAAATATGAAATCAATTTTATTGTTCATAATTATAGTTTGAGATAGTCGATAAATATACTTTCAAAATTGAATTAATATCCCAAAAACACAATAAAAGTTTCCTTGTCAAAAAATTGTTTATTGTATACAGTTTGGTTTTTGGCACTGTTGCTAAATTCATTTTCAGCAATAAATTTCACACTTCTCCATAAATCAAAAAAAATATTTTTGTTCGAAAATATTTATTGCTTATTTTGATTCTTTATTCGCTTTTTAATAGCAATATCATTATCATAAGAATGCAGACACAAAAAATCACTCTGTATTCTAAGTAAGATGGGATTTTAATTGAAATATTGATAAATAAATATTTTCCAACAAAATTAATAAACTAAGTTTTTCTTCAATATTGATCTTTTTGATTTTTCTACATGTGGCAGATTCCAATATGTATTTAGATCGAGACTTTCTTATGGTTTTTATAATAGATTGATGATTTAGTTCGGATTTTATTCATTATTCTTATAAAAATAAGGAAAAAAAATTTAGTAAAAAGAAAATAATTGTGAATAATAGTTTGATTATTTAAACATAGAAACCATGAATTATAAAAAGGAACGTAAGTAAATATTCTTGTTTTCTAGAAGGTTTAACAATATGAAGTGACATGCAATTTTGCATTTCACTTCAACAATTTTTCTTCTCTCTCTATCTTGTATAGATCTACAAATGACTCTTTCACATGTTAAATAATAGATTATTAATCACTTTTTGATTTTTACTAACCGCATTTCTATGTGAATGCCATCACCCTCAGAGTGTTAAAGTACAGGAAAGTCTATATTTTATCAGACTATTCTAAACTTTAACGCTCTGAGAATGATTGTATTGCCGTCCTAATACTCATAAGAACAATCAAAATGATTGAAAATCAATTATTGAACATTTTTGTTCAGAAAAATGTTTGTCGCTTGTGAAATAAAAATTCATTTGTGGAAGCGAGTTTAGCAACAGTCTTCAAATTAGATCGAGATTCGCGATAACTGCCAGTTTAATTCTGTAGAAAACCTTTTTCAATTATTTTGTTTTGGCATTCAATTAAGTTTTCTTTGTTATTTTATACTTTTATGCTGTTTTTATAAATTTTAAATAATATACAATTTATTTCCTTTTTTTTCTCGAATGAGTCATTATTTTTTGAGTACATATTATTTAAAAATACTAATTAAGAAATTACTATTATATCGATAATTCAAATTAATCATCTATGTTACCACGGAAATAATCTTTAATAATTATTAATTAAATCGGATAAAGTAAAATACCAGTAAATTAACTTGATATTGAAATCTGTAGTTTGTTAACTATAAACATCACATTTTCAGTTACAACATGAAATCATCTCATTAAATATCGAACCTGTTAAGCGTATATACTTGAAAATATAAACGCTAGCATATAAATTCATATTTATGATTTAATAAACGTTTGTGGAAGGGCACTTTCATTAAAATTTCAAAGCTGACATCTGACAGCCCGGCGCCGTTTTAATTCTTAATAGATGAATTTATCCAGTGGAGAACGCATATATAGCCAATTGCATAGAAAAATAAACAAAAACGGAAAATGACACATTAGTCGAATATTAGTTTTCAAATCGTTACATATATTCCAGTTTGTTAGAATATATGTTGTTATACATTCTTGTCGGCTTATTTAAATGTCACCCAAAGAGTTCGTGTGTCAACTCGAACGTTTTGTTCTTAAGTATTGCATTTCAACCGAACTGTTGAAAATACGAAAAGTTTCTAGAATTAGTTATGACTTCTGTCTGTTTATGTTCCTTTTAATTTTCGTCAAATATAATACACGTACGAAACAGTGGCGTCCGAGAAGTGTTTAGCAGATATGATCAATAGTCATAGAACTTGAGGCAACAATCACAACCGCAAGTTTCGAGCTGTGAATGTGATTTGGTTTTATTAGCTTGTATATACTTAATATGGTATACTTGTATATAATAAACTTAAAATTAAACTTTTTACTTCTATAAATCCAAATATGAGTTAAGAAAAGCTGTCTATGAGTGCTTTAAGAGCGCACTTGTACATTTGATTTTTATTATTTATACATTTGAGGGAATCTATCATAATTTGATTTGGAAAATTAAAAAAATAAAATTACTTTTTAGTAGAAAATATTGAATACTGTAATGGAAATTAGTACTAGTTCAAACAGAGATGTTTTTTGTTTGTAATAATATTTACAAAATCCTGTGTAGTAATGTAAATAAAACACTTTTAATTTTTTTTATAAAACAATGAGTGCTACAGATATTATTTTTTTTCTGAAATAGTAACTGCTGATAAAATATAAGAAATAAAGTGTTCGAAATGACGATAGAAGTGTTCGTTGTTATTTCAGCATGTTTTGCTCTTAACAGTACAAGATCTTTTCTTTTCATTGATATGAAAATTGACAATGAACTATTGAAAAACTTTTAAAGGAACCTTTTTAAGTTGTAATAAGAGCAGAATGTCAATTTATATAAAGATATAGCAGAATCAAATCTCATCATATTGAAATTAATTCAAAAACAAGAGTATACTTTTCAAATTGTTATGTAAATTCCATAGATGTTCTATGAATAAAATTAACAATACAGGTTTAGAAAACTATTAGTATTCAATACGAAAATAAACAACTAGAAAACTAATTGAACCGTCATGGAAAACATATGGAATAATACAGATCAATTTTAATTATACTGAGACTTATACGGATTTTTATTCCATACAAAAAAGTTTTAATGTGCAAAACATAAAAAAAATATTAAATAAATTCCACTGTACATGAAATGTGAAATATAATTCGGTTTAATGTTGAACAGAATCAGTAAAACGTTAATTCAGAACACGGAACGTGTTAAAACCAGTTTTTTAAGTAACGAGTGAGTCTTTTATTAAAATGAATTAAATCGCTTCCATATTTTTTTAAAATAAAATAATTTATGTTACACATCTTTTATAAAATTTAATAACATTACCTTCGTTATTAAAATGAAACATTTAGTTTAATTTGTAATTAGAAATTCACTTGATTACGCTATCTTCAATTCAGATAAAAATTGAAGAATTTAATTTATATAAAATAATAACTTAATTAAAAGTTTAATTATTCGTTGAAGATAAAAATATAAATAAATGGTTTCTTTTATTATATCTTGATAAAGAACACTCTCTCTCTCTCTCTCTATCTCTTTAGTTCTGGTTTATTTTAAAGTACATATTCATCACAATATAGTTCAGGCACTGTGAATAAATTCATTTTTATTAATGAATTTTCCACTCCACTCAGCAGTCATTAAAAAAATTTTTTAATCAAATATATTCAACAATTGATTATTTGATCTTTTTTAATTATTGGATATATGCACCTTCGATGGTAATCTCATCAACTTCGGAGTAGAAAGATAGAAAAATCTTTGAAAAAATTCTTCTTATTGATAGGGTATGTGAAAAAAGCATTTGTAAATTATTTGTTTTAAACACTGTATGTTTTTTTTTATGAAAGTCGAACGTTTCATAATGATTTACTTCCATTCATGTACTGAAAAGTTCACAATAATTTCTTCGCGGCACTCAAATCCTTCAATCCGTACACATTTCTCATTTAATTCCACACCACTGGTACGAACATCAGATATTTTGGCAGCGATCGACAACACGAAGGAACACTTGCATTTGTCTACCGACATTCGGTTAAATTTCGAAGATCAAAGGACAGAGATGACGCGACGCGACCACGCGTCGAACGTGTCACGGACAAGGACACACAGATGCACGCTGTGCCCCGACTGACAGATACATATGTCCCAGTGTAATATTTAAGTAATGTTGACAGCCGACGCACATGTCGAGGCAATGTATCAAACCTGCGGGCTCTCGACCGACGTCTAGCAACGATAACTCGTGTTTTCTTTGGCACTTTATTGGCAGACGTATGTTATATTATAGTTCGTGTATATTTTGATGTTGTGACGTGTGTGTTTTAAGATACGATCGGTTTCGATTCGCGCTCATCTTAATGATTTATTTATTTAATTCTTTCGGAATGAATCCAATTACTAATTTATAAACAAATTCGTCCTTTAGTTACAGAAATAAGTTGATAAGTGATGATCCAGTCTAAAAGCGAAAATAGGATTGTTCAAAAATACAACTTTAATAAAAATAATATCGTTAGTTAATAATATTAACCCTTTGCACTCTGTTCGCTCCGTTACGGGGACACTTGTCATATATTCCGAAAATCCGTCGGCTCTACTATGGGGACATGCTCAATTATTGGTCAATTAAATGGTAGGAGAAATTATTCTTCTGTGGAATGGAAATATCTGTTATCAGTTCATACATTCTCTATAAAACTGTAAAACATAACAAAAACGAGACTCCGCTGACACACTTGAAATATCAAAAACACTTAATCGATCAACTAATAAGACATTTTCGCCAGGAGAGAACAAGAACTTCTACTTCCTCTGAAACCAGGTTAATAGAAAAGCTTCACATGATGTGAAAAGGTGAAAAGAAGGATTGTGTTGTATGTTCTAAGAGAAAAGACAAGGATGGTAGACGTCAAACGAATGATTACTGAGATACTTGTCTAAATAAACCTAGAATGCGCATGGGAGACTGTTTCCAGAGGTACCATACCATGACGAACTACAAAATGTAAAAATTCAAGCTTTATCTACATTAGAACATGGCGTATTTACAAAATAAATAACAATGAATAAATTCATAAGCACTTTAATGTTCTCCTTTCAATACAAAACTTCCCTTTTCCAAAAGCTTCACTACAAAAGAGTACCGGAGTTGCTGGTCGATAGTATCAAAAAATGTTCGGAGTCCACAGGGTTAATTATCATTAAAATTATAAAATCAAGTAATATTTTAAAAAAAAGTGTCAAAGTTTAAAATAATACTGAAAAGTTATATGAGAAGTATTATATATATATATATATTATCATTATATGCACTATAATATATTATTTATCTTGTCCTGGTGATCTTCGCCGTTGGATCATCTGACTGCTTATTATCTATTACTAATTTCGGCACATTTGGTACCTTCAGATATATATTAAAAACTCTTTAAAATCTCCTTAACAATGGCACAATTAGCAATGAAAATGATCAGAGCTAGTCAAATGATCCAAAAGAACGAAGACCATCAAGACAACATATCAACGGGATTACAGATATAAAAACATAGAATTATAATTTTATTATCTATCTATTTGTCATTTTATACTAATGGCTACTTTCCATCTCCCTCTATCTTGTACGAGTTGATCCTCTAACTCCTTACTGTTTATAATCTTTACAGTTCCTAGTTAATTTTTTCTATTTTCACATATATAATTATTATAGAAATTGATAGACTTATTGCTAGTTATCCTCGATATACGTTTTTTTGATTAACATTGCTAATGAATTAAGACAGCATTCTGAACTTATGTAATTGTTATGTCGATTTGCATTATCATTTTTAGATTTTATTTCAGGAAGTATCTTTTCTATTCAAAGAATAAATACAACCTTCCCGGAATATATAACATACAGAATGTTGTACATACAGAAATATATATATATATATATATATATATATATATATATATATATATCCAATGAACAGATGGGCTAATGATATTAAAAACTTTCTTGGAAAACTGTGGAAAAGAGAGGCACTGAATCGAACAAAATGGAAAATCATGTAAGAGGCCTTCATCCAGCAGTGGATTAATAGAGGCTGATGATGAGATGAGGCTTAAGATGATGATGATGATGATATATATATATATATATATATATATATATATATATATATATATATATATATATATAAAGAGAGAGGGAGGTTAATTCGTTCGACTTTTTTGAGCTTAGAGCTTTTCCTGTTATTCCCTATTGAATATTACTTTTATGTAATTTTTCTTTTTTAGATAGGGTGATATAATAATACTGACTCCAGAATCACGTACCAGCAACAACATATATTCATATGAAAATAGTATATGAAAGAATAATCCAAAAATTGTATTAACTTATAATGCAAACATACATTTTTTAGATCCACACCTTCACGTACACAAAATGTATAATTAAAAAATACATGAAAAAGTCATTTGCACATATGTTAAAAAGTTATACAGTCTCTAAGTTATCGCTGTTAAAAATAGATTATTTTTTTCTGTAACGTAATGAGACTAATTACTTGATTACTTTGAACAACAGTAAATGGAAATGCATGACAACACGATCCATCATCAAACTTATATTAAAATTTCAATCATCGATTCCCACACCTGTAAATAATACTTCAAATAAGAATTGTGCCAAGAACAACATCGGTGACACAAATTAAAGGAAGTACGTAATTTTTCAAAACGCGGATTAGATTCTGTCGACAGTTGATTGACATAAACAGGACCGTGATTTGAAAATAATTTTATTATACGGGATTGGTTTTTTATATCCGTTTTATTTGATGGTGTTCTTTTTATATATAAATAGCATTCGTCCTGATTTTCGATATGCATATATATATATATATATATATATATATATATATATATATATATATATTCATTTATAATTCATAATCTTGTCGATTAACCTTTCTAATTTCTCATACTTTATCTGAACAGTTTCACATACACTTTTTCAATTTTATTTCTTTTTAACTTCTTCGTTATTGAGTTTTCAGTTATATTTAATATTAGAGTTGACCCTCTATTAAAAACTGTATTCTGAAATAACCTGACTTGTAAGTAGTAATAAATGTAGTCTGCATTTTTATTCAGTGACTTCCATATTCATGATCAAAAGCGAGGAACCTTAAAAATAAAGTGTGAACGAATGAGTAGTTTCTCTGTCTTGTAAGAGATTTATCTCGTGTGTTTCTCTTGTGTGGACTTATATTTATTCTCTCCGATATTGCAATTGTGCTTAAAAAATCCATAGAATATTCTACTGTTCTATATTTTTTCTATTCTAACAATTTAAATGTAAAAGGACGAGTCACAATGTATAAAATCATGTGTAGACACTTGTTAACTTAACTTTTTTGAGCTTTATTTTTAATTTCACATGAAATTCGTTTTTTGCTTTCAGAATTTTTATTTTAAAAATTCATTATATTCCATTTTAGACATATTAATGTCACGATTACAGTTTGTTGGAAATACACCTAAATTTATTTTCATAAAAGTATTTTCCACAAATCAAATAATGTGTTCTGATTCAAATGTTCAATAACTGATTGTTGATCGTTCTGATATAATTCACATTTTGACAACGATTCCATCATCCATAGAGCGATAAAGTACAGAAAAATTATTCAAAATGTGTACGAAGATACCGAGAAATCTGTATAGAAAATGTCACAAACACTTTATGCAATTTCGTATTTTGAACATGTCAGTGCAATCGATTGACTACGCACAAGTAATAATCAGAATGATCGGTAATCGATTATTGAACATTTTGATTAGATTTTTGTTATACAATTTGTGGGAAGTAACAGTTAATTTATTAAACCCTTCTTATGTATTTAAAATAAATTAACGTAAGAGCATTACTTTTTTGATCTCATTTCATACAAGATTTTATATCATTTTTATATACTTAAAAATCACTTAGTATGAAGTACAGATATTCAAATTTCTTTAGTTCATTGATATTCCGTAAAATCTCAAAAAGTGAGGTCATTGCTCAAGTATCATAGTAGCTTATCGAAAATACTAGTAGTTTATCGAAAGAACGTCAATTTGTAAAAAATATGTGCATTTAGTTAGTAAATTTAAATAAAATCATTAGGTAAAATTATTTAAAACTTCTAAAGTTAAAAAAATTAATAAATATATTTGAATTAAAGCGGTATATTTCAACATAAAGGCAAGTTTTTTTTTTGATTATTGTTTAGTGTTGTGCAAAACAGTTTTAAAAATAGCAACTTTTTAAATAAAAGTATTTGTGTAAACACATACTCACACACATACACACACACATACACACACATACACACACATATATATATATACCTGTGTGTGTGCGAATCATCACAATCAATGACAATGATCTATGACAATTTTACGAAACCGCCTATTCGAAAAAAAACAAAAATAATTCAAAAAGAAACCTTCAACATATTTTACATATGAAGCGACTAGATGGATAGTTAGGTGTGTATGATGTTCCTCCCTTTTTGCACGTGCCATAAAGTAGACAGACGTGTTTGTACGCCCATAATGTCGTGCTCGCGTTAGCGCGAAATGGCTGTGCATCTGTTTATATTTCTTTTCGCGACGACAGCGTCACCACGCTCGGTGCGTGCGTCGGTGGTGCCATCGGCCGGTCAACTTACGAATTGTCCGCCCGTGTCCGAAACATTTTCAATTGTCTGCCGCATCTTTCATCACTGTCGAAAACGTGGCTCGTTAATGTGTTTTTTATACTATTTATTTGCTCGCGAGCACGATAGAACATTGATTATTTGATTCGAGCACGTTATTTGTCTATGTTCCTTGTGATTTGGCAAGAATGTCGGAATTTTAATTACACTATATATTAATTACTTATAAACGAGCCGTATTTTACATTATTGTTCGACGAAAATACAACAGAGCATTGTACGATAATTAAAATTTCAGAAAAGTCAATATATATATATATATATATATATATAATATATATATCACTAATTATAAAAATCAGCAATATTTTCATTCATTTTTATTTTATTTGTAAAATTACATATAAAACTAAAGTAAGAAAATGTTTTTAGCTTGATACAACACTAATACTTCTATCGCTTCGTATACTGTCTTGTCTAATTTATTAACTACTCAGTTTAAATGCATAAGATGAGTGAGAAATACCCGAGTAATTTACTTTTTTAGACGAAAAGGAATCCTCATACCTTTAGAAGTATGTAAGATTTATGAACATTTGGTTTAATATTTTTATTATATCATTTCGTATCACTACATACAGTCAGAAACATAGATCTCAACATAAATAAAAAACTACAAATAGTCTAAAAAAGTTTATTGATATGTTATATATATATATATATATATATATATATATATATATATATATATATATATATATATATGTTTTATAGAGTGATTTTTTGAATTCATAAACTTGGTTATTATGAATATTTCTGAATTTTTCAATAAAAAAAAAGTTTTATGTCAGAAAAGTCAGTATCTGAAATAAAAAAAGTGATAAAGAAGTTCATACTATTCTTACTGTCACCAACTCGAATTAGAAGCAAATATGAAAATGTCAATATTCACTAAATAGTCTTTTATTATGCTGAGAATATATGTGACAATGTTTTAATTAATTTCATAAGAGAAATAATACGAACAATAACGAATTTCAGTTGATAAATATTGTTTTACATATAATTATTCCTGATTTTTAAATACTGATTCATCGAATATATCTGCTGAAGGTGTTATTGGAAAATTTATAAGTACACTCATCGACTCAATGATATTGAAAGGATTAAAATTAATTTATTTATAAAGAAAAAAGCAACTAAATACAGAAATAAAACTATAATTCAAAACAAAGCCTTGTTCATTACTTAGTATGTTTTTACTGAATGCCTATTATACTCTGTTTTTTTCTATTTTTATTACAATTTTTTCCTAAAGAATTCATTAAGTTAATTAAATATAAAAATGTCAATATTTTTTAAAAAAAATGTTTTTAAGAATCAAGTAATTATTTCAGTTTAACTTTTTTGTAAAAAAAAGAATAAAAGATAATATTTTTAGTAGTAATTTTTAATTTTACATTTCTATTAAAGTTGTGTTTATTACATTATAAAAATATTTAAAAAACTAGTATTTTTATACAATACATGTTTATAATCAGTATAGTGTTTTTTTTCTTATAATCGTCAAACTTCACAATAGTATTATAACACATTAAGAGATTAAAAAATCTATATATCCATATCTAATTTAAAAAGGCTTGTAATTAAGTCTACTTAATTTAATTTGTATTATGTTCCAAAAACATATCGCTAAACAATTAATGTCATTAACAATAAATGTCAAATGAACTGATTGAAAAAAATGTATTTAAATATACGGCGATACGGTCATTTACTATTGATAAATCTGATAACTTTTATATGTGACTCCCATTTATTTCACTGTATTTAATCTCAAATGCAATTTACAATTATCACATTTATTTTCTATTGTTTATTATCATCCTCGTTACTTTTTATTAATAAACTTTAAGTACGCGAACGTGAGACGATAAGAATTGAAAATGCTCGCTAATAATCGCTGAAAATAAAACATTGGAACGTTTTTATTGACAAGATTACTGAAATAATATTTACGTTAATAGAAAAAAAACAGATTTGATTAAGCACATATTACACAACGATGCCTTATTTGTTATGAAAATATTATCAACACACAGTATTATTAATGTAAGTGACTGAAATAAAAATGATTCATGTAACGTTCGCACAGATTGCATTAGATTATCACGAATTTAAATTATACGCAAAATAATGTTTTATCATAAATATTTGACATTTATTAATTATAAACATTGTGCCTAATCATCCACACTAGTCACATACGAATGCTAATAATCATACAGATCGTCAGTAGACGAATGAAACGATTAGTGACTCTGGGGTCATGCTAGAGGTTTTTTAGGTTATCTTCATAGTCGATAAAATTTAACTCACTATTACTATATACGAGTACGACATTCATTTCTCAATTTTTTAGAATTATTGTCAATTATCAATATTTTACTCATTCTTGTAACATAAACACATCGATATATATATATATATATATATATATATATATATATATATATATATATATATATATATATATATATATATATATATAAATCAGTAAATTATAATCATCTGTATATGTCATTTTTTATTTAAACATAGTCCATTTTAAAAAAAATATTTATAGTTAGAATATTATCAATGAATACAGTAAAATCCATTTTTGGTACTCTTATAATATTATTTTTATTATTATATTATTCAAATAAGTTATATAAGCGATTCTACTGATTAAAATACAATAAACATATCTTGAAATGAATATTTTATTGTTTTATCCCTTTTTTATAACTTCATGTGCTTGTAAATATTTGTGCATATCTACAATTCGCAATTACTATTATTTCAAAAAAAATATATATAAAATATAAGAAGAGTCTTATAAAAATGGACTAAATTGAGTAAAAATTCAAATACAACAAACACCTCTCCATTTACTTTATTGATCTTTTGATATTTTTAATTACTTAAATTATTTACTGTTGATTTTGTTTAATATTTAAATAAATTCATTGAAAACGAATATTAAAATCGAAACTAGTTTATACATATATATATATATATATAAATATATATTACACCATTTCAAAAATATTCATAATTAATCCAGTTGTACTGATACGTCTATTGCGGCTTTTTAACATTCTTATTTGAACAATTGCGGTATTGTAGACATACCTATTGTTTCCAGTTGTCGCCGCACGTTTAGCCTCACTACTGCTGCTGTGTATAAATTGATAAGCAAACATTTAGACTAACTGGTTAACTAAGCCTTGTATCTGAACACCTCTACCGCATCTAATACAAATTTTGTTTATACAGGGCCGGTATATATATATATATATATATATATATATATATATATATATATATTGCATAAATTCTACTATAACGTTCTCATATAAGAATTCAAAATCGAAATACAAGAACGAAAAAATCATTTCTTTTAAATATATAAACTCTGAACAAGTATTAAAATTTATATATTTTTAGTTATTTTTTATAATTTTTTAACACTTTGTTCCATGTTATTTTTTGAATAACAATCGATTTTAGTTAGAATAGTTTTTATTAATTGTATTTATTAATATAAATATTTGTTAGCATTTTCCTGATTAATCTAGTGTAAAATAATGTATCCTATATGCTTGACGTATCGTCATTCTCTTGGAAATAAAATTATTATCGAAAACACATATTTTCAAGCTTGTTTCATCCTTTATTTCAAAATATTGAAATATATATATTCAGTTATTATACTCTTAATATATACGAATCTTGTTATATTTTTTTAACCATAAATCTCCGTATCTTAGTTTCAAAATCAACTTGATCGACAATTGATTGATTTTTCCATCGAAATTATTGTTGTGTTTTTCTGGACCATGATTACCGTTTCTCTCTTCTCTTTCGACCTATGTTTGAATTTCATTTCATGTTTTAATTTGAATTCATTCCCTGATTTGACATTAAGAATGCATGAATTAAAGTGAAACTTTTGTTTATTGACCACAC
Organism: Acanthacorydalis orientalis; assembly: GCA_034766995.1. NCBI lineage: Eukaryota > Metazoa > Arthropoda > Insecta > Megaloptera > Corydalidae > Acanthacorydalis > Acanthacorydalis orientalis. Next base: position 11,653,678 of record CM068318.1, on the reverse strand, counting down.
AGATTTATCCCATGTTAGAAGATATTAAAGATGTGTTGGAGATCAAATAAAAATGGATGTGTGAAAACTTTTGACCCTGTGCTAAGTAGCATGATTATTTGAAAATTATTTGAAATGTTTGTATGTCAAGTTTTTTAGTGTTGTCTATGTTTAGTATATATATATATATATATATATATATATATATATATATATATATATATATATTGTCAAAAAGCAAATGATTTAAAAAGTATGTTTTACAAAAAAATAACAATATACATGTTTTTCATAAATATATATATATATATATATATATGTGAATATTTTTATCTCTCATTGTACGCATATATATATATATATATATATATATATATATATATATATATACATATATTCAGATATATGTATATTGTTACGGTCCTGTATGCTTCGCAGCGTCACTACTTGAAATGGTCCAGGACTAATAGCAAGCAAATGCTTTAAAACTGTACAAATATTGATCGAGCAGGCTGTTTGCCACCGTGAACGGGCACCAACTACTACACCAACAGTAAACAGTGTGCTACTGGTTTTAACTGAGGCGCCAAGTTTCTCTTTAATGTTTGAAATACATGTTTGTGTATCTAAACACACACACAAACATATGTACATACATACATACACGTACACACACAATCTACCTGTGTAATTAAAAAGAAACCTCTTACTAAATACTTCCTTGATCAGTTTATACGAATTTTTAGAAACGTATTCGTGCAAAATTCTTGTATTTTGAACTTTGTGTGCTGCTCAGTAGCGTAACGATAGAAAATTGATGAGACTTTACTTAGACGATGGTATGATCTGATAGTGTCTATGATAAATTGTAAATTTTATTTAATACGAAAAATAATAACCAACTATAGTAGATCTCATTTTTTTTCTTAATTATAAGATATATTTTAGCCTTTTAACGCTGCTAGATATTGATTTGATAAGCGATTTATTTTTATGCATATTTGAATTATTATTAGTAATGTACTCTTTCCTTCCTAATATTTTTTTTCTTGATTTTTCGATTTCAATATTTGTTTTGTTTATCTAGTAAAACTTTTAAAAACACAAAATGTCTTCTACGGGTTCTTTTCAATTAATAAAATCCTAACAGCAATTTTCTCTATATAAAATGTAGAGAAAAATTCTTATATGCTTATATTTATATCTATTTATTTTACGTATATATATATATATATATATATATATATATATATATATATATATATATAATATAAAATAAAATAAATAAAAGAAAGGATGTGTAAGTTTGATTGCCTGTGATACTCAATTCCAAACCAATACATCTAGACAAGCTTAAAGTATTCATAACCTTTGAACAGCATGAGAATGCGGTTCTCATTTTTTTATTTTTATAAAGATACAATGCTAAATATACGCCACTGCAATTCGTGTGATTATGTACAAGCAATGGCGCGTTATCATATGGGTAAAAAAGGCAATTGCCTGGGCTCCCACTTACAAAGTGAACTCAAACCATTCTTTTATAAACTCATTACTAGAAAAATGTCTGAATGCAACACCGTACATGGGGTCTCCTAATTCAAATTTGCCAAGGCCCCATGAAGCTATAACGCGCCACTGTGTATGACTATATTGCTTGAACAGGTTAATTTGCTCGATTTAGGCTCAACTTTTTAAAAACAAACACAAAAGGAGATATTATATACACTTATTACTTGCAGTCTTTGATAGGGGAAATGCAGGATAAGAAAATTTGACAGATAACCCTAACATTACCGGAAAAAGTTCTTACAATATGTCCACATTATAACAAAGTTTATTTTTTCAAATATTATTAAAAAAAACTCCAAGTAATTTATAATATATATATATATATATATATATATATGGTGTGCGTTTGTGGGTTATGTGTGTGTATCTATGTGTGTATGCATGTGATTAAATATCATTCTTAAACGGTTCAATAGAATAATATAAACGGAAATCATCCCAGAAATATGGTTTAAAATTAAAGTAACTAATAAAAGAAAAATATTCAGGATACTTCTATAATTATAGAGACATATCTTTAATTAACTTTACTGTAAAAATGTTTAGAATCAACTTAGCAAATAAATTTATTTTCGAGATGTACTTTTTATACTGAAACTCTGGCAGACTTTAAACAAAAAAGATGTTTCATCGACCATATATTTTTACCATCGAGCAATTATATATCGATGGAATGTAATTATTCTTGTTATCTGCATGTCATAGTTTTTTAAGAAGCTTTCCAGTTTTTATTATATTATTAGAGTTCTGAGATATATTCAAACAAAAATTAAATTAAAAATTAGCCAGAAATCGAAACAAATGAATACTTCAATCTTCTTGTTATTGTATACAAGTAAAACAATATTTAATCTCTTGAAAAAAACAGTCATACATACAGGATATATTAGCATACCATCATCGACATGCATATGTATATTATCTGTAATAAATATCGAATTTAGATTAAAAAATAATAAACCATTCGTATGTTTCGTGTATTTTAAAACAGAATTTATTTTGTATAGTATGAAACAAGCCATGCAAATAAGAACTAGTGACAGAAAAATAAAAATAAAACTGAATAAAAATAATATCGAATAATGAAGGACTGCACTAGAACTCATTTATGACAGTCTGAATAAATGTGAAGCATATTAAAAAAATAAACATAACAGAAAGAGTTCTGCAAAAGGGTTCTCTAATTCTACATTTATTAATCGTTCGTGATATTGAAGACTTTCTAAAAAGCGACGATTTGAAAAGAATAAACATAGACAGGTACTGTAAAGTAATGATATTATAATAAAATGTTAAGCAGACAATCTCGTTTTATCAACGGACTCGTCGATATACTTGGAAAGAGATAATAAATATGAAGAATTACTGCACAATTTGAGAATTACTAAAAATAAATCAAAGATATTTAGGAATCAAAGAAGACTAGATAATGAAATGTAAATACAGATCGATTTCAAAAAAGATAATTGTTCAGGCATATCTTAGGTATATATATATATATATATATATATATATATATATATATATATATATATATATATATACGTGCATAGTGTAAATAGGTGGTTACAGATAAATAGATTTATAGAAAGACAAACAAGCACGTGACAAAAATTTAGTTAAAACACGAAAAACATATTCTATGGTTAAATAACATTGAAAATAATTGTCTATAACAATCACATGGTTCGTTGTTAATTAAACATATCCGACGAAGAACAGACGACACACGAGGCATTGAAATCTCTTCATCTCGCATATGAAAAACCGCACGCATTCGTAAACACGCACACACACACGCACAAATATTGTTCGACATTGTCGAGTACACGTATGAAGAAGTGAAACGAATGTTGACATAAGAATTAGCAGGCTTCACAAAAACACTACACAGAGAATACTAACTGGAGCCTAAACCAATATAATTCATAAAAGCATCAAATATTTGTTTAGTTTTTAGTAAATTTGTTGTACTAAACGCAGAGACACTAAAGGTGTTCATCACCGTTTCGGTTTTGTGTACTGTCTCGCCTTTACCATGCTCCTCTTTTGTTATCTTCTCACGATTTTACATCGTACTTACGCACCCGTCCGCGATTGTATGTGGCAATGTTGTCTTTCCCGGTGGAAGGGTGAAAGCAACATGCACGCACACGTGAAATTAATACATTGACTGTTTTAAAACCATTTTTTATTTCGGCCAACACTATAAAATACCCAGGATAAGTTTTCCGTTTCTGTTATTCTAGAATATTATTCAAATCAGAGCTCATTAACATTCTAGACAAACCCAGAGAGACAGTTAGTTGTCTCATAATGAAATTTTTAGTTTTTGATCAATTTACATATTTTTAATTTTTTAAATTTAAATTTTTAGGAAAAATAATGTATAATCTGAAAAAAAATATATATTTATGTATAAAATGTACAAATTGGCTTTTGTGATTGTATTTTAAACTTTTTCATATCTACTCAAAAAGAGCATACTTGCCCTTTTCTATAAAGAACAGTTGCCCTTTTCTATAAGAAAAGTTTAAAATTATAAAAAGTATTATTTCAGTTTTGTTCAATTCAGAATTTAAACAATTAATATCATTAGTTTATAGTATTTATTTTATTGTATTTATTCTCTTGTTATATTCTATTGAGTGAACTTCTAATTTTTAAGCAGTTACTGGCAGAATTAATTCTGAAATCTTCTTAGTAGTTTATAAGCAGTTCTTGTGCTTACACTTTCATTTAAGGTATCAATTAACAAAAACATGCATTATTAATTTTTAAGATTGGTGGACTTAGAAAGAATACATTCTATATTTCCTATTACTTTTTTGGATTACAGATTTTCAATTCTGTACTTGTCAGTTACACGTATGCTTCCTTTAATATTAAAATAAAATTTTGTGTTATCTATTACTGAGAATTATGAAATTATCCTTTTAACTTTAATTTGTGTTTCGATTAATTCTATAAATTTACAATTTAATTTAATTTTTGTAGCAATTTATATTAATATTTTTAAAAATGGAGAGTATTTTTAGCCTTCTGTAGTTTGCTTTCATTGTTTGTCCTTTGTATTTTTCAATTATTATTTTAGTTTCAAGTGTTAAGCAATACTTTTTTAATTTTTTTGTAAAATAGTTAACAGCTATACTGGTATTGATTATTTTGTTTAAAAATTCGTTAATGAGATAATCTAGATATATTTATCTATTTATTTATTTGTATATATATATATATATATATATATATATATATATATATATATATATATGTATGTATGTATATTATAGAAAAGTTTTAAAAAAATTTTTTATATGAGATTTGATTATGTATATCGATAATCTTATTTTTTCAAACATTGAAAATGAAATCTTCATTCAATAATAGCTTCCATATCAAATGAGTCTCAGCTTTTTCAAAAAATCTCCTTCAGCTTGTCTATATTTATAAATCAAAAACCTTCCTTTCATCTACTTTTAACTTTTGACATTTCAAGTCATTTTCTATTATATCAGTCCATCTTTCTTCGAAATGCATCACTGAAAATGAAATATTTATTTTTCAAGTTAGAATTTTAGACATATCTAAAACATTTACAACGTACAAATAAAATATTTTTTTTATAAAAAGAGAATTATTATTATATAAATTCGATCCTTCTTAGACTCAGTCTTGTATTATATTTTCAAATTTGCTCTATTAACTTACTATTTATATCCAATGATATTCAATCTATCTTTTTAAAATTGGACTTTCAAATCAAAATATTTTGAACCTTAATTTTTCTTAATTAATAATCAAGCTTATTATAGAAACTTTTTTAAGGCATTAAAATTTTATATAAAACGTTTAAATATCTAAACGTAGAAGAGCTAACATATTTTGTAACCGAAATTTGCTTCTAATTTTTTAATTATTATAATTTATTTTAACGCCCGACTAATAATGTTATATTTTAAAACTGAACCTGAAGCAAGTTTCAATTTTTTAACGACGGTCTGTCTCTTTCAATCAGAAATATAATCATAGTTTTTCTTCTCAATGCATTAATTAAAAATTATCAAATTGATACAGTGACGTCTGTTTGATGACAATAACGGCTCACAAAACAATATCATAGGTCAAATGATACAAAAAAAAAATAAATGCTGGCAGGCGGTGCACATTGATTAGACTTGTTGAGAATCATTAATTGAAATAAAACCAGCAGTATTTTAAACATATGAATTTTCTCTTCAAGACAATTAACCTTTAAAGATTTTTCTGAGCAGGAAAAATATTTTTTCGAACACTTATTAGTACCTATTTCATGCTTAAAAAAATATTAATGTTTGAAGAGGTTATACAGAAAAATAAAATTATTAAATTAGTTTTACTACATTTTATTTATATAGATTTGCAAAATTTTTCAACTCAATTTAATGTATATATATATATATATATATAAAGAGAGAGAGACAGGGTGGGAGAGAGGGAGAAGAATGATTCAACTTAGACTTCCACTCGAAATTATTAAAAAAATGCAAAAACTAAAAAAAATGTTTTCTTTCTCCATGTTGTATTTTAGTATTGAATTGAACTAAAATACTAAATAAAAAATAACATGACTTTTCTTAATACCTGCGTTCCCTTTTCATACTTCCATGTGGAAGCCTAAATTGAATCACCTATATATACATATATATATATATATATATATATATATATTATTTATTTACATATATTTAAAAACATTAATTTATATTCACTTATTTGTCTGCCATATCTATTTATTCATATAGAAGAAAAACATGTGCTAATATAATCAAAAATATCTGAAAGTTATTCAGATATATTTATTTCTGTTGCATATGAACATTTTCCATCATTTCAAATAGAATCAATTAGGCCTTAATGCTTTTACAAACAACAAATGTTGCATTACGGATTTTTTGTATATACTAATAGGTTACTTAACTGAGTGTAAGTAGACTAAAAAATTATTTAATATTTGTTTTATTTTCCTTTTAAGAAAATATATATTACACTAATTACTCTATATGCATTTATGATATATTATTTTTATTCCGAGTCTCATAAGAACTGAAATAGTAAAAAATCGTATCAGACTAAATTTTCTGTTTATGCCTTAATTATAGAAAACCTAAACTACAATATTAAAATAATAAATATTATAAGTATATATATATATATATATATATATATATATATATATATAATTATTAAACATCTCAAAAAAAAACGTTAATAAAATCTATTAATAAATATGTTAATAAAATCTATTAATAATTTATTAATAAAATTAAATAAATTAATTTCATTTCATGTATTTACTTTTAAGATATAATTTAAAAAAAAGTCGTGTTTATTTGTAAATAATTTCACTTACTGTTTTATATATTTGTGGGAAAAAAATAAACCGCCAGTCAATATACACATAAAATTTAGTGCATCGATTTTAAATGTCAAATTATAAGAATGTTATTGTCGTTAGTCCTATGACAAAATTCATTTTTACACATTCATTTTTACAAATGAATTTTTCACCCATCTTACAAACCAAAAAAGTTTTTTCAAATCCAAAACATTTTGGATATTGATTGGAAACCAATCGATCAAAAGAAATTATTTGCGGTTTCTGTGGTAATTAATTGAATAATTAATTTGTTAAATTGAGTGAATAATTAACTTGCGAAAATTCAAATTGTAAGTCAAATGTTTGTACACAAAAAAATAATAACTGTATGATAAATAGTATCTTTTTAATATATATATATATATATATATATATATATATATATATATATATATATATTGTATATATAATTTTTAATGTAAACTATAAAAAAAACACTCAAATAGATGCAATAGACACAATGTATAAACGTTACACTTAATAACTAATTGATTTAAATTAAAATAAAGAAGTATAATAGTTATAACAAATAGTAATATTAAAAATATGCAATATAAAAAAATATTCTTTAATTTTTAAGATAACATTTTAAATTTTTAAAATGCATCAATGAAGAATAGATCTAACAAAATATTTTTACTTGTTAATTTTTGTTCGAAAATGAATTTTTGAGTAATATATTCATTGTTGATCACTTAATTAGTGATAAAATAACAAATGTGTATAAATATATATATATATATATTAAAAAAATATATAAAATTCCAATTATTTTTAAGTAAAAATTAAAAGAATCAGTAATAAAGAAAATAACTCCTTTCTCTATTATTGATTCTTTGAATTTTTACTTAATAATATTTAGAATTTCATATATTTTTTAAATATATATATATATATATATATATATATATATATATATATATATATATAGTATTATTATTATTATAATAATAAAAAAAATTAAAAGAATCAATAATATAGAAAATAACCCCTTGCATCTTTGTTAGAAATTTATAAATTTAAATTAGATTACAATTTTTGTAAGCATTAATAACTTGTTATAATTGAAAAGTTCATTTTCTGATTAAAGTTGTATTTTCAATAATGATTTTTTGTACAAACATTACCAGAGATTTATTAAACGAACATATCAGTAAATCAATAGCTCACCTGTATCCATAACTGAATGCATAGGTCGTCGTTAAATTATGAACAATATTTTTATGAGATTAGATTTCAGTTTTTGATCACAGTAATTCAATCACTCGTTTGTATCTTTGTTAAGAAAAGAAATTGTTATATATCACAGACTTTTTTTTCCGACGGACGTATATCATAATTGAACTTTTTATTTGAATTGCACGTCAATTTTCACCACAGTACAAAACATTTTCGAAAAATAATTGTCTCATTTTATTTCATTCTTTTTTCCTGCAACTCATCAGCTGATTTCTGCTGTATACGTATGATAAATAATTTATATAAATTGGAAATATAAATTAAAATAAATAAATTGTGCTTATTGTATATTTAATTTTTATCCAGCGAGATGTTTCCTACAGAACGTTGTTTTATGTAAATTTTTATAAACTGTTAATGGCTTTTTCTATTAATTTATTCGACTATTCAATACAAAAACAAACGTGTATTTTAATTCCGATTTGCGTTTTATATTACTAATCCGTTTTAATATTGTTTTGTTTATAATGTTTTGCATGTAAATAAACTAATTTATTTATTATTTACTTGATTTTCTTTCACGTTTTTTTTGACTTGATTAGTTTATATACAAGTCACTTTTTATACAGAAAACCATTACTGAGTGTTTTTATCACAAAATTTTAAAGTACAAAAACTAAACAGAAAACACACAAAATGTTTTTCACGTCCTGCACTGCAATCGCTAATTTTTTTATTCATAAATCTGGCATTAATAGAAACACCGTGATTCGTATTTCAAAAATCACGAATGCGAAACGTCCATACCGTCCGTTAAGCAGAACACTGTCGTACTGTCAGCTAATTTAAAAAAAAAATCATATCAGAAAAGAAACTCTATTTCGAAGGCACAGTGTGTAACGCAACATGGATACAATACAACTGAATGCTTCTCAAATGAGCTATATCCTTTTCCCCGTACGCAAATCTCTGCTTCGCACGCACACAAACGTAGGCTCGTACGAAACGCACGAGAAGGTTGATCGAGTAGGCCGTGACTTTCATGCGCGCCACTTGTTTCGTTACCCGCCTAAGCGAACAAAATGGTCGATGGCGACCAATCGGATGTGAACGTTTAATATCTTCTACATCATTGGCGAATAATAAATGAATAGCCTGAATAGGTGTGTAGTTTTCAATATGCTTTTGTTTTTATTTGTTTTTCTTGTTTGCATTTATTACTGAATGTTAATTATTTTTTTTTTTTAATTTAGAAATACGTTAACTAAAGGTAAACTAAACATGTATGTTAATAAAATCTAAGCGAACAATGACATGTTCTTTTTCAATTTAATTAATTGTCTTTTTATCGAGAAAATATATGTTAGAAAAACAATTGAATTATTTTTTTTTATAAATTAGGTTATGGATCAACTAAAGATGAATAATCATAATCCGTTGAAATATAACTCTATAGATTTTTCAAAGAAACTTGTTTTTTAATATGCATAAACATCATAAACATTTACAAATATTTTCAAGAATATATATATATACAGAGAGAGAGAGAGAAGGCTAAATTTTGAGCCAAGTGTTATTAAAGAGTCATCGATCAATTATAACAATAATAATGGAAAATAATTATATTAGCCCTTTATTTAATCTGGTATTAAATTTGATACAAATGTAAATTTTATTCATCTTCCCTTAAAATGTAAAAATTTAGCTATCATAGATTGCACATAACAAATCTACAAGAATTAAATATACAAGTATTCAGTTAGCAAATGAACCTATCACTGAAAATCATTAAGTAAAGAATTAGCCCATCTTAAGTTTAATTTTCCTAGTTATATCACCTAATGGTAATGAAATTTGTTGCAAATTTTAATAACTAACTTAAATTCTTAACAGCTTAAATAGATAACTCTAACAGAATTATAATTAATAATCAATAATTCAGAAAATGTGGATATGTTATTCCAGCAAAATAACTTCCCAACTTATTTTACTCGAAAAATTAGGATATTTCTAAGAATAATTTTTGGAAATCGGACTATTTTATGAAATTTGATCATTGAATAATCTCTAAATGCATCCAGTTTGAGAGTATCTGGCATATTTTGATGAATATATCAGAAAAAATGTGCCGACGTTAAAAAACCTTTGACTACATGAGAATCAGAAACAACATTTAAGCCCAGATTCAATCATTTAGAACGAATATATCGAGAAATGTTATGGAAAATGTTGTAGAAAGCATAATCCGTGATGCTCTGAAGATACAGAATAATCAATTATTCGATATTTTCATAAAGAAACGTTTGCGGTATCTGGGGTGTAAATTCAGTGAATTTTACAATAGTGATAAACTATAATTATCTCTTAGCGGATCGATATTTCAATATAAAAAATGATTAGTAGATGAAATCTGAGATATTTATGTAACGATACTTTTTTAATAACAGTTTTATCAATGAAATTGATTTTATTTATAGAAATAGAGGTTATATAACTGTGAAATTCTATAAAATATTTCTATTGACAAAAGTTGTTCTTAATTTTTCTACATTTTCTTGAGATATAATAGTGAAAGTGAGGCAAATTTATTTTTGAAGAGATTTCTCTGCACCAAAGTCTATAACAAAGTAGCTGCATTTTATAGAAAATGTTATTTGTTTTATCAAATTCTGAAAATTTTTGCTAACAAAATCATTTAAGTAATCTATTAAGCCAGAAAAGCAGAACGTTGGTTCGTGTACCAAAATTCAATATATTTAATATGATTTTAAATGTTGTTATATCTATAATGAATTCTACAAGATATAAAAACAATATATCTACAATAAAAACCCTTTTAGATAAAAGTTATGATTTTTTCCTTCATCAGTTCCCTCTCTCTCTCTCCCCCTATATATATATATATATATATATATATATATATATATATATATATATATAATATAAATTTAGTTTTTAATACTATGATTATTTCTAAAAAATATAAAATAACGCCTCAAGAACGCTTTTATATTTTAGAATCTCAAAAAAATGATCATTTTTTTTATTATTTACATATTTTAAGATACATTCAAATATTTTCACGCATATTTAAGACATTAAAGGAATGTCACATTTTTTGAATTCTGAAAATATAATGCAAGAGTGTATTAATTTTTTATACTTTTATATTATACTACAAACAACATTATGTTTGTACAATACAAATATTTTTTTATACACTTTATAACGATCTCATAAATAACTAATGATAACTGCAAACACGCCATTATTCAATTGAATTATAAACTTTGAGTGTGAAAGAATAGAAGAATATTAAACCATTGATTACATTCATTAAGAAACAAATAAAAATCAAAATCGAACCAAGCAAATCAACACACCGTTTAGGCTTTCAACCATAACTCACTTATTTATGCATCTAAGATTAGTCAGAGACGGACTGTTCGAGGAAGATTCGCGACAAATATGAAATTATCATCAGAAATTCATTAATTGAGAAAAAATACAAAATTATAATGTGACCTCTATAGTTTTTTTGAAATTTTTGTATGCAATAATCTATTATATATATATATATATATATATATATATATATATATATATATATATATATAATGGAAATAGTATTATTTTTAAGTAAAAATATAACCTTAACATATTAAATATAATTTTTAATTTTTCACCTATTCTTTAACTAATATGAAATTTATTAGCTTATTTATTTAATTAAAGAAATAGAATCGATTCAGTTTAAACTCAACATTACCTGTATATGTATATATATATATATATATATATATATATATATATATATATATATATATATATATATATATATGTATATATATATATTATAATAATATTTATCTTTTTATTCAAAAAAAATTTGTAGTAAGTATAAGATAATTTTTTATACAGTGGTAAGTGTAGGAAAGAAAAATTGAAAATAAAAAATTCAAATTAAAATAGCTACAAAAGATGTGATGAGTTTTCTGTTTACATATTTAATTTTTTTTTTATTATTTAATAAAGAGTTATCCAATAACACAGAAAGATCATATTTTTAGGCTATATATATATATATATATATATATATATATATATATATATATATAAAATTAATTATATTTATTAAAATTAATTGTATTAATATTCAACAATATATATATATATATATATATATATATATATATATATATCATCATCATCATCATCATCTTCAGCCCCTGTCAATCCACTGCTGGATAAAGGCCTCTTCCATGATTTTCCATTTTGTTCGATCCAGTGCCTCTCTTTTCCACAGTTTTCCAAGAAAGTTTTTAATATCCTTATCCCATCTGTTCATTGGTCTCTTTCTCGGTCTTTTCATATTCCTTGGTTCCCAGTCAATAATTTCTCTTGTCCATCGGTTGTCTTCTCTTCTTGCGATATGTCCTGCCCATTTCCATTTCAGACTCTTTACTCTTCTTATTATATCTGTGACTCCTGTTTGTTTTCGTATCCATTCTATTCTCTTTCTATCTCTTCTTGTTATTCCCAACATGCATCGTTCCATACTTCGTTGTGTTGTTTGGAGTCTTTGAACTATTTTGGCGTTAAGCACCCATGTTTCGCTGCCATAGGTAAAGACCGGTAGTATACACTGATCGAATACTTTTTTCTTTAAACAGAGTGGGATTGTTGATTTAAATATCGAGGCGTTTCGTCCGAAAGAGCTCCATCCCATTTTTATTCTTCTATTTACTTCTTCAGTGAATGATCCATCTCTGTTGATAAGCTGGCCTAGATAGACATATTTCGTGACTTCTTCTATTTCCGTTCCTTTTATTTCAATTTTCTTCGGACAAACAAACGCATTGAACAGTACTTTTGTCTTTGTATGATTCATGTTGAGGCCGATTTCTTGACTGGCATCGTTTATATATATATATATATATATATATATATATATATATATATATATATATATGTATATATATATATAAAGTTCTTTGTTTTATCTACGTTTTCTATCAAATTTCTGAACAGAATTTTGATCAGTATTTCTAAGTCAGTACCGATAAAACCTTCCTACACACAAACGCAGTTCGTCTCTGGACGCAAATAATAGTATTCGCACTTATACCGGAATATGTCCGCCGCGTTATCGTTTTATTATGAACGTGACAACGTTCACACCGAAGTTTATACGTCTGTCATGCTAATTATACAGAATTAATTGTCGATATTTACACAACACTGACGGATACTGGTGATGCGTGTATTCGTTATAATACGACAGTCTCGCATTGTTTGTTCACGCAACACGAGACGAGATTTTATTACCTCCGCCGTTAAAATTTCCATTATTCACACGTTGGTGACATCGAATGGGGTGAATTGATCGCTGCTGCGAAGCGCTGATCACAAACATATTGTGACTGCAAATTTGACCGCCAATCGGTCAGAAAGTCACACTATTTACATACGTGCCTATATATATATATATATATATATATATATATATATATATTATAAGTGGTACTTTACAAATATAACCATCTTTCGATTTATGTAAATTAACATGTTTTAAAAAACATAGAGACAAAAAGAATGATTTGTGGAAAGGAAAGAAATAAAAAAACAGTATATAGTAATCATGGATAGATGCGAAATCACATACTTGGTTCATTCTCAATGATACTGAAAATTGAGAATAGTCAGTGAATGACTAAATTAAAATCTCTCATAAAATAGATCATATCTCTTATTGCTTGAGATTATCTAACAGAAAAATTAATCAAACTGGCGTTCAAGAAGTCAATGTGACATGAATTCTAATTCTTGTTTAAAATAATTGTTAAATATTTTAATTTAAAATGAATTACAACTGGTATTAATTTTCCCTAGTTGTTTTGGTTTGCAATTAAGTTATTTTAAGGAATGTGTGTTGCTTTTTCTATATACAACACAAATATATGAGCATAAGGATTTTTTTGTAAAAAAATTTGTTGCTCTTTCTGTATACAACACAGATATATGAATATAAGGAATTTTTTGTTAAAAAAATAATATGAAGATTAAAAGAAATACACTTAAGTGCAATATTTTTAATTTATTAGTACAAAATTATATATATATATATATATATAATCTTTAAAGCAACGAACACAAACTATGAAATAAATAAGTTAAATAAAACTAAAGGTAGTAATAAACAAGTCCAATTACTAGAAATACAGTATTTTTTGTAAACATTAAATATGAATAGACACCAATTAATGTTGATTTATTTTTTGTTTATTTATTTCTTTGTTGGAAGTGCATATTAATTAAAATTAGAATAAATAAATAAAGAAACTTCCAAAAGTCAATTGATATTTTGTTCAATTTTTATGGCAATATCTAACAATTTAGGTTACATTGTATGATTTATTTTTGTAGTTGTGTTGATCCAAAATTATAATTCGGTTTTTTGTTAGATGTCAGAAATATATATTAATTTTTACGTTGTTTATATATATATATATATATATATATATATATATATATATATATAGTTTGCAAACTGAATTTAAATTTGATGATGCAGTGTATTCTTTAATGATAGTGGAAATAATTGAAATAATTAAATCTCAAAAATTAGAATCATATTATTTTATAAGAAACTCATACAATCTTTTTATGAACAACTAGTTTGAAAAGTATAAAAAAATTTATTTTTTTTTATAATTTAACGATTTTAATTCCCGGGAAATATAATAGACAAAAAAATACTTGAAATAAACTTGAAACTTTTTTTTAAAAACAATCAGTTCTTATATTGTTTAAAGTCGAATGTATATATATATATATATATATATATATATATATATATATATATATATATATATATACAGTTATAAATCTTCAGAAAAAGTGGAATTTTACATTCATATATTTTATTAATCATTTTTTTATTATGTGGAAAAATCTATATTCTATATTATTTTTTATATTATTATTCTAGTTCTATATTATTTTCCAAAAAAAAATTAAAATCGTTTGATGTATACTTTCTTTCTCTCTACATTATATATATATATATATATATATATATATATATATATATATAGTTTGAGTGTGCAATTTCTTTGCACGTGTCAAATCGCCAAAAACTACATCCCGACGAATTAATCTCTAGTCGTGCACGCATTTTAGTGTTCTTTTTTATTGTCTCAAAGAGATTGCTGCTGTTGAAATACCGCACGTCTGGTCTCATTTACTGGCATTCGTCTTATTTTATTTATTTCCTTCGCATAGAATTAAAAGCATGTTAACGGGCGACAAATTGTCCACATCAAAGAATCTCGTCTTGTGTAAGAAAAAAACTATGATAACAATGTTAATTAACTTTTGAATTAGACTTGGGGCAGTCGGTTTTTAGCTATTTACAAATCCGCATACGTATATTCAATAAATCATATATATATATATATATATATATATATATATATATATATATACATACAAATAATGTAAAAATTAATATATATTTCAGACATCTAACAAACAACAAAATTATAATTTTAGATCAACACAACTACATAAATAAATCATACAATGTAACCTAAATTGTTATACATTGCCATAAAAGCTGAACAAAATATCAATTGACTTTTGGAAGTTTTTTTATTTATTTATTCTAATTTTAATTATATGTACTTTCAACAAAGAAATAAATAGACAAAAAATAAATCAACATTAATTGATGTCTATTCATATTTAATGTTTACAAAAAATACTGTATTTCTAGTAATTGGACTTGTTTATTACTATCTTTAGTTTTATTTAACTTAATTGTTTCATAGTTTGTGTTCGTTGTTTTAAAAATTATAAATTCATTTTAATTATTTTCATAGGCGAATTAGCATTCCAGTGGAGTGTAAATTTGTTGACCATTTTATTAATATCTTTTACAACTGTATAGGATAGGAAATCGAATATGGTAACGAAGGTTCTATTCGGTTGGTAGTCGGTGATGTTGTTAGGTTGGTGTTCATGATAATATCATTTTAAAGTACATTTTTCGGTCTGTATTTTGGTAACATCGACTTTAGTTTTATTACTAATTTTGATTCAAATTGAGTTATTGAATTCAAGACGGAAAAGAAGAAAATAAGGCATTTTTTATATGAGTTCAAAACGGCTGGTAAAGCAACAGAACCTGCTAGTAAACTAAACGATGCTTTTGATTTGAGTAGTAGTAAGGAACGTACTGTGCAATGGTGGTTTCAAAAAATTCGTACTGGAGACAAGAGCCTTCAAGATGAATAAATTCACATGCGTCCTTATTCAGTTTATAACGACCAACTGAAGGCGTTATTTGCATCAGAACCACACACAAAAATTCGAGAGCTTGCACAAAAGTTAGGCGCTAGTCATTCAACAGTTCTGGATTACTTAAAACAGCTAAAGTACGAAGCTGTATATGAATTTGAAAGTCATAAACCGCAATTGTTTTTCTACCAACCTAATATTATCAAGTTTTTTATTTTTATTTAGAAGTGTACATTATAATCTATGGTTAAAATCCTTTTGTTGTGAGTACTGCTATTGACTTATTTTATACAACTGTTTTTTTTTTTTTTTTTGTAGAAAGTTTCATATATTCGATAATTTCAGCATTTAGATTTTTTATTTTTATAAAGCATTACATGCTGCATTTAATAACCTCTATTCAGTATAACTACACCAAAAGTTCTTAGATATCTATTGAACATTAGAATTTTTATTGATTTTATGAACTGTAATTGTATATTTTTCCTTTCACAAATGAATGTTTTACTTACCTCACAAACCATTTTTGATTCGATTAATTTACCTATTATACAGTTTCATTAGAATTATAATTTTTGGTACTGTGGCTAAATTCACTTTTACAAATGAATTGCCGTTTCATACAAACAGTATAACATTTTTTTCTAATCACAGTGTAAAGTAATCGATTATTCTGATCATTGTTCGAAGTTATTTCGACGATAAATAGTAGCAAGTGCTACTGGAAGATGATGATATTTCCATTGAATTACAGATAAACAATAATCGAATTAATCATTTATTAATTATTAAAAAAAATGATTAGATCTTTTTTGCCTGGCTTAGAAGGATTAACATTTTATTTATGTAAGAGAAAACTAGTTATATGTTATATTATATTTTTATGGCGACATACAAGAATTTAAATTATTAGAATATTTGTGAAAATATTTGGATACTACGTAGGAATTTCTTGTGGTATGACATTGAAGTCTCTACTAAAAACTTGGCAAGATATAAACAGATAAGGTTCATATTTAATTTAATCTAATTTTTCATTTAAAATATAATTGTTTCGATTTTTTAGTTTCAAATATGAAAAATATTTTCATACAAACTTTGTCATATTTTTTTACTGAGTTTTTACATCCGTCGGGTTTTAAATGCGTGCTACATACAAATAGAATCTTTTTCTTCGAATTTATTCGAAATAATTATTAATTTTTAAAAAAATCTTTTCATAACTATAGAACTATTGCAATTCCGGATTAAATATTATATATATATATATATATATATATATATATATATATATATATGTTGATGTTATCTAGCAAATCATAAAGTTTAGTGAACTTCGAGGTTCGTCTACTTGTTTTTTCGTTTTCATAATTAGTGAATATTAAAATTATGATGTTTTTATGATAGTGAAAAAGAGATCACTTATAATTTCGTGTATGAATAGTCAGAGATATAATCAAAGAGTTCTTGAAAAAGAATAGATGTTATGAATCTCCAGAAATGTTATTCATCAGTTAAATATTTTAGATTTATTCAGCATTGAAATTCTTCACCTGAAAACTCATACAGATTTATATTCAAAATACACCAAATAAAAACAATATAATTACTATGTTTGTTTTACCATTTTTTATATTTTTTGATCAATTATAGTTTTGATAAAAAAATTTGCAAGAAATTGCAACGATATTTAGAACAAAGAATTGATATATATATATATATATATATATATATATATATATATATATATATATATATTTCACGCCATTCACAGAAATTGGGCCTTTCACAGACGGACACGACATATTTTTCATAAGAATTTATTGATGAAAGCTTATAAGGTTCAATTAGCATAAGAATTGAAGCCAGAAGACCATTCACTGCGTCAGATATGTGTTAATTTGATATTTTTCTGAAAAAGTCATCTTTTGCGATGAGGCTCATTTCGAACTCTCTGGTTACTTTCTTTGAGTTCACATTAAAGGACAGGTAAACGCCAATAATCCTAAAACAAATTCCGACCAAAAAGATGAAATCCTAACAGTAATTGGTGAGATAGAGCTCCAGTTGTGCAGGGATGTTATTGAAAAATTTAACAAAAGAATAGTTACTGGTAAGAAGGAACACGACGGTCACTTGTACAATATTATTTTTCATTTATAAATAGCAACATATCCCCAAACAATTATTTTCAATAAAGAGACTTGAAATTTCAGCGAAAATTCTGTGTTTTGTTAAAAATTAAAAAAATTGCATCCTTATTGAAAAACCCAGTTAGAACTAAATGAAAGATCTAGGCTAATAAACAAATAAACATAGGGATAAAAAATATTCTCGCTCTCCATCCAGAAAACAAATTTCGAAGCAGTGAAACGCTTTCCTTTGAATTGCCTTCGCCTCGTGACGCGACCGAACATCAAGACACGAGCTCGGAACACTCGTGCACAAGTCTTGAAGACTTTGGTGACCAATGGGCCGTGCAAAACACCATTATGTCATCCGTCTTGTATGTTTGTGTTCGGTTTCTATCTGTCACTGCCCTTTGTGCCAGAAGCAACATTGCTACGTACAAAATTAACTATTTTTATAAATACGTGTGCGTGCATGTTGTATCTTCGAACAGGCTTTATTACAGAAATAGATTATCCTAAATGTATCCTTCCTAACCGATACTAATAACATAAATTTCATTTTGTGCATGTTGTGTTGCTTAGTTCGCGGTTCGAATTTTTATCTCGGATTTATTCATCCGTGAAAATGTATGCGTTCATCCATGAGACAAATATTAATGTTTATTTGGTAAATGTTGAATGGATATAAATCGTTCAACTTACTATTAATACATTTTGAAACAGTAGTCACAAATATATATATATATATATATATATATATATATATATATATATATATATATATATATATACAAATATACACGGAGACAGAGAAGAGAAAAAAGTAAATTACCATAATTATTAAAATAACCTGCATTAATTTTTCATAATTTGCATTCTTCTTCAATTTAGTTCATTCTTCTCTTTTTAATATTTTCACTTTAACCGTGAATATTTTTTTATCTGAAATCTAATTATCTTGAATTCTTACATAAAAAAATTAATATATTTAAGAATCACAATTATGTGATTTATATATATATATATATATATATATATATATATATATATAAATATATTATTGTATATTTTAAATTAGCACAAAAAATTAAAGTTATTAAAATTATGAGTTTCCAAAATTCTTATTAAACTTCCCTAATAATAATGTTATGACTGGTCAAATTAGAAACACTGTTTAAAATCACAACCAGAAATAAAAAAGAATTAATAGTATTATATCATATCTGAGATTTCGATAATAATCAATTCCAAATCGCCTGGACAGTCAGTCAACACATATTTTACAATTAGAATAATTTTAAATGACTGTATATTTAATATAATGTGATTTATTGTTATTAATATTTAAATAATTTCGTATAATTAGATTTGTGTTTTCTTTAAAAATGTATACTAAACATAGACAGAACGTTTCATATTATATTTTTAATGCGTTTTAAATATAATACTGTTCCGTATGCGAAATTTTCAAACATAATGCAAATATTATAGTAATTTATTATGTCTTCGATTCAATATCAGGTCGCACGGTGGTTCCAAATCGCCAAAACAAGACCAAAAGTCGAAAAGTTTCTATTTAAGGTCTTTTGGCTGTTGGAATAGTTGCAGTGGTGCTTCTGACATCTTTCAGGACCGGTATTGAAGGACAGATGTTCGTACCTGCCTTCAGAATTTATTTTGAAAGTGAGCGTCTCGAGCGTCGCATTGAGCGTACGTGACGTCGAAAATAAACGCTGTGCTTAAAAGTGTACAGTTTTTTTTTTATGGATTAACCGATTTCAGTTCTGTAAAATGGAGTCTTCTCCTGAAGCACTACGACCGGTCGTAGTGAAAGTGTCAATAGGCTGGATTTGATCCATCGATCAGCAGACAGACACACTTGTTTTAAAATAATCATAATATACATGGTTCTAAGAAGAAAATGTTTCTCTTCTAAATCAATACATTGTAAACTCTACAAAATTTGGATATCTTGTAATTTTTAAGTAAACGAAAGCACAACAGTAATTGTTACTCTATACTTTTTAAATTAACAAGCAAGAATATATATATATATATATATAGAGAGAGAGAGAGAGAGGAATGTAATTAAATAAGTATTACTTTTCTATATAAGGATATTTAATCATATAAAATCAATTAAAAGTATTTCCTAATCATTTCTTTTCAATTGTTCTCTGCGCTATTGTTCCATACATTTAGACTCTTTATCACTTGTAACCTAAACGTTATTCTGAATCGAATATCGTCTTTATGTAACTATAATTTATTTTTTCAATGAATTCTCTTAATCCTAACGAAACATATGTTCTGTCATAAGTCGACGATTGCAAGGACATTTCGACGAAATGAACATGGCACTGATCATTTTTTGTTAAAATTAGTTTTTTTTTAAAATGAAAGTATTTGATATTATTAATAGGGGCTCTGCCCCCTACTCGCTTCACTCGTGAACCGCCGGGCTCTCTGCGCTCGCCTGATTTTTAGTCGCAAGCATGTACATATATCAGAATGAACCAATAAATATATTTGGGTATCATATAAGCCTTGTCTCAAATAAATAAGTCGACGCCATGGGATTTTTTTGTGGATAACTTTGATTATATATATATATATATATATATATATATATATATATATATATATATTATACATATACATATATATATATAGATAGATAGATATAGATATAGAGAGAGAGAGAGGGGAGAGAGAGAGAAGAAAGATAAAAATATTTGAGTACCGTAGAAACCTGGTCACAAATAAATAAGTCGACGTCATGTAATTTTTATTTTTCACGGACCACCCTTCAGTCTTACACTATTCTTTCAGGAGGCTAGGCCGCTTAAAGCGACAGTATTCGGTGACGGGGTCGTTTTTACCTAACCGAAAATTGGGGATGAGCAACTCCATCATCTCAAGTTATTGGTCTCGTACCTCGCGCTTTGACCCGTAGCGCGCTTCGCGCTGGCACAACTGTTCTATGAATTATTATTTTTAATCGATAATTTTGATTTTATATATAGAGACAGACAAACACATAAAACGAAAATATATCCAAATCAATCAAGGAATTAAAATCCATATTGAAATCTTTTAGGTAATATGTCTATACAGTTAATCATGCTACCTTGTTAGTGACTATTACTGTTATTAATTTAGAAATAAATAAATATTAAATAAAAAAAACACATTATATTAAGAACAAAATTGATAAGCGATATGTGAACTTAATGATGCGTTCAGATATTTACACTGGCCGCTGTATGCATAATCTTTAATTATGCCTATGGTGTTGTGAACGAACATCGAAACATATTAATTAAAAACATGCATTTAACACTAATTTGACGTGTTTTAACAAATATTTACAAGCTGTTTTCTAATTTATGTATAAATACATATGTTTATATATATATATATATATATATATATATATACATGTATATATGTGTATATATCTTTATTATGCATTTCTTTACTTTTCATTTCCACATCGTTAAGCATTAACTGTACCTCAACGCAAATAAATGTAGCTTCAAATCGATCTACCGTGAATGATAATGTACGCACGCACGTTTACACAACAGAATCTCCAATATTCAACACAACGTTCATAATGAATAATAAGTACGATAAATCATATGCGGATTAAAAGGCCGCACGTTGTGACGGTCGCACGGTCCTAGCTCATTAGGTCGGTGCTCCACATGGTCGCGTCGTCACTTTACCGCTACGGTTGAAACAGACGGACCGCGGGAGCGTACAGCGCGAAGACGTCGTCGCCATGACCTCCGTGCACCGTCTCTTTCTTCACCTATCTACCTCTGTTCAATTTTCAACACGTCTGTAATCTGGTGTACGGCCAAACGTCGTGATAAACGTTAACAATATTTTGTATCCGTGCAAATACTTTTTGAAAACAGTATTGGGTTCGATTTGTTTAAACAATCCCTGACGTATTGATACCTGTTATTTTCTATCCAATTTAATCTGTACTTATATTCAATTCAATTGTTTTGTTATGGCATTATTTGTTAATTGATTTTTTGGAATATCTTAAAATTAAGCAAGGGCGAGTTGAATTTTTTTTAATGTGGATTCAATAAAATTCATTAAGTGATTATAACAATTTATTTAAAGAATAAAATCCAGTTTTCTTTTTTTCTTAGAAAGCTCTTGAATTACTTCAGCCATGGTCATATTAATCTCTCTGTGTATGTATAGGGGATAGCGATAGGGGATTACATTACTCTCTCTGTGTATACAGGAATATTTTTTCGCGATAATTTTGTACTGTTTTCTAATGTTTTTTCCCTTTTTCTTTGTGGGGTCTCAAGGTCCTTTTACCCCCTCTGGATGCGACACTGTACACACATGTATGTATAAATACGTATGTGTATGGAAGAGAACCAACAGGCACAATATATAATTATAATACATTTTACTGATATATGTGAATTTCTTTCAAACGTTGATTGACAAAGTATGCGTAACGAAGGCGGTCTGCCTGTCAGAGTTCAGTTTCTGTTATTGAAATCTACTTCATCCAGAACGTTTATGTAGCTAATGAATGACGAAACCAGAGTAAACATGCAAGAATATATATATCTATATATATATATATATATACATTCTTGCATCTACATATATATGGATTTAAATTCTAAATTATTTAACAATATATAAATATTAAATTATAAAATATAAGAATATATATATATATATATATGTGTGTGTGTGTGTATGTATGTACATATGTATGAATTTAAATTCTAAATTATTTAACAATATATAAATATTAAATTATAAAATATAAGAATATATATATATATATATGTGTGTGTGTGTGTACATATGAATGAATTTAAATTGCAAATTATTTAACAATATATAAATATTAAATAATAAAATAATTGGTTTTATAAATAATGACAAGATCATTTTTACATTTAACTCAAAAACTTATAAATATAAGTTTTTGAGATATAAACTAAATAAATATTCATTTCTTTAAAAAAATTCAAATATATTATAAACCGAAAATGTTGATACAAATACGAATTTCAGAAATTAACTTTCCACTTGTATCATACTACAGAAAATACATCTTTCTTGATTAATTCAATCTTTGCTTGTCTATTTTCTATAAAATATTTGGCGTCACGAGTGACTAAAGCATTCATTTATTGTAACTTTAATCTGACGAATATTATTCATGGAGTAAGAGGTGGAGAAGTAGTCAATATTAATTTAGAATTTAAGGAGGATTTAGTAGCACGCATGTTAAAAGTCATTGGTTGAAAAGTTGGACATTCATTTCTGAATCATTCATATAAAACATATTTATGAATATTTTACACAAAACTCAATCTAGTAAAATTATATCCGGTTAGTAGAACAGTAATTGCGGTTTATAGCCTTCAAATTCATCTACATTTTTCCCTTTTTTGATTTTCCTAGCTGTTTTAAGTGGTCCGGAACTGTTGGATGACTAATGCCTAACTTTTGTACACACTCTCGAATTGTGCGTGGTCCTGATTCAACTAACACCTTCAGTTGGTCATTATGTCCTGAAGAAGGATACCCACGGCCTTCTTCATCTTCAAGGCTCTTGTCCCCGGTACGAAATTTTTGGAACCACCGTTACATCATACGTTCCATAACAATACCCACACCGAAAGCATCGATTAGTTTACGAACAGTTTCTGCTGCTTTATCACCTGTTTTGAACTCATACAGAAATTTGCTCTAATTGCTCCTTTTCCATCTTTAATTCAATAGCCCAATTTAAAGCAGCATTAATAATCAAACCAAAGTCCATATTATCAAAATACCGACCGAAAAATGCACTTTAAAGTGATAATAACACAATGAAATGACACCTTCATTGATAAAAAGTAAGGTTAGATTTCAGAAAACAAAAACAGAAATTATTTTCCTATCAACCTAATATTTTAAAGAGATTATAGAACAATATTTCATATTGTACATTATACAATTGTTAATTATTTTTTTCTTATTTGTTTATTTTCCACTTCGCTTCGTCCTTTATTAATGATTACGTCGAAACAAAACTATCCTTTCGTTTATGTCGAAAGCGCCATTAATTTTAATTAAGAAAATATGTATTATTATGATTAGTTCGTAAGGAAACGATGGAGTCGTTTGTCTGTGTCTATCCAACAATGCCAGATTCTTAACAGAATTGATTTTTAAACAGCGTAGAACAAGGAAAACACAATTGTTCGTTACGAGTTATGCAATTTAATCGCGCGACACCGTGTATATGAAATAAAATACGATAAAGAAGCATGAGAAACAAGAACTCCGTCACGGTAATCTTACAACGAGCACGATGCGTCGCGACGCTTGAGATGTGCGAGACGAATTGAGTCATTTATCATTCAGAGAATATTTTTCACTGTACATGTTTGTGTGTATTTTAATGGAAATTAGTTATTTAAGACATACATACATACATACATATATATATATATATATATATATATATATATATATATATATATATATATATATATAAGAGAAGGATATTAACAAAAATAAAAATATTTCAAATTATTGTCACACTTTACTTGATTAAATATTTCAAAAAATTAAAATTTTCAGTAATTGTTTTTCAGTAACTCATATATATATATATATATATATATATATATATATATATATATATATATATATAAGAGAAGGATATTAACAAAAATAAAAATATTTCAAATTATTGTCACACTTGATTAAATATTTAAAAAAATTAAAATTTTCAGTAATTGTTAACTCATATATATATATATATATATACAGTATAAAATTAAAGCAGGAAATTATAAAAAAAAATGTAGATTAATATTATATTTTCAGTAGAGATACGAAAGACAACTGACTTACAGTATTGTATAAAGGAATCATTTCCTGAAATCACACTAGCAAATTTTGCAACATATTATAATTTATTCTATCTGGTAGAAATACTTAATCTTTAAATCAACAAATAAATTTAACAACAATTCAATGATATTGACCTAAATTGTTATTTAAATTACTCGAGTACGCTCTAATGTGACAAGATGTTATCCAAATTAAAATAGTTTATTATGTTTTCGAACGCAACATTTAGTACGGACACCATTATATCAACTGCCGCCAAATGTGCTGAGTGGATTTCGACTATTTAACAATTTTTCATCCGTCGCATGAATGCACCGCTGCACATAATGTAAATGAATATTGAAATCGTTTTTGGTGAACCCACACCCTTCTAACACATATTTTATTATGAAAGACTAGCTCATAAACATGAGAGGACGTTGTTTTCGAGGATATATATTTCGTAAAAGAACAGTTCGGAATGATTTACTGCAATTAGTTTAATTTAATGAAACTTTGATAAGCGCAATAAACGTTGTTCAAAAAATAATCAGCTCGGTTGAAGAATGATTTGTTTTTTTTTTTAAAAAAAATTATGAGGTTTGCTTTAGAAACTATTAATACTGGTCAACAAATATTAAGTTATCTTTTTATTGCAAAATAAATACTACACTCTTTTAAAATAAATTGTCTTTTTTTAAAAAATAAAATCCTAGATCAGTGGTCTCCAAGATTAAATGCACACACTCCAAGATGCACGCGACAATTTGAGATTGATTATTATTTATTTTTTAATTATAGAAAGAATATAGATTTTTTAAAAAATCAATAAGATATATTCTTTATATATATATATATATATATATATATATATATATATATATATATATATATATATATATATATGTATGATTAGATATTTTTTAAAGCTTATAAATTTATATTGATACCTCCTTCTAGCTATCTATCTATGCGACATGAGATTTTCAGTTATAATAGCAATTCAAATGAAATATCAAAATAGACTGAAATTTATACCAGAACTTCGAATCACTGTATCACAAAGTATCAGAACAAGATAATAAAAAAGAATGAAATGGATTAATCTCATTGATTCTCTCAAAGGTTAATTATTGTCATCTGCCTTTGATTTAACTCCAGTTTCCATATAGATCCAACCAGATCAATCTTTTGAGTCACGTTATTAATTTGAAAAGTTGATTCGTCTTCAAATAAATTCACTTTGCAAGGACAGTAACGAAAATATTTATATTTCTAGGAAAATTTAATTAATAAAAATGAATAAGATTATAAATTCGTTCAAAAAAATGTACCATTTGTTTGTTAATATAAAATTTCTATATAATATATATTTTTTTAATTATTTTGAAAAACTGGTAAAATGTTTTCGTCACTCATTTTGAGAACCATTAAATTAAACACATGAGACCAAGACAAAAATATACAGTTTTATTTTATTTTCACAATAATATATACATATACATACATATATATATATATATATATATATATATATATATATATATATATATGTATATATATATGGGGGGGTCGTTTGATAAGTTTGGTAAATTTCTATGATGTGGTCCCATCATTCATTTGGTAAAATCACGGTATTAACTGTCACTTTTCAAACTAGCATAGGCGAAATTTCATCTAAAAACGACGCGTTGTTCATGTTCTCCAGATATATCAAGCGAGCATTGTAGCAGTTACCGGAAAATTGGAAAAAACGAGGACTTTTTGCGTCGATTCGTCACCGTGGATGAAACATTGATCCACCACTACACTTGAGTCAAAGCAGCAGTCAAAGAAATGGATAACGACTGGTGAAAGTGTGCTGAATGATAGCCGCTGTTTTTTGTGATTCCTAAGGAATCCTCCTGGTCAACTACTTAACGAAGGAAAAAACGATAATAGGAGGTTATTATGCAACATTACTGAACCGTTTGAAAGGAGATCTAAAACAAAAACGGACAAGATTAGCGCACAAAGTACTCTTTCACCAGAACAACACGCCGTCTCACAAATCGACCGTCCCAGTGGCAAAATTGTACGAATTAGGCTTCGAATAGATTCCTCATCCACTGCGACTTCATCCTCTTCCCAAACTTGAAAATTTGTCTCGGTTGGAAAAGAAATTCTGATCGAATGAGGATGTCATTATCGCCACCAATGCATATTTTACAGACTCGCTGGACCAAGTGTATAGCCCTGAATGGAAACTATGCTTATAAATAAAAACGATTTTTTTCAAAAAACGGTATTTAACTTGTTTATTTACCATACTTGTCAAACGACCCACATATACACACACACATATATATATATATATATATATATATATATATATATATAATGTATATTGTGCATATGTATTTATATACTTCAATTTAAAAAAAAGATATAAATTATAAAAAATATATACAAGTATTTATAAACATATAAAAATGTATATGTATCTAAAATCGTGCTTTGACGTTTTTACAACCTTTAAAATTTTTTTTTAATTAGGCACGTTGTAATATTATTTAAAGTTTATAAAAAAATATTTTTAATACACTCTCTTTATTTTAAAGTTATTAAACATTAATCGTTCATATCTTATTAATTATTTACTAACACCAACATATCAAATATCTCTGTTTTGATGATAACACATTCAAGTTTAATTGATAAATTTGCATAAAAAAAAATCTCCTCGAATACCAACAAGTCATACAGAACATTGTTGAACACATGTCTGAAAGTTCGTTCAATTGAATATTTTTTTGTTGGCCTCACGCGAAGCGAGTAAAACATAATCGGGGTAGGTCGGTCGGACATGAAAGTGTTCCATGTTCGCAAGTTAATAGTTTGTGGGTTGTCTGAGGGTGTTCACAACGTCGGCACAGCTTTGATTACTGTACGACACATGTGCGTATGCGGCGTGTCTGCGGTATTCTTTCGCATGTGACTGCAAATGCGAAGACGCCGCACGGCGTTACGCTGCACTGACTTCGACTGGCGCTGCAGAATGATGATTAGGTTAGGGATGTCAAACGATGTTTTTTTTATGACATTCATGTATACCAGTGCCGAACAAATTTTATTTCCCTATATGGAACCTAAATACTGCAAGTGATTATTTCGACAAATGTAAAATGGAGATCATTTATAAAAGGGATGTTATTTAGGAGAGGAAGAAAAATTCGTTCCATTAAACAGTGGCGTTTTAACCCTATGGAAAAAAGGGCTATTGCCTGAGGGACACACCAACAAGGGGGTCCAAACCATTATTTTGTAAACTCATTACTGAAAAAATGTCTAAATTCAACATGGGACCCCCTAATTCAACTTTTCCTGGGCGCCATGAAGCTATAACCCGCCACTGGCATTACAACCGATCATGTCATATATTTTTTTAAACATATTGTTTTTTATTTTTTGACAAATTTCTTTGAAGCGTTACATACTTTTAATATCCATATTGTAAAACCTCAATCCATTGAAGTAATGATTTTTTAATAAATCCTTTTTCCCTTTACTGTCATAATTGATACACACAGATATTTAAACTTGCTTAATAATTCAATTATTTCACCTTCGTACCTTCAGTTTCCTTTTTAATTACGCTTAAATCCGCTAATAATTACTAACATCTCTGTTATCTCTACAGTGATTTATGTTTGATCTTCATATTTGGCAATATAATTTCATTTTAGTGATATTTTTAACCCTTGATGATTTTGACATAAACAATTGATTTCAGCATGAATACAATATCATCAGTATTTAGTATATTATTATTTCTTTATATTCAATTTATTTATTATATATATATATATATATATATATATATATTCAAATATTTGAGGTATTTGGTGTTCTTTTTGTTTGTAAACATGATGTTGCTGGTCGTACCTGAGGGTACAGGACTCTAACAGCCTTTTGCGTCCATTAATGTTGATTTTATTATTGTTGTTGTCTCCTTTAAATAGTAACATCTGAGAATTTTTTTTCCAAACTCTTACTTTTCTTATTCCTTTCAAACTGTTTTATTTTAATATCCATTATTATTTTTAACATACATTTTCATATTCTTCTGTATTCTCTCTCTCTCTCTATATATATATATATATATATATATATACACATATATACAAAAATAATGATGAACGTCAATATCCAACATGGGACTTTAACTGTATCTGCTTCCAGAAAATTTAACAAGTCAATTATGTAAAAACCAATTAAGATATTTGTAGACTTGTTTATTACTATTAAATTATTTACGCCGAACGTTAAAACAGAACCATTGTAATAAGATAGAAAATGTAACCTGTACACACACACATACAAAAAAAAAAAACTTTTTAGTATCTCAGATCAGTTCTCCGACTGTCAACGATACTACCAGCTTATTTGTAATGATCTTAAGGTCGTCAATTGAGTAGCTTACAGTGTTGCCCTCCGGATGCCTAACAAATGAAAACCAGAAGCTGATCGTGTTTTGAACACGTTACCCGATCTCAAAATAACAACTTCCGACGTATCATATTTTATGAGTTCATACTCGTTATGTCTGCGGTGTATATACGGTTTATCATGACTGTCAAATCAGAGGATCTTCCATAACTGCACATCAACTATAAGTTATGATAAAAAAACACATGAACTGAAATATTTGTAAATCAATAAAATGGAAATTGTATATATATATATATATATATATGCAGATATACATAAAACATTTTGTACGTTTAAATGACTTTATTTTTCTTATTGTAGTTCAAATAAAGTTAACATTTCGTTTTAATAGTGTACTGAACATTATTATAACAAAAAAAATAAATTAAAATTAACAATTTACGCCATAAAAATAAACTGAAAAAAAGCATGAACGTTACAAAATTATTCGAATACTTAAATATGAGAATATATTTTATCCAATTTTGACATTTGATGTAAAATCGTTTGACCTTTCTAACATACAAATAGCTCTTTCTAAATTTACAGCGAAATTTGATAAAATGTTATTTTATTAAATTTCGAAAATGTTTCAGACAAAACTTTGTTAAAAAGCATTGTTTTTAAGTTTCCATTTGATTTTTCACATAAATGTTTTATAAGTAGAAATGACTAAATATTTCTTAAGTTATTCACTGGAAAGGGGACGGGTGAATTACATCCTTTTGTGGATACTTAGGTTTTTTGAAAAAAATCCTAAGCAATAAATTAATGGCAAGAGCAAGAACAACATCTGAAGAAAAGAAGTATCTGAAGACACCTAGGTACGGGTACGTTAAATCCTAAAACTCGATCCTAAGATCATGAAGAATCAAGAGAAAGAAGTTTAACACCGACTCAAAAACTTGCATAAAAATATTTCTTAAATCGATTACTAAAAATCAATCCGACTTTAATGTTTTGGTTCATTATTTTTATTGTTAAATTGTAATTATAATCAACTTATATATATATATATATATATATATATATATATATATATATATATATATATATATATATTAATCGGTTAATTTATAAATTCGTATAAATTAAATAATTTTCATTCAAAGTACAAATTGTTTATCCAAGAGAGAGAAACTAAAAAAAAAAACTTCAGTCCTAAACTATATATTTGATCACGACTGACAAAAATTGATGACTGATATTTTTTTTAAAAAAACAGAATGAAATAAAATATCTTTAAATTTTTTAATTATTTACAAACTAACAAATAACACTGGTCTTGATTATTGATATCGCTGTAATAATTTATAATTAAATTATAGGTCTTTTTTGATTATATACTTTAATCATAAAAATATATTAGTATTCTTTCTAAACAAGTGGTCTGCCATGTGAGAACCGAAAGGCGATCCGTGATCGATTGATTTTTAATTATAAAATCCCAAACAGTAGTCAAATATTAATTCGAAAAGGTTATTGTGTGGTCATTTTTATGACAGTCAATTTTTATTCTTTCTTTCAGACTTCCCTCCTTATTTGCAAATCAATAGTCAATTTCAAATAATCGAATCGTATGTTAATTAAAAAAATGTTAATTCGTTCAAGTATCAGGTTTTTACATCGAGATACTCGAGGGTTCGATTACCAATCGTTTACTTTTTGTGATAATAATGTTTAATAATCAAAAGCTTTAAGTATAAATATACAAATTTTTAATTAATTCCGTATCGAATATATTCAACTATACATAAATATAAATTGTTTTTTTTTTTTACATTTCATACACATAAATAAATAGAACAGTCATTAAACACTTTTATACGAAAAAACAACATTTGATCAATTAAAAATATTAACTGTTATTATTTGAAAGTTACTGAAACGCTATAAACGATACAAATTCGATTTGAATGCATATGTGTTGTCATCCAGTTACAATCAACCCCCACAGTGGTAACAAAACTAATTCACACGTATTTTTCGCGAAGGTAGCACTCTCGGTATATTAATTTTTTCGATTTATTATTTTCGATACACGATTTGCACGCAGTCACGTAATATCGAGTGTGCAGTGCAGTGAAAAAGATTTCAACTACAAACAAACCAGTTCCAAAGTTAATTATTTCCATTGCTGATCATGCGAATTATTATTATACATTATATGTTTATGCGGTATAAGGCGTGACGGAATACAAAACAAATTCTATATAAGTATAAATACAATTGAACATATTTCTTAGTAGTTGATTTAAAACAAATACAATACATTGTAATCGTTTTTTTTTTAAATATGCACAGTCGGAAATTGTTAACAGGTTTTGATAAAATTTAGTATTGATAATTTATAACGTTTGTCCATACATTCTTGATTGTATAAATGCAATAGGTCTTTTTTTTAAAAAATAAAATACCGCATTTTTGCACCAAGAAATAATTTAATATATATTAAATGACTATACTAATTAAAAATAAGTATTAATATTAAAATTTAAAAATAAACTATTGAATCGTTTCAAGAATAGAACATAAACAAAGCAACCTTATGCTAAATAAAATGTAACAATGTATGGGTTATTACAACAATGCTAAGAGGTTGAAAAAAAAATGACAAGGTTATTCATTTTTTTCACTTCGATATTGTATGTAAAATTTAAAGCCGGTTCTCTATACATTTTAAGGGAAATTATAATTTGGTTTATCATATTTGCACATTGTCGTCCGATGGAAAAAATATTTAAAAAAATAAGAATTGTTTAAATGTTTTCGTGTGTACAGTTTATGAACAGAGAAAAGCTTACATGAAAAATCTATAACAGTTTTCTATCTTATATTGAAGAAATTGATTATAAGTCATTAAAAGATGATTTATTTCACAATTTTCGATCGACTAGGCTGTGAAAATGTGACAACATCAGAGACAGCTGATAAACATACACAGATTTTTATAAGACGTATCATTCACTCTTCTCTTTTAAACTCGTTGTTTTTATTATCTTTTAACTCATTTTTCATACAGTCTGTAAAGCTGTCATGAGTACTGTTGAAATTGTCATAGTGTTGTCATTTTCACCATTTTAAAAAATACATTGAATATTGCAATCAATAATATTAAATGTTTATAATTTTCATAAAATTAATACATATTAGAGTTTTTAATTCATAATTGAATATTGTTTTGTTTTTTTATTTGGATCGATAAACAACGCCATTTAAATTAAAAAAATGTTTTTTTTTTCAAGTTGACATCAGAGCATTTCACAATAACTATATTGATATAATAAGTAATAATATTTATAATTTATTTACAATAATCATTAAAAAAAAAGTCATATCTATACTTAAATGAGAATACCTGATATAATATATATATATATATATATATATATATAGGAAAATCAAAAAAGGGAAAAATGTAGATGAATTTGAAGATCATAAACTACAATTATTTTTCTACCAAGCTAATAATTATTTTAGTTGATTAATTTTTGTCAAACGCGTGTCGACAACTATTTATTTTCAAAATTAAGTAAGTAATCTCTTTCTAATTTTGATATACAATTAAGTTCTCAATTAAGTTTACACAAAAATATTCATGGATATTAACCCTTAGCTGCCACTGTGGGTCAATATAACCATGTGGCAACTATGTTATACCAGATAAGTGTGGCAGCTAAGGGTTAATATTATCAGCTAATATAAAATAAATATTTAATTAAGAACTTATAAATAAAAAATTAACGAACTTAGTTATATTTATCGTACAGTTGAAATAAAATCTACAGTATGTTAGATTAGACGTTTCCATTTTCTCATACTGAACATATTAATCACTGTAGACTATTCTGTAAAGTTATTATAATTTCAATGGTATAGTGGAAATAAAGTGGCCATACAATAATTTTAATCGTCTGTATTACATAAGCATTAAACAGAATTATACAGAAAATTACTTTCAATTTGTGTGAAATTGATTAAATTGAATTACTTATACTGGAATGTTCTAAAACTAATCATAGATGCTGTGTAATAACGGAAATCATTGATCTTAATAATAAATAATTATTTTTATTCATTTTGCTCTTATTTTCACGAATGAGTTTTCACTCTCTCGCAAACCATACATTCTTTTCTGTTCAAAAATGATCAATAATTGATTGTAGTTTCATTTTATTATTGCTTATATTGACGGTGATCTTATCAATGATGACCAAAGGATGATATATAGTCATCCTTTGAGCATCAGGGTACAGAAAAATATTTTTTCTGTAGTTTTTTGTTTTCTGAGATTTTTCTATTCGTAAACTCTTTGAAGATAACAATATCCAATATGGAAGAAATAATCAAAATGACTAATAATCATTTATTAAATACTAATCTAAATTTCTTTGTGAAATGTATGAGTAGGGATGATCCATTTAAAAATTAAATTGAACACTGTCAAAAAATTTAATTATATTGTCAACTTTTGTCACTATTTGTCAACTTTTTTAGACGGTCCTAAGGGTATTTTTCATCGTCGTATTTAAAATATTTATTCATTGTAACTATGTAATAACGCATAAATCCTCTTATTTGTTTCAATTATTTTTTCCAAATGTAAAAGCATATAATAAACACTAAGAATTGAGTCTAAAATGAAGTTTTCACCACACACTAAATTTAAACAAGTCAAGTTCAATTATAAACCATATTTACAATTCAAAACTTTAATTAAATTGTGCAGACATAATATTTCCGTTTAAACGTTGCATTTTAACAAGAGAATTATACGTTTTCTGAACATGTTTCAATTACTTTGATTATAAAATACTGGCTGAAATGACAATATAATTTGAAATAAGAGTATGGTATATTGAGAAATGAATGTATGTAATGAGTCGTTTAATAGTCTTTATATGCACACAATATTAATCAACATTAATTATTCTCTATTATTGTACAGTAAAAGAAAACTTCATAATTGTAAGTACTAACTAGTAGTAAATATATATAACTAGGGTACGTCTTGTTATTTTTATAAATCAGGCACACTACTCCATTTTATGCTTTTTGTTGGAAATTTGGAACTAAAACGGTTTAATAATTATTATATTTATGACATTTTTTTTCCAAATATTTAATTTATTTTAAATTATATATATATATATATATATATATATATATATATATAATATGTATAAATATATATATAATATGTATAAATATGTGTGTGTGCGTATGTATGTATCCATGTTGTTATCTATGAGAGAGAAAGAAAGTAACAAAAGTATACAAATCTAACATACTGTATGAAATGTATTAATTATTATAATAATAATTTTTAATATATATATATCTCCAGCCTGATAATTTTTTATATTTGGGAATAATTATAAATTTTTAAAAATTAAATATTAATGAGATTACCTTCTCGTTATAAACGATGTTAGCGAGTGAACTTACAACTGTTTCCGTAGTGTAGTGGTTATCACGTGTGCTTCACACGCACAAGGTCCCCGGTTCGATCCCGGGCGGAAACAAGCGGTAGTTTTTTCTTGTTTAATACATTTTTTAATAGAAGTTTTATTAGTAAACATACTGACACATAATTGAACTTCATTTATCTTGTTTAATAAATTAAATAATAAATAAGGTTAGTTCTAATATTCCAAAAAATAAAATATATATTTTTCCACTATCAGACAATGCTATTTATTTTTTTAATTAACGATATTCTAATTACTCTTTCTGCTATGCAGATTCTTTTGTTATTAAAAAAAAACTCCAGATATTAAAGAAAATTTATATATTTCATATACATAGAAAATAAAGCAAATATACATACTTATTATCAGGATAATACAAATTATACAAAAGAAAGAATAATATTAATCCAAATAAGTATTTTCAATATTAAATTGAGACATATTTAAGATTGATATAATGAAAACATCAAATACAAGAGTACTCAAATTACACAAGGCTTTTTGAAAAAAATCAACCTGTGAATACTAGAAAAGAATCATGTGAATTTACATAACAATCAATTTGAATTTTTGTTGACTACATTTATTAAAAATAATGTATGATATAAAGATTTAATACATTCATGAATTCACATCACTCTCGTTTATTTCTGCTTTCATCGGATCACTTTCACTTGTATTATCTATATTCACAGTAGGATCCACAACATTCATTTCATTAATGTCTGTGTTTAGATTGTCGGAATTATTTTTCAATTGAACTGATTCAACTTCATCATCTTTGTTTTCACCTTCTATTTCTACTTCTACATCCATTTTCATTTCTTTTTCTTGTTTCACAAATTCCATTTCTATTTCTGATCTGTTACAATCAGTATGGGATTCCATGTTTAATTCTTCCATTATTTCACCATCCACTAAAAATAAAAATATTATCAATTAAAATACAGAAATGTTACAATTCACAAACTAACCATTTTCTAAGTCAGCCACCGGCATATTTGCATCTATTTCATCTAACATTTGATGAGCTTCATCTTCATTTTCTATGTCATCATTTTCATCTCCATCTTCATGTTCTTTTGTTTCACTGACCGTTATTTGCTTACTATGTCTTTTTTCAATAATATCGATTTCTTCCAATACTTTTTGTCTTTTCTCCTCGATCATTTCTAAAACAAAAATGAAGATTTAATTGAACTTATAGATATCAGTATATAAAATTACATACTTTCCACTTGTTTTTTACTTTCTTCCAACAATTCTTTGGTTTTAGTATTAATTCTTCGTGGCAAATAATATATATGGGGCTTGGCTTTAGTCTGTATGAAATTAACCAAAGGCCTATGTTTTTCTTCCCAATCTGACTGTTCTTTCATTCTTAACATTTTTTGTTCAAGCATGCGTATTTCTTGTTGCTTTTTTTTCCTACCCATAAAAAGTTCATATCTTTCTTTTTTTAACTGTGCTTTTTCTAATATCTCTTGTTCCTCTAATTTTTTTTCAACTTGGGCTCGTTTATCTTCCTATAACGAACAAATGAAAGTTGTCTCTATAACTTACATTTATCACAATATAATAAAGACTATTGGTTTACATTAAACGATTATCACTCATTCATATTTAATAATTTTATAGAAAATACTGACATCTATAAATACATAAACTTAAAAAATATTATTAGTAGAAGTAGAATAAAACGTTTTAAAAAATCTTATATTTATAAAAGTGATCATTACGTATACATTTTTATAACCTCATCTATCATTGATAAATTAATACAAAATGAAATTTGACTAAACACATCTAATCTATGAATGGACCTCAATAAAAGTAAAACTCACTATTGGCTTATGTTTGGTTTCTTCTTGTCTGAATTTTTGTAAAGTACCGAGCAAAGCACCAAACATTCTTCTATTTCTTGCCTTAGACTTTTCATCATTATCTTGAGCTTTTAAAGCATCTTGCCTGCTAGGAATTTCGCGGGGTTGAACAATTACTCTACTAGACATTTGTGGTTTATTTGGAAAATCATCTTCCTCTGTGTATCGTGGTTTATCTAACCTCTTGAACACAGACGAATCTAGGTTTCTTCGCTTGTTCGGGGACTCAGAACTCTCATACATTTGAGTTCGTACGTTATGCTGATTGCGAAGACGCGTATTATCCGTAAAACGATTTGTTATATTTTCATTGAATCGACCAACTGGATTTTCATTAAATCTTCCAGATACATTTGCATTAAACCTACCACCCACAGTATTATTAAATCTACTTCCAACATTTTCATTAAATCGACCTTTATGTTCTTCATTAGAAGCAACTGGTCGTTTATTTCCAACGCCGCGAAGAGGTTGTCCCTCTGAAGGATCTCGTCCTATTAACCTCTTTATACTCTCATCATAAACCTTAAGACTACTTTTAGCTTGCTCCAATTCATTTTGCAGTGCATTGAAAGACTTTAATACTTCTGTCGCCATTATATAAAAGATAAAATAGAATTTACATTAGTGGAAAATTTGTGAACACTGATTACTTCTCGGTTAAGGATAAACGCCAATTCTATTGAACAGCATAGATTAAAATTCCACTATGAAATGTTAGTGCAAACCGTAGATAAAAACTCTGATGCAAACAGAATCGCTTCTATCAAAGATTTAAACCAATGGTTTTTCAGTTCAACTCGAAACAATTTAATTCTACACAAACAGATGGATTTAACAGTCCTTAAAAATAAAATTTAAAATAACTTTCCAAATTAATAATTTTATTACATGAACATAAATATAACAATATAAGAAAATATATATTATATATACACATACAATAACAATATAAATATAATAAATAAAAAGATCTATATTTTTACATTTTATACACTGTAAATACTACAGGAAAAAATATATTTAAGAAATTGAACTAAAAAAAGTACTAATGCACTTAATTAAACATATCAAATGGTCAAAAAAAGTAGACTTTTGTAAATAATTGAATATTTATTCTACTTAAATTGAAAGACAAAAACTAGAATATTTTTCATAAATACCTATTAAATCAACAGAGTAACACTGCCATGGGATTATTACAACAGTCTCACTATTTATTTACGATTTGTATTATGAACTTTATTTACAAGAAATTTATGTTATATTACTGACTAAAAACCTATGGCAATGCAAGTAATCTAAACCCTTTTCAATTAAACTATCGTTTGTATCATTAAAATCTTCTTGTAGTATTATTTCCTTTTCTACATAATTTAAGGCTTCTAGAAATACTCCCTGTGAATTTAAATAATTAAGATCTGTCTTCTTATTATTTACTGAATTCAGAGAATTTCTTTTAATATCATTGTCTTTATGTTCATTGTTCAGTGGTAAGGATGGCAGGCTTGTACCTTTTTTTATCCAAGGCTTACTTACAACACGAGTATCTACAACACAGAAGTAAATCAGAACATTAAAAACTTAAATTAATCGTTGAAGGCAAATCTAAAAATGCCAACAATCTTACTTAAGTCAAACATAATACGTGTCAATTCTCTAATATGAGCGTCTTGTTGTGCTAAATCACAATATAATTCTTGAATTTTATGATTTAACTCTGATACTTCATTTTTTCTCAATTCTTCTTTCACAGCTTCTTTACTAGATTGTCTAAGAAATATTAAATTTATAATTATTATTATGACTAAGAGTGTGTGTGAATTTATATATATATATAAACGTAATTTTAAACTATACCTCGCATATTCTGCTATTAATATACCAGCTGCAACAACAAAAATAATACCTTCGCCCAACAAATTTGCACCCAACTCTATCGCCATCGCTTCATTTAAAACAGGAATGTTAATGGGCTTACCCAAATTTAAAACCCACATCTTCGTTTTAACCTCACACCAGTTGTAAACTGAAACATTATTCATTCAATATGTTTCTATGGAAACACGAAAATGTTAATGAAATTAGTTTAAAAATATCAACTGAAAAATGAGGTTAATACTAGATAACCTAACTTACATTGAGCAGGAGGCATACAAATATAATTTCTAAAAAAGGGTGACGATTTTGCTTTCTCTTTAGCATAATTTGCAATTGGTTTGCTTATTTGTCTTATCAGCAATGTTAATAACTTGGCTGCAGGAAAAGCTCCTACAACCATTTTTCATAATAAATTCCACTAATCAACTTATAAACCTGCTAAATCATAGCATTTCGAATACAGATTTTAATACAAACTCAGTTTACATCTCAGTGACTTTCATAGAAATCTTTACAGACGTTCACGAACGTCACAGATTTCGTCAATATTTTGACATTTAAGATTAAGGTCGATTTATTAATATCTAAAATTACAAACGAATCAATACATTTTTATATTTTCGTTTATTTTTGCTCATTGTTTAATTAAAGTCTGTCTTAAATATTTTTGTACATTGTTCTTTCAAATTTCAAGAAATTCCAGTCAAATATATCTTTCATTCACTTATATATATATATATATATATATATATATATATATATATATATATATATATATATATATATATATATGTATATGAACTAAAATATTATAATCAGCTTATCATAAAATTGCCCATAACGTTTTTAGATAAATTAAAAGCAATATAATTAAAATTCTATATAACCCATGCTCAACAAATTCTAATAGTTTTTAAACTCTATAAATTAAAACATTTTTTATATCTTAAAAGTAAGCATTTTTTTTAATAAAACCCTACAGAATTAGAAATAAATACAAACCTATTTAATAATTCGTATTCAAAATAATGTATTTTATTACTAAGTATACGACATAATATATATGAACTGAAAGTAATATAGTAGCCAGCGTATTGAATTTCTATTCAATATCTAAGATAATGCATCTCTCTCTCTCTCTCTGTATATATATATATATATATATATATATATATATATATATATATATATATATATATATATATATATATATATAACTATAATATAAGGACCTTTTTCATTCATTCAAACATTTTATTTCCATATTGAATGTTTTTATTGTAATTATTTAATTAAATTTAAAATAATAAAAAACGAATCAGTGACAACTGAAATTATCTAGTATTCAAATGTTTTTCGAATCGAAGAAAGTTATTAAAATATAGTCACAAACTTTATTTTACAAATGCAATATTTGATGCAAATTAATAATCACGTGATTAGAATACCAGAATAAAAAGTAGTATAAATATTTAATAGAAAGGTCAAGGTATCAAATTATTGAGAACATGACTTAAGCAGCCATATATTATAAATAGTTCTACAATTTATCAGTATACACATACTATATATATATATATATATATATATATATATATGTATGTATGTATGTATGTATGTAAAAACTACATTTGTATTAAGAAAAAGATGACAATTATTATCTATATAACAAGATTCATATTAATTGCATGAACTGAATATGTATTCGATTAAAATTAAATATTTGCAATATTTCTAATTATGTTTCAATTCAGTGTTGTATTAATTATTTCGTCCCAATTGTAATTAAAATAATTATTTAAGTTAAGAAAATTTTGTAATCTCAAATGATTATACATATATCGATCGAAAATAATTAAAATATTAATAAATATAATTACAAAAGTGTTTGTAATTTTTTTTAATATGAACATTACATAAAGATAATAATTATAAATAATTTTAAAGGGGATAAGTGTACGAACAGCGTGCATAAAATATAATAAATGTATATTTTTTTCATAAAAAAAAGCTACGGCCCGAGGCTAAATACATATTTCAATGAGCTGAAATAACCGCAATTATATCATGACATTTACATGCACACGCGTGTTAGAAGCTGACTGACTCTATCTTAAGTATTTATTTATAATTTTGTTTTTTCCAAACATCTCACTATTAACAAAGCCTCGCTGGTTAGTAGACTATGAAGTCACTGTTACAAGGCCAACGAACACGACTATACAACTCGCTTTTTACCATACACATTGTAAAAGGAAAATTTCATAACGCAAGTAATATCCACACTATTCTAACACTGTATAATGTTATACTACGAACACATGATTAATTTACAACTATGTGTTATCTACATTTTGCACAATATGTTTGTAAACCCGGAAAGAATTTAAATCCGTTGAAATAAAATATTAAAATGTACATTTCAGGTCGATACAGCAATATTATATCTGTTTAAGGTTCCTACTACTGTTTTCTACTAATTCGTTTCATGACAAATTGTTTTCTATTCTTTAATATCAATAGTTATTGTGAAAACTAAACAGTTACTTCTTGATCTTTTTAATTTTTAATCTATTTTAAATGAATTTACTATTAGTATATTTTTAAAATTCATACTCTTAATAAAATAATAAATAAATATGTTACTTTAACACGGATAAATTACTTTATGGAGTATTTATTTATAAATATATACATATATATATATATATATATATATATATATATATATATATATATATATATATATATATATATATTAGGTTGGTGCAAAAATAATTGAGGCTTTTACGTGTCGGGTATAAAGATATCAGTTAAAAATTATATTTATTAATCAAAATAAAGACCATTGGCCTGCATACATTTTTCGCATCGGGAAACAAGTTTGTTTATTCCTACAAGATAGAATTCTGCAGTCCTGGAATTAACGAATTCATCGAAAGCGCTTTGAGCTGATGCTTGATCTTTGAAAACATTCACTCGTTGAAAATTACTCAAATGTTTAAAAAAATGATAATCTGTCGGAGACAGGACCGGAAAAGAAGGTGGGTGTTGTAAGGTTTCATAACCTAATTCATTAAATTTTTTAAAGTCATTTGTGAGACGTGTGATCGGGCGTTGTCACGAATAATAATTATTATATAAGAAGAATTATATAGAATAAAAATTATATGATTATAAGCCGAAATCAGTAGTGCTAATTTCATTGTTTACAATAATGTGTCACATGACTATAACAAAAGATAACGGGAACTAGAAAAATCGGCGCCAAACTTAAAATTAAAGAAAACGCAATTATTTTTGTACCGACCTAATATAATGCGATTATAGATACAGAAGCTTATCTACAACATTTTACACGTTTTCTCAAGAGATATAAAAAGATGAATTATTACGATATCATAAAAGGTATTCTCTATAATTACAACATATTTTTATAGAAACTTCGAAATTCCAAAACATATCGAAAACATGTGGATAAGTTCCTGCGTCCATAAGCACCCGTATAGCCTTTGAATGCAAATTGAAAATGTTTTGTATTATTTGTTACCAAGCAATTTATAAAACTAATAGCACAGCTAACATTGATAAAATGAAACACTTATAATTTTAATGTTAAAGGAACATACATGATACTTTATAAAAATACAATTTGTGTACGTGCAACTGAGAGAGTGTTCTTTATTTAAAATAATTCTTTCACAAATGAATTTTTCACTCCACCATATACTGCATAAAATATTCATTATCAATAATGTTTATTTCAATTGTTGCTTATATGCGCACTTCGGTAACCCTCAAAGCATTAAGGTAAAGAAATATCTGATTTTTAAAATTTATGAAAGTGATTTAGTCATAGTGTTTCAAATACTTATTGCGACAAAATCAATCATTTTTTTATCCATTGACTTTGCTTAACCATGGTTTACTTTGTAACCTATGACCATGAAAAATCTTATATTGCATCATTTAAAAACTCACTTTCTTTTTTCGCAGTCCACTAATTCGGATACAATTTTTGTTAA
>CM068318.1:11595529-11610384 GCA_034766995.1 Acanthacorydalis orientalis | reverse complement strand
TATTACTTGGATTTCTACAAATATAAATTAATATTTATCGTTCTTCTACACACTCTTTTTATGATTAACACTCAAAGTGATTTTTTTCTCGAATTTCTTGCATAAAATTCTCTTCGTTTTTTTTAAAAAAACGGTTCTAACCTTTTCAATATGGACGATGATTATATTCAACAGTCGGCTAATATCCACTGTGTCGATTGTAATCGATGGTCGATAATTAACACACTATACGTTTCTACACAATGAATTTCCTATCGGTTTTAATATTTATCATTCATTGTTTGCAAATTTACATTAAAAAGTAAAATGAATGATTTATTTATAGCATGAATAATTATGTGAAACTGTTAATAATCTTTATTTGCATGGCGACAGTGGAACGCCTTGGCAATGTTTTTCGGTCAAAAACTATTGTGTTGAAAGGATTATTTGTCATTGAACACCCGAAGTTTAATCTTAAAAACGATATTTCAGTAATTTTTATGTTCTGTCTTTTTTAATTTTTTGTGTCCTAAATTTTCTATTTTATTCATATTTTCTTTGCTTAATCTAGACAATCCTTTCTGACTATACATTTTTTTCTATATAAAATTATTTTTTATCTTATAACGTTTTACATTTTTAGAAATTCGGGAAATTTCAATTTCAAATTCACCTTCAATCAGTCTCATAGAAAACCCTAACAAGTTTTAGCTACTAGCAAAATGTTTCAAAACTGAAACTTTGAAAAT
Organism: Acanthacorydalis orientalis; assembly: GCA_034766995.1. Classification (NCBI taxonomy): domain Eukaryota; kingdom Metazoa; phylum Arthropoda; class Insecta; order Megaloptera; family Corydalidae; genus Acanthacorydalis; species Acanthacorydalis orientalis. The sequence goes on along the minus strand of CM068318.1, from coordinate 11,609,653 downwards.
AACCATTTTGTTCGCATTCCTGTTATACAAACTGTGAATGTTTTTAGTTTATCTCGTCGTGTTATGCGTGACCTTGCTTGTATTCCTTACAAACGATTCTTCAAACATTTCAAAAACACACAGTTTAATATTAATTCTTTGAAATGAATTTGTGTGAATCATTTCGGTGTTTAAATTCGTGGCCGAGCCACCCTGTTTAGTTACATTTCATGAATGAACATAAATTGAAATATGTGTACGTTCCATTTGATAAAGGTATCCTTTTTTTCTTTTTCCCCCAGTCACAACTAACATTTTCTATACATGTGTACTCAATCGATCTTTTTCAAGATTTTGATTCCCTTTGTTGGTTCATTGACGTCATTTGTGTCACGTACATTCAATGTTATCACTTGTCAACACAGTCGCCTTAAAAAATAACGATTTCAATTCATAGTTCCTTATATCACGTTGTTCAGCAGGTACAAGCGTAAAAGTAAATACAAAGTAAAGTCCGCTTCTTTGCATATTCTATTTTCATTTATATGCTCTGTAATGTTCATACGAACTATCTCACTCGTTTATCGGAAATTTTTGTTTCAATGATATATGTAATTTATTTTCAAGGTTGTTTTTTTATGTTTGAAGACCGATTTAGTTTCATTGCAACGAATTACTCTGTACATTCTGTATTTCACGAATGTATATATTACGAATTCTATTTTGTTTTTATGCTCTTTATCAATATAGACAAATGAAATCGTACGGAGATTTCTTGTTGTTTTAAAATTATTTTTAAAGTCCTTGCCGAATAAAAGTTCTATTTTCGTCTGAAAATTTAAAAGAAAAAACGCGTAAACATACTTAATACTAATGATCTGAAATAAACATTAATTTTAGAATGCCAGAATAAAATATAGAAATGTTTCAGTACAAACTAAATATTTGATTTTATAAACCGTCTACTAATTTACCTATAATAAATCCACATCGTTCTTAATTAATTATCAACCAATTTAATATAAATTGAGACAGTAAAATCAATATTAATATAATAAAACTAATTTCAAAAAATGTACACCAATATTATTATGTATCGCAATGTATATGAAACTGAACAGAATTTAATAATACAAATAAGGTATTTAACTCGAAAGAAAAAATAAAAGACAGGAGCCGCAACAGAAAATATTGTATCGTTTTTTAATTGTTTCTATTAATTGAATATAACTATTATACAGTATTATCTTTTCAGTGTAATAGATTAACAAACATGAAATAGATGTATTTTCTGTTTCATTGCTTGTTAATTCCAAAGACCGTGTAGAACTCGGCTGGAGTTCAATAAAAAATTACTTCACTAACAGCCGGTCATCGTGATCGACCTTATTGGCTTCTTAGTGCATTTTATACAAAAAATACACACAAACACACACACACATATATATATATATATATATATATATATATATATATGTATATGTATGTATGTATATATATATATATATATATATATATATATATATATATATATATATGTATATATATATATATATATATATATATATTTGTATGTGTGTTTGCACATAGATTGATATGCCATCAAATGACCTCAATCTATTATATGTATTTTACTTATTTTGTTTGAAAGCAGGTTCGGATCAATTTTCTTATCATTTCAAATAAAATTATTTATTAAATCATCAAGATTAATTATTAAATTATTTAGCTACCCTACTTTCTAAGATATTTTAGGGCATCCTGAGATATTATTCCAACTTTTATACTAGTATCGAAATTCTATTAGGTCTGAATGTTTGTCGGAACAACGTTCATAGTGTGTACTGACTTAAATGAAAAAAAATACTAAATATTATCAAATAAAAAGTGAGAGTAGCTGCAATATATTTAAACTTAATTATATTTAGCTGTCGGTGATATTTTTATGTAATATAATTTTCATATATTGAGAAATTCGTTAAATTTCATTTAAAAAAATATACAATTTGCACGATTAAAAAATGTCGTTGACATACAGTTCTCGGTTTAAAATGTTGTCCATTTTCCGAAAAAGAAAACATTCACAAGTCTATTAAAAAATCGGGTTCTATGTAAAACATAGAGAATTTATGTCGAAAGCAGACGAGCATTTGATATAAATAAAAATTCGATTCGAAAAAATATGTAAAGAATTTAAAACGTGTTTTGATGAGAAAAGATAATCTTTATTACTCAGTATATAAATACTTAATACTTACATGAATTTCTTTGATTTTTTTAACTTTTATACGGGAAAAAACATATTTAGTACCGAAAAAACGGTATATAGATTCATACATGCGTGATAGCATTAATAATACACTCGCATGTTCAACTTAGTTATCAATAAAAAAGGTGTTCTATTACTTTCACATAAAGTAAGAGTTGCTATTTTTATTATGCAAGTGTGAAGTCATGTGTGCGAAACCAAAAATGACTTAATTTTTAATATAGCATTTATATAAATATGTATGACTATTAGTACATACATACATACATGCACATATATATATATATATATATATATATATATATATATATATATATATATAAAGATTTTTTGTTCAAATAGATTACCATTAATTTTTTTAAAAAAATTTTTATAATTTCCTTCCTTATTGAAATGATTAAATAGTAATTTTATTTATATCTTTTCAGACAAATTTAAATATAAATCAGCCGAAAATGTCATCAAGCTTTGTAACACCAAGGAAACATTACATTGCTCATATAATATACAATATCAGGTAATCATTTATTCTTTCAAATGACAACCTTCAGAATTGAAACACTTTCTAGCTAGATACAAGTTTATATAAATGCATTTTAAGTGTGTTTTGAAGTATTTAGAAAATTTTAAATACATATTAAAATATTTAGAAAAATATTACAAAGTTAATACTTGGAATAAAAATACATAGTTAGAAATATCACAGATTGTTAAATAATTAAGAGGTTTACCGAGAATAGTTTACTCGGAGCAAGGCCAGTCCAAAGCCTGTAGTTATCGTTAGTTGTCAACAAATACTCCAACGCATAGATGTTATTGATTGAGCCGGTGTCTCGGCTTTCAAAGTCTGGGATTTCTCTCCAGAAAATGTTGCCCTGTATAAGGCGGGTACAACTAGTATTGTCTTACTATACGTTTCTTTATATCAGGCCAATAATCACAGGAGAATTCTGTTCTGATCGGCTGAAACGTGTGTAAGATACACTGATTGGAAAATAGCCAGTATTAATTCATTAAAAGAAAGTAATACTGTTTCTACAGAACAGTGTAAGGCCTCACATTGCATGACGAACACACGAGAAGATTGGATCTCTGAGATAAGAGATGCTACCTCATTCTTTATATTTTCCGGATAGTTCTATTCAACTTTTGTCGCTCTATTCACCTGCAGGTTCCGAAACCAAGATGGAAGTAACCAAACCTTTTATACAATCAGTTCTTACACTGTGATGAATTCACTTTAACAAATAAATTCTTTTTTCATCAGACAACCTCTAAAAATTCGTTTGAACAAAAATATTCAGTAAATGATTATTGTCTATTTTTGATTGTTGCTTATACGGATTTCTATGGCGATGGGAATCACCGTCAGAGCGCTAAGATGAAGAAAAAGCTTTGTTTTTTTCTCATCTTTTATTCTGAATTTTAGAGATTTGAGAATAATTTCATCGGCATCGAAATACACAGAAACAATAATCAACAATTTTCACTAATCATTTGCTGAAAATGTTTGATTAGAACAAAAAGGGTGGCTTGTGATAAAAAAAATCATTTATGAAAATACAGGCTTTTTGATTTACAAAGCGTTTTCTTAGAAATTTCTAAATACTCCAAAACACAATTAAAATCTTTATTTAAGCTAAGAAAATTAATGAAATATTTTTTTAATAAATCTTTTAATGTATTATTATGAATTTACATACTATTCTGCACATAATGTATTCACAAAGATGTACTTTTATCTGTACTATTTTTATCAATTTCGTTAAGATTGTTGAACGTGTTATAAACCATATATGTTATATGTTTTTTTATGGTAATAACCAATTATACACATAATGTTTATAATATTAAATTCATTTTCTCATAAATAAATTAATTATCTACTAGTCCTCATACTATAATACAATTTAAATTAATTAATGATAATGTATTACGTTCAGTCTTATAGTTAAAAATAAACGGAATACAAAATTTAAGAGAAATCGTGTGCTGATCAGTGAAGAATTCATAATTGAGTAGTAGTTGTTGGTAAACAATTTCTTTTTTTAGAATAAATTACACACATCTTCATTGTTAGGAAACGAAATTAAAATGTCAAAATTTTACACATATTTATTCTACATACAAATTTTAATGAATTGTAATTATATGAGTTTATATATATATATATATATATATATATATATATATATGTATGTGTGTGTAATGAGCAAATCTTACAGTTGAAAAGTATATTTTTATCACGTATCTTGAAGATAAGTTAATCATTTTTAATTAAAAAAATCAATAAAATTAATATAAGAAATCAATAAAATTATTAAGAACACATTTCATATAATATTATTTCGCAGTCATATTACATTTGTTTTTAGATTTAATATATTTTTAATAAATTCTGATATTTTTATGTAATGATTGGCACGTTCATTTAAAGATAAACATTGAAGTGAATATCTTTTTATCAAGCAATAATCGACTAGTGTTAAAAAAAATTATCTAACCTTGAGAAAAATATTCATACATTCAGTTTATTTAATACCTTGTGTATTGAATATTTTTTTTAGTTTCTTGGAAAATATAAAAATGTTTTAAATTAAATCCATACGATTCAACCTGAATTTAAATCTGACAATGAGTGTTCTTACTCATAGATAGGGGTACCCATATATTAAATATTGAAAATTCTATAATATAAAAATTAAATATAAAAATTCTATATATAAAAATCAAATTCAATGGACGAATTTAGTTATTTATTTTAATTTTTGAAGCATTAAGTTTCAATATTCAACAATAAAGATAAAATAAAAATTAATTGACTTATCTTAAATATAATTAATGATTGGTACATATTGAATTTAGGTACTTAAAAAGTTTTGGCTCTTCTGACTTTTTTATATAGGCAATACTTATATCACGGGATTTTAAAGAAAACTTGAGTTAAACTTTCTTGCAATACACTTGGTTTTAAAGTACTTTCAGTTATTTAATGAATTTTTATAGAGAAAATCGACGAAGAGTTTCATTCTTCCAAACAAGATTTAATGCGATTTAGAGCTAATATCTTTAAAAACGATCATCAATTTGGCACATGTTCTTTATTTGGTGCATTCTATCTTCGTCAAAACTTTAACATTTATTACAATCGTATTTAAAAGTGCCTGTTACATAGATAGTGGCTATCTACTGATAGGTTTTTTTTTAATATTAAATATTCGAGACACACTTGGTCGAAGAAGGGCACTTATTTGCAATTTTATTACAAAAATTAACAATCTTTGAAAGTTCCATGCTTTAGACTTTATCAGATGAATTGTTTATTGAAGACAGTAGAGCTGTATTAATGAGAAATAATAATAAAGCATAATTACTCCTAATGGGTGCCAGAGTATCGAGTGAACACAACGAATAATATTTACTAAAACATTAGCATTTTATGACTAACTTGTGACGGTAGACAACAAGAAATTCAATTAGCAGAAGGTTCAATAAAAGATTACCAAATGTTTAAAGGATTTACCGACATTGCTAACACTTCAGATAATCTAATACTTCGAACAGAGCTGGATGATTAAAAAGAATATCTATTATTTATTTTTTGTAAGAAAACAGTTTGTAAAAAGATACAGGTAAAAAAATGTTTTTATTCTTTCATCGAAATAGCTTTTAACTTTTTAACTCACCAGTATACTTCTCTGATATTTAAAAAAGAATATTTTTTTAGATCAGTTCTCTACGAAATGCTCTCTAATAGCGCAACGATCTGTTTTATTCTCCAATAAATAAATAACGAGTCACAAAAGTGTTTTTTTGGTTTTTTTATAGCGCAAAGCTTGCAAACCAAATTCAAAAAAAGGCAAAAAAGTGTATTTAATAAGAAATCATATTAAAATAATACTCTTTCATATATATATATATATTCATATATATATATATATATATATATATATATATATACTCTTTTATAATTTACTAAAAATGTATTTTGTATAAAAATTCTATTTAAGAAATTATTCGTTCAGTCGACGCACACAAACCGTTAAAAGAGAGAAATCATTTTAAAAATATACAGATCCAATTTTACCAACCAATACTATTTCAGTATTATATAATTGTGTTAGTTCGAATTTATAAGAAAACATGTTATTTTCTTCAATATATTGAAAAATCATATAAATGAAAGTGTAGAGAAATTCGGATAATCGTTTTATTTTTCAACAAGATCAAGATCTGCCTATACAGCTAGGGTTTTAAAAGGACGGATTCTATATAATACACCTGAGACTTTAAAAACATCGCTCCAGTCTCCTAATTTCAACCTATAGAGGATATATGTGGGCGCATTGAAGCTGAAAATGTACACCTATAACGTTTCAAGTAAACAAGATTTAAAAGCCAAACTATTCGAATTATCTGATCAGACAACACCACGAATAACAACTAAAGTTTGTAAATTTATACCAAAAAGATAACACGCTGTTATCAACGATAGTGTACGTCCGACTGTATATTGAAGTATTATTTTTTTAACACTAATAAATGTTAAACATTATTTTTTAAAGGAAAACAGGAAAGTCGACAAGGTTTTTTGTGATTACTAATTTAATGTATGAATAAATTATAACTTCTCTATTAATTTATAAATCCTTATCGTTTCAATTTCTTGTTAATTCAGAATACTGCACATGAAATAACGTTTTAGTTAGCATAAATTTCGAGTAAATTTTAAAGTTTTATTAGAACAATGATGCATATTTCTTAAATAGTGTAAAAATGGATGAATATTTTTATGAGTGACTATGATAATAAAATTGATTCGATTAAATCGGGTTACATTAATAAGAAAAAAAGTCCGGACATGTTCCAAATTATATTGAGGACCGAACGTTGTTTACAATGATTTTACTTTCTATATTAATATTAATTGCAAACCAGAAGAAAAGAATTAACACTCAATGAAACCAAGATAAATTATAAAAAGTGTTTTTGTAAATACAGGAAGATTTTTTTTAATACAAATCAAATTTCTTTATAAAGATTCGATAATTTTTTTTGCAAAATAATGAACTTGATTCGGCCTCGTACAGATAAAATTTCAGCCTGACTAATACCTGAAAATTTCCTAGAAATTCGTTACAGTAAACATAAAACCTGTGATATTTTTACTCGAATTCATTAATTATTAATTATTTATTTGCATAAACTGTTGTGAAATGATTTAAATTTTACATTTACTCTAAAAATGTTTGTTTTATAACCATTAATGGTACAATTCTGATACTGTTATTAAATTCACTTTTACAAATCAATTTGAGATTTTTCTGTACCTTAGCGCTGAGAATGATCGCATTACCATCGAAATGTGCATAAATTATTAATAATCATTTATTGAACATTTTTGATTAGAATTTTTTGTGTTGTATGATTTGCAAGGTGTGAAAATAATTCATTAGTGAAAACTATTAAACGTAATCATCTTTTCAATCATTTTTTTTTAATTTTAGCAAAGTAAAAGGAGTTTTGATTGATTTATTCTATACTACAAATATAAAAATGAATATATATATATATATATATATATATATGTGTGTGTGTGTGTGTGTGTGTGGTATAGACATAAATGCATTGTATAAAAAGAATATTCATGTAAAAAAAGTTTCTAAAATTACTCATTTCAGTAAATGACTAGTTTTGTATTTTAATTTATCGTATTTTCTATGTAGAAATTTATTTATTCCAGTTTATTTAATAAAAATAATAACCAGTTATGTACAATTTCAATGAAAACCCAATGAGTGAAACCAAATTGTTGAAAAATAATCGTACGAACAATTATAAACACATTTGAAATGTACTCAATATTAAATTCGATTCTTCTGTAATCAAGGATGTTACACAACATGAAAATTGCATAGTTTAAAACACTGTTCGCGTTGGTCAATCGAGAAAAATCGAACTGCATTTCACTCATCCGAACATAAATGTATACGGGCCTCTCTGTTATGTGCACGAGCCGTGTGTATCTCTACAAGTACTGATTTGTGACGACTGGAAGATGCAGAAATAATTGTCAGACGTCGGAATGACGACTGAGACCATTAGCACTATTCATTTATGTGAAATAGATGCTTATCTCGATACAAATGAGTTTTCGTTGTATATTCCAATCGGCATTGAAATGTGTAAATGTGTGTTTCGCTTGTAATGGAACAGACAGACATGAGCTATTTAAATGGCGAGATTCACTTTTGTCTAAAGTAGGTCTATTGAAAAATAGTTCTATACGTTATTGTTGTAATATTATGGATGCAGATAACACAACGTTTTGAAACAGTCAGTGTATGTGTTAAAAAGTACTTTGATTTATTCATAACTTGTTTATTTTTATGGATAAACTTGTATATATATATATATATATAAAAAAAAAATTACTCTCAGTCACATTAGTACACAAGATAGCTATAAATTAAAAATCACATACACTCCATTAATTTGGATATTTTTATTAAGTCCTTTTAAACATATTCTTTATAAAAATAAGTGATTTTAAACATTACATGATTCCAGATATTAATTCATTAACAACGACAAATAGATAAAATAAAAAAAAATAAAAAATACAATCTCATATTCATATTCTTGCAAAACGATCATAAGAATTTTAATTTATAATTTAAATTTAATTTTAATTTAGAATCATTAAGAATCACAAGAATACAGAATTTATACATTCTATAAATGTGACTAAATGTTTCGTTGGGAAGCATTTGCATCTAATTATTTTAGTTAACATGTTTATCATCGATTCCAATGATTTTTCGATAACTTAGATCTGACCATTCTTGTATTCATTATTTTTTTAATTCATTGGTTTTTTATTCATTCCTGGAGTCCAGATGGAACCAAGTTCTGCTCACAAATTTTCAGTTGGACTGGTGATTGAATTGTCGGTTAGAACAGGAAGTGTGTGTGGTGAGTAGAGTTTCCATAACCGATATTTAACCATTCTGCATTCATTCTTTTTCAATTCATCGGTTTTTCTTTCATTTCTTGAGTCTAGGTTTAAGTTCTGTTCGAAATTGTTCAGTTGGACTGGTGATTGAATTAGTGGTTAGAACAGGAGATCCATATGTATAGGGGGGTATAGAGTTTCCGTAACTTTGAGACAATTATTCCTCTCGTCAGTAAAAATTGCCTACTTTCAAAAATAAAATATACAGTTTTTGTAACTAAATCAAATGTGGACCCTTTAATTCATACCTTTTTTTAGTGCATGAGTACGACTTGGATCATTGCCAATACATAATTATAAAGTCGTGAACGTTAAGGAATAAAACAATTGCATTTATTCTATACTTCATTACCTACAATTAGCTTGATAGAAAGAGTTAAGAAATGTTTTTTCTTGAATTTACTTTTATTATTATATATAAAAATGAAGTATTTACTTTTGCTAATAGTAATCATTCCTGCATGTCAGTTAATTTTTTCTGTCACTTTAAAAAAGCATTCAAAAAATGTTAACTAAGTGTCAAGCTAATTGTCTAAGTTCGACTTAGCTTTCTGGCATAAATATATCATCTTTCAATACAAAAAAAAACATTGCTAATATTTAATTAAGGTATTTAATAACTTGAATAAATAAATACTATTAGAATAAAATATACGAATGAGTCAAAAAAACAATATAATAATAATCTCTTGTTGTGTATAAACTGGTTTTCTGAATTATATTGTTTACTTTTCAATGACATGGCGTCTATAATTAAACTATTTAAAAATCATTAAAACATCACTTTTACATTTTTATTTTCTAATTAATTTAAACAATTATTCTATTATATAAACACGTTTAAGCACAATAAATCAAAACATTATTATGTAGATATAGTTTTATACTATTCTATAGACAAAAATGATATTCGGTACAAATTAAACGAATGTTTCAAATGTGAAGGATCGTCTGTTCCTTTGATTGTGGTAAAAAATAAAACGGTGATGGGTATCTTAAAAATATATCCAAGTATGATTAATAGAAATGAATCATTTCAATCAAAGATATAAAAAAGGTCACGGGGAACACGTCTTTGTCTATAATAAAATTAATATACAGGTGTCGGTTTGCACAGGTGCGTCAAATTGAAAAATTAGTATGACGTCATGAGATTTTTTAGATTTGTACAAAATAAAATATAAACTGAAGTGAAGACAATAGTAAATAAATATTAAGCTCGTGTACGACGATAATATTTCTGTAACATGTGTACATTATCGTCGCAGTTACAGTACCAGGAAAGATTTGTTAAATTTTTATATCAGTTTGTGTTTTTCATTGTATTTACTTTATCAGTTCTGATAATATATATATATATATATATATATATATATACATATATATATATATATACATATGTATATATGTATACGTGTAGAATATATAAATTTAGATAGAACAAAATACATAAAATAAGACAGGCGTGGTGTTTTTTTATTCTAGTTTAAAATAATAATTAATAAATACAACTGAAGTGTAAGCCGATAAAAAAATTGATAATATTGTTGTAATTCATTGATTTCATTAGCTAATTTAGTAATTAACTTCAATGTGAATTACTAAAATGGAAAGTGGCACGTTATAGCTCCAAATTTGAATTAGAGGGCCCTCGGTACAGTGTTGTACTACAGTAATGAGTTTATAAAAGATTGGTTTGCTCTCCTAATGGTGTGGGTCCCAAGCAATTGTCCTTTTTGCTCGTCAGATAATGCGGCACTGAAAACGGAAATCTGTACAAGAGAAACTAGATTTATAGAAATCTATACGGGGGATTCTATTGTTATCCTGTATCATATTCTGATTTTATGATAGATTTATGACAAAAAAGATTTCCATTAAAATATACAGTAGTCCTCAATTGTGGCATAAAAGAATTCGATCAAAAATAAATCTTAAAAAACGTTAATAAAATTTTTGATCTAGAGATATTACAAAAATATTTTTTTAGATTTAAATAAAATTAATCAGAAAAGTGTTCTGTCGTTGTATAAATTTCGTACATTTTGCTATGCTTCCGATTAGGAACAATCGCGAAATTGTTAGATAAAAATATAGAAATTTCTATTAATATACTTTAAAATATTTCGTACATGTACCGAAAATAAATAAACAGAAAGAGACAGCAATTTGAATGATTCAGTGTAACATGACAACGCAGAGAAAAAATATTTACCATAAAATCATTCTGTACTTAAACATAGATATTCCAGAATATGTTTTGATGTTGTACTGTATGCCATCGGTTCGACGTTCCTGTAATAAGATAGTAAACCGAAGCATTGTCTCACAGGAGTTAACAATAAGTTTTAAAAGAATACAGAAGGAAGGTTAAAAATTTTTGTACACAAGTCTATAATCTTTTTAGTATTTTAAAATATTTAAAAGAAACAAAAAAAAGAAAAAAGCTTAAAATGTAACCTCTCAAACGACACTTTAATTTTTTTCGACATAATTTGTGCTAACGTGTAAAAAATTTCTCGAATCCGTCAATGAATAAATCTGGTGTATTTATTCTTTCAATCAGTTCATTACTTAATCTTCAGAGACAAAATTCCTTCTCTTGAGATTATACATTAGCGCGAGGAATACATGGAAATCAGATCCCAGATCTGTAAGAAGAGTGTGGAAGGAGATATTTTTTTTCCGATTTAGTGCTTCCTGGATAAATTTCAAACTATGTAGAATATCATGATAAAGCACGTTTCGGTTACGGTCAAACTAAGTCTGCTGTAAATAATTGGCTGCAAGATTGAATACCGAATGTCTTCATTAACAAAATGAAGAAACTTGTTATAATATAAATGTATTGATAACTTTGGTAATTATCTTGAAAAATAAATTCCTCATTTAAAAGATGATATAAGCGGTTTTTACTTTTTCATTTCATTCCAATATCTCAAACCATTCAACAGTTATCAACTCCTATGGAAACCTTTCAACCGCTAATCGTATAACATGTTGAAACAGCCAACTAGACACATTTTTTAATCATCAGACATCAATCTCAAAATATGAATGAACAGAATTAAAAAAAGTTCTAAAAAGCACAATATTTCTAAAAAGGATCTTTTTTTTAAAAAAAAAACAACTATCTCTAAGAGAAGTGGGATAAAGGTATCAATGTTACTAAAAAATTGTAAACTGTGTATCCGATCTATTTTAAAAGACAATTCAGTAAAAATAATAACATCCAATATTTTAATGCTTTTTTGAATTATATTAATTAGTGGTCGGAGTATTTTGTGCAATTTGTACTGTTTACTGAATTAAAATAAAAAATTGATTATTTATTTATATTTATTTTGTTACAAACTATCTTCAAGTATATAAAATAAATGCTAATAAATTTATAATAAATATTTATTTATTTATAACAAATTTCAAATATTTTATACAACGAATAAGTATTTTTCTAATCAACTAAATTTACTTATAACATATTACACTACAAAATCATGTTAAACAAAACGCACGGACTCCATTAACATTCATATTCATTGCATAGTAGAAACATTTCTAAAAGTATGTTAAAATAATGTTTACCTCTTTTCTTTCACATAAACAGAGTGTACGTACGACATTACATAGAAGCTAATAGCCTCAGTTACTGTCGCGTCATAAACATCGAATAATGAGCGAACAGCATGAACTTTAAAATTACAAATCAACATAACAACACAGACATCCATGTATGTTTCCTTGACTCATCGTCAAGATTTTAATATCCACTTAATATATTTACCTTCTGTATTGTATACCTTCGAACAACTATATACCTATGGCGTCATCTAAGCGAGGATGACCCAGAGGTGATGGTATGTGTTATCCTCGAAAATGATTCAAACTAAGATAAAGAGCATTAGTTAACTGTACGAAACATTTTCAACAGGAACCATTACGAGCAAAGCTGTTCACGTGTGTTATGGAACTACGTCTTTCTGTCGGACAATTTCAATTTTATTCGAATAGAATATGTATTTTCTGTTGCATTCGTTTAGATAAGGTCATATGCATTAATAACATTCCACTTTTTCCATGCCTGTAATAATTTATAAATAACTTATTTCATATATTTGTACACACACGTTGTAGAAGTGAACGTGTATGTACTTGTATTGAAACAGATATTAAAAAAAATGGATGATTTAATATAAAGCATCGTTAGTATAAAAATGAAGACGTTAAATTCAACATATTACTGAATCTTAATTGTTTCATTAAATTAAAAAGTAATCGGATATATTTACATGGCAATTAAAGTAAACATTAAAGAAAGATTATTGAGAAGTAAAATCGTTCTTTCAATTATGAACTTTTCGAATAATACCACATAATTCGAAGCCCACGTGTTGTAACTGCAAGTACAATGTACGTCGCTTTAGGGGAAATCTCACGTTCAAGGCTCCAATAAAAACATTATTAAAAGAGAAAGAGAAAGCAGTCGTTCGTTGTATCAGTCCTGATATGGATAGAAATGTGTTTTGAGTGTATAGTAATGACCGAAGACATAATATAATTGATATGGCATCGACAAAGTATGCAATGCATCGAAATTATTTCACATAAATGTGAATTACTACAACAGCATACAAAAATTAAGGTCAGTGTGACAACTATTACATTGTCTGACTTTCTCCATAAATATCATAGATGTTTTTCTAGCGAGGCATTAGCAGGTACATAAAAATTAGTGAGTACTGTCGTGAGAGATGCTCATCAAGATTGATGTACATATAGAAAATAGTATTAGTATAAAAATATTTCACGAAGCACTGATATAATAGAAATTAACTGAAAAAATAATGTAGAATTATTTCTG
>CM068318.1:11498029-11590529 GCA_034766995.1 Acanthacorydalis orientalis | reverse complement strand
AACTCGTACTCCATTGGTTTTTCATACATATCAAAAAAATTTTTGACCAATTCAGACAAAAATTCATGACCGATCATCATGACCAATTCTGACAATAATGTAGTTTTCTTAATAACTTTTCTGCGGTTTCACAAACGCTTTGACTCGGTTAAATTCTATAAATTATTATCAGCTCCGCTTTACGACTGATGAGCGTTAGAAACGTTCAAATTACCTGACTGGAATTAGTACACAAACATTGACTTTTGCGGACATCTAATACATTTAAATGAACATTGCAGTTTTTTTAGTTACTTTTATTAACTTGATGAAATTTATAGAGTATCCAAGAGTGAATGATTATCTAGAAATCAGTGAAATTAAAAAAAAATGTTTTCAGTTCATGCAATAGAAATAGATTACATTTTGGAGAATGTTAAATACTAACTAAACATTATCCAAATTAAGATTATACAGAAAATACATTTTTATTGATATTTATATATATATATATATATATATACATATATATATATATATATATATATATATATAAACACATGTATACGTTTATGTAAAAAATCATAAGAAAAAAGAAATGATGACTTCATATTTTTAAAAAGCTAACAAGTAAAAGCATCTATGATTTTAATATATATAATTAATTAAAAAAAAACTGATTTTTTTAAACAGAAACATTTTAAACAATAGTCGTTTAAAATTAATACAAAAACAATAAGTGTTCATTAATAAATGTATATTTATTATTTATTTATTATATACATTTTTTGAAGAAAACTTATTATTTAGTTCATTGTTTAAAAATCAACGAAAACTATCATCATAAAAATCACTAATTGTGTCACTAAATATTTTATAATTAAAAATATCTGTTAGTAAATAATTTTGGCGCACAATTTCACAATGCGTGATAATAGTGTTGATTTCTTTGTGCAAACTCAAGTATATATGTATATATATATATATATATATACTGTGTGTGTGTGTATGTTTAAGTGTGTGTGTATACAAATTTAACTTGTGAATTATGTATGTAGACTGTATCATCTGTTTCGCACGTGTTAACAGTATATGCCTTGTATATGTATACCTGTTTACATGTGTGGATGCAAGCTAAATGTTTAGTAGTCAAAAACTCGGTTGCAACAAAACAGGTGTGTACCCACCTCTACCGAAGAGTCACAGTCGAATCAAATACGCGGTTTATTTTTACACTACCTGAAGAAATGACTACATGCATAAGCACCATGTAACATATTTAACTCCTGATGTCATCAAATGACCTCCAATGTCGTATCAATTCACGTACACACACACAAGTCAGTCATTTTGATTCCATCGCACCTGATAATTGGGCTTGATCATCTTAATAAGTAAATACATACATATATATATATATATATATATATATATATATATATATATATATATATATATATATATATACATATGAAAAAAAGGAAAATATAAAATACAAGAAATGTTCATTGATTATTTACATCTCAGTTTACTAACTGATCTTTTTAAATTCTTTGAATATATTTTTTTATGATATTTATTTATTTTTATAATTAAGAGTTGTTACACAATGTTTTTGCATATGTAATTTTAAATTAGATCGATATATATATATATATATATATATATATATATATTCATTGATCTATTGAATATATTCATTCAAATAAGAATAAAAAGGAATTGAGGATCAATGTCTCAACACTTAAATCGAAGACTCTACTCTTTTTAGAAAAAAGTAATAAATATATTCTATTGGATAAAAAAAAGTTAACTATGAATTTCCAAAAAACTAAAAGTCGAGCGTTTGTAATAAACGTGTACCGAACATATTACAGAGAAAGAAGATAACGGCCGGATGACAAAACCTATTAATTGAGTGATAAGAAAAATAAAAAAATCCACTTAAAAGGTAATATGGATGAGATTGTGATAGAAATGTATAGAGAAGAAAGTTACTGTATTGTTTAGTCTGGAAGATATACCATATACTGCTGTATACGGTATTTGAGTTTATATCAGCCACTATTTTCTTACTACTTTCGTTACTTCGTTCACAGTCCACTAATAAATATTCCTAAGGATATCCTCTTGACATAACACATTTCTTACTTATATTTTTCAAGATTCAACTTCGAGACTCTAATTTCATTATATTCATCCATCTTCTTCCTTTTTTTTCTCTTTTTCAAAAGTCACAATTGTCACGGACAAGTGAAAAGGTGGTAACAGCAAATTGTAAAGGTGAGAAAATAATAGAATTGGTATGAAAATAAAAAGGAGTTACAAATATAATAATCGTAAAGAATTTGAGATGGAAATAGACGGACCATGTGGGAAGAAGAGAAGGCAATCGACGGACAACAAAATGTACTGATTAGTAATCAAGAAATATAAACAAATATTAGAAATTTATGCGAGAGAGACACTGGAGGGTTCAATTGGAAGAGTTCGCAGTGTATTTTCTGAAATTAGAGATGATTACATGGTGATGAACATTTTATATGTTTATGAAATTCAAAATAACCATAAATAATTTCTGTCAGGAAACGGAAACAGATAGTGGACGGATATAACGTATGCTTCTTTCTTAACAAATATTCTTCATTCTATAAAGATTGAATAGTGTGAACCGAATACGAAAAGAACATGCAAGTGTATCGTATTATACAAACGGTACACATCATGCTAATTCCATTATAATACTTTTATGATCGATTATTACAGAACATGTATTACATTTTAGAGATAATTTCAATGATATGCAAGGTTACATACGATGCATTAAGGTATTTAGAGTGCAAACGTACGTCATCATTTCTTTTACAATCACATGGTGTTTTCTTCAAGGCTGCTTCACTGACCATATAAAGTTTATATTATGGTAATAAAATTTAGGACATCTGAGATTTAGTTGCCTAGACGTTCACCTTTGAAATTGGAGCCGTCGAATCGAAACACCAATTTAGTCATGTGGATTTTTCATTAATGAAACCACATTTGAATATATAACACAGAAACTAGACTATGTCAAACTGTATAGAACTAGATTTAACATTTAATACGGAACTAAAATCTCAATTACAAGGACAATATCGCACTTAGTAATTAATAAATTGAATGTCGATTTTGATCTTTAAAACACGTCGTGTCTTTTTTTGACGTTTTGTAATAATTGAATAATATATATATATATATATATATATATATATATATATATGTGTGTGTGTGTGTGTGTGAATGCATATGTGGCGCTTGTATACTATTATTGATTTATAATAAATAATTATTAATAATAAAATAAAATACTATTATAATAAATCATTTAGAAACAACTAGACGATAAATGCAAAAGAAAGACAAATGATGGGTAAAAAAAATGATTGTCGATGAACCAAGAAATATAAGAAGTGTTAAGAAAAGGTCAGTGATGTAAAATATTATAAGTGAACGCCAAGGAAATGAGGATATCAGAAAATGTATAGAAAAGAAATGAATCGGATTATTCAGATTAAAAGAATTTCTATGAGGTCTTCTTATTCGATTTTAATATAAATGATGACTTTTTATTAAGAACCAATTTTCGAATAGAGCCGAAAAAGATACAATTAAAATACGAATATCAGTAAAACTGAAAAAAAATAGAGTAATAAAAAGTGTTATCATTTCTGTGAATTTTATACTTTAAAGAGCGTTAATTCGAAAACTAGTTTTGAAAAGGTAACGACAATTTAAAAGTTTAAATAAATTTCTAAAGCACATAATATAGGATCGGAGGTCAAGAGATTTAATAAAAATTACACAAGTAATAAATACACAAATAATACATATTTTTTTCTTATCTTTTCCCTTTTTGATATTTGAAAACGTCAACGCACCCAGTATTTATTTTATCAACTTTAGAATAACAAGATAAAAAATGTTCGATAACTGAATTGTACTCAATAAATGTGATAAAAAACTAAGTGGACTTTTTAGAATTTTTATCAATTACTTAAAAACTCCATATAAGTATACTGATTGTGATTGGCGAAACATGCATTGTAGATTAAATTTATCTTTTTAAGTATTAGGTACGGTTCATTTTCAGTAATGTATCGAGTGCTTTTTTTAGAATTTATATTATAAAAAACAAAACTTAAACATTATTCGGATTATTTCTTACCTTATAAAAAATATTTTTTAAATATCTTAAAACTTTATATATATATATATATATATATATATACACACATGTTTATTATAAAAAAAAACTGAAGATATCAATGTATAACCTGGTTTTAAGAAATAACTTGTTATTATTAACCGGCGTAACATGTCAAAGCTGAATAAACGTTAGATTCTTTTCTAAAAACAATACATTTTATACTTGACAATCGAATTGTGAAAAAAGCGTATATAGGAGAACTGAAAACATAATCTATATCAGCATTTTTCAACCTGCGGTCTGAGGAATAAGTGATAGCCTGCGGATTCAATTCTGTTTCACACAATGAGTAATTTATCAGATTATACCAGAAGAGTACACATACAGATTCGATACTGTTCTAAAACAATTTATATCCTGCTTACAAACATTTAATGGTTTTCTAAATGGCACAAGGACTGTATCGAGTCTCTCTCTCTCTCTCTCTCTCTCTCTCTATATATATATATATATATATTATATAGACAGATATATATATATATATACACACAATGTTGATAATGTAGACTAGGCTTAAATAATTTGTGGCAGACAATAGAATGTTTACTTTGTTGCCACAATAACTTTTCCCAACATAGTTTCGCTTATGATTTTTACTAACGTGTTTTTAAAGTGATCTGTGAATGATAAAAGGTTAAGAAACACATCTATATATATGACCTTCAAATTCATATATATTTTTCTATTTGTGGTCCAGAACTGTTGGACGACTAGCGCCTGGCTTTAGTGCAAGCTCTCGAATTTATTGTACGTGGTTCTGATTCGACCCGCGACCTTCTTGATCTCCAACGTTCTCGTACCCAGGACGAAATTTTTGGAACAACCATTGCACCGTACGTTCCTTGACAGTATACAGACCAAAAGCATCGTTCAGTTTACGTGCAGTTTCTGCTGCTTTACTACCCGTTTCGAACTCGTACCAAAAAAAAAATACTCTGATTTGCTTCTTTTCCATCTTTAATTCAATAGTCCAGTTTGAAGCGAAATTAATAATTACACAAAAGTCGATGTGACCAATATATATATATATATATATCATCATCTTCAGCCCCTGTTAATCCACTGCTGGATAAAGGCCTCTTCCATGATTTTCCATTTTGTTCGATTCAGTGCCTCACTTTTCCACTGTTTTCCAAGAAAGTTTTTAATATCCTTATCCCATCTGTTCATTGGTCTCTTTCTCGGTCTTTTCATATTCCTTGGTTCCCAGTCAATAATTTCTCTTGCCCATCGGTTGTCTTCTCTTCTTGCGATACGTCCCGCCCATTTCCATTTCAGACTCTTTACTCTTCTTATTATATCTGTGACTCGTGTTTGTTTTCGTATCCATTCTATTCTCTTTCTATCTCTTCTTGTTATTCCTAACATGCATCGTTCCATACTTCGTTGTGTTGTTTGGAGTCTTTGAACTATTTTGGCGTTAAGCACCCATGTTTCGCTGCCGTAGGTAAGGACCGGTAGTATACACTGATCGAATACTTTTTTCTTTAAACAGAGTGGGATTGTTGATTTAATATATATATATATATATATATATATATATATATATATATATATATATAACGGATTGTTTACGGCTGTCGCCGCCTCTCCGTCCCCAGTTTCCAATTCCTTCTGTCATAGTACATTTCTTCATCTAGGTTTCTTGTTTCCATTGCCTCGTCCACGTCGTCTCTCCAACTTCTTCTTGGTCGTCTTCTCTTTCTCCTTTCTGGTGGTATCCACTCTAATATCCTCCTTGGCCATCTCACTTCGTCCATTCTTTTTGTGTGTCCGAACCATGTCAGTTGTTTCTTCTCAATATTGTCAATGATATCTCCTGCAGTATTCATTTCCCTTCTAATGTCTGCATTTCTGACTCTTTCAAGTCTCGATCTTCTGCAGCTTCTTCTCAGAAAGTCCATCTCTGTGGCTAGTAGTTTTTTCTATGTGATTTATTTAGATCCCACATACTTCTGAGTCATATATTACGATACTTTGGACAATTGTTTTGTATAGTTGAAGCTTTGTTGTTTTTCTAATATTTCTTTCCAATAGCAGTGGGTTAGAAATAATAATGTTGTTGTGACCAAAATACAGATCGAAAAATGCACTTTAATATTATATTAACACGAACGCAATGAAATTACATTTTCGTTGAAAACAATTAACGTTAGAATTCAGAAAACGAAAACCGCAATTATTTTCCTACCAACCTAATAGCTAAATCAGATATAAAAAAGAATGAAAGTCATTTACTCTTTCTTTCTCTCTCTCTCTCTCTCTCTTTCTATGTGTATATATATATATATATATATATGAATGTGTGTATGTGTGTGTGATTGTGTGTAATTGTGGTATGTCATAAAATAAGATTTTTTACGTGCTTTTAATATAAATACATTTATTTTCAATAGCGGTGACGTCAATAAAAAACATTATGATTTTGGTGTTGATAGTTACACTTCGTGGATCGTTTTAAACGGTATAACACTGTCACACTGTGAAATATTCGAATAAATTTATCATGTTTATATATTGATACTGAGTATTTGTACAAATCGATTTTACAACAAAATAATAAACTAAAATATTATGCATAATTTATAAACCAGAAACATGTACAGCACAGAAGAGTAAGACATATCCAGTTAGGTACATTACATTTATTTTTTGTTTTCATTAACTTTTTTTATTAGATGGATTTTAAATTTTTATCAGTATAAAATTTAATAATCATTTATCAGTTTTATTCACACACAATATTATATAAACTTTTCATTGGACATATTTGAGCATTTTTAAAATATCAAAATTATTTAAATCATTTCAAAAACACATTGAAAAGTTCTACTATTTATATAAGAGATACTTTGAGAAAGACCTTATGGATATATATATATCAATATTTCAAAAATAAATTAGCATGTCATTCCAGTAAAAGTATCTTCTATAAAGTGTTTGAAAAATGAAAAATGCCACAGATATGAAAATATCAGTCATCAGTTGGTGAATTTCCTAATTCATAAATAATAAACTAAACATAAAAATTGTACATGATTTTCATTTACAAAACTAGTCAAATTATCATATTGCATTTCAATAACGTACACTTATCGACTTCCGAGTCACCCGTATATAAACGTTTGAATATACCCTTGGCAATTGACTATACTGCAAATGTTGCAAAATGCAGTTACATCATTTCAATTAAAGTACGTACTTATAAAACTTTCGTTCGGATATTTTAAATCGACGATGATATTGTTCTCTGAAAAATAAATATTTAACGGATTTTTGTTCGATGGCACAGTAACAAAATTTCGTTAAGGAACAAGACAGGAAACCTGTGTACTTAAAAATATGGCTTAGCCCCCACAGACTCCCGATTTATCACTCGCTGTATTATTATTAGACAAGCTCGATTGTAATTACAAAAATCTCAGCCACAAAATACGCAACATGTCGAAGAGATGCTACAAAAAATTAAACCATTTTTTATCTTGGATAGTTTATAAAAAAAATTAAGTATATTTTTCTTTAATACATAATGCCTGGTTTTATATTATATTATACATACATACATACATACATATATATATATATATATATATATATATATATATATATATATATATATATGTATGTATGTATAGAGAGAGAGAAGGAAAGAGAGAGAATTTGACTGATTAAATTTAATTCTATTTTAAGATACTAGAAAAGCAGGTTTTGCTTCTTCTGTAATATACTTGTGATTCATACATGATATATTGTTTGCTCATGTTGATAAAAATAATAATTCTGAAATATTAACTATACATCTGAACAATTAAATTTTGAATCCAATTTTGATTTTTTAGTTTGTAAGATCACAGTATTGCTCCCTTTTTATTTTGGATAGTATTCCATTATATCAACACGTCTATATATTGTTTTATATAACTGTGTGCGTGTTTTGATAAAAAAAAGTAGGAATAAAAGAAAATATATCATCGTTGATGTTTGTTATATGTATTACATTTTCCACAGTATCCTCATCTCGGTACTATCTTTCATTTCAGATCAGAACCTCCATCACCTTCGAACTACACTGCTAACCACTAGGAAAGCTCCTGTATTAGATCATCGACGGTTTTATAGTGTTTAGAATTGCCAAGAAAACTGACATAGGCCGAACAATGTTTGATCTTATGAATCAAACAACACAAATCCTAAACAACAATGTTTCTTATTAACGGATTTTAAACGGTATTTATTTTAGTATTGAATTTTTGAAATATTTTCTTGAATTGTAAAAATTTAATATGTAAATATATTTCTATATTGTCAATTTAAATATGTTGTTTTTTATTAACTATATATATATATATACAAGAACCCTATAAATTATTTCTGTAAATTTATATACATGTTCAGGAATGCAAAATGAAAAATTTTTTTACAAATATGTGATCACCGAGTAATGCATTACACTGATTCTCAAAGATACAACATTGATTATAACTGAGTGGCAAACACGACTAACAAGATTCTATTTATTAGAGATATGTGTAGGATGGAGCATGTCTGCCTTTAAAAATAGGGTGGCAATAGACTATAAAGCTCCAAGAGTGATGAAGCTCAAACTGTTACCAGATAACTTTAGTGATGCTTCTTTGAAGAAATATAAAAGATTTTATTTTCGCATGGTAATTTTATGTTAAGTGAAGCTTGTTTCTTTGTATAAAAATGACTGTTTTTCTGATAAATATGCCAAAATTTTCAGAAAGAGTTTCAAATTCATTTTACATATTTTTATTTTTAGAGCGCTTCGATGACTATGATTATTAGCCCCTTGATACAGGGAATACTTGTAATATGTTTAAATTATCTGTTATTTAAGACTAGATAAATAATTTGTTCAGTCGCCTAAAACACCGATTTGATCATAAAATACAATAGGGGACTAAAGTGAACATATATATATATATATATATATATATATATATATAATATATATATATATATATATATATATATATATATATATGTATTATAATGAAATTGTTAGTTTATACTTGCATTCTTTTTACATTAAAAGTCAACAGTGAGGACTAATTCTTATGACATCGTTTTCGCTTATCTTAAAGGTTACATTTTTAATTTTTATGTACCAAGAAGTTCACGAGAACATAAAATTGCTTAAAACATAATCAACTGGTCAGTTGAGAAAGTTCACATTTGAACATTTTTTTAAAAAATTTCTTTATAATATAGTTTGATAATAAAAGCGAGATATGTATCTATATTATATATATATATATATATATATATATATATATATATATATATATATATATATATATAGAGAGAGAGAGAGAGAGATAGATAGATAGATAGATAGATAGATAGATAAAATACTAACACCATAATAAATTGCAAATAACATATTGTGAATCCATTACACTAATGAGACAAGAATTCATAAAAGGAAAGAGTCTCTTTTTGATCTTAAATCGTATAATTATCGTAGCATTTGTAAATAAATTGATTTCTTTTTTAAATTCTGTACATGAAACACATTACTACTAATTTTATATTTGAAATCTGATTAAATTATTTTATTATTTTTTTGCTTGTATATGAGCGCACTTATTTTCTAAACATTTTTTTTTTTAATATAGAGATGCATTTTGTAAGATACTAGCGGGATTCGCCCCCTGCTTGCTACGCTCGCCCACTTATCGATTATAAACAGGTACAATAACCTAATGAAACAATAAACATGTTTTTTAAATCTCATTTATGTTTATATAGTCATTCTCGCAGATACATTTCAACATTGATGTTATATATGTACATATTATATATATATATATATATATATATATATATATATATATATATATATATATATATATATATGGGTACAAAATAAAATGGAAAATCATGGAAGAAGCCTTTATCCAGCAGTGGATTAACAGGGGCTGAAGATGATGATGATATATATATATATATATATATATATATATATATATATATATATATATATATATATATATATATGTTAGTATGTCTATATAATCATTATCGCATATTGATTGCAACATGTTATTTTATATATGGGATAAACATATTTGAGTACCCTAGAAACCTCGACTTCAACAAATAAGTCGACGTCACTTTTTTGTGGATAATTTTGATTTTATATGTATAGAAAAATATTATAGGGATAAATCTTATAAGATGTGAAAAATTTGTATCGAATAAATTCTTATATTTGGAAATTATGCAAAGAATTAATACTGAAATTAAAAAAATATAAAATTAGATCGAAACTTAAAAAACACCGAAAGACAGAATATAAATACAATATATATATATATATATATATATATATATATATATATATATATATATAAATTCACTGTGATGTCAAACTACAGAGTAAAAAACATTTAAGCTAGGTGCAAAAAAATCAAATGAAAATGATATCAAAGTCCTGGAAACTTAAAATTATTAAGTGCTTAAATTGAATTATTATACTATATTAGCAGATTAATTGGTTTTAATATTAATTTCATAATTGTATAGTGTGGTAATATGGAAAAAATGTCTCAATAACAAAAAAAAATCCAAAAATCATTCAAATAAAAAAAATTGTAATGGTGATTTAACCCTTTGTGGTCGAATGTCGCCTCTAAAGTGAAATAAAATTTATATCTATGATACAAAAACTTAAACCAAATTTTTATTCTCAAATAATTATTATTATTCTTCAATAAAACTTAAAATTCAATTAAACAAAATATTTTTGACTTAACATCATATATTTAACTCTTGAGTACATAATTTCACTTTATACAAAAAGTATATTCGACCCAGCGAGAAACACAGTTGAAAAAGTGCTTGTCCGCAAAGGGTTAAGAGACATAATATATGAGATTTAACGTTAAAAACCCAGAAAATATTCTTCATTTATGCATAACACAATTATGTTCTTATCTATCTACCCTACCTTATCCTATGAATATCATATTTTTAAATCGATACGTTAATGTTTTGTTCTAAAATTGAGCATTGTGCGTCGAAGAATTTGAACATCTCATCTACATATTTTAACAACAATTATAAAATATTCAGAAGGAAGAGTGCTTCAAATAGGGAAATATTTACGTACTTTAATGATTAAACTATTAGTGTATTAAGCCGAATGATTAAAATCATTTTAAATAACCTTGTAATATATAAATATTATTCGAATAGCATTTATTACAACTACTTACATTTCCTAACGGTATCGCAATACGTCATTCATTTTGTAAAAACGCACATTTTTTTTCAGCTAGCATAAATTACTTATTGTTAGATATGTTAAAATTAATATATAATACATTACAAAAAATATCGTATATATATATATATATATATATATATATATATATATATCAAAAAATGTCAATACATTACAAAAAATGTCGCATGTATATATATATATATATATATAAATATGTAAATACATTAAACTTTTATTTAAGCATAGAGATACAAATTGTATTCACATGCTTATTTTTTTATTTGATTGTTATTATATATATATATATATATACATGCAACATTTTTTGTAATGTATTATGTATTAATTATATAGTATATTAGCTTTTAATAAAAAATGACTATTAAAAGAAAGTACAAGTTTAATTACTTCTGCAGTACACTCATCAAACATTTAAAAAAAACTTTATATCATTAAATATATACAAAAATAGATGGATTTGTTTGGTTTTGAACTATAATCCAGAAAATCTGTATCGAGATGGAATCAAAATATTAAAAGGATTACATTAAAAATTGTTAATAAAGTAATAGAATGGTTTTAAACCAGAAAGAGAATACATCTATATATATATATATATATATATATATATATATATATATATATATATATATATATATATATATATATATATATATATATATATATATATATATATATGTATATATACATATATATATATATATATATATATATATATATATATATATATATATATATATATATATATATATATATATATATAGCCCCGTAGTCGAAGGTGGGTCAGAGGATCATTCCCTCCTTGGTTGCTGCCTTTACCCCCCTAACAAAATGTTTGATTTTGTGAGATTTGAAAATCATGGAGAATCATTGGGGAGAATCTTTGTAATGGGTTTACCTTGATGATTAAAAACGTTCCTACGCCCGAAAAAAAATCGTTTCTATGAGCGCGTTTCCACCGTAACCCCCAACAATTCTGACATAAAAAAATGTCCCTCCCCCTAATATGACGACCTGGCTATGGGCCTGTATATATAAAGTAAACAAGTGATGTTCATTATTTAGTTTGAGATACGTTAATTGTAAAAAGTCTTTTTTAAATAATCATCTGTACGGTTAGCCCACAATGTGTCCAATTGTATAATTTTCAGTCATACAGTTCGATAAAAAACGATACTTTCTATATTGATAATTCGTATAAAGATACAAATACCTCTAAATATTCATCATGTGAGACTATCAAGATTTACTTTTCGTTCATTATTAAGAATAACGTACCATCTGCTTAAAAACAGGAAATTAAATTAAAATCGAATAAGTGTTATTCAGCCACTAAAACATCAAAAATGTACAGATAACGTATTAATTATATTCTGAGAACAAAACGAAATTCCGAAACCGACGCTCGTCTTCTCTCTAATTGAAATATCCGAGTATTTTTGTATCAAAATGATTCTAAAAATAATACGTTTCGCAACAAAGCAAAAAACACAGATACATAAACAATTATTTCGAGATGGATGTAAACATACGAAAATTTTTTCTTTGTGGTATCTGTTCGTTTATTGTAGATTTCATTCGTGTACGAATTTGTTCAAGTCGATTTTTTTCAGTTATTTAGTATTTGAAGAATACTTTTCTGAACTATTTGAACTAGTTTAAACAGTGCGAAAATTAACAATTCTAAAAAATCTAATAACATTCTTTAATAACAAGTTTTACAATTATTTTCAAAAAAATCTATTGAAAATAAAAAAATGTCAAATGCGAATAATGTGCCGTCTCTGAACTATCGTACTGTGCATTAAATTATGTCTACACAGCTTGTAGCATTAAATGTTAAGTTCTTACAATGTTAATTTCATTCTTTGATTCCAATAATCAGTTATCATGAATAAATGTGTTCGGAAGGTTTAATAAGTACAAAAACAGAAGTTTTTTTATAATATATTTTTTAATACTGTCTCAATTACAGATTGAAATAAAAAATATAGAGTGATTCAATTTAGGCTTATACACAAAAGTATTAAAAAAAACGCAAAAATTAAAAAAAGCACATTATCCCCGATTTAGTATTTCAGTTCAATTATATTTTAATATTGAATTGAACTAAAATACTAAATAAAAATTAACATGACTTTTATTAACCCCTGCGCTCCCTTTTAACACTACCATGTGGAACCCTAAATTGAATCATATTCCTGTATATTCGACTGTTCGACATGAGTGTCCAATCAAAATTATTCTTTTCATATGGAATATAAAGTTTCAAAAATGATGTAGTAACAATAGAAATAAATAAATGTGTTGGTATTTATATTTTTTATTACCGAAGAGAATCAAAGACGTCGAACCCCCTAAACGGGTCCGGTCTTGAAGACAATTTCCTTGTCTGTCAGTATCGTACCCCTTTATCACACAGTCATCATTACTTCACTGAATCACCAAGAAAATTATCATTAGCTGTTGTACAAGATCCACTTTTTCCTCATACGTTGAAGATGATTAAAAATAACTAAATTATTTTCAAAATAAAAGGATACTAAACATAATTTATTTGTTTATACGACTGGAACTATTTAAATTCTCTGCCATCAAGTAATTAAAATGTGTGCTCCGTTTTTGTAGATACTTTTTCATACAATGTTTGTGATTCGAGATCGATCAGTCTAACTCGTCATGATTGATAAAAACTTCAAGGCTAGCTCGTAGTTTATTTTCAAGGAGTCATAGAATCGAATGCTGTACAGTATATTAATTCACGATTCTATCTTCTAACGCAATTAATTTGTCTCCTCGTTTCTTATGAACTGTATCGAAATTAAAATCAAATAACAATTTAAACTTCTTTCTTTCGAGTGAACTGGATCCATTTATAGAAATGTTACTGCTTGTACAAAAATGAAATATATAAAACAATAATATTTCGCACTTAGACTTAGTAAAAGAACAATACTTTTTTGATCCAGTGCCGAGTTTACAGACAATAAAGAACTTCTGACCACACGCACATTTTGTTAACACTTTCTATTTTAATCTGGACAATTTTGTTTCCCGTTCTCCTATTTAAAACGTTTCATTAATTTTTTTGTTGTTCTGAAACATGACATAAGGATGGCACATTTTCAAGATTGTTATTTAGCTTAGAATCGTTCTTCGAGCCATGAAAAACAATATTTGAAATGAAAAATAAGTCGCAGGAGAATTATTTCAAATTAATAATTGTAGTAAAAATGTAATGACAAAAGTTAAAAATTAATATTATTTGCTTGAACGTAAATTAAATAGTTAATTACATAACGAATTTTCACATGACTCTCGTGGCAGGATTTAAAAAATGAAAGAATTTCGAACAGGAGTCCACATAGTAGTGGTTCGTTCATGATATAAACAGCAATTGGCTACGATATTCTGACTGCTTATAAGAAAATAGATGATTCAAAAAATCCTATTTTTTAATGGTCCAAATAAATTATAAATATAATATTTTTTTACATTCAAACATTTGACACTAAATCATTTAAAATTTCCTTCGAACCAAACTCGGTGTAGTTTCAATTTGAGATCAGTTGCTATAAAACAGTGCTTGATTAACAGAACATGCTACTAAATTACATACAATTAATTGTCAAGATTAGCATATTTAAGTACATCATCGCATTTGACGCAACTCGCGTGAGAATTATTTTATTATAACAATTAGTGTCGCAGGCACAAAAGCATAACTTATGATTTCACTTTCGAAGTAACTTTTATTCTAAATCGGTCAACTGACAGCACACGTCCAACAAAATATATTTATTATTGTTCTGTTGATCAGATACACATATTTGTATATGGCCTTGTACTAATGAATATTTAATGTTGCATTTAATTTAGAGGGATACGCCGTTTATGTGCCGCTAACGAAAGTGTATTAATCAATGCTAGGGAAAATCTGAAACTGACTGATTTAATATTCTACTATATCAATAATTACAAAATGATTTACTGCAGTACTTTTCGACACGACATGTAGTGTTGTAGAAAATAGCTTTATTATAATAGGACAGGATAGTATACTTTATGTATTGAATCACGACAAAGCATTATCAACTATTTTGTATAATATTATACAGCATTTATTTGTTTTTTGAAATAGTAAGATTTACTATAACATTGCAGTATATGATCTCAAAGCGATAATTAATACAAACAAAAATTAACATAAATATGTTAGGAATAATTGTGGAATATTACCATGAAAATATTTAATAGGTTGGTAGAAAAATAATTACGGTTTATGACCTTCAAATTCATATACATTTTCTAATTTAAGTGGTTTTAAGTGGCCCAGAACTGTTGGATGTCTAACGCCTAACTTTTGTGCAAGCTCTCAAATTTTCGTGCGTGGTTCTGATTCAACTGACGCCTTCAGTTGATTGTTATGAACTTAAGGAGGACGCCCGTGACTTTATTCATCTTCAAGTCTCTCGTCTCTAGCAAGAAATTTTTGGAACTACCATTGCACCTCCTTAACAGTATCCATACTAAAAGCCTCGTTTAGTTTATAGAGAAGATTCTGCTGCTTTTACTACCCGTTTTGAACTCATGCAAACAATAGCTCTTATTTGATTTTTCCATCTTTAATTCAATAGCCCGATTTGAAGCAAAATCAATAATAAAACCAAAGTCGATGTTACCAAAATACAGACCGAAAAATCGCTTTAAAATGATATTAACATGAACACGATGAAATAACACTTTCATTGAAAAAAATTAACGCTAGAATTCAGAAAATAAAAACCGCAATTATTTTCCTACCAACCTGACACAAACCGTGCGCGGCGACAAAGAGAATAATAAATTGTCTTCATTAACAGCGGATTTAGTATCATTAAGCTGTATGTTTAAATTTTTAACATAACGCCTTGGTCAGTGATGATTGTACATCTTTTTTTCATCTATTAAAGTACACTTTTCCTAAAATTGAAATACACTCGACTGCATGTATTATAATGCATCCCCACACCATAAGAGATAGCGAAAATTTCACAACGGGATAAATAGTATGGATAATTTTCATCTACTCTCTTCAAATCAATCTACTTCAAATCAATTGATTTCCAATCAGCACAAACAAATTTAACTCGTCATTGTGTTATTTCCTGCGCAGTTGTTGTTCACAATTATTCCGGTGTGAATGCTAAAAGCTACACATGAATTCGATTCTTCTAAGATCTGTTTCGCCTTTCGTCATCTTCAAGTAAAATTACCTGAAGATAAAAGTTAAAACTGGTCGTAGAAGAATTTTATATGTGATCTCGAGAATTCGCATAGGACAAGTGAATGAAACTTGGAGTAATCTGAAAATATAACACATCCCCAAGAGTCAGCAATTAAGTATTTTTACTCCTTTATTTGAGACTTATTCTTCATATTAGTAGTTAAAAACAATTTGACTATTCTTGTACCCCTAACACTGGATTTATAAAGCCTTATAAGAATAATATTTGCACGTTTTTATATAAATTCGGTTACAAGTTCATTCAAGCATTTTACATAAATTAAATATTTAATATATTCCTCGTGCATGATATTTTATTTTTTTTACGAATATATATATATATATATATAATATTATTTTCTTTTCAGTGTGCAGCACAAACAATTTTTTTTTATGTGTCAGGTTGTCAAAAAACGCTGTGAAGTACTGCTGAAAAATTGAACAAAGCGTAACAGGATAGATGACTAAAAAAAAATTAATAAATAAATATAAAAATGTGTTTATTGTACTTTTAAAATAATTTATGCAATATATATATATATATATATATACTATATATATATATATATATATATATATATATATATATATATATATATATACAATATATATATATATATATATATATATAAAATATATATATATATATATATATATATATACAAAAAATATGATTTAAAAAACTGATTATCATATATTTCTCACTGGAGTGTTTACTAACAATATCAGTATACTATAAAAATAATAAACTTTCGTGTGCATATTGAAACAGCATTCAAATTAGTACACATTTCTTGGCAAAAAAACACACCAGGAAAATATATATACTTAAGTTCACATACAGATGTACGATAAGTTAGTTACATGTATAAAACCTGGTAAATTATGTCCGTCCAATTCTTATTGTTAGTAAAGTTTATGTATATTTATATACATATACATATATATATATATATATATATATATATATATATATATATATATATTACATACATGTATACATAAAACAAAAATTACTAATGTGTTATTATATCATTTAAATTATAAGAAAAAATAATAAATAAATAAAATGAGAAACGCATAGGACAAGAAGATACATTTTCATCGAAACTGTTTACTGTTGACTTAGTGTTTAATGTAATCAATTAGGAAAATAAAGAAATAAAAATAAAAGAATAAGGACTAAACTGTTTATATATTCTGATAATACTATTACGTTTTCAATCGCTCAGACCGAATTAAAGATTGTTAAAAAATTAGACGAATCGAGTCGAACAGTAAGTATTGATAACAACCATAACAAAAATAAATATTTAATGAGTCTCTTTACCGAAATCAAATAAAAATAAATAGATAGCCGAACAAACGATCAAATATATTTATTCAGGTCGACTTGTACCCTAAGATAGATCATTAATTAAGGAAGTAAGTAGAAGTATACACTTTGAATGGAGCTTATTTGGAACTACATTATATAAATATGAATCTATTTTGCATGAATCGAAAATTGAATTGAAAGTATTTCAAATCCTATATAAACGTACTTCTGGAGATTTTGACCGAATTTCAAATATATTTACATTGCATGACACCTTAATGATTAATTGAAACCAAAAATTATTTTCGAATGTACTTTAAATAGATGGAGATTGATAAATGCAGATAAAAATACTTCAATAGTTATCAGATAAAAACAATCAACCATATAAAAACTTAAAATGAAATCAATCATTAACTGATTTGGTTGCTTTATATTTTCGGTATGATACCTTTCCGATAGAATACTCAAACATTCACAGCCAAAAATAAAACAATAATTGTAGTAAAAATAATTGCAGTCAAATTAATTATCGAAATTATGATGAAATTTGGTCCTGAATGGGAATTTATTTCTTGTTTTTTTTTTTTTTTTGTTAAGACAAATCTTTTCAAGTAATGGGACCAAAATTTACTATTTAATATAAACAAAAATTAGATATTTCGATGTTAATATGTACATATTTCAATGGAAAAATCTGAACTTAATTTTATGATTACCCTAAGATTCATTAATACATTTGAAAAGAAAATAGCGTAGCGATGGTTCATCGATAGCTTTTTGAAATAAATTGGTGAACTTGTCATACGAACTTCTTTTGTATGTATATATATATATATATATATATATATATATATATATATATATATATATATATATATATATATATATATATATATATATACATATATATATATATATATAGATATATATGTATATTAGTTATTTACAAATATTTATCTTTTTATTAAAATAAATTTCATTGTCCGAATGTCAAAAATAAATAATTACTCTACAGTACATCGTACACAATACTATCCATTGTCGATCAATACAAGAAGCCTTTGAGAAAACCATTGTATGTATTCTTTCTATGAATGCGATATTCTTCAAGTTCTACACCGCTGATAAAGTATTTACTTTTACTTTCGATAACGTTTGCTTTCAGACCAAACAACTGATTCATCGATCCGTACTTTCCTCTTATATTTTATCAGGTATTGTAGGAATATTATAAATTTAATAAATTATAATTAATGCACACACACACGCGTGTAGAAATTTACACACACACATATATATATATATATATATATATATATATATATATATATATATATATATATATATATATATAAATGCAGTTACTCAGAAATATTTGGAGAAATAATTATACTGTGATATATTTTACAAATGTTTTTATATAAATTTATAAAAAACTAGTGCTAGTTTTGTAGCTTAAAAAAATATTTTCAAAATGATATTTTACAAAAAATATACTACTATTTCAAAAAAAAAATGCAAATGATATTTACATAAAGAAACATTTAAACAAATAAAAAATAATAAATCCATGTCATAAATTTTATTATTCACTTGAGAATTCGTAATAGAGTAAATCATATAGCTCAGCCACTTTAAACACAAATTACTTGTGATATTCAGTTTTGATCATTTCTTTTTAATTTTAATAAGTTCTCATTATCTCAGAAAACTGCGAGTGCTTAATCTATTTTTTTAATCTGTGCCATAAATATTTGATGGGGTTTAAATACGATCATTGTAAAAGTGTATAAATACATTTTGATACATTGTATAATAACAATAATATGCCTGATTAGAATAAATCAGATATGGTGTAGCGTTTCATTTTAAAGCATAACTATGATCTATCTATCTAGCCATTTTAAAAAATTAATTTCTCATAATATTAATTCAGTATTATTCAATATAATTCGTTTAATATCGATATCATTTTTGACAAGATCATTGAATAAAAGGTTTTTTTTTATTTAAAAATAAAATCACATTTTTTTATAATGTTTTATGCCAGCAATAATCTTAAGGGAGATCTGATTATCTGGGTAACCCTATAGTGGTGGATACTTCTGTTAAAAAGGTTAAGAGCCAGTTTTCTTTTACGTTAAAATACTTCATGTATACACATGCATGCCTGTATATAATGTTGTTAATGAAATAAATACAAATGTACATTATTTACTAAAAAGAATAATAGCAAAATAAAAAAATAAATTTCACGATTATGCTGGAAATGCGTTATGAACAAATATGATGCTTTAATTTAGTATATGTATTTTTAATTATTTATTGTAGCTATTTAAATATTATTTCAAAATCTTATATCAACATACGAATATTTCCGCACAATCTGGCAGCGTTTTCACATCGGTTCTATTGATATCAACGCGAGTCACAAAAACATAATCTAGGTCATGACCTTGAGTTATTACCCAGCAACATCTTACTACGCACAAATACAAAAAAATACACATTTTATAATAGAGAGCCCTTTTTGATTCAATTAATTTCAAATTCATTTTTGAAAAATCTGCATCATTACTCTCAATTTAATCGATCAACAATTAAATATATATATATATATGGATATGATTGATTTTTGATCATTGAATATAACTTGGTCATTAAACCAGTGTATATATATTGTTACTCATAATTTTCTTTGTTTTAAAATACAATAATTTTAAATGTTTATATATATATATATATACACACATATATAAGTACCATACATAACAATTGTGTATTTTTACATTAGACGTAGCAAACGTAATTCGTACAAGAGAAAATATTGACATTATTTTTATTTGTAGAAAATGTTGGGTACATTATTGAGATGATATATCAGAACATATAGACAATGACGTCATTGTACAAGATGCACTGAAGCTATTTGTTACTTTACTTCTCAATTAAAAAGTAATTACTACTTAGTAAAAGCAAGATATTTTATTATTCGTCATTAAAAAATTTCTTTAACAGCAAAATGTCAAGAACATCCCAAGTCATCTAAAGAAAAGTAATTAATAAAAATGTTTATATATGTTTATGTGCATGTTAAGTTTGAATATTTTTTACAACAAATCCAAGAGTTGCTCATGTCGATGTTAAGGGTAACTTTATTATATTCAGTTTTTTTTAATAGAAACCAACTGAAAAGTGTCAATAATATTTAATACAAATATGGTCCATCACAATGCGAATGTATTAGAAAAAGTATTAGGTAAATGTGTCAAGTACAGCAAGACAAGCTGTCCTAGTAGCATGATTTGTTTAGTCATTACATATTATATAATGGCAATCGTTGTTGTTGTCAGGGCAGATAGAGGGGGAAGCCGTAATCAAACTGCTAAATTTGCTATTCAGTTTTATATCAATTGTAAAAACATTTTAATTTCATGATAAAATCGTT
The DNA here is from genome assembly GCA_034766995.1 of Acanthacorydalis orientalis. NCBI lineage: Eukaryota > Metazoa > Arthropoda > Insecta > Megaloptera > Corydalidae > Acanthacorydalis > Acanthacorydalis orientalis. Next base: position 11,568,993 of record CM068318.1, on the reverse strand, counting down.
AAAATTTGAATTATGCATGTATAGTATTATTGTATCCACATTTGTCCTGATCAAATGAAAATGTTTACGACTTCGTAAAACTGAAAATATGTGTATACAATACACATGTACTTATTCGATGCATTGGTCATTTCTTTCAATCGTTCTAATAAAAAATAAATGCTTAACTGAAAAGAAACGATAAAAAAGGCATCGATGTCAACTTACTAACACATATACGTGCACGCTCTTTTTCGAATGCGGCTGACAATGCGATGATGATGATGACGACGATGACGATGGATTCTCTCCCTTGTTTTGATTAGCGTCCTCGGCCCGCCCCTTTCGCAATGGTCAGCCGGGCTCAAGTCAGTATGTTCGTACTGCAGAGGTAGGTACATTACGGCCGCGTGAACGAGGCTTGCCACAGTAGCAGCTGAGCGAGCGCGCGTATCGCCGATCGCGCACGATACTTGGCAAATGCACGTCTGAATTCCAACATGGCGGCCGACTCGGGAATGGATACGTGCCCGTCGCCCGAAATCGCGGACTCCAGGAAAAGGCCGCTGGACGGTGACAACGAAAACGGAGACAACAAGAGGTCTCACTTCAGTCCAGGTACTAGTGCGCGAAAACAGTGCCCGTGACGATAATTCGCGAAAAGTGCAACGAAAACGACCAAAGTTACCTACGACCGACAGGAGATGATCTTGACCGACTCTCGCTCGAATTTTAAATATTCAAATAAATCGACAATAATCTGTTGTTTCGTTGAAAATTACAATCGTACGTGCAACACGAATTGTTCAAAAAGAAGCTTTTCGCGCGTCAGATCGCCACTCTATTCGTACGGCTGTCATAAAATGCACGACGGTCTATAATTTACCATCACGCACGGGCCAGTTAATCAATCGCTGCGACCGCGGCCGATGTTTTGACGTGGCCGTCGTCAGAAATGTCATTCGACCGTCGTGCACGCACTTTTTGGCGTTTGTAGGTGTCCGTAGCAAATGTTTTTTTTTCTTTTTTTTTTTTTGGTGAAAATGTGATCGCGAGTGTGTTGCCTCTGTGTTTATACAACATTCCGAACGTCAAGCCAGGTTCGCGGCTCGGGCCGCTGTGTGACGAGTGCACTGCGCGATTAGCATATGTTATTGCAGTTTTTTCGGGCTCTCGCGTCATTTCAAAATTTTCTTAATAGTTTTTCTTTCCGTTGATTTTTTTGTCGAAAGTCGATGGAAATTTAATGCGCGGATTGCTGTCGTGGCGATTCGCTCACACGCAAACTCATGTTAAATAATTCGGGCTCGTTTATCCTGGATAATTTGCTGTACGCACTGCCACTAGGTGAGTTGTCAGTGTCAGCTGGACGTCAGTGGTTCGTCACTCGATCGTTCTCGAAGCTCTCGCCACATTTATCCATCTTATCAAATTCATTTTATTCGAGTTGTTCGATTTCATCGCTGCTTTTGACGTGTCATCGGCGGACGGCAGCGTTCGTTTGCCTCCGGGTTCGCGGCTAGTCATCCCGTTACATCATACGCGCCAGACCAGAGCTTCTTCCGCATCCGACCCTGACCTTTCACTCCGACTCGACGATTACGCTCGCTGACTTTTAACCCATTAATATCGTCGTTACGTAACCCGCGCGTTACGGCACGTGCCACATGATTTATAGTATGTAAAAATTAAAATATCTGTAACAAGCGCCCGTCAGTCATACCAACGTGATATGCCATCCAATTATTGCACATACCATCGATCAGGCACTGTTTTGTTTCACTGCTACTCATAATAGTAAAAAATTGTAGATATTAAGTAAATATTAACATGGGGACCAGTGTTCATGGCAGCAGTGGTAATCGTAGTTATACGCGTAATTTTTAATAAAAAAAATATCTAACTCGTGTACATGGATACTGGTTTGCCTTCAAATGTAGTAATATTCACAATATTGAATATCAATGCCACTTGTGTAATGTGGAGCATATCCAATGAAGAGTGGGTAGCAGAATGCACACCAGCTGTTTCAATTAATTGATTTTTTCAAACACCAAAATACTACAATTACATAACATATGTTCATACTCTTTTCTTATAAGGTGGCTATTGTATTATGCTTCATATTATACACTTGACTTTGTTGATGTAGGCACACTGATTACATTTAGTTTGTTTGCAGGATCCATCCATATGTTTGAATTTGTTCACAGCTGTACTAATAAAAAAACTAAAATTATTAATTGTTCTCGATACTTTAGAATAAGTTTCGAATTTGGATAATAATACAACTTTTGCAAATGTGACTAAATGAAAAGATTGATGTAAATTTTCAATTGTATCACCATCGTGTCATTAAATGTTTAATTTAGCTGACATAATTTTCCAAATCACACTTCATTGAACATATCATGTGTCATTTTATATGATTTTTAAAAATACTTTGTTCAGTGTTTGCTGTTTTTCTGTTGTAAATATATTTTACTATTTTTATTTTATTTCTTTCAATGAGTCATTACAATAAGATACAGCCCGATAAATATTTTTTTTGTATTATTTTTAAGTATGTATTAACATTTTTTTAATGGTTCTATATTTAGTATCTTATTATTTGACTCTATAATTTATAGTTGTAAATTTAATTTCAAAATAAAAACTTTCTAATTAAAATGTTTTTAAAAAAGTCATTGTCAAAATTACACATGTTAAATAATAACCAAAAATAAAAATTAATTTGTAGAATATGTGAAAATTGTATTATATTTACATATAGAAATATATATTTGATATAATAATTATTCTGAATATCCTGAGTGAACATATGTTACATGTTCAGTATATCATAGTTTTGGAAAAAAAATTCTTATTTCTTAATAATCTAGTTGTAAATTAGTGCTTACGTTAACAATAAAATATTATTAGTATTGAGTTGATATTAGTGAGTCTATATGCGCGTGGGATTTTCAACTTTGTCGCAGGTGGAGATGGAACGTATCACTTTAAGGTATTGGTGCCGAGCGTGGCTGCGGGAGCTATCATCGGCAAGGGAGGTGAAACTATTGCACAACTACAAAAGGATACAGGTGCTAGAGTCAAGATGTCCAAGTCTCATGACTTTTATCCAGGTACTTAAGACTATATATATGTATATACACCACACACACCCACACACACATACATATACACTTTCACACACACACACATACATGTATGTATATGTATATTAAATATTGACTGCAGAGTAAAAAATGTAATAATATTAATTTAAAATAGATTTGAATAACATAATTTTCATGTCATGCTAAATAAATATTTAATAATAAATTTCTAAGGGTAAATCCAAATAAATATTGAAAACACTTCTTCATTAGAGAAAATATATGATATAAATAAGAATTTAAAATACATACATTTTCAATCTAAATAGTTTAAAAGTTTACTTATAATGTTTTCTTTTCAAGTTATGTATATATGTATATGTATGTATATATGTATGTTTGTGTGTTATATATATATAGGTATTATATCACTGATTTATAAGAATTTTAATTTTTCAAAATTGATTTTAATGTAATGTTTATATTGTTAAATTAATATAATTATTATAACGGAATTATTTGACTTATCTGTGTTGTACTGATTTTTTTATTTATGTATCAATTTAAATATGTATTATTGTTTTATAACTGCTCCCACGTTGGGAGGCAGATAGGGAGAACCAAGAAAAAAGTTATATAAGTGAAGTATCTACAATTACCTACATAATTTAATTATTGTATTAAATATGTTTTATAATAATTAAATTAAAATATACTATTGAAATTATTAAATTGTATGTGTCCATGTTTATATTTTATCTTTAATAATATGCCATGTTTTTCACATCAAGGTCAAATTAAATTATTGTTTTCATTTAAATTCAGTTTGTTCATTTTTAATTTATTCTGTGCTGTATTACAAGACATGAAACCTTTTTTAACCAATTATAAGATATTTTTACAAATATTTGATATTGTCTTTATTTTTAGATAATTGGCTTCCTATTCATTGTGTATAAAATTATTTTTTTTATCAAATTGAATTGTTGAATGAATGAAGATTTTTCAATAAATGTATTTGTTAATTTTATTGATTTATGTAATATATATATATATTTATTTATATATATATATATATATATATATATATATATGTGTGTGTGTGTGTGTAAATACTATGTTTTTGAGGGCAGTATATTTATTGGTTTACATTCTCATTCAAAAGTTATATTGATTTTTTTTTGGTGTTGTCTATTATATATATATATTTTATATAATAAACAAAAAATAAAAGAAGGTATACAAGTGTATCATATGCACAAGCAAGTAATAAATTTGGATTTTCTGTTAATTTTTTTTTTATAAATTATGAAAGTTTTTTCTCAGTAATAAAGAGATTAAAAAAACGTTTTGTATAACTAAATATTATAATTATTGTATATAAATTAATTTCATTTTGTTTTAGTTATTAATTTTAAAGACAAAAAATTAATGTTTTATTCAGTTAGTCTTATATATAAATATCAAGAATAACTTATATGTATATATACACCAATACTAGTTTAACTATTAGTAATATCTTTTTTAACTGATTATATTATTTTAGGGACCACAGAAAGAGTATGTTTAATAACGGGCTCAGTAGATGCCATAATGGCTGTATTGGACTTTATTATGGATAAGATTCGTGAAAAACCGGATCTTACCAAACCTTTAGGTGATTTTGATAATAAACAAACTGCCGAACGGGACAAACAGGTATGGTAGTTCTTTAAATTAATAATGAAGTATTGTTTATAATTGTAAATATTATATTTTATAAGTTTTTTTATTGTACACAATTACAATTTATTATATTTGTTTCCAGGTCAAAATATTGGTACCAAATTCGACTGCTGGTATGGTCATAGGTAAAGCGGGTAATTATATTAAACAGATTAAAGAAGAAACTGGTTCATATGTACAAATATCTCAGAAGGCTAAAGATCTCTCACTTCAAGAAAGATGCATAACTGTTATAGGTGATTAACTTGTTTTAGTTTAGTTATGTTTTTGTTTCAAATTGTAACATGTATAAATTATTTTTAAACTTTAAAATGTTATGATAAAAAACATGAAATTTTATTTGAAAACATTCAATGTCTTCCTTCTTAAACATTGTTTTAAATAACATCATCTTTTGCATTCTAGAATGTGTTAATTAATATTATAATTATTTTTAAATCATTTTGGATTATTTATTAAAAAAAATACAATTTCATTTATTGGGAATTATTTACAGATAATTTCTCAATAGTAAATACATTTTTTATTAACGAAAATTTAATATAGATGAGGATTTTTTTACCTAGGAATAAGTACACTGTTTTTCTTTATTTAATTGTGTGTGTCTATATATATATATATATATGAATGTATGTATGTACATTGTACTTCAACATTGTGTATTGAATTTCAGGTGAAAAAGAATCAAATAAAGCTGCATGTATGATGATTTTAGCAAAAGTTGTTGATGATCCACAATCTGGAACTTGTTTAAATGTTTCATATGCAGATGTTAGTGGCCCTGTAGCTAATTATAACCCTACGGGTTCACCATATGCTCAGGGTGCTGGCACAGCTGCTGGAAGCACATTTGGGTCAAGTACTGCAAGTCTTAGTGGAGTAGCTGGTGCAGGAGGTCTAGTTTTAAATGGTGGTGGTGCAGGTGGACTCAGTCTTAGTTTGAATTTAAATGCATCAATGCAGAATGGAAATCCAGCACTTACAGCTCAATTACTGGAGCATATTAAAGTAAGTATTTGAATTTTTTATAAATTAAAGACTCAATAGATTTTTAAAATTTTTATTTTGTACATATAATTTTAAAATTTGGTTGTATGACTATAAAAGTATTACATTAACACAAAATAAAATAAAGAGCTCCTTGTTTATCATTGAAATAATTATAATTACCAATAAGTTTTAAAGGAATTCGGATATTATTTTCATGTAAATAATACGTTAACCAATATTTAATTATAACATAAATATTTAAATACTTGTAGAATTGTTGAGTTTTTACTTAAGCTTGTTTTTAATTTAATGTGAATTATTTATAAATAAGACGTCAGTTACATAATTGAATATATTTAACTCCACTGATTAGTTATCAAATACTCAGGTAACTCTTCGTAGTAGTGGATACAGTGATGCAGTAACTTCAGAAATAGTAGCAGCAATGGGAGTTCTAGCTAAGTATGGAGTACTTGGAATGGGTCTTGGTCTTAATGCAGCTACTGCACCTTTGGGAGTTCCACAAGTGCCAGCTGCAGCGGCTGCTGCATATTTAGGTGTTGCTATGGAACAAGCGAGTGCTGCTGCTGCAGCTGCTAATTCTGGTGGTGTGTTTGGAGCTATTGGACAAGTTGGTCTTGGTAAGTTTCTAAATTATTAAATAATTTGGGATAGTTTAGTATTATATTTTTACTCGATTATTAGCATTAATTTCCATAATATTTTCTCAAATTGGTTAATAACTATTTCAAATTGCAAAACACTATCTTTTTAAATACTTCAAAATTTGATTAAAACCAATTACCAATCTGATATCATAGAGGTATTTTATTGTAAATTTTTTCAGTACAGTTGAATGTATTGTTAACATAAAGTAGTATATAGTAGATGTATGATTTTCTGTAGTTTTTATTATATATATATATATATATATATATATATATATATATATATATGTATATATATGTATATATATGTATATATATATGTATATATATATGTATATATATATATGTATATATGTTTGTATGTATATATGTACATATATATATATATATATATATATATGTATGTATGTATTTGTTTGTTTCGTTATGTGTACTAAATTTACAATTTATTAGAATAGATGTTCTTTGTTAAAAGACATTTAATTGGTACAAAGTTATAATATACAATTTCTTATATGAATTTTGATAGTACAAAACTTATTCTAATAAAGTATATAATATAAAAGGAGCAATAAATAAACTATTAATAGTTTAAATGTCATCAAGTTAATGAAATATTTTCTACAAGATTGAACTATTTTAATTAATTGACAGTTAATTTTAAAATTAACAGTTAGTACATCTTTATTTCCTTTGAATTATTAACATAAATAGATAATATATATGACACTGAACTTATTGATTATAATCAATTCGATGTAATATGAACATAATTAATTACATTACTTTTATATTAAATTGTTATCTTTTAGTTATTTTTCATTTTAAATAAACATTTTGTAAAAATCAATTAAGGTAAATATTTTTTAAAAAATATCAGTTCTTCGAAGAAATATGAAAAATTAACAAATAACCAGAAGAATGTAACTTCTTGAGAACTTGATAGAATAAATATTTTTATTAAAGACAGTAGTTACTTATAATAAATATACATTGAAATTGGAACAATAATAATATTCCATAACATAATTTGTGATTATAGTTAATTAATAATAAATTATTTATAAGAATAAGAAAGCCATTTCAGATTGAAAAATATACCTTTAAGTACTTGAATCTACTAAAAAATATTACCAGTTCTAATTTTAAAAGTGAAGTTTTGTAATCAGACTTACAATTGTGAATTTAAATTAACAATTTAATTACCAGAGAAGTTAAAATATTAAATACTGAAAGCAAGATTTTAAACAATATATATAAAAGCTTTTAATCGAGTAAATTTTATCAATATGTTCCAGAAAGTTTTTCAGAGTGATTATATACCTTGTTTCAAACTTTTTCTTCAAACAAAAATACATCGAAATTTTATACTTTTACAGACTGGTAAATATTCAACTCTGATCGACCATCCATAGCCAGTACAAGCGGTCATCAAATTGAAATGTATCCGATTGATGTTAATACAATTGTTTCTGTATATATACATATGAAATACGTTGTTGATGTTATTGTTTATATATATATAATTGAATATTTTAGAGATCATTCATTGTTAAAATTCCTTAAAGTATGACTATTATTACTAGACATATACATATATACACATGCAAACACAACATAGACACTTTGTGTATGTGTGTCTATATATGTATATAATTGTTATGATATTCTGTTGGAAATAAATGTTGAATAAGTACAAATATCTGTTAAATATTAGTTAACCCTTAAAAGGATGTTCCAACATCAGTTGTCAGGTACATTATTATTGAAATGAAAAAAACGTATAAAGTTTTTTTAATATTTCAGTGTTTTAATTGTGTTTATATATATATATATATATTTATATATATATGTGTGTGTGTGTGTGTAAGCCACACACACATTTTTATATGTGGTTATTTGTATACATGTATGTATATGTGAATGTGTGCTTTTGTGTATGTATATATATATTATATATATATATGTGAATGTATGTATATATATATATATATAAATTGTGTTTGAAATTTAAATGAATAAAAACAATGATATTTTTTCTATTGAAGAGTAATACACATTTTGAGATTATTAATTGAAACATCCTTTTAAAGTGCATTTAAAGTTGTATAAGTAATTTTATCAAGAAAAACCGCTTATTAAATTTGTATGACAATATAATATTTTCCTACGTTTATCTAACATTCATTGACCAAAAAGTATACAACTTTGAAATAAAAAAGCACTTTGATGGTTAAAAAATATCTATATACTGTTAAATCAATAAGTAAAACTCTGTTATGATGATTATTGGAAATAAATGTTATTCTAAATGAAACCGATCTGTTTTATTTCTACAGGCACTACCTCACCCACGCCCCGATCTAATCTAGAACGATATACTGCTGATGCTAGTGCAGCTTTCGATAATGCGTTCCGACAGAGCGGTTCTTCTGCCGCTGCTACACCTATATCACTCAACAATAATAGCTTCGGATTAGGTACAACAGCAACAGCCGCTGGTCAAATAGCTGCTCAGCTAAGTAAATCTCCAACACCAGCTGAACTCACTGGAAACCAGTCTAAAGATACAAAAAATATTGAAATAGCAGAAGTTATTGTTGGTGCTATATTAGGTAAAATATTTATTTATTCACAATTAATCTTTCATTTATAATTAAGTTTATTAAACTAAATTTTTTAAAAAAATATTAAACGTTTGAATAAAGTTAGCAGTAGTTCAGTTTATACATTACTAAAAATCTTGTTAAAAATGTTAATGTGTATGATGTTTATAGTGTATAGATATGTGTATGTTTGTGTGATTCTTATATATTTATGTATGTAATTTTTTTAAGGACCTGGTGGCCGTTCACTTATTGAAATTCAACATTTGAGTGGTGCAAATATTCAGATATCAAAAAAGGGAATTTTTGCACCAGGTACACGAAACCGTATTGTGACAATAACTGGATCTCCAAATGCAATTAATACTGCTCAGTACTTGATAGAACAACGAATCTCTGAAGAAGAGGTTAAACGTGCTCGTCACAATGCATTGGGAATTATGCAGTAAAATGATTAAAGTTGCAGCGCAACAACATATTTGAAAATATGTTATCACGGAATCACGCGTTGATCGCACCGCCGTTCACAATTGTCACGACAAATTATTTTACACAGACAGATTGGTAACTATTATTACCACTATCAGTTTTTATTACACGTCACAATAGTCATATTAGTCGCGTGTCACTAATTTACATTTTGTTAAATTCTTTTAAAAAAATTATTTACCAGATGTACATGTGATGATGGTCTTGTTATATGTGCTTCAGAGTTTATTAAATGTTCTTATAGAAATTTTTATTCTTAGATGTTAACAATATAAAACAGAAATGTTATTTTTAATTATGTTTATTTTAAATCATTGAAATAGATGTGAAAAAGATTTGGTTTGGTATTGTTTTATAATTTTTTTTTTTTATTATATCTGACGATATAGTCAAGTTGTTTATATATAAACATAAAGTGATGTATATGAATATGTATGTGTTTGTGTATGATATGGTTATATATACATACATAGACACATACATTCACACATATACACATGTACGCATGTGGATGTAGGCTATGTGTGTCAATGAGTATGTGTGTGTGTATACACGTATATGTTTGTCTAATAAATTCATACATGTATACCACATACATTACATACAAAAGTAAATATATGTATCGTAATGCTTGTTTACAAAAACTTAATAAAATCCACTGTAATTATTTATATTAAAATCAATCTATGTGCATATATATTTTTATAAATACATTTTAATTTTACTTGGATTATATTATATTTTACCAAATGACATGACATCTAATTGTATATAATAATTGTTGAACAATTTTTAACCTTTAATTACCATAGATGTCGTCTCGATTGTGTATTAATTATTTTTATTATGGAATTCTTGTTATACAAATTATTTATTTTTAATAAAAAAATTTAATTTAAAAATATATACTAACTAATATTTGAATTGTTTGTAAATATACACAATCGTCGACGGTTGCGTGAAAACGTTGCATTATTAACTGTTAAATAACAAAATTACTAGAAACATTTTATTAGATAGCTACTATAGCATTTGGTGGGGAATTGCTGTGACTTTTTAAATTTTGCCCTGCCATACAAGAAAATATATATGAGGATAAAAAAATTTGAATGATATATTTTTTCGTCTGAGAAAAAATTAAAAAATGTGAATTTGTTTATGTACAAGTGTGTATACATGTGTATAATATATATATATATATATATGTATATATATATATATATGTATGTATGTATGTTTATGTATATCTGATTTTAAAACTATAGATCTATATTAATAAAAATAAGTGTAAATGTAACTAAATATATATTATATATACAAATGTTGTTATCGCATGTTGTTAAAAAAATTGTTAAATACTGTTTCAAGAGGAGATTTAATTATCTGAATATTTATTCGTTGGGTTAAACGCGTGGGCCTAGGTTTGTGTATTGCTGGGATCTGATCAGATATTACGCTTTAAATCGTGTAAATTCAACACGTTAAAAAACATTTGAAATAATTCTTCTTACTGTATATTCAGTGTTATCAACCTGTTTGTTTATAATGTAACTATAAATTAATTTGTTTTTCAAAGTCCATTGCAGATATTCTTGAGTTTTATTTTGTTCAGTTAAATTACTTTTTTATGATAAGTATATTCATAATTTAAGTTAATACGTTCATATTTTTAACTAATATATACATATATATATATATATATATTATAAATTGTTGAAAATAAGCAAACGTTTATGTGATTAACATAATAAAATTGTTTATTATTTATTAGTTGTATTTTTAAAAGAACAGGTATATACAGTAGAAGAGTTATATTTCAGAATATTAATTTTTGCTGATGTTTACTTTTCTTTGGTCATTATATTAAACATGCGTAGTATTCATCGATGAAAAGAAATCAGTCTTTTTAAAGGGAGAAATACATATATATATATACATAGATTATATGCTTTTTATGTTTTGTTTTCTTCATTGAGGAGTATTGGAAAACTGGGCTGAATTTTCCATGTTTCATTCGAATGTGTTAATATTTGAAACAAAATCGTTTGAAATGTTGAAGAAATAGCCCATTCAAAAGGAAATCTTTACTGGTACCTTATAGAATCATAATTTAAATAAAATAATAAATATATATAATGTTATGTCAAATTAAATATTCTATTAAACAACTTTTAATGTTCTGTGATATTCACACGCAACACACTTTTGTCATGGGTCTGGTACTTTTTATTGGATATTAGTTTTTCATGGGACGGTGCTAAATATTTTCAAAATATAATTAAGTGCAATATAAATATTGTTATTGATGTTCATTTATTGTTATCTCAGTAGCTTGTTATTTGTTCGGTGATTAAAGAAGAAAAATCATTCACCATCACACATAATAATTCCAGTTCATGATGTTATCAACGTTTGTTACAATGTTTTTGTAAAATATGAGAAAAAATTTCAAAAACAATAAATTTAATAGTAGGTACATATTGATAACATACATGTTTTTGAATACAGTAATTGTTTTTATATCATATTACAAAAACATGAATATAATTGTTGTAATGTTATATATAAATTATTCACCATTCAGAATTCTTTCCTTACATATTAGCATCGTCGCTCCATCAAATCTCTATGTGAATTACAAATTTTTTGAAATGAAAGTTAAGAAAAAATGTTCTACTATATATAGGTAGTCTAGAAATATTTTGAAAATTCTGTTAAAATGATAAAATTTTGTGCAATAATTACTTATTAAAATAATAAAATGAAGACTGTTTCAACATCATGAAATCTTATTTCAAATCATTAATAGAAATTAATCTTTTTATATGATATTGAAGTCATTGTTAATTCGTATCAAATTTAGAACAGTTCCTACAATTATAAAATCAATTTTTATAAAAAAATCATTGTACAGTTATTATTTTTAAGTTAATAAATTTTCTTAATACAAACTAATATTAAACAAAAATTGAAATGTATAATTAATGGGTATCTTATAATACTGTTCATTATCAAATCACCTGTCAAAATGATTTTTCTTTCACATAGATATTTCGATATTAATGCGACAATATCAACTTATAATCTTTAGTATTTAATATATTATAACATATTTAAAATTAATGTGATCACTCCAGACCCAAACCATTCTTTAGCTAGAATCATTATCATGCAACATTATATGGCTTCGTATCATTATATCATCATAAAAATATGTAAAAAACATTTAAAAGATGAAATAAATCCAGTGCGAAGCTAAATAATGTACCCAAAAATTGCATTCGTATTCAAAATTCACATTTTAAAGTTTTTCAAACACGTCTAATGGAGGGTAGGAAATATATATTCTCCAAAATATATTATTATAGCTTGCCGTTTATAAATCTCATAGAGAAATAAATTAATAACTATTGTAATAAAAAAGCAAATATACAAAGAAATTAAGGTTATATTTTTAACAAAAGGAAAAAAATATGAAGAGATGTAACATATAATATTATATTTATATAAGTTTAATTTCATTTTAACATTTTAAGTTTGTGTTCAAAATTAATACTTCAAATATTATGTAGAATCTATATAAATATGGTCATATTTGTTATAGAGAAAATACAAATATTTGTGTAATAATAACATAATATACATGTATAATTTAATCCATTAGAAGTATTAATGCTGAACAAATATTTGAACTAACTTAACATTCAATAAAGTTCTTATAATGTCACACTTATATGCATATATTTTAAATTAAGTTAGTTTTGTCATTATTTGGGGGTGCTAAGGTGTAGGCTATACCATTAGTTAATTAATAAAAATCACATTTTTTTCATTTTAAATGACAAATATCACATACACATAATTTGATTCATAATCCAACTTATATAAAAAATGATTTATTAATATTGAAAATCAGGAAAAATTTACTAATTTAGATGTTTTAAATGTACCATGATCAACATTGTATGAAACAAATATTTTTGAGAGGTAATTGTAAATTTACACAAATACAAATAATTATTATTTTCAACATAATATCATAGAGTAATGACTAGTATTTATTTATAATATTTTTTTAAAAAAATTATTTTTATGTGAATTTGTTCTGTAAAAATGGGACTATAAAAAAATACTAGAAATCTTAAGAATGTGTTTCCAATTAAAAGTAAAATTGTTTAAAATTTAGTTTTAAAAATGATTAGTACATGTTATCTAATATTAAATATATATTTTTTTATGAAATTATTTATTTTGTGAGAAGTTATCATTCCTAGTTTTATTATATTTTTAAACAAAATACGATTTTCAGTATTAAATTATATATGAGTATGTGTATATATATGTATGTACATATATATTTATATACATATATGTATACACATAAATTGAATAAAAATAAATTAAGTTGTGAATTGAATTATGGGTATTATCTACAATGCTAAAAGTATACAAGGTAGTAAGGTTTTGTCGCTCATTTTAAAAGAGTTACCATTGGAGGAGTGCTAACGAATAAGTTTTAGTTGTCGTTTTGATACTAAAGTATCATTAGGGGCTTAGTACATCTAAATATCAATTTTATTAGACAAATTTAAAATTATATCATAAATAATTATTTTTTCATTTGTAAATTAAGTGTATTGAACTTTGGAATGCTTTTCCGTAGTAAGTGTGTTCGATCGGAATAGTTATAAAAAGTTTTATTTATATAATCGCTGGTCGATTTCCACTAAGTCAAAAACATATTTAATGCTTACGACGGAATAAGTAATCTTTCGAGTTATCTTAAGTCATTAAGTTGAAGTTTTCAAATGTTCTTTTGTTTTGTACAGTAAAATCAAGAGTTGATTTATTTTTCAAAGTTTGGTAACACGGGTTCATTATTATTTAGTTTAAAAATGTATCATCCATATATAAAATGTTTTAAATAACTTTTTTGAGAAATTTTTATTTTTAATATATACTGTATTATATCATGTTATGTGTGCTATGGTTTATGTTGTATGTTATGTGGAAGGATATGCTCGAAGAAATCTGATTTCACGAATTGTTATAATCACGCTATGTTATATGCTTGTCAATATAAACTAAAAATTCAAATTGCGTATGTTCTTCTATCGAGTAAAACAGAAATCGGATATTTTTGAGCGGAGCACATCTATCGTTGTCCATCAATTTTAGAAGTTAGTTAATGTCGTTGTCTTCACCATGCATTGTCAATACCACACATTTTATGTATTCAATAAATCTCCATAGTGCCATCATTCAATATGTGTATGTTTCATAGAATCCTAAAACATGACCCTAGATTTTAGCTATTTTTAATTTCATGATTGAAAGTATTTAAAAAACTTCAATTAGAAAACTTAAATTGATTTTTATGTTTCAAATTCAATATATTGTAAATGTTTGACTTTTTATTAAAACGTTGATACAGTGTACATAAGTAGGACAATCAGTAAGGAAGTAAACGTGTAAAGAAAGAGTATTTCAAATTGTTTCGTTATTTTTTATGCACTTTATTCTCAAGGTATAACTTAACATGTTAAAATTGCTGAAGATGTTATTTAGTACAATTATTTATATAAATTTTTAATTTGCAAATAAATTTCAAAAATGAATATGCTTAAAGTTTTAATTTCAATGAATCTCAATATTTTAACAAAATAATGTAGACTAGTTTATTATAATAAAATTGTCTTGTAAAAGAATAGAAAAATTCAAAAATGTCTTCAATTATAGAATCATATCAGTTGCATATAATTACAATTTTAAATTAGTTATTTAATTACTTTTTAATAAAAAAATTAAATATTTGAATAAAGTAATTTTTTCATTTTCTTCTATATACACTTGTTATATTTTTATTAATTTCATTACATCTTGTATGAAAATCACTATCCGTAATTGATATAATACTGAGTATTTTACATAAATGTGAAATATGATTATTAATAATAAGTTACATATTAAGTAATTCACAAAGTTAATAAAATATTTTAAATTTAAATTAAGTGTAAATGTTTAATATGTTTAATTTTCAACAATTTGATTATTATGTAGTTTCTTTTCCAAGTCTTCTAAACATGTTTGTTGACTGTGATCGGCCAGTAATCATAAAGGATTTCCAGATAATAAAGTCTTTTGATTTATAGACATTTAGCAAGCCTTTAGTGATATTTTATTCTTTACTTATTTAATATATTGGTTCCAGTCATATTTATTCTTTGCATCTGCTTGCAGTAGTTTTGGTTTTATTTGAAATACAAATATTGGTCTCACAAATATCTTAATATACTTATAGTATAAGTCATATGTGTATTATATTAAACAAATATTTTTAATATTTAAATTCAAAATTGAGTAAGATCATCTGCACAGAATAATTTAAATTCATATTCATTGAAATATTCCATAAAACATGCAAACATTTTCTTTTTAAATTTAATGTTAAAAAATAAGAGTTTTTATAAGTTTATTTTATGAATTAATAGATTTTTAAGGGTAATTCTTATATGATTAAATTAAGTTTTACGTGTATGGCAACATGCTATTTATTCTCCTGTATAAGAAAAACAAGCATAAAATATTTTTTTTTATATAAATGTATTCCCACAAATTTCACATCCATAATATTTTATTCTTATAATAAAATATATTAAAAAAGTATAAACTACTAATACAAAACAATGTTATTTTTCACAAAAAGAACTGCACTGTTATTTGTAATTATAATTAATCGAACATAAGTACTTCAATAAATTGTTGGCATTAAAAAACAACATATTTTAATGCCTTTAGAATATTGAAGTCTGAAAAATTCCACTAACCTGTATAATAAAATAAGTTTAAAATATTTATTCAATTATGATTATTACAACTAATATTTATGCTGATACATCTTAGGAAGAAGTTTCGTATGCTCACAGTATCATATTCTTTTATTCTCCATACATTTCACATGATTTGTTTACCAATGTCCAGTTAAGAAAAATTACATTAAATTAATAAATTATTATAATTTAGTATCGTGTTAATTTTATTTTTGTTTGTATACAAATATACTTCTAATTTTTTGTTAAGGAATTTTCATAATTTTTTCAGTATATTGTTTTCAGAATATATATATATATGTATATATATATATATATATATATATATATATATATATATATATATATATAATTTTTTGTCTAGGACAAGAAGCCTACAGGTCTAAGGCCGCCATAGGCCACCAGAACATATAATGCACCCACATGTAGAAATTATATTTCATTAAATTTATGCAATCAAATTTAACACAAACATTCTTAGATTTGATTCATTACAACCTGTTAATAACAAGTTAATTTTCTAATAATTATATATATCTTCTGTTTCACAATATAGAAAAAATCAATTAGACCTGGAATAATTCCTAGCACTGTAACATTCACACAATTAAATTTAATTCATCCTTTATTTCTTTTATATTACTTTCGATTTTCAGTTTTATGCCTAAAATAAAAATCCTGTATACAGATAATATTTACCTTTAACTTGTTTAATGAAATATATATATATATATATATATATATATATATATATATATATAAATAGATAGATAGATAGGTATATATTACTATGTACTTCATGTTTTAATTTTTGCATTTATGGAATGAATATTTGCACACCTATTATACTATATTTATGATTTGCAAACTACATGCCAATAATGGCTATTGACCATATTCTAAAAAAATTTTAATACCACTGATATGAAAAAATAAACAAGTTTTTAAAGAATGCAATTGATTGATGTGCAATAAATTTTAAAAAATACAAAACAAAGTTATATTTTTAACTATTCTCTAAATTTGTCGATTTAATGAAAATTAAAATTCAAGCTTACAATTAATTTGAATATAAAGTGAAAACTGATTAGAATATATGTTATTTACCGTTAATAGTTAAATAATATTTTTATAAAAACAAGTATGAATTGTTATAGTTATTTAAATTAACGATTATTTGCACAAATCATTTTTTTAATTGTACAATTAAAAAAAATAAAAGCATAATTATTATTTATTTTTCACAATTGAAAAAAGTTAAAAAATATAAAAAATTACTGAACTGTAAGAAGAATGTACTCAAAAATAATTCAAACTAAAACAATAATAATGCATCTTTAATTACTGAAATATAAATTTTACAAAAACATATCCATTATTTTGTTTTAAAATTGTTTTAAATTATGTATATATATATATATATATATATATATATATATATATATATATATATATATATATATATATATATATATATACTTTGTTTTACTGTTGAAGCGCTTCTAAATACCTACCCATTTTCATTTCTTGACGACCCAGTACCGTACAAAGAATTCCTTCAAAGTAAAAATTGAATACTTTGCTTTTCTATTCATTTACAATAATTCTTTTCCAATATCCTCATTCACTTATTTACAGATCGTTTTCTAAATATTTATATTTCTTGGATTTTTAATAATTGTTATCGTTTGTCACTTTTTTCTCCTTGTTCTATTTATTTCTGTATGTTCTATGTTCAACTTTTCTGCATTGTTTATCGCTGCTAAATTATTTTAGTATTCCAAACTCGTGTTTCAGTTCTGTGTGAAAGGATAGGAAGAATATATTGATCATATAAATTATAAATATACAAATTTTCGATATATATAGTGCATTTTGTAGATACGATAAAATGGTAATGTCAATTTTTCGAGAAAAATATTATATAAGATGTATTCTGTATAATAATTGTGCAACAAGTATGGAATGATTTCGAAGAATTTCGTTGTAAAAAGGAATTCTATTACTCTCATTCAATATGTGTCAATATTGAATAAGAGTAATATAAAAGAAATCAATTTTTATTCGAACTCTTTCTGACAAGATAAGAGAATGAATTTTGTTAATTGTAAATAACACATCATATTTGGTGATTAAAAGTAAGTTGCTTTTACTTATAATATATTTATCAAATGAGTAATTGTAATTATAATTGGGCATAGTTGTTGATTATCTTGATTTTCAGTAGCGTACAGGTTTTCTAAAAAATATTGTTATAAACTTAAAATAATTGATTTTAGAGACCATGGTTATCAGCTAACTTTTTACCTGTGTATGATGAGTATACTTGTCATAAAGATACATTTCAGCAATAAAATTATTGGTGTTTCAAAAAATCAAATGCCATTTCGTTACAATTTAATTAAATTTTACAGCACCTGCATATACTCTGTGTTTGACGAATATTCTCGTCATCACAATGTAGGTACACACTTTTAAAATAGGGCGACACAGCTAACAGATTAATTTGAGTTTTCATCCTTGTATCATTATTTTTGAAAACTGTTTGTATTCCATTAGTAATATGTTAGAACTGTATTTTATAAATATTAATCATTTCGATATTTTAAATTGAATGTCTATCTAAAAGAAATCACTGTAAGAATTGGTTTTGATTTACTGAATAATTCAAAAATGTATTTTTATTTTTTATAAAAAATATTATTTCTGTTTGCGGAAGTGGGAGAGGAGCTCGTATAGAAAATGTTCCGCTTCGGTGTTCAAAATGGACACCATACTTAATGTCAAGATTAGCGATACGAAATTGATCATGTCCATTGTTAAGATTTATATATTAACTTTAAAAAATATTGTTCAAAGTAAGAAAAAGGTATACTGAAAATTATATATATACATATATATATATATATATATATATATATATATATATATATATATATATGTATATATATATATATATATATATATATATATATATATATATATATATAATCAATAAATTGATATATGATAGATGTATATACGTTTTAAAATATTTTTTCATAATTTAATAATTATTGTGAGTTTTGTTTTCATATAAATTATAAAATAATCAATTTTTGGCCATTTTTATATAGTATGTGTTTGTTAATTCTTTTATGAAAATGTATATCATATGAATTTAATTACAATGTATTATCTAATGTAATGATTAGTTGAAAGACTTTCGTTCAATTAATATTTATATATATATATATATATATATATATATATATATATATATATATATATATATATATATATATATATATATATATATATATATATATATATATATATATATATATGTACATATATATAATTGTACATATATATGTATTTATATTAGTTATATAATATCTCTAATTTTCCTAAATACTCTGTACATTTGGTTGCGTTGGATTAGAGTTTTAAGTAAAACATTAGTGCGCTAGTCAGTTGCGTGCGTTCGAGTCGCGCACGCGTTAGCTTTGTTCCAGTTCGAGGTAAACATGTGCTTTTGCCAATTCTTATAAACACCTGTTATGGCTCTAACCGTTTTAGTGTACTTGCAAACTTTGTTTCGTAATTCGCAAATTGAATTATAAGCGTTCACGAGTCGTGACAGTGTATGTGCGCGCGTTTGTGTGCGTTTTATTAAACAGTACACATTTACAGAAACGCTGAACAAAAGTACAAGTTCGTACAAATGTTATATATATATATATATATATATATATATATATATATATGTAATTATTTTATATATTTAATTCTTTCAGATAAAAAAAACGTATAGTGATCTTTTTTGAAATTTGTTAACACGGACATACAGTGTTTCAAGTGTTGATATATTGTTATGTGCATCTATATTCTTCTTAATATAAAGGTAATTTTTCTTATTTATATTGCATATAAATAATGTAATATATATATATATATATATATATATATATATATATATATATATACATACATATATATTAAAATATACATTTATCATATATCAATATATTGATTATATATATATATATATATATATATATATATATATATATATAATCAATATATTGATATATATATAATTTTCAATATACCTTTTTCTTATTTTCAACAATATTTTTTAAAGTTATTATGATAATTCTAACAATGGACATGATTAATTTCGAAACCCTAATCTCGATAATAATGGAACATCACATATTAAAATTAAAATAAAAAAAGTTGACAAAACAAATAATCCAACAAAAAATGTGTAAGAAAGGTTAAAAGAAACATTTTGTAATTTATTACAATTTCGTGGTTTATATTCTTTAGTGATTTTTGTACGATGAATTAAAATGGGATACTTTTAATGTTAACAAACCCTTTTGATAGAAACAATTATCATATTTTTCTGTTACAATGAGAATTATTTATAATAAATATTATTATTTGAATTTATATTTTCAGTAAAAATATTAATTTGAACACGAAATCAATATCCGAAATAATCGTTTGTATGCGTTTTTCTAAGAATACAATAAGTCTACTTAGAACTATTTTTCTTAGTGAAGTTCTGTCATCGGTTTTACAGATTTAACTTCATTTTTAAAACAAAAATAAAGAAAATTTATTTGAATCCAGAAAATCACAATTTGCAGACAATTATTGCAGGATATTGATTATTAAGGAATATATTGTTGTGTTGTTTATTCTTGCGTATATCCATTTTATAATAATATGTTAAAGGGTTAATTTACTTAATTTCAATTTCTAAATAAGTATCTTAAATGGGATTCTACTGTACGTGTATAAAACTATTTTCGTTTACAAAATTACTAGATTAAGAAATGTACCACTTTTCATTTAAAAAGTCATATTCTGTCAAATAGTTTTGTGAAATTTAGAATAAATGTTTATTTTTTATATTATTGTACCACTTATATATACATATATATATATATATATATATATATATATATATATATATATATATTGCTGTTAAAATATATAATTCAGTTATTAAAAATGATAACCAGAAATTATGTACAATAGGCAACTATTGCGTTCTATTTAAGATATTTTTAATTTTAAATAGAATACTCAGTTATTGTGTATAATGATTAATTGTGTACTTGGTCAGTATAGAAAATATAATAACAGAATGCAAGAAATGTCATTATAGTAAAATAATTTATAATTTTAATAACTGATAAGTATTATACTGTAGAATAAATATTCTATATTGAATTCGTAGTTACAACTCATATGTATATATATATATAAATATATATATATATATATATATATATATATATATATATATATATATATATATATATACAATGAATATTCTTTGAAACATGTCATATACAAAAATCTGATAAGTATTTTAATCAAAGCATTACAAGTAATGTATGGTTTTGTCTAACCTGATTTGATCTATCCGGATCTATCCTATTTTATTCTGGTTTATCATTATTTATCTTTAACAGACATGCTTTGCTAATGTATTCAAAAAATGTACTATTTGAGTGTTCACTAGTCATACGCTATTGTATGAATCCACATTTTCTATAAAAGTTATCCAAGAATTTTTAATTAATGTGGATAAAATTTTATACGTGTACATATTCATTAAATTTAAATAATTACAACCGTAAAACAGATTATTTTGCAACCCATATTAAAAAATATCTAACATTCGCCGCAATATGTAGTTGGTATTATATGGAAACAAGTACTTCAATTTGTAATTAGTTTATGAATATTTATTCATAATTTACTGAAATGCCAATATTTCTACAGAAGTTATTTTTAGTAAATTTATAAATTCTGAAAGCCAGCTCAAGAGTATAAAAAGATTACTTCATTAATGTGTACTTGATACTGATCAACAATTGTATGATTATTAAATGAGTTTTAATTGAAAAAATAAGTAAAACTTTGAATATTTATGAGTTAGACATTTTATATATATATATATATATATATATATATATATATATATATATATATATATATATATATATATATATATATATATATATATATGTATATACAATAAATAAAAATTTTAATTAATTATGCGTTTAAATAATATGTATAATTGTTTACGATTATGAAAATAATTAGGTCGACCGATAAACCGTCCAGCCGAATTTTATTATCACAAATATTATTAAACTGGCCAATCTTGTACCAATTTGTCCGTTTAAACATGTGTCGCATTAAATAAACATGGTATTAAAATGATGTTTAATCTAAATAAACAGATGTGAAAAAATCAACGCGTTAAAACTTAAAAACGACTACTAAAATAGTAGAGCTTTTTCGAATACTTCTTTAATATAAATTAAGTAAAACAAGATAATATTCACACAAAGAAATAAGTGTAATGCGTACTTGATATAAATTTGTTGTGGATATTTGTACGAAAACAGTTTTTTTTTTAGTTTATGAGATCCTACTTTTCATCAATTTTATTTTAAAACTAAAATGAAAGTTTTTCTTGTTGAATTTAGTACAAAAAATTTGTCACTCAATTAATGTTATTTAAAATTGATGAAAATAATATATAACAGAAATGAAAATATGATTTGATGATTGTCATATTCATAAATAAAAAAATATAAAATCAATTATCTTGCAATTTAACTTCTGTTTTTATCAATGTATCTTTAAAAGTGTTGATATGTTATTTTTGATAGGCTTTCCCTCAAAGACTTTCTAAGATATACTTATATCATAAAATCATTAAATTATTATCATTAAATCTTTATATCATTTAAGCTCTTTCCAAGATACTGGTTATTTCAGATTGTAGCAAATATTTGAGTAAAGTTAGTAACATGAAACATTTTTGTGGCTTCATTAAATTATTTATCGATCTTCACTTGGGTCGAAGGTTTCATATATTGAATGACTATCGTTATTGAAATTATATTATTTTACCGATAAATGGAATTAATTTGTAAAGACGGAAACATCGTTTTACTAAGTTAATTTTTAATGAAGTTTGTGTATAATTTTTAAAACAATAGTACCATTGTTAATCAAATTTCGAGACGTAGTTCTTTTATAATTTATGTCAGCATTTTGGTTAATATATTCCAATCCCCTTACAATATGTTTATTTTCTTTAGATACTCTCTAAGAGATATTAATATCAAACCATTTATGAAATTAATTAAAGTATTATCATTTCCATCCATTCACTTTGTTCTGTTCCAAGTACTTCACATATTTCTATTAGATTATCAGCTATTACGCTAGACAAATAAGATCTAATTATTCCACATCTATTGAAGCATCCATTTTCAGATTAACTCCAAATCCATTCATAGAACCTGTTAGGCGATTTTCTCGTCATTTCATAATTTTAAAAACCTGCAGAATTTTCATGAATTTTAACTGCAATTCAATTTTTGGGTACAGTTTTTATTAAATGAATTGTAACTCGAAATTATCATATTACTTAAAATATCGGTAAAAAATCTTCCTTTTTGAATATCGTATATATATATATATATATATATATATATATATATATATATATATGTATATAATATATATATATATATATATATATATATATAATTATTGTTCAATGGTTTATTCATTAGTCTATAATATGTATTACTTTTTAACTGTTAGAATTGTAATAAAACCATATTGATTTAGACTGAATATTTATTGAATACAGGAGGGAACAACTAATTGATAAATACTTATTGATAAAAAACAAATATTAATACGTTAAAGTATGATTAAATGAATAAAAAGTGTATCAAAAATTGTGAAAATGAATAATTTTTGTATTGTTTTGCATTTTACTTTTAAGTACATGGTAAATATTTAAGATAATTATATCATGCTTTTATATTAGACATATATATATATATATATATATATATATATATATATATATATAGAGAGAGAGAGAGAGAGAGAGAGAGACTTATACTTCCACATGAAAGTATTAAAAAATCCAAAAATTAAGAAAGGTCATGTTATTCCCCCTTTAGTATTTTTCTCTAATTGTATTTTAGTGTTGAATTGAACTAAAATACTAAATAAAAAATAACATGACTTTTCTTAATCCCAACTCCCCTTTAATATTTCTATGTGGAACCCTAAATTGAATCACCCTCTCTCTCTTTCTCTCTCTATATGAATATATATATATACATATATATATATATATATATACATATATATACATATATAGTATTTAGACATGGTCGTCTATAAATGTTATTTAGATATTAGACCAGCGAAAAATCGCTCCAAGTATCTTATAAAGGTTTTTTTTTGTATAATCCAATTTAATTTTACATTCATTGCCTCCGGAAATATCGATATCGTAATTCAATATTCAATTCAAAAGAATTGTATCTGCTGTAAATTTTTATTTGATGTAAAGGTTTCATGTTTCAAATTTTGTTTGTAGTAACGATACGTTATGTTGTTATTTTTCCTTAGCATGGATTAACGAGTAACGAAACCGAATTGATTTTAATAACAAAATGTATATGCAGTCAAATAAAATAATTAGTCATGTATCAAGATCTATACAGATGGATATATTTAATTCAGATATCTTGTATACGAAATATAAGGGAGATTAGTGAACTATTTTTGATATACCAAAAACATTAAATTTATATTTAATAATATTAATTGAATTTATTTTAATAAATTTTGTATTTAATAAGTATGTAAATGATCACTTTTTATTTTATTGCCATATAAAATTGAATTTAGTGACATGTTTACAAAATATATATAAAATAGAAACAGAACATTTAGTATTCTATTTATTATGATCAGTTTCTTTAAAGTTTGTTATGAAAAGGACTAATCAGTGTTTGTAAGAGATGTTGGAATGATAAAGATAAAATTTTCGGCGACGAGGTTTCGTTAGTCGTGTATTGAATGTAGCATCATAATTAAAAGATAGCAAGGTTGAGGTCAAATGGATTACCTTTTAATTTTGGTAAATGGATTTGTCGTTGTATTCAAAGATGAAAGAATAGTAAACAGAATTACACATTTAAGATACAGACACACTCTTACGATCATATTTTTTTATAATTATATTATATATATATATATATATATGTGTGTGTGTGTGTGTGTGTGTGTGTGTGTATGTGAGTGAGTCGTCATGAATCACTTTAACATAAAAGTGAGGCTTAATGCGTTTATCTGCTTGAAGAAAATTAAAAAAAGAGAAACAAGAAAAAAGAAGTATGTGATTCGAGTACTTTTATTTCCAAATATGAATCATAGAATTTGGAAGTAATCACGAGGATGAAAATGTATTTAAGTCTCTTTGAATGAAATAGTTTAGTATTTAAATTGAGATTTCATTTTTTTTTTAAATCAAAACGATCTTGAATATCAAAACGATACACCGAATATATAGGGAATCATATTACAATATATTAGAAATAAAAAGAAGTGATAGAAGAAGAATATACTTGATACAGAAAAAAAGACAAAGAAAAGTTACAAATTTAATAGTAAAAGTAAACAGTTTGAAATATGTATAGCTGGATATATTACAAAAAGAGAAAATAACAGAAATTATTAAATAGGATCCAAAAATTTAAAAAAACTTATATATATATATTAAAATTTTTATTAATATTATACCTAACTTATACGGTTTGTTAAGTTTTGATTAACTTTATACAAGTATTATTTATTATGTTTAAATAGTATTCTTTTATCTTAACAACGACCACATTCAATAAAGTAAATACCTGCGTTCATGCTTACGTTTATTTCAACTTGTAACATGAAACAAAATTAACTTATGATACATAATATAATATCGGTCTTTTGATACAAGATAATCTGTTCTTAATTATTTAATGGTTTAACAAACACTTAGATTACGTTAAACAAACTTTATAGTACAGTGCAATATAACAAGAATAAACAAAATGTAAGAAATTAAAACGCATTTTGAATATTGAACTTCTATATTCAAGTTCAAATATTTATAAAGTAATGGACAGTATGGCATTTTATATATTAATTAGTTTATAAATTTGTTTTAGATTTGGCACTGAAGAGATATTAAATATTGAATATTTTGGGAATTGTATTTATTGGCATGTAAATTGTTTTTAAATAAATTGTAAATTTGTAAATTAATCATCTTCACTAGAGAAGAATATTTTTAGAACAAAATTTATCAGTACGTTTATATATATATATACTATTACTAATATATATATATATATATATATATATATATATATATATATATATATATATATATATTTTTTTTTTTAATGTGAATTTAATAAAATTAATTAGGCGATTATAAAAATTTATTTAAAGAATAAAATTCAGTTTTCGTTTCACAAAGCTCTTGAATTACTTCAGTTGTGGTGCATATATATATATATATATATAGGGGATAGTTATAGGGAATTACATTAATCTCTCTGTGTACAAAAAAGCATTATCGCGCGATAAATTTGTTTTTTTTCCTTTTCCTCTGGGCCGGACCAGAGCCCCTTGCCCCCTAGGTGCATCACCCTACAAAAGGATGGATACATTTAATCTATACCTGATGGAAATGACATTCTTAAATTTTAATTATGGAAATAACATATAGAATAAAATATAGAGATATAATTTCAAATGCATGCCTTTTTATCAAAGACAAGATTATGCTCTTTGTTTATAAAAAACATTTTTTTTGGAGAATGAGCAAAGAATCACGCTGTTCACGGTCTTCATTATAATAGATAAAATTAGTAGCTTACAATTTAATCTATATATACTTTTTTATTATATTTTTTATTTGTAATGTTTTTCATCAAATCATGTCACTCTAATTTTATTTATGTTTTCTATTGAGAATCTACTGTTTTCAAGGCAATTACCAAAAATTTTTCTAAGGACTTTGTTTTACACACTTAAAATTATTATGCTCTTTATATGAAATAATACGTTACATAATAATTCTAAATTAAGTGTTCAACATTTCAGGTTTACTTCAAATAAAAAAAAATGTTAAAATGTTTTCATTTTTTAATTAAATCTAATGTTTATAAGAATAGAGAAATTATCACCCAAATAATGGTTTATATATATATATATATATATATATATATATATATATAAATGTATTATATTATATGTAAATATTAGAGAAGAAAAATGCGTGATAAAAAATCAAATTGACCTGTGTAAATACAAGATATTTTTTAATTATTCAAAAGTGTTATGCACACTACGCAGTAATCTTGATATAAATTCTAATAGCTTTTTATATATCTTTCTTTATATAATAAAATTATGTTTGTGACATCGAAAAGCTCTTGTCGCACAAGTGCTTCGACGAATGGACGTCTTTCGAACACATGGAACTTTCTGTATTAATGAACTGTTCATTTTGTTCCGTAATATCCTTCCCCGAACACTGTATTAATAACAAATAATAACATCATTATATTCGTTTTTGTTTCATAAAAACAGCTATTAATTTTATTATAGAATAACTTGATGTGCCTTTTACTGTACAAGTTATTTATCATTTCGATTATATTTCTCTGCGCAATTAAAAATAATTTTAATAATATATCCTAGCAGAATTATTAGTAATCAATATTATTTATCTAGAAATTGAAATTGATTATAAATTTAATTGAAAAGGTATTTATATCATTTTTTATTTAGTTTAATAATCAGTATATCGAAAACTTTTTTTTTAATAAATTATTTATATATATATATATATATTTTATTAGAAAAAACATTATCGTTTCTTTATTTATAAAAAAAAAGTGTTTCAGTTATTTATAGACTGTATGAAAAGAGATAAATTATTGATTTATCGAATCAAATAACTTGGCGAACTGCCTTGAAGTGGAAAATAACAATGCTGGTTAATTTTAGACAGGTTATCAGAGGTTAGATGTGATATCGTGTCCATTAATAGCATGTCGTGCGCAATTTACTGTTAATTATAATTCTACAACAATGTACAAATAATCACCACTATGACCTCTTCATTCATAATTTGATAAAGTATGGGCGTCAACGAACAACGTACGAGACACCTTTAACATTTCACTTTATTATAATATGTGTCAGTACTTTTTTGACATTTTCATAAAGAATTTCAATAACAATGTATATGCATTTTTCAAAATTATCAATATTTATGTACATTAGTTATTGTTTTTTGTCACGTACAATTATTATACATTCTATCTCTATCTTTATATATATGTATATATATATATATATATATATATATATATATATATATATATATATATATATACATATATGTTACTAATCATACAGATATGATTTTTTACAGAAGTTTCTCTTATATTTATGTTAATTTTCACAATTCTATTTATAAAATTCAATGACAGAATTTATATACACATTTTCTAAAAATATGATTTATTTTATGTATGGTAATTTTTATGTCTATTTGGACGTTTGAAAAAAGACACGATATTTTATGTTATTTTATTGAAGGTTTATGTGATATAAATATTACAATTGTTCGTATTTGATTCCATAACTGAAATTTTCATCAGAATTTTCTATAAAAATATCTTTCAGTATAAATAACTTATTATACTTATTAAGATACATTAAAAAAAATAATTCATCTAAATTACAATAATAATATAGATCATTTCATCTTCGGTTATATACTGTTGTATTTTTTGTTTGTTTTTCTATGCTGAAGAATAGATTTGTGAAAACAGATATGTATAAAAAGTCAGGTGTTCTCAGGCCTGTAGCTAGACCATTATATATATATATATATATATATATATATATATATATATATTTGAGGGGAAACACAATTTTTGAGGAGGCAAAATTGTTTAATCATATGCTTAGAACCAAATCTATACGAAAATATATCTATGTTGGAAAATTTTATTATTAAAAAGAAGTCACATAATTCGTATTATGTAACTAGCCAATTTATTAAAACTCAATAATTTATTAAAACAATTTACAAGTTTTTAAAATAACAAAGAAGTTCTTGTCCATTTAATATAATCTCTCTTATATATAAAAAGCCACAGTTCCCACAACAGATTTCAAGTTTAATTCATTAAGTTTTGTTCTTAGGTATTTTTTACGTTTAGATATATTATGTTGTGAAAACTAATAAACAGTTTTTTCTTTCTATTTTCCCGTCAATGTTGACGGGCTCCATACTAATATAGTAATTCAATATAATTGTAATTTCCGCGTTTGCAAATTATTAAAATGACGAAGAAGTTCTTCGTTTGTAGTACAATTTAACGTATTTTTCTCAAACACTGGGAACATTAAACTGATTTAGGGGGGAGTGCAATGTCCACCTGGTCCCCTTTGACTACGGGCTTGGGGGTGTTCGTCGTAAGAATTAATGGTGATTTATTGACTGATACGATCCTTTTCCATGAGACTCTAAGTAATAAATTATACAAAAATAAAATGAAAATCAACTAATAAATAAACGAAATTTATTGAAATTTCATAACGCTATGATCGATAGTATTATTCTGATATCGTTCTAAGATATTAACTTTAAATGCATAATTGGCATACCTGAAGATTTCATTACTAATTTTACTCTCACTGTATAAAAATTAACTTCGTTTTTAATAAGATTTTTTAGTAAGCACAAAATGAATAAAAAAATAAAGGCATGTAACAACTATCTTATTATTACAGGTTATTATTATTTTTATCTCTCTATAAAATATTATGTTAAGTATTATTTTAAAGAAAATAAACAAATATATATATATATATATATATATCAAAATATATAATCCCATAAAAATATATCTACATTCAAGCAGACACATGCGTATATTTTTTATGCATGAAAAAATATCAATATTGTTTTTATTAACTTCTATAAAACCTCTCCTATTCATTTTCCGAGTAGCTAACATAAAAATGTTAGTATGATTATTATAGGCCTATATATAAAACTAAGAATTTGATCATGAAATGGATTAAATTTAGATGATATCAAAATAATCGATAAGGCATGTACGAATTTACGGACCTAGACGAATCGGTGATTGACGACATAAGGGATTTTGATCAGTCGGTAAATTACATCTTATCAAACGACGTTAATTAATTAAGTAAACGAAACAAAGGGTAATGTGAACTGGGTGGAAAATTTAATATATATATATATATATTAAGGAAATATATAAATAGTGAATTATATTAAAATGTTCGTTAAATATAACTAACTTTTTTGCACATTTTCAATGGATGATATATTACCTATCTTCGTTATGCTACCATTTAGAAGACAACAACTAATTTCTTCTGAAAATCAAATCATATACTGTTTTATTTAATATTTTTCTTATTATATGTATAAAGAATGTTTTATAATTTTCAGAAAAGAATAATTATTTTTTTAAAAAAAATCGAAAATAAATAATTGGAATATCTGATTTCTTTAAACTTTCTCATTGACATATTGAATCTTTATAGTAAAGATTTGTATCTAACACATAAAAATAAATGGTACTATATTTGATCTAATATATACATATATATATATATATAAAGAGAGAGAAAGAGATAGAGACAGAGAGAGACGATATTGAATTGAGATAAAGAGAAAATTAAATTATTTGTAAATACTTTAGACATTAGACTATTAGACATTGAATGAAAAGTAGCTAAATAATAAAATTACTCATTGTTATTGTAATGTTTCTCAATATGTTTAGACATTTCTTATATTAGGTTTTATATATATATATATATATATATATATATATATGTATTTTGAATATATCAGTTACAGACTTTTTTATTAATTATAAGTTAGTATAGTATGTATTTATTGAATAAAATCTGGATATATTTTTAAATTAACTTTGCTTATATTGATATCCTGTCAAGAAAATCATATTAAAGAAGTTAAGTAACAAATACACTCTTCTCTACATTCTAACAATTAATTTAAACATCAATAAATTCTAAAATTATTATATTTAATTATACCTTTATAAGTTAACTCTTATTACTTCTTAGAATATCTTTAATTGGACAGACATTATTTCCTTTTTGTAAATGTTAGTTTGGTAGGAAAATAATTACGATTTTCGTTTTCTGAATTCTGACCTTAATTTATTCCAATGAAAGTGTCATTTCATCGTGTTCATTTTAATATCATTTTAAAGTGGATTTTTCGGTCTGTATTATGATAATATTGACTTTGGTTTTATTATTAATTTTGCTTCAAATTGGACTATTGAATAAAAGATGGAAATGAAGCAAATAAAAGTATTTTTTGTATGAGTTCAAAACGGGTGGTAAATCAACAGAAACTGCTCGTAAACTAAACGATATTTTTGGTGTAGGTACTGTTAAGGAACGTGGGGTGCAATGGTGATTCCAAAAATTTCATGCTGGGGACGAGAGCCTTGTAGATGAAGAAAGTTGCGAGCATCTTTTTTCAGTTCATAACGATCAATTGACGGGATTGGTTGAATCAGAACCATGCACTTTTCGAGAGCTTGCATAAAAGTTAGGTGTTAGTCGTCTAACAGTTCTGAAACATTTAAAACAGCCAGGTAAATAAAAAAAGAAGAAAAATGTATAAGAATTTGAAGGTCATAAACCGCAATTATTTTTCTAACAACCCAATATTTCATTTATTATCATCTCTTTTTGTTCCATTGAATCACTGTTGAATTCTGCTACCACCAATTTCGGTTCTTGAATCATTTTCTAGTGGTCTATCATTTTCTTGAATCATTATTTATCTAATCAAATATATATATATATATATATGAACGTTAAAATATTATTTCCGTACATATGTAAATTAATTTTATGAACGTGCATTGTTTCTAATTTATTCGAATGAACAGTTAAAATAAATAAAAGTACTGAGAAACAATTCTTGTCTCTCGTTACATACCACATTACAGTTTTATTTTTTTAACAGAAAATAAATTAATTCAAACGGATATTGGCCCCACAATGTAAATTGACTAGAATAAATAACGCGGCCACTGTATATGTTCTCAGTATAAATTAATATTTTTATTTTTATGACAATCAAATATGCAATGTTTGTTTTCGGCGAAAATACAAACATTCGTTTCAATGAATTGAAACTCGAACGAAAAATACATCTGCATTACGTTATGTTGTCTTTATTGGTGTAAAGTTTACGTTTGAATATATTTACTACGCATACGAAAAAACACACCTTGTATATGAAAGTCGAAAATAGACCATATATCTTCATTCGTCGAAACATATAAGCTCGTGTGTGTTGTTTAAAAGTACATCCCGTTTTATCCACAACTTTATTGTTGAATACATGTACACATTTATGCGCATTCATACTTGTGCATGTGTCTACATACAAAAGTATTTTTGTTTACACAGGAATACCATATATATATATATATATATATATATATATATATATATATATATATATATATGCACTCTAAAAGAAACATTTAAACGCATAAAACAATTTATTAAGGCAGACTTATATAACTTCTCTAAGTATACACACATTGCAGATTTTATAAACATACAAGTTTTCCCTTGTAAATGTGTGTAAGGTAGCTGCACTGTCGTAAAGTTACCTCAGTTTCAAAAGATAATGTGAGTATATGTGTAAAATGTTATATTAAAGTCCGCAGTTCACCTCTTTAATAAACAAGATTTGATTCATTTTAATTTTATGGCAAATGGTGTTTCTTTTTTTAAAAAAAATTATAGACTTTCAAAATTATAAATCTGCAGGAAATTTGTATACTTTTTATACTACTTTAAATGTAAATACAATACTAGTGAATTTGATTAAAAAAATCAATCCTAATTCAATGACACTCGCACTCTTCCAAACGAAAATTGACTTGAATAAAATCTATGTCAATTAATAATGGATATAAAAAAATCAAACGATTGTATAAAAATATTTATATTATTTTGTATAACTTGCGTTCGGTATACAACAAACGAATGTATCTAAATTGATCAGTAAATAGTAAGAAAATCTAAAATAGAAAATGTGCGCACATGTTTAAAATCAACTGTCAAATGATAGAAATACAATTTCTATTTTTAACGATTTACAACACCTAAATCAATACTTCAGTGCTCAGTCATGTATTTCTTGTCTGTCGTTCGTTTTAAGACCGTAGTCGAAATTCAACCCAAAAGCAGTCACGAACGCGTGGTATGCCATAATAAATGGTCAGAAATTGATAGACAGCGGTACAAATACCCTTTTCGTACGCGTAAATATGTATCTTTTGGTAAAATTACAGAAATTCTCTTTTATATAGATCATTTTAGAAATATTATATATATATATATATATATATATATATGTATGTATGTATGTATGTAAGGTTATAAAGAAAATTTGAGTTACTGAAGCAGGAAAATTCGTTAGTTATGAATATTGTGTGACTAGTCAGAGCGAAAAAAAATTAATTTTATTAACAGATATATTTCTATACATCCAGAAATCCATAAAGAAAAACATATTAATTGTTGTAACCATTAAAAAAGAGCTCTGCGATTATAACAGTGAAATGATATTTATGTTATGTATGATCTAGATGCGTGTAAGAGAAAAAAACACAATTATTGTTAAAAATTAATATAACGTTAAGGATAATTTATGCTCAGTGTGGTGAAATGTGCTCGCGTGCGAGGAGATTTTTATTTGATTGAATCGTAAAATAAAAATTTTGATTTATAGTGAAAATAATACTATATCCGTGTTATTTATTCTAGTCGATTTACTTTGCAAGACTCAATATCTGTTTGACATAATTCATTTTCTATAAAAAAATAAAACCGAAATGTCCTAGTTAAAAGAACGGATCGTTGCATATCCGTAAAGAAAGGACTAAAACAATTGATATTTCAAATTATATACACAAATGTATACAAATATTAGATCATTAAATATGAAATGTCCGAATTAGAATCAAAAATTTAGTTTATTATATTTCAAACAAGAAGCAGTACAATTAATCAAAGTATGTGCATAAACTATCGACATAGTTTTTTCCATCTTGAAGGTAGCTTGTTTATGCGAGCAGAGAAGAAGTTTGGAGAGCGAATGTGATGGAATCGCGAAAGGCGTTTTCCACATCTTGTTGAGAATTGAACATTTTTCCTTGCAAGGAATGGTCCAAAGCCGGGAAGAAGTGGTAGTCAGTTTGTGCAAGGTCTGGTGAATACGGTGGATGACAGAGAGTTTCCAGGTTCAGCTCCTGTAGTTTGAACAGCGTTGTTTCTGCGACATGGTCGAGCGTTGTCTTGCAAGAGGATTGGCCTGTCTCTATTAACCAATCGCGGTTGCTTAATCGCAAACATCCTCATCATTTCGTCCAATGACATTTCATACTTAATAACCTAGTATATACTTAAACATGAAAATCTGTAAAAAAGAACATGAATTACAAAGGTATTATTCGAACAAACTCTGAAGAAACCAATAATTGACTTATCTCTGTAAAATGCAATTTTATGAATCATTTGTATCTGTATTTTCTTACAAATTTTACCGTGTAATGAAACAAAAAAAATAGATACTAGAGAGAAAAGAATAGAATAAGAAAAACATGAATATCGATCAGTCACAATACAAACTGTTTTAAGCTATTTAAGAATGGCACAAATGCCGAGACCAACCGTAATGAAAAATTCAGTGATTTACCCAAGGGTAAAAATCGAAAAGATTGCAACAACCAATACATATATATGAAAAAAACATTTTCAACACACACACGTATATATATATATATATATATATATATATATATATATATATATATATATAAAGAACATATACACATAATCACAAAAATATTATTGCCTTTATAAATTCATTAGACTGAAAGAAAGAATCCTTTACTATTAATAACATTAAGCACACCAAAAAAATTTGTTTAACAAATATAAATAATATTTTAGATATATTTGGATGAATCTAAACATTTTTTTCATTTGTAATTGAAAAAACATTCTTATACATTAATAATTGTTGATAACTACAGTTAATAAAGTAACAATCATCTACAGTTGTAATTAATTAAAGATATATTAAGTTAATCAGTAGTAGTTAAAAAAATACTGATTACATTTATGGAAAAGTTTCAATACCGATCGTCCAGTGTATTCTTTGAATAATAAATATATTATTTTTAATTTTCTCTTAAAAAAACAAAGATTTTTTATGAAAAATGATATAAATAATATTATTTAATTTCATTAAGATTAAATTTTCAAAAATGATTTTTAATTATGTTCAATGATAGAAAGCATCATACAGGATTAATTCGATCTTACTTACGGTATTATTTGAATGAAAAAATGTTTAGAAATACCAGTTGAACTAATTTCGCTGATGTTATCTGTTCACATTCTCCAAAAACCTACATTTTATTTTAGCTGAAAATGAATAAAACATGAAAAATAAAACATTACGAAATGAGCAGAGTAATTCAATCGCCAAATAATCAATCACTTTATCTACAAAGTCAATGTGTCAACATTCGTTCTTGTCAATTTACTAAAAGTGCTTGAGTATAGAGTTCTGTTTATTTAACGAAAACTTGTATTTCTAAAAAAAAACAAGATAGCAGTTTACTAAAATCGAGTTGTACTGAATTCTAATATACTTTAATTATTTTTTAAGAATATAAGTTAAAAAAAATATAAAAATGTTTCGGCATGAGATTTATTTACTTTAAATAAAGCATAGCACACATTCTATATTAATATTAATATAAAACATGTTTTTTTTAACTAGTAAAGAACATGTTTATTTAATATAAAGGCCAAATAAATACGGAACGAGCGAAAATTATTGAAAAAGACGTTATAACATGTTCCTATCACCACGTTTAAACGATATTGAAGTAATATTATAACTGCCGACTCCGCTTTGACCATTTGACATGGAGTTCGACTTAAACTATTTTTTATTAACGTTTCGCTCTACTTTTACTACATAACACACACTGTAGTGTCTTTAATGGAAGTTTTATTTCTAACTGGTTTTTATAATCAATATTTTTCTGTTTTAAATCGATATACTTTCTTTCAATGTATTGTAATTTTTTTCTAAAAATTCTATTTATTTGTCTCACAGATTTGTAATAAAATAATCATTGGGGGACATTAAAAATAGATACTTTAGAAAATAAAATTTAAAAACAATTAACATGTACAAATAATTTATTTTATTGTAAATTATTGAGAATAATATTACATATCGATATTGTTTTCTTGTACGTTCCGAAATAAATTTTCTAAGCATGTTCTTTCTCTCTTTTATGTACATTCAAGTCTCTTTGTATGCTGTAGATACGTTCCTCAGGAAACCGCATATAAAAAATTCGCACAAGAAAGACATAAATTATGTTGAAAAATTAGCGATACGTTCCATAATTTTCTAAAACCGTAAAAAACTAAAGCAATGAGCTAAAATACACATAACATATTTGACTATTAATTTTTATTATTTTAATTCAAATTTTCAGTACAACAGTGTTTGAATTTTCAAAGTCGTCCGTTTAAAATCGAGATACCATATTATTTCTGTTATATCCAAGAATGAAGTGTTCGTTATATCATAAATTTGAAAGCTTTTATTCTTCTTGTTTCATTTTTATTACAATAAACAATCCCATTAAGAATAACTTTTCAGAATAAATTTTTAAGGATAAATTTTTCGTTATGATTCATTTGTGTGATATTTTTTGGTTAGCTTTATCATCTAATTCTTCACTAATATTCTCTTGATCTTCTGAAATGCTATTATTAGAAAAAGAACAATGATAAGATTTAGATCTATGAATTGTATTCCTGAATATTGAATCGACTGCCTTCCTCGATGGAATGGAATGGAAGGCGAATCAGTAAAAAATAAAACGTTTATTCTTTATGTAAACTTTTTCCATAGTATTTACTGTCTTAAGAAGATGAATTTGAAGTTATTATTATTATTAAAATTATAGTTAAGACGTTTTAGATTTTTTTTTAAATTCTTTAATTTTATCAATAATTGTAATACTGTGCTCCAGGTCGTAATAACAATTCGACAAAATTGCATCATCATGTTTTTCACTTTCTCAATTTTATTTCTGTTATCTATAATTATACCACTGTTGGTATATTTTTGAAAATATTACTTAAAAGTTTTATATACAATATATATATATATATATATATATATAAATAAATAAATAATGTGTATGTGGGTGTGATTTACAAAACTGATTTAAAAATCTTTAAGCCATAAACTTCATTTTGAAATTATTCGAATTCTGTGAACAACGCCTTATTAAGTACTCAATTTTCACGATCATGCAATTCGAACGAACGAGAAAATCAATTACTTGTAAGATTTTACTGTATTTAAATGAAATTCTTCCAGGAAGACGTTCGTTTTGAACACACCGTGCAGGCTGTTGTTTACTCATTAAACGATTATGGATTCCTTTATAAATTTATGTGAAAAACAGCGTTAATAAAATTATTAAATGAATGAAACAGTACCCAATCAATATGAATAATCACAATCGACTTTATATTTTACCTGGAATGCTCGCTGTGTTTGTGAAATATGAAACTTTTATTATATGTAAAGGTTTATTCTGTACAGTATAATTATGAGTTGAAAAATGATGTAAAAATTACTAATTATAATGCTTTTGATGTTTGTTCAAGTCAATGATTTGTATGTAATTAGTAATGGAAAAATGGAAATGTATTAATTCATATATATATATATATATATATATATATATATATATATATATATATATATATATATATACACATATGTAACGTAATCGAACAAACAGTTTAAATAAATTCATTTGATCTCTTGACTCATATATAACAGTTTTTTTCTACTTTTCTATAGTCACTTTGATGTTTGAAAATATATTTTGGACCTTGTGTTAATATTTAATTATTAATATGTTGTATAATAAAGTATGTATGCACATTTCTAGTCTCTGTGCTTTGTATTTAATAACTAACTAGTTGTATGTATTTTTCGATATATTATCAACTTCAAAAATAGTAAAAAAAATAAAATCTTGTTAGATGTTATTCCAATCAGAATCTACATGGATTTTTTCAATTTGTATTCATTGATAAAATTATAAAATAATCCACAATATGGCTTGGATCGAGTGGCTGAATTCACTTTTAAAAATGAATTCGTTCCCACAAAATGTTCTGATCAAAAATGATCAATAAATCATTATCGATTGTTTCTATATGGTGAAAAAGAATTATAAATGTTATCTATTACAGGATTGGAATTAGCATTTAAAGTTTTCAGCGGATTAATCTCACTTATTATGATATTTTTATAATCAGTGTATTTATGAGTTAACGGTACAATTAATTTATTCATCACGGGTTCATGAACATCCATTAGTAAACAACTAAACTATGAAACAATCTCAGTACAAGTAGAATTAATATCTCGATACGCTACAAAGTTAGGGTTCATTGATGAATTATTAGAATGGTAATAGTTTTGTATAAAATATTATTAAACATTTATACAACGCCATAACTTTTAAGGTTTATACTCAGCTTAAACAGTTTATAAAATCGGTTATGGATTAGTTGAGATAAATTAAATAAAATATATATTAAAAAAAATGTTCATTAAAATTTCTAAACAGTAATTTGCATTTTATAAAATATTTTAAATGTGTTTTATAATATAATATAAAGAGAACATTTTTTTCAATTTAGCTTCTAAAAAATCTCAGTTAATTCATTATTATAGATATATTTATTCTTATCGATATTAATTTTCGTTATAAATGGAATTTATTTTATTAATTAAAAATTGAAAATATTTGTGATTACAATAAAAAAGTGTTGAGATTATATTTAAATACAAAAGTTTAAACGATGCTAAATTTCTTTTGCTAAAAAACATATTTTCAAATAATTATGATTTAAGTATTTGGACTGTTTATTATTATATTTCTTAACTGATGAATAAGTACCCGCATTAGACTAATCAGCTTAAACTAACTAATGAGAACCATGAGAATTGAAAACCACAATCTTTAGAATAATGCCGCCCACATGTTAAAGTGTAGACATTATAATTCAATCAGTTTCATGATATATGTACTTCTATTCATCTTATTACACTTATATATATATATATATATATATATATATATATATATATATACATATTTCTTTTCAAAGAAATTTAATATAAAAATTATTTATACTATGTGTTTCAATAGATTTATATATAATATTTTATATGCATTAATAAAATTAAAAACAATTTAAAAAGGAACCTTTTTACTGGCTGGTTTTAAAAGACATGAAAGAGTTGGTAGTGAGAGAACTATTATATCATTTCAAAACATAGCTTTGACATATTCATTAAAAACGAAAAATATACTTTATTTTATATATTAAAGTTTAATATTATATATATATATATATATATATATATATATATACATATATATATATATATATATATATATATATATGAATGAATAATTTTTTACTGAAAGTAAAATACTAAAAATATGTCTAAAAATAAAATATAAAAAAGTTAAATAATCAGTTTTTCTTAGAAATTAATTTATATATATATATATATATATATATATATATAAATAAATTTTTAATGAAAGTAAAATATTAAAAAATATGGTTGAAATAAAATATAAAAATATTAAATGATCAATGTTTTTCTTATAAATTATATATATATATATATATATATATATATGTATATATATATATATATATATATATATGGATATATATATTTATACATATATATGTTTCTAAACTATCTTCGAAAGCTGCCAAAGCTCTCAAACTATATGCGAACTTACATTCCCTTAAACAGGAATGACTAATTAATGAGAATAAGAAAAATGTTTAAATAAATTGCTTGGATCAAAAATCATAATTTACAAAATTCGAAACTTTGAGACGACAACAAAAAATAAAATATGTTTTAATGACTTCAGACGTCGTTCAATGAATTTATTAAATAAATCATTCTTAAAATAAAAACATCAAATCTGAGAAATATTTCACGATTTTAAAACACACAAGATTTGGAAGAATGTGAGTTTTGACTTAACCAATTCATATTTATTAATTTTATGCATTGATATTCATTAATAAATTCGTACGAAATTCCATCAATAAATGAACGTTTCATCTTCAGAAGGATGCCTTTAATAGTTTTTTTATTATATTTCATCATTTAGATATAAAATATATATTTATACTTTATTTTTAGTTGATGGACTGACTTTAATTATATATATATATATATATATATATATATATATATATATATATATATATATATATATATATATATTTGTACTTACTATAAAAATATTTTAAATTGTTTTATTTTTTAGAATTTCTTATCGTTTCATATATAATTAATACCAGAAATCATTCATATCAAAAGGATTAAATATTTTTCTCCTTATCAGTAAAACTATTTTAACTGTTTCAATATACTCTGAACCAATTATTTCAATTTTGTCCATTTATATATGAGCTTGATATCAAATATTTTTAAACCAACAAAAACCGTTCTACCGAATGAATGAACTTTTCAAAGTTCGAGCGGTACGAAATATTGTAGGAAGAATTCTGTAGCTTCAGATTAGATAAAATGTCATTCAACTAAACATGCATAGTTTGGAAATTGCAAAAGTTTGAATTATAAAACTTTTTATATCTATTGTTTTATAAAACGGTTTCGTTTTTCAAAGAATCAATATCAACGGGCATATATATATATATATACATATATAAAATTAAAATTATTCACAAAAAAATCGATGTTGTTTATAATATCGAGGTTTCTCTGGTACCCAAATATGTTTATGTCATATACCAAATAACACGATCCATTCTGTCTGTGATAATGATTATATAAACATACTAACATATATATATATATATATATA
This sequence comes from Acanthacorydalis orientalis, assembly GCA_034766995.1. Lineage (NCBI taxonomy): Eukaryota > Metazoa > Arthropoda > Insecta > Megaloptera > Corydalidae > Acanthacorydalis > Acanthacorydalis orientalis. The sequence continues at coordinate 11,527,604 of CM068318.1, read as the reverse complement.
TATATATATATATATATGTATATATATATATATATATATAAAACAACAAAACATATTTACGAGAATGATTATATTGACATAAATGAGTTTTGAAAAATATGTTTATTGTTTCATTCGGTTACATGGCATGCTTATAATTGACAAGTGGGCGAGCGCATTGTTGGTGAGCGCAGCGAGTAGGGGGCGAAGCCTCCTAATATATATATATTTATATATATATCATCATCATCAGCCCCTGTTAATCCACTGCTGGATAAAGGCCTCTTACATGATTTTCCATTTTGTTCGATTCAGTGCCTCTCTTTTCCACAGTTTTCCATGAAAGTTTTTAATATCCTTATCCCATCTGTTCATTGGTCTCTTTCTCGGTCTTTTCATATTCCTTGGTTCCCAGTCAATAATTTCTCTTGTCCATCGGTTGTCTTCTCTTATATATGTATGTATTTAAAACATATTAATAAATAAAGTATTGTTCACTCGTGTAAAACTTATTAAATTTTCAGTGTCCTTTTTAGAAAATTTTACTTTTAAGTTTAACATTATTAATTTAATAAACTTGTCTTGCATATCCTCCACTGAATTCCCACAAAAGGATTGAATGTAAAAAAATAACACAATCAAATAAACAACCGAATCGCTAACAATACTAAGTTATTTTTAAATAACAATCCCAAGTCAATATTGTTCAATTCCTTGTCAATCTTTGTGACTTTTGGAAAAATACAAATACCTAATTTGTTTCTTCAATGATTCACAAATGAACGTCTATTTTACGTACACTAGAAAAACATTCTAATCAAAATATTCAACAATTGATTATTGATCATTTCAATAATGGCTTGTGTGCGTTTCAATTACGATGCCATCATTATCAGAGTAGTACGGTAGAGAAAAGTTTATAGATTTTTCCGTACCTGACCTTTTAATTGAATTTGATCAGAGTACCAATTACTATAACTGTGTATGATAATTATACAAATTAAATAGAATATCCATTCTTGGGGAGTTTCAGAAGATTGACAATTTTTTTAAAAAAATGGCTTTATTGTTAGAGACAATTTTACTGTGAAAAATATTCAACAATATATATATATAAACAGTTACAAATTATTTCAATATATCATTTGCAATGTTAATACTGCAAGTGACAGGAAAATAAAATATTGATTTATAAAAGAATTTGTAACCACGTCAGTAAAAAAAAAACATCATTTATTCAGGAATGAGTACCATTTAATGTAATTGTTTTTTTTTACGAAAGAGAGACCCACGCATAAATTTTATATTTTGAAACTTTTCCCTACTAAATATATTATTTGATATTAGAGTTAGACAGGTGCCTATTGAAAAATTCTGTGTGCAAATCGAAATGTGTACATACATGGTCGTGTCAGACGTGCAAGTATATTTCAAAGATTTTATTTGACGTGCGAATGAATTGGAGAAAACTTACATGACAGTTGAATCGAACCATTCAATAATTTGCACACACGTTCTCTCATACCGGTATATTTTTTCTTTTTTATAAATGATAAAAGTGCTCTATGTATTTCTATAACAAAAAGTTTGCATATATACACACATCTCTCTCTATGTATCTACCTATATATACATATATATATATATATATATATATATATATATATATATACACACAGATATATATATACACACATATACACATGTATATATATAAGTGTGTATATATATATATATATATATATATATATATATATATATATATATATCTAGGGAGAAAGAGAGAGATATGGATATTATTTTCCAATTATTATTAAAAAATATATTAAAAACTAGTATATGGTCCGTCAAAATTGAAGGAAAAATAGAAAGAAACAGAAAGGAAAAAAACTGTTTATTGGTTTTTTCAACAAAATATATTTAAACAAAAAAGACCTAAGAATGAAACTTATTGATTTAAATGTCGGACACTTGTGGACGAAGTGACGAGAAATGGGGTTTTTTATTGTATTGAAAACTATGTACTATTCAAAAAAAATTGTCTCAAATAATAATTGATATCTCATTCCTAAATCGCAGAACTCTTTATCATGTCAATACCTAGGTGTAACATTAAAGCCATTCTTGTCATATGAATATAATATACTATCCACCACTTTTAATTTTAAATCAAACCACTTAGTTGTTCTCATAAAATTTAATTTTTATGAGCTTTGTCGCAATACAATTCTGACAATCTGACTACATTCATTTTCACGAATGAATTCTTTTCTCATCCCACAAACCAGACAAAAATGTGTCTGATCAAAATTGAGATTTTCAAGATGCAGGAAATCAAGGTGCAGAAAAAATGAAATTTTCTGTACGTTGGCGCACTGACGATGTTGGCTTACAATTATTTCAATGTTAAAAAAATCGGTCACCTCGTGTTAGTTTTCTAAAATGATATTAATTCGTGTGTTTTGAACACTCAGGGCTAGTGATACCGCTCGTTCTTAAATCAAACTTAATTTAATAAACATCTGTTAACTATTGTCAAGTAGTTTTCACTTGTACAAATTTTGATTGACATTAACTCATGCTAGACAAGCGTCTGCTGATCACGGGAAATCATGCTGTTAAAGCGTAGTTACGTTTGACGACGTAATTTGTTTAGAAAATATAAAATTCGTCTCAACAATTTCGATTTTTTTTTGATAGCAGAAGAAAACTATTGAGATAGAGAATTATTAATATAATGCAAATACTACTTATAATTAAAATAGACAGGGATTAAAATAGTCTATTTGGTACTGCGTCTAAATTCATTTCCACAAATTAATCAATTTTTCACCCCACAAACCACACATGCATTTTTTCGATCAAAAAATATTCAATAAATTATTATTGATTATTTTTGATTGTTGTTTATGCGCAGTTCGATAGCAACGCCGTCATCTACAGAGCGCCAAGTAACAGAAAAAAATGTTTTCTGTACGATGGAAGCTCTCTGGCTGATGACGTAGTAGTATGATAATACTTTGGATGCGGTTTGTGGGGTGAAAAAGGATTTCGAAGTACGATTTCGGTTTACGCAGAGAACTCTGTTAACATTAACGAATATGAAAAATGTGTGCGAAGTTAAACCAATTATTTACAGAACTCTGGCTATAAATGCCTTGTCGGATTTTTTATAACGACTTTGTTTTTTTTTTGTACGACGAGATCTTATCTTCAAACAATCGGCAGCCACATTAATGCGAGTGAATTAAATTTATTAGTTATGACATTCTGTCAGTTTTGTGAAATTTACGGACTGTATTCTCGCGAAAAGCGTGTTTTGTACAGATATGAGAGTGAAATGATTCTGTTTTTCTTTGTTAATATTTTGTCTCTTTGTTGTTGTTAATGAATTGACATTTTAAATCATGTAACGTTTAAAATAATAATGTTACATGGAATATTTAAATAAAGGACGAATAAAAATATACAAATGTAGTGGCATGTATGTGTTTTTTAATTGATAACTTTCTTGTGTATCAATTTGACTGAGTAAATGTATATTACTCACACTTCTTTTACTGTTTACGAAGTGTAACTCCGACACATCCTTAATTTTGGAAGGAACTTCTAACACCTAATTTGATTTTTTTTTTAAATGTGATTATAATTACTATAATATATATATATATATATATATATATATATATATATATGTATATTATATATATATATATATATATATATATATAATATATATATACAAGATGCGAGTAGTATTTGAGGATATATTTGGTAATTTAATAAAAAACCTCTAACCGAACAAAAATCAAACATATTTTAATAAAAATTTGTGCACGTGTTCTCGATAAGCTTCCTTATTAGATTAATCTATGAATCCGCCGCATTCGGCTTCGAGGACTGCTTCAATCCGGGACCAGAATCGTTGACATGCTTGCATTAAATGGGCTTTATTCATTTCGGGCATCACCTGTACAATGGCAACTTTCAGTAAATCTATGTTATTGTGATGATGCCGGTTAGTTTCCCTTACAACAACGCTCCAAACGTAGTAGTCCATGGGATTCAACCCTACCGAGTTTGGAGGTCACATGGTCGTACATATTGTCTGATATCCATCCTCTTGAGTTACCTGAGCTTTGTGAGAAGGTGCTGAGTCTTATTAAAACACGAACGGATTTTCCGTTTATCCGTACTCCTTCTGTTCAGTGCTTAAAAACTGTCTCCAGAATCTCAATGTATGCAGTAGCAATAATTATAAGACCCTGTGGAAAGATGTGAGGTGGCATGACAACAATCGTTACTCACTACTTCTAAAACGATCACAGTTGCTAGAAACTTAGTGTGGATCATTCTGAGGACATCATAAGGATCTGCACATAATAATCTGTAATTTCTCCTATTAGACTTTGGTCCTCGTTGAAATTTTTCCTATCAGGGAGGAACCAAAGCATGCCATGTTCATGTGTTTTTAATCTTGTCAAGTAACCGCTTGGCACGGATCAATCGGTTTTCCTGTGTCTTTTCAGACATGAATTGGCCTCTCGTCAGTGCACACTCCGATACCCTAAGTTCTTTGGCGATGGTCCTCATTGATTTTCCGCAATCATTATCGATAATTTTCTGAACCTGTTGGATGAATTTCTGTGTCTTTATCGTGTCCGAACGTTTAGAATATTTTTTTTCTCTTTGATACAGTTGAAACGTCCCCGCCAGATGCTTCACTCTCCATCCGATCTTTCTGCATAAAAAAGATCTTGCTACATTTAAAAAGTTGGAAAATTTTAAATCGGTTTGTGCCGCACATATGGCAATGACTGCATGTGTTTTCATTTCTTGTGGTAACCTTTTATCAGGCATAATGGATTTCTAGGATATAAAAATATTTTATTTGGTTTGACGATAGTCAACCTAAAAAATAAGTGTCTTCAAATACCATTCACATCCTGTATATATATATATATATATATATATATATATATATATATATATATATATGTGTGTGTGTGTGTAATTGATTATTAATAACAAAATGTCTATTTACATAGACTAAAATTTCAACTAATTTATTTAAAATACACAATTTGCATGTGTTCACAATATTCTCTAGTAACATCTAATTGGAATAATTGTTGCGTGTCAAAGAAACGAGTCCAAAGTCCATTTGAAAATATTTTGAATACCTAAACGCTAACCAAATTAAATATGTTAATTGAACAATACACGTTTAAATTTCCTTATGTCAAAGTCATATCTGAACTGTATTCTTTCTCACATTCATCTAATTGTCGATACTCTAATGTAGTCCATGAACACTAATACTTCTGTTTTGAATGTTTAATAGTCATTTAATATTACGTATACGGTTTTACGAAAAGTTTACTGCCACTTAGACGTACAGGTCGCGTCAATTTATGATGATCGATTGTTGTTTTTCTTATTATAAGATGACGTCGGTGCAGAAATATTTAAAATAATACTCTTGAAAAGTCAAGAAAATATAAAAAGATTTTTCTAATAAGCGAGTGTCGTTTGTTTGCCTCGAATAGATTAATGTGTATGACAATGAATTTAAAAATTTATTATTCAAACATCACTGTGACATTCACTGCTTGAAGTATTGAAGTTAATGTCATTTAACAGACAACGGAGACCAAGTGTCATTGGCAATCAATATTGCCTATATGAGAAAAATGTATACCAGTTAACATATGTATGTATGTATATATATATATATATATATATATATATATATGTATGTATGTATGTACGTATGTGATAATTAATAAAACAAGTAGAATACACCTGACAGAAATTATGGCATTCATTTTTAACACGACAATACATGAAGAGGCATGTATCAACATTTAATATAAATAGAAATGATTCTCATTTACAAGTATTTATAGAAGAAAGATAATAAATAAAAATATCAATTTTCCATAAAGTGTTTACATTGGTTTGAATTAAATAGATTAACGGTGGACAAACTGCGGCTCCCAAAGCTGCTCCTGAGACAATATTGGGTTTCATTTCTCATTTTTCCTAAGCTTTTATATTAATAATCTATAGCAGTGTATTATGTACCGATATTAGAATAATTTGTATATAAACGGGTGATTCGCATTATCTTTTCAAACATTTATATGCACTATATGTCCAAACTGCTGTTTAAGGTGGCTCTGAGGTTATGGGCAATCCTTAAAAAAGATTTGAAACTAAATAATTTTGTTAATCAAGGTTTGCTGAATGCAATGGGACGGGTTACTGTGTAAATTTTTGAGAAAAATATGTTTAAAGATCCAACTTTTAGCACGGTCTCTGCAAAAATGAAGATTCAATCCAAAGTCTTCAACGAGTAGAGATTAAACATATTCTGTTTTGAAGAGTAGGACCACTGTAAAAATGCATTTTTTATTATTTTTATTAGGTCGGTAGGAAAATAATTGCTGTTTTGTATATGATTTTGAAGGTCATAAACCGCAATTATTTTTCTACCAACCTAATAAATACAATTTTAAAATATTTTCATCTGTGTCTCTCGAACATTGAATAATATATGAAAGGTATATGTGGCTGTTATTGTCGAAAAAATTTCCCATCATTGAAATAGACAATTAGTTTGAAATTTATCACATTATATAAAATAATCAAAATAAAAAATAAATGAACATTTTAATATTTATTATTATACATTTCGCTCCATATTATTTTATAATATTTATAATTGCAAGACACGTATAATTAATTAACTTCTTCCTGTCAAAAAATTTAATTGTTTTTTAAATGTAATTTATATTTAATAATTTCTAATTATTCATTTAAGTTTTGCTTTCCAGCTCGAAAGTATTTAAATATGAGGAAAACTTTTCAGTTTTATAACTTTTCTAGATTTTATTTTAATCGAAAATCGTTCAAGGAAAATAATTCGAGACACGATATTTTCCAGAAAATTTTTCTAATTGAACATTTTAAACTGATACTCAATATTATTTTTTTCATACTTTTTATATTTTAAATTAATTACCCTTGTTTTATGTTAATGGAGAGGTTGTTTAAAACGAATTTTAAAATATCTCTACTGATTTTAAAACATTATGAACATCTTCAGAAGAGCTTTTATGTTTCTTCCGTTCAGATATTTTCAGAATATAATAAAATATGTAGGAATTGTATACTTTTTCATAACTAAAATTACTTTTCAATTGGATTAGAATACCTTGTGGCGAGATTGACCCGACCCACAAATATCAATTGGTTAATACAGAATTTTAAATCGTCTCTATAAAACGAATTAAAATAAAACGAATATTTTTAAACTCGACATTTGTGAAACTTCATATAAATCGATAAATAACTTGGAGAATCGTTGACGTGACAAATGATAAGCATGTCGATGTAGCAACGGTTCATAGAAACCCACATTGAGTGTGACATTTTTCAGATAATCAAGACAGTTTCATATGAGTTTTAAATTTTGAACCCGTTTTAGCTTATTGCATTTCAGCTTTTTATACTGTCGACTGAAAAAAAATCCATTCAAAGAAAAATAAATTTGGTAAACTTTTATCCACTGAATACAGAAAATAAATTTATTTCAATATTAATTACATTTTTAATTTAAAATACATTTTTACACAATTTAATCGCATAATTTTCATATTTTCCATATATATATATATATATATATATATATATATATACACTTTTAACAATTAAAAAATTTAAAAATTAGCATTAATATACAAATTGGAGAAATTATAATTCAGTTGAAATAGTTTCGTTTATTAATTGCACTGTTATTGTCAAATTAAAATGATAGACAACTACATTTATCGGATTTTATTTAAAAAAAAATATTATTCAAAATAAAAAATATACAAGTAAAAAATACAAAAATATGAACCAGTACAATTCAATTTTTTTAATTCAATAATAGGATTTATTATACACAGACTTTTCTTGTTATGATGTATGACTTAGTTTGATGATTAAAACAAATTTTCAGTATAATCTCACACTAATAAGTCCAAAGTTTAAATTAATTACAAGGGTGGAACAACTTAAAGATGTGTTAAAGTGCTGAATACCCAAATTATAAGTGATCAATCAACTGCGATTTAAAAAACACTATACAACTAAAAAAAAATAATTTAACATTAATAAATATTCATGCTTAAAAATTTAATAATACAATTAAATATCACTGGAAAAAATTCTAACTACATTCGTAGAATTTACCAAAAATAAAATGGTATAAATTAAATTTATTAATATTCAACGATTATATACGAAGGAAATAAACTGGCTAATTAATAAGAATTTAAGAGAGAGGAAACGTTTAAGATAAATTAAATCATTAGATAAGACGACAAACTGCATGAACATTTTAATGGAGATGGATTAAACTTCGGTTTAATTTTTCCGTAATTAGTTTTTCAGCTTTTCTGAATGTACGGTTTCAACGAGCCACACAGCACGAATATAATTTAAATTGATACGAAATTATTTTAAACATTTTTTTGTAAGATGAGAGTTTAAATCAGTGTTTCTCGACCTTTTTCCGACCGTGCCCCGTTCTATGTCCCCTCTTCCAATTAGCAGAAAGAAATTTTTTTATATCCAGTTCTGTTTCTGTGAGGCATAATCGAGGATCACCCACCTCTGTCCATTATGTTAAGGCGATTCCGCGTTAAGAAGAGTAAATAATTCACATGACTGAAACTTGAAGTAGGAAATGCAATTAAAAACAATTTTGCTTTATCCCAAAGCTGTGAAAACTTTTTAAATTTTGTACTCTTGATTCAAAAATGGTGTGTTTCTTGACTAAAAGTCATTCTGGCTGCTAAGTTACTCTGTAGTTCTATGAGCGCTTCTTAAATTCTATTGATGGTCACTTCTCTGTTCACTTCACTTCTGTTTTCTTTTTTCTTCACTTCTCTGCGTTCTTTTCCTTTTCTCTTTTATTTTCCCGATCACTTTTCTGCTTTCCTCATTTATCACTTCTCTCTGTGACCCCCTAATCTTGTTCCTTGGCCCCCCTTTTACGAGATTTTTACCTCTGGCCCCTTTAGAATATCTTGAGGATTGCTAGATGGATATAGGTTGAGAACCCCTGGTTTAAACTATTCAATCAAGGTTGTTTGAAGTTAAATGGATATATAACCGTGTTATCAATTTAACTCCACCTACTATAGAATGAGATTAAATGAAAGCAGTGACTATAATTACTTCAAACAACGAACAAAAGGATTAAAGCTTCGACAAATGTAATTATTCTTGTTTCAAAGGCGAATCCTACCGGTAATTACTTATGGAAAATATAATATTGTGCACAAATCGCTTATTTGCATTCGGGGAGATGTTATTCGGGCGTTATTTTCGATTCAAGCTATGTATATATATATCTACTAACATGTTTATGAAAAATAAATAAAAAATCCATAAACTATATAAATTCAAATCAAATATCTCTTGATAACACTTTTTTATTATTATTTATGAATAAAACATTTGTGATTTATTTTCGTGCTAACTTTTTATTTCATTTTCATCATTCAATCAGTATGCTGCTACCTTGTTCAATATATATATATATATATATATATATATATATATATATATATATATATATCATGAAAAGATAAAGTATGAGACGAAAATTATACGTTAAAATTCAATTAAAATATCTGATTAAAAACGAAATTTAATTTCAAATCACATAAACGTTAGAAGTTCCATTCGTGTATTTAAAATATGTGCACAGGATTAAATTCGTAGAAACATTTTTCGATATTTTAGTATTCGTTTGAAGTCGAGATTGTAATAATATTTAACAAATTAATATTCGTGTGCTCGTCCTTAAAGAAAATTATGTAAATATAACAAAAAGAATTCGAAAATGTGTGTATAACATAGGAAACGACGACTGTTTAATTACGATTAACAATTTTAATTAAATATGTAAATTATGAGGTGAGTGGTAGTTGCAGGGTCGATAATAAAGTATTAGAAAACAGCATAAGTCGGACATAAATACTTTTGTGGGTCAATTTGCCAGCCTTGTTCAGAATTTGTTGACAAACTGTTATTTTGTAAATATCACAAAAGTATTTCACTTATGTTCAATTTTTATTTGATTTAAATCTTATTTTGAATCATCCTCTTTCGACATTTATCATAGAAAAGAACACTTTTCAGTTTTTGATCACTAAACTGCGCTTGCTGTCTGTAGTATAGCCAAGGACCTGTGTTCCTCTTTCGGAAAGAAGACCGAACATTGGATCTTATGACATGCCAGCACGAATATCCTGATAATTTCTTGGGTAGGAGTTTATTTTTAAGTATCAGAGCATTTTTATAGCCCTCCGACGGGGTCACGTCTTGTATTTCAGCCAACGGAGCTCCAGCGCACCCAATAAGGCACTCCTATTTATTGGCCTAGAACAGAGGACCAAATGTTTTTACCCACCGACATAGTACTATTCAGCTGAGCCTCTATGCATCCAGCCATCGTTCATTAAAAAATATTATTAAAGAACTGAGCAATCAGTCAAGTAAATAAAGCCAATGCCATCATCCACAGAGCGCTAGAGCAGTGGTCTTCAGACTTTGTCGACTCACAGAACACTTAAAATTATATCTTTTTTGTGGAACCTGTAACATTCCTAGAAAACACAAGATGTGTACCCAACAAGTTTTGAAAATCGGCCATCTTACATGACCAAATATTATTATTTACATCTGATTGAGCGGGGTCGTAATGTGTACTCATAAATACAGTTTTACTGCATAATAATAGGTAATAATAGGTGTTTATAGAAATAAAAGAAATTATTTTAAATTAACTGTTTTTAATTTTTCACTTTTCGGGTATTTTCTTAGAAAATTCTTTGGAATTTTGGCTTGCGAAACCCCTGAAGAAGTTGCGCAACCCCGAGGTTCCACGCAACACAGTTTAAAGAGCAGTGCGCTAGAGCAGTGTTTCTCAAATTTTTTCCGACCGTAGCCTCATTCCGACCTTGTTTCCTTCCTGTACCTTCCCCTGTTCTACCGGTAGAAATACAGTTATTTAAATGTTTTATTATATATATATATATATATAATACAGCTTTTACATACAATAATACAACTATTTAAATGTTTTGTTTGTAAATAAAATGTTCTATTACAATTTTTATAATTTATACAAAGTACAATAATGAAATAAACGTTTATTCTTTAAGTATTTCTCGATCAATGTGACCCTTCTTTTCTCGGTCACTTCTCTATTTTCTGCACTTTTCACTTCTCTCCGTGCCCCTCCCCCCTTAACATTATTTTCTTCTGCGAATATCCTATGATCTCCTGGAGGCTATATGGCTCCAGGTTGAGACCTCCTACGCTAGAGGATAGACACTTAAATATTTTCGATCAGTTGTTTTTTTTTGCGATTTGAAAAGAAGTGAAAAATCTTTTTCGAAAGTGAATTTAACCATACTACCAAAATATGTGTTAAATAAAATCTGTCAGAAGAGTTGTGGGAATGTATAAAACCAGAAATGTTCAGTATTTGATACTTCAATTACAAAACGTAGTCTTGTTACCAGATCTGATTTATTCTCTTCATTAATTATTTTCCTGTTAATTCTAAATATTGTTTCATAGATTATTTATTTACAATTATAATTTGTCATTGTTTAAAACATTTTCAATATGTATAAATTGCAAATAGATATTTTTTCAAAAAATATTGAAATTTTTTCTATGCGAATATAAATATATGCATCCATATATATATATATATATATATATATATATATATATATATATATATATATATATAATGAAAATAGATCAGCGAGGGATTTATTTAATTTTCTAAAATATCTCTTTTCAAAATTGAATGAAAGACTCACCAACAATGATAGACAACAAAGTACAAAGCATGTTTCAATCTGATTTTAATGATGGACCTTTGTGGTTTGTTCTCTTTTTTATTAAAAAGGCGAATGTCTCTTGTTAGTAAAAATGTGAATACATTTCCTGGAATACTTTTTTCCTTCAAATAAGATTAATAACTTACGTTACCTAAAGTTACTGTCTGTTTTGAAGAAAATATATATCTGACATCCAGCACACTTTCATAATTTAAAATAAAATCCGACGTTTTTCAGATGAAAAGAAAGGGAAATGAAATTGTTAAACTTTACCTTGTCCTTAATTCAATGAAATTCTTTAGTTATATGTATATATATATATATATATATATATATATATATATATATATATATGTATATGTAGTATTGATTAGACCATACTCTGAAATCCAAATATTTTAAAATATGTCAATTTATTTTTGATTGTGTATTATTATTAATATTCCAGCGCTATAGATAACAACTAAAAAACACATTTGTGTTTATATGAAATTCGCAACGAACAAGTGTACTTGTTTTAATATTTTTTTTTCGTACTTTGTTTTATCGACATCGAATTAATCATGCTAATTGTGAGCAATTTGTTAACATCTTAGCGGAAATTTCCAGTTTTCGTCGATTCCATGTCGATTGATTTCATAATGTGCAGATAAGTACACATAAACACACACACGCACAATAATATTTATATTTCATATTTATTCGTATGTGTTTTTTTTTTGTTATCGTACGATTTTTAATTACGTGTGTTTGTGCAGTAATTTTCCATTGGGGTCAATGAAGTAATATTTTTTGAGATATAAAAAAATAACGGTTGATGTTTGGTTATCAGACGCAATATTCTTGTCAATTTCATAAGATATGATTGTATTTTATTATATATATATATATATATATATATATATATATATATATATATATATATAACTGATGGTATGGAATACTTATAAGGGGTGTCGAACTATGATACCGATGATCAGGATGATACATAAAAATATATATATGGTACAAGGCATGAAAATAATTCATTAAAAAAAAATATTGAAAACGTCATGCGATTTTGATAAACTTGTAAGATTTACAACTGCAAACGTTTATTTTTTTCAATGAATAATATACACTATATATCAGATTTTTTTTCATCCTCTCGAGCCCAGGCCCATTTCCTGTTGAACAAAAACTATGTCCTTCGGAATTAATTATTAAAAATGAGCTATCGTTCAAAAATCAAAAAACCGAATATAAAAAAAAATTGACTGGAGGTGTGTGTTTTCTTGAATGTGTCATAAATGGAACGTTCGGCTTCAGAGGTACAAGAATTAGCTTTTTTCAAATCTAAAAACTTATTATTTTTATTTTCAACTTTTTTACAGACAATTCATAACATATTGCAATTTTTTTTTGTATGGAATTCGCAGAAACATTTTTTTTTACACTCAAGCAAAGTGTTACTTTGCACTTTCGACAATGTGCATGCGATTTTCGAGCTCTGCATCGTCCGAGGGCTCGGAATCGGGCACTAAGTCTTCGGGAAAATGATCTGCTTCGTCGGACTTCTCGTCTAAGGTTCAGTCCGGTTCTTCGTCGCCTCATAGGTTGACATGCGACTAAAATAATTAATAATCAATCATTGATCACTTTTGGTCAAAACGTTTCGCATGGTTTGCAAAGGAATGGAAATTCATTTATGAAAATAAAATATCTGATTCTTATTAAAGCTTACTGATAAATTTTCGAAAAACTGTGAACTTAACAAATATGTCAAAAAATTGTACTTCATGACAGACATCAGCATAACAATTCTATCAAGTTTTTTCAAGCAGCGAAATGGACGAAAGAGTAAAAATATATAATGAAATCTACAATTATCAGTTCTATTATTCCCACAATTTAATTTTGATTTAGATAAATGATTTCTTAATACCACTATCTTAATCTGTATCCGCTCAGCGGTTTTGTACATCCATGTATATATATATATATATATATATATATATATATATATATATATATATATATATATATACATATACACGAGAGTTGAGGTGGTCACTGACCCATGGCCTAAAAAATTTTATAATTAAGAAATCATCATTTACTTTTTTGTGTTTTTTTTTTATTTTAACTATTTAAATTATTTCTGTTTTTATAAAATAGAGGGAATTAAATTAGTATTTAAATTATTCGGGCGCTAATGACCTTAATTGTCGACTCGCATTTAAACTCCAAATGTATAACTTTAAATTATTAAAAAAATAAGGCTCATTTCGCTATTTTATCCGTAATGCAAACATTCTCAGAATGATAATTATGTCCTGAATCCGTCACTGTACACCTGAATACCATAATATTAATTAACATTTTTGCAATATACCACACTGGAAACGTTTTAAACGTTTAGAAAAACGGCGTATGAAATTAATATCCAATAAATTAATTATGCCACGAATGGTATTAACTCGTGTAACAAAGGATCAGTTTACGAGAAATTTTTCTTGTTCATGTCTCACTCATGGTTGAATATGTTTCGTGTTCTTTCAGTAAGTGCAAAGAAATAATTTTAGATAAAAACGATGTAAATTACTTTTTATAACGCATTGATATTTATCAATCGTATTATACCTAATTAATATTTTTTTATACCTCATTAATATTTTTACTTGTACCTAATTAATATTTTTTTCATTTCCAATTAAAAGTTAAATGCGACTAAAATGTTTAATTGCATTGATCAATATTTTAAAATAATGTAAACAAGAGAACTATAATTTAAACTTGTTAATTTATTTGTGTAAATTATTACAAATTGATTTTCCCGTACTCACTTGAAAAGCAATTTATTAAAAAGCATTTAATTACAAAAGTAATTGCCAATAATGCAATATTTGCATCTGTAATGTTTGTTGTATGAATGTAATAATTACATCGGCTATCAATGCAAGACAAAGTGTTGCAGCCAATGCACTAATTTATTCCACTAATAAATGCTTTAAATGGAAAATACCGTAAATTCATATTAATTTCAACAGATATTGTTTACTAAATATTACATAGAGATATTATTTGCTTAATAAATCATTTATTTCTCTAAATACTGCATATAATTATCGAAATGATATTACACATTTTTATAATATTTTTCTATATTTTGATATAAAATGATAAATACATAAAATTTCATATTTTTTACAGTAATGATTTATATAAAAATAAATAGAAATTTTTAACAACTATAAAATAAGGAGGTAAAAAAGTTAATTAACTTAAACATTCTACAATGAATAATAATTTAAGCATTTTTTTTTAAATATTTTAACACTTTCATCACTTCGTATTTGCTATAACAGTACATGCTTTGAACTCTAAGGTTGGTAGGAACATAATTACGGTTTTTGTTTTCTAAATTCTAACCTTATTTTTTTTTTAATCATAGTGTCATTTTATCGTACTCATGTTAATATCATTTTAAAGTGCATTTTTCGGTCTATATTTTTGTAATATCGACTTTGGTTTTATTATTAATTTTGTTTCAAATTGGGCTATTGAATTAAAGATGGAAAAGAAGCAAATAAGAGTAAATCTTTTGTATGAGTTCAAAATAGGTGGCAAAGCACTAGAAACTGCTCGTAAACTAAACGATGGTTTTGGTGTGAGTACTGTTGAGAAACATACGTTGAAATAGTTGTTCCAAAAATTTCGTGTTAGGGAAGAGAGCCTTGAAGATGAACAAGGTCTCGGGCGTCCTTTTTCAATTCATAACGATCAACTGAAGGCATTAGTTGAATCAGAACCGCGCACAACAATTCGAGAGCTTGCACAAAAGTTAGGTGCTAGTCATTCCAACAGCTCTGGACCACTTAAAACAGCTAGGAAATAAACCCGCAATTATTTTTCTACCAACCTAATGTATACTTTTATATCTTCGATTCACACTTGGCACTTATATTTTACAACTATATTGTTCAACATCTAGTAGAATATATTTTCTATTTCATGTATGCAGACTTTTGTTCTGTATTAACCCGTTGACATACAAAGACGTCTCTAATACGTCATGTGTTTCTTATGCCATTGTAAACATTGGTGTCTCTGAGACGCACGCAAGTTTAATTCGCTTTAGTGCAGCTACAAAACAAATATTAAAAAGAAATAATTGTAAATATTTCACGGCATCTGGGTTTTTTTGAAATTTTTCCCAGATTTTGACCACAAACGATGAGTAACAATTTCTATATTGTTCCCAACTCATGGCGTTCGTTACATCCGAGGATATCTACTGGTTTTCGGGTCTTTTATGGCTCCCGGCACTGTAGCGACGCACAGGGTTCTCTTTCGTTATCACCACACGGCAAGATCATGCCCAAACGTTGGCTTCAAAAAAAAAAAATTGTATATATTCAGTGTTAAAGCGTGAACCATAGAAACGAACCCTGCAGTATATCTGTTTTGTACGAAAGTGACAGTGAAATCTAATCAGGCTATTAGAGAGAGAGCACATTTTCCTGAACATATACCTTCCATTGGTAAAAAAGAGCATCCTGCAAAGAGATGTCACGTGTGCTCAAAAAATAATATAAGAAGCGAAACGACTTGGTAGTGTAAAAAGTGTCAAACACCTCTGCATTTACCAGAATGTTTCGAAAATTTTCATACATTACAGGACTACTGAATTATTTCTTAATTTGTTATTTAATTATTCTTCATTAGTTTTAGTTATTAGTATTGAATTATAATATTTATCAATGTATAAATATTCTTTTCTTTATTAAGATTACACAAATGTTAAACTGAAAAATCAATATAATGTTTTGGTCATATCGAATTTCATTTAATTCGTATGTCAAGAGGTTAATGTAATAAATATAGCTCAATTTATGTTTTATCGCATGTTCTCTTTAAAAATGACCAACCAAACGTGTTTTTTCTGAACCTTTTGATGAAATTCACATACTTTAATTACTATTAATAAATTATATTCACACATTGTTTCAGTTTAGTAACCTATATGTTTATATTTTAAACTAAAACTGATATATATGTAAAATATGTATTCAGTAATAAAAAAACACAGTACATATGTTTCTAGAACATTATTAAAAACTGCTTGCATCAAACAAAAAAAAAAAAAAAAACTAAAGAGAAAACACTATTCATTACCATTCTCGGTTTACCCACTTCACTAAACCTTTCCTAAGAATAACTTATTTATGTTCCCCGTTCTGTACGTTTTTTTTTTATACATTATTTCCATAAGTTTTTCTTGAACTTTGTTCTCGTTTTTTTCCATTCTCATTTTCCTCTGATGTCTTGAATCTTAAATAAATTTAAATTTCGTTTGTCTCTTGATCCTTCCTTTTGTTCACTCTACGTCAAATAGTATCACAGGTTTTCGTTTATTATTTTATCAAAATGATGTACTCTTTGTCTGTTCTTATACAGTCGAATATAAATGTACATTTCATAGAATCTGATACACTGTGAAGTTTTTCAATCCTTTTTAACAATAAGTTACACGTTTTGTATTGAATATACTTGACAATTATTCACAGGTTTCACATGGAATTAGTATAGAAAATTTATTGTTAGTATTATTTCTTTTCATCCATCATTACCATCATCGTCGATATATGTATATATATATATATATATATATATATATATATATATATATATATATATATTGAATATACTTAAAAATTATTCACAGGTTTCACATAGAATTAGTATAGAAAATTTATTTTCAGTATTATTTCTTTTCATCCATCATTAACATCATCGTCGATATATATATATATATATATATATATATATATATTGAATATACTTGAAAATTATTCACAGGTTTCACATGGAATTAGTATAGAAAATTTATTGTCAGTATTGTTTCTTTTTATCCATCATTACCATCATCGTCGATATATTATATATATATATATATATATATATAATGTTCTTCATTATATATATATATATATATATATATATATATATATATATATATATATATATATATATATATAATGAAGAACATGATGGAAATTCAATTAATGTTTGTCTGTGTACTAATGATTTTTTCAATGAACGTACAGCAACCGCTAGGTATTGTAAATTCCTGGAAATATGTTTTATGTTACAACAATGAATATTTAACGCGAGAATTTCACACACGATTTATTTAATAAAATACATACACACATATGTATGACATTAAAATGGTTAATCGAGTCGCTTTTTATATATTTGTTTGTACACTTGTTGAGTCCCATCGATGGAGTACATTTTTTTAAAAAAACGCGCCAATTAAAAAAAAGTAAAAGCAACATCATAGAATAAATAATACTATCAGTTAATACTTAAAGTTACGTTTCTAATATAATGATCAAGTTTAAAACAGTTGTACAATTTCACTCGATGCTCATAAAGATCATTCGTAGTATTCTCAATTTTCAAAAAGACAATAAAGTCAATTACATCTTGTAAAAACAATATTGCCACAAAAGTCAACATGGCATACTTTGGATTCAAGAAAAGGGTAAATATTGAACTGCGTCCCTTTGAAATGTCATGAAACTTTTGATATTAAAAAATTCTTGTCAATTAAATGTTTGGCTTAATGAAGAAAATACTGAAAGTAGAGTATCTTTCATTTCAAATCATTAAATGAGTTTAAAAATAAAAATACTTTTTATTGTGAAATCGTATGAAAAATATAAATTATAAAACAGCCATCCCTCTTCAATTAGATTATAGATATTAAATTATTTCAAACCGAAGTTATTGACAATCGATACTAAGCTGAATACGAAATGAAGTTCTAATAAGATTCTATTATCTTCATTGAAATTTCACTTTAAATACAAGTGTAACAATCGAGAAAAAATATTTGTTGTACTTGTAAATAAATTATCTTGTACCGTTTCTAGTTAAAACCAAATTA
This sequence comes from Acanthacorydalis orientalis, assembly GCA_034766995.1. NCBI lineage: Eukaryota > Metazoa > Arthropoda > Insecta > Megaloptera > Corydalidae > Acanthacorydalis > Acanthacorydalis orientalis. The sequence goes on along the minus strand of CM068318.1, from coordinate 11,508,770 downwards.
ATCAAGTTGAGCACATGCTGATATGAATTTCAATGTAACGAACTAATAATTAAGCTGTAATAATGATTCAAAATTTGATGTTGTGGAACTCAATTTATTCAGTTAATAACTGATTCTTGTGACGTGTTCCAAACTTGTTTACGAACATTAACTCGGGGTTGGCCGAACGCAAACAGTTTTGATAACAAGAACAGTATCATTATAAGAAAATGTTAAGTACTTGAAATCGTCTGAAACATTCGAACGTTTTCTACAAACAAAACGTAAATAGAATGAAAATACAACTATTTAATAGATATATTAATTATCTGTAATTGTTTTTTTTTTTTGATATAAGTAATTGAGAAGAATGTTAAAATCTCAGGTTAATAAGACTATTAATAATTTCAGAAGTTCATACTTGTTTACTAAAATTATCCAGTTTTATACTGAATCATTTTCTATCTAAAAATATATTAATGCAGAACTAAAAACTGGCAATAATTATTTTTAAAATAAAAAAATACATATATTGCATATACATAAAAAAATCGATGGCTAGTTGCTTAGATTTTCTTAGCTAAATGACTATAGAAATATTTGAATTCTTGTTAGTATGAAGATAAATCTATTTTTATTATCATACACAATTCTTTTTGAGGATACATTTATTTTACTCAGTTATATTATTAGTCATCACATGTATTAAGACCAAATTGCAAAAATATAAAAAAAAACTGCAGTTAAATTCTGAAATTATGAGAAATAGCGATTAGGAACGATACTTTATTAATTTAATATGAAATAAATTTCCGGTAAATCTTCTCCTTCGATGGCGCTACAGTCCAAATTGAACCTTGGCTTCCTCCTTCAGACATGCCTGGCAGTTCTTCTCCAATTCCTTACTCCCAATAGTTCCACTGCATCCTTCTTTACATTGTCTGACTATTTGAGTCTTGGTTGGCCCACAAGTCTTCTCCCTCCTGGTTGTCCATCCAAGACCATTTTTGGTATTTTTTTTGAGTCCGGCATCCGCTCAGTATGACCTGCCCGTCGCAGACGGAGAATTTTTATAAATACCGATAGGTTTGGCTTCTTATAGACTTTATATAATTCTAAGTTGTAGCGTATTCTCCATACTTCCACCATCCACTGGCCCAAATATCCTTCTCAACATTCTTCTTTCGACGATGTCCGACATGTCTGAGTTCTTAACTGACATGAATTTCCGAAAATTAAAAAATGTTTATTAATTTTTGAAATGAAAATATTTTTTTCATGTATTTGAAGTATTTGGACATTATTTTTTTTACTGTCTCAATATTGTAGACCGTACCTGGCGGTACGAGACCCCGATAACAGTCATTTTCGTGAATAGAGATGAAATAAAATAGCAATTACATAAGACTAATCATTACAAAATACGATTTTCACATACAGAAGTATTTCATTCCATTTTCTCTCTTTTTCTTGCAATAATCTATCGGTTTGTATACGAATTCGTTTCATAATGACCTTGCAATATTTATTAGTCGATTATAATTCATATAAACTTACAATTTTTATTCGAAATCTTATCAAATAGGAAAAAATGTTTTTAACTCGTAAAAAAATCGCTTAAGGTTGAAGTAATTATAGTTTTAGATATAATTATCTTTATATTTATATTATTAAGATAATTTTATGTAAAACAATAAAAAGCGTACATATAAAATTTATTATATTAAAAGATATCTGCATTAAACGATAAAATATAGAGTAAACTTTCTATAATCGTAACTTGAAAAAATACATAATTAATAATTTTCACGACATTAATCTAAAACGTTTTTTTTTCATTCCTTACATTTTTTTTTTTGATTCAAGTAGCATATATATATATATATATATATATATATAAATATATGTATATATATATATATATATATATATTTATTTATATATATATACATATATTTATTTATTTATTTATATATATATATATATATATATATATATATATATATATATTTATATATTAGATCCAACTTTCCAAGTCAATACATTCGAAGAATGTAATTCACTTGTATTAATTCAATACAAAAAAATATCATTTTGTACGTGGCGAAAATTTATAAAATCAATTGAGGTTTTCAGTTCAAAATTCTGTCACAAAAATTGACAATAATTTGACAATAACGCGTTTTCGTTCAAGTATTCTTCAAATAACGATCGATTCGGTACAGACAGTCTAGATTTTGTACACTATTTCCTATTTTTGAGATAAAAATTCATATTTTAGAACTTATTCTCTACAGTAGAGTTCATTCAATGTGAAAAAAAAATTTTTTTTCAAAATAAAATTCATATCTTAAGATCGAACTTATTCTCAAATTCATTTTTTTTGTATATCATATTTAAATATAAAGATATAATGACACCTAAATCAGACTAATGATGTATAAAATATATAAATATGTAAGAATTTCTCATTTCCGTTTCTAGACTTATTTTATTAGAAATGAAATTTTACAAATCGTTTTTGTATATTTATTTATAATTCGCCACAAACTTATTTTATATTAAATTCTTTATCTGTGAAAGTCTTTGTCGAACTGTAAAGAAGAACATCTCGCGGAAACTTTGATTTTCATTTAACTGTTCGACATTGCTTCAATGTCACTGAACTTCCCGTCTTGTTGAGTGTGAAATTGCAAAACGTGTCATAAAAACGAATATAACTATCCTCATCAAAAAGCGGGGCGACGATAAATTTTAATGAAAAAAGTTATTTTTTGATAAAGAGTTGAGAATATATTATTAATCTTCGATCGAATTTCGAGTATATAAATTTATGACGATATGTAGGAAATAGAACAGTCGAACTTTTACAAACGGACAAGCGAGCAAACAGATAAATAAAATAGAACAAATATTAATTTCTATACTTAAAATTTTTAATAATAGACCGAAAAAATCATGTCCGAATTAAATAAACTTCGAAAAAAGAGAGAGAATTTGTTTTCACATGATCAACATTCAAAACATGCACATAGAGTTGTTAAACAGTGGATTTTGTAATAAAATATATTTTATAGCAGCACATTAACGATTACTTATTTACCTCATTCAAAGTGCGAATTCCAGATTTTCCGGATTATATATATATATATATATATATATATCATCATCATCTTCAGCCCGTGTCAATCCACTGCTGGATAAAGGCCTCTTCCATGATTTTCCATTTTGTTCGATTCAGTGCCTCTCTTTTCCACAGTTTTCCAAGAAAGTTTTTAATATCCTTATCCCATCTGCTCATTGGTCTCTTTCTCGGTCTTTTCATATTCCTTGGTTCCCAATCAATAATTTCTCTTGTCCATCGATTGTTTTATCTTCTTGCGATATGTCCTGCCCATTTCCATTTCAGACTCTTTACTCTTCTTATTATATCTGTGACTCCTGTTTGTTTTCGTATCCATTCTATTCTCTTTCTATCTCTTCTTGTTATTCCCAACATGCATCGTTCCATACTTCGTTGTGTTGTTTGGAGTCTTTGAACTATCTCGGGGTTAAGCACCCATGTTTCGCTGCCGTAGGTAAGGACCGGTAGTATACACTGATCGAATACTTTTTTCTTTAAACAGAGTGGGATTGTTGATTTAAATATCGAGGCGTTTCGTCCGAAAGAGCTCCATCCCATTTTTATTCTCCTATTTACTTCTTAAGTAAATGATCCATCTCTGTTGATAAGCTGGCCTAGATAGACATATTTCGTAACTTCTTCTTCTATTTCTGTTCCTTTTATTTCAATATATATTTATATATATATATATATATATATATATGTAATTCTAAAAATTTCGGTTTTTTCCCCTGACTTCAGTTCCATAGAGTATCAGTGGAGGTACTTAAAGGTGAAAGTGCATATTGATTCAAATAAACAAAATCTAAAAGCCAGACTGTTTCAAAAACTGTATCAGCTAATATTACAAACAAATCACTTCATAAAATCTTCAATAAAAATATATAAATATTGGAATTTTATTATTTATTAATAAATTGGTACGAAATATTATAAATATTAAATTTGAATCATTTAAATAAAACAAAATCGACGACAAACTAAATAAACCTAATTAGAATAACTTTCATGTATATTATTTGTTTTTTTTATGACTATGATCAACATTTTCTCAATATCGAGAAAATGTGTACACAGTTTTGCGAACGTGCATTGAAATTGATTGAATTGAAAAAATTATTATTTCTATATTTCCAAAAACTGACTCTAAATATATTTAATGAAAATTTAAATAAATACTAAATGTAGTTATTGATAACGAGTTATTTATATTAAACATAAAAAAATGTTACTCTTATCTTTTTACATGGAACGTTAAATAGAAAATAACATTATTTTAACAAAAAAAATTGTTTTAAAATTAATGCCGTTGATTCACAGATATGACTAATTATCTGATCGTTCATTCAGAAATGATGTTCTTTAAATGACTTTTAAATGCTTTGTTCTTAGAGATAGAAATATAAATTTTGTGCTGTATTACTAGACCAATGCTTGTTAAATATAAGAGACCTAGAGATGTATATTCTTTGACTGTCTCTGCGTTGAAAGCCTTGAATTTATTAGAAACGGATAAAGTAATATTTGCGTGTTAAGCACCATTTTACTATCAGAATGAAAAGTAAATGGGACACAGACACGCGATCCGTTTAGACAAGATCGAGAGCCTCGAACGCAGCAAAAAGCCTCTGTTAACAGAATGATAGAAGATATAAGTAGTGAGATAACCAGGAGTCTGTAAACTGACTGATATCGATCGATGCGAACTGTACGGCTGAGTAGAATCCGACAACGGAATGCACAGTCTTTTCGGTCATCTTCAATATTTATATGAGACGAAACCGATTTTATACTTTGTGTACTTTTTTGTGTTGTTTGCATTGGCGACGCGCACACGTTCGTAAATTGTTTACGCCGGCGGCGTTCTTTTGTGTGAATGATCAATTTGAACCTATTAAAAAGTCAAAAATAGATATCGGCAGGCCGTTCGAGCGATATGCGATCCGTACGTGCTAATTTCGTTTCGTTGCTAACATATATGACTTATTAATATTGTTATTGGTAATTTGTGAGATACGGGGAGGCGCGCCGTTTCATTGAATTTTCATTTTGATCACGGCGGCTTTACTTTTGAGAGTTTACCATGCGTACTCTCTATACATAATATCAATATATATATATATATATATATATATATATATATATATATATATACACATAATTTATGTGTTCATGTATCTTAGATTAAATAATAAGTCAAACATTTTTGCAGTCATCATTAACACCTTAAGTACTGCCCATCCGAAGTATAAATAGCTTAGAAACTTTGTAAAGCACGTTGGTTGTGATTGGTACGAGGGTGGTCCCAGAAGTACCCGACCCAACAAAGAAAACACAAAAATTTTGGAAAAAAATATATTTATTTTTCAACATAATCTCCTTTCAGCTCTATACACTTTTCCCAGCGATGTTCAATAAGTTCTATACCCTTTTTATAATAAGAACTGTCTTGCTCCTCAAAATACCCATTAACTGCCGACATCACTTCTTCATCGTTGGGAAATCTTCGACCACTGAGCCATTTTTTCAAGTTTGGGAACAGAAAATAATCCGAGGGGGCTAAATCTGGCGAATAGGATGCATGAGGCAGCAATTCCAACTTTAATTCATTAATTTTGGCCGTTGCAATAACGGATTTGTGAGCTGGTGCATTGTCTTGATGAAACAGCACTTTCTTCTTAGCCAAATGCGGCCGTTTTTGGTTGATTTCTTCGCTCAAACGTTGCAATAAGTTCGCATAATACTCGCCGTTGATAGTTTTTCCTTTTTCAAGATAGTCAATGAAAATTATCCAACGCGCATCCCAAAAAACCGACGCCATGACCTCGCCTGCAGATGAAACGGTCTTCGCCTTCTTTGGAGCCGGTTCTCCCTTTTCAGTCCATTGTTTTGATTGTTCTTTTGTCTCGGGTGTGAAGTGATGGACCCATGTTTCATCTATGGTTATGAAACGGCACAAAAATTCTGCTTTGTTGCTGTGAAACTTCGCTAAACACTCAACTGAAACATCTTCACGACACTGTTTTTGCTCGAGTGTGAGCAAACGCGGCACCCATCTTGCACACAGCTTTCTCATGTCCAAATTTTCAGATAATATGCGATGTACCGCACTTTTTGAAATGCCTACTATGTCTGCTAGCTCGCGCACTTTCGTGGATTTTCTTCACCATTTCTGGAGTCGTCACCTCATTTGGTCGACCACTGCGATGCTCGTCTTGGCAGCTCGTACGGCCTCGTTTAAACTCTGCTACCCAATATTTCACTGTTGTAAACGAAGGAGCAGACTCACCCAGTGTAGAATCCAGTTCAGCTTTTATATTGGTTGGGCTGAGGCCTTTCAAATAAAAGTATTGTATCACGTAACGATGACCAATTTTCTCCATTTTCACAAATTCACTGAAAACGTTCACTATTGATGGCTGCCAAACAAATACTAAACAACGTGGCGTCCTCAAACTTGAAACATATGCTTTATAGATTGTGTACAGTGATATTTGTCAGTTGTCTAATACAGTGATTTTTTCAAACAACTACCGCCATTTCTAGGTCAGGCCGGGTACTTCTGGGACCACCCTCGTATACTATTACTTAAAGAAAGAGATATTGAATTTTAAAATATGATAGAATCAATATTTTATAGGATATTTTTGATTAATTTCACTGGGTTTTAGTCAATTCAGTGTACATATACTTTTTTGTATATACTCAGTTCATTTATTTTGTTTTAATCACTCTTATTACAATTTACTTTCGAGAACGACATTTGAAATCTTTTCAAAATCAAGTATAAAATATTCTCTATTTACATGTGTGGTATGAGCACAGCACGTGCAGTTTCCCTTTTAAGATATAACTGAAATCAAATTATAATCTTCTATTAATCTCAAATACGGGCATTAAAGTTAGTTCTGGTTTTCAATTAAATTTGTCCAATTCTCGAAGATCAACACTAAAGTTTACAAATTACGTTTTCGGTAATATTGAAACATTCCGTTCATTTAATCTGAAACGGATAAATAAACAACACAAAGTAACGACTTTTCGTCGTACTGAAGAAAGATATATAAGAGATTCAAGCAGGAATACAATGTAAATAATTCATGCACTAATTTCACTCACGGACGCGTTTGTTTTGAATGAAAGATTACAAAACATCGCATCGAAGTGCTGAATGATTAAATTTTAATTATGCTCAGAAACTACACACGTTTGCTATACGAGAGTGGTCCCAGAAGTACCCGAACAAACAAAGAAAACACAAAAATTTTGAAAAAAAATATATTTATTTTTCAACATAATCTCCTTTCAGCTCTATACACTTTTCCCAGCGATGCTCAATAAGTTCGATACCCTTTTTATAATAAGAACTGCCTTGCTCCTCAAAATACCCATTAACTGCCGACATAACTTCTTCGTCGTTGGGAAATATTTGACCACTGAGCCATTTTTTCAAGTCTGGGAACAGAAAACAATCCGAGGGGGCTAAATCTGGCGAATAGGGTGCATGAGGTAGCAATTCAAACTTTAATTCATTAATTTTGGCCATTTCAATGACGGATTTGTGAGCTGGTGCATTGTCTTGATGAAACAACACTTTCTTCTTAGCCAAATGCGGCCGTTTTTGCTTGATTTCTTCGCTCAAACGTTGCAATAAGTTCGCATAATACTCGCCGTTGATAGTTTTTCCTTTTTCAAGATAGTCAATGAAAATTATCCCACGCGCATCCCAAAAAACCGACGCCATGACCTCGCCTGCAGATGAAACGGTCTTCGCCTTCTTTGCCTTCTTGCCTTCTTTTTAATATCCTTATCCCATCTGTTCATTGGTCTCTTTCTCGGTCTTTTCATATTCCTTGGTTCCCAATCAATAATTTCTCTTGTCCATCGATTGTTTTATCTTCTTGTGATATGTCCTGCCCATTTCCATTTCAGACTCTTTACTCTTCTTATTATATCTGTGACTCCGGTTTTAATCTTTCGCCCTTTATCTCGATTCCTTTGTTATCCCAGTCGAGCGATTTGAATACTTCTTCCAAGGTCGCAGTAAACAATTTCGGAGAAATTGCATCTCCCTGTCTTACACCTTTCTCGATTTTTATCTTTCTTGTTTCTTCATGTAGCTTCACCGACATCGTTGCTTTTTTATAGATGTTATCTAGCAGATCGATATATGTGCCCTCTATGCCCTGGTTCTTCAATGCAGATATTACCGACAGGGTGGTGATGGAGTCGAAAGCCTTCTCGTAGTATATAAATCCAAGACACACTGATATTTGGTATTCATTTGACCGGATTATTACTTCCATCACTACTTGAATATGATCCATTGTACTAAATCCGGTTCTAAATCCTGCTTGTTCCCTTGGTTGGGCGAAATCTAGTTGCACTTGTAGACGTTTCGAAATTATTTTTGTAAAGATCTTATATATCGTAGGTAGTAAACTAATCGGCCGATAATTTTTCAAATCTTCTTTATCTCCTTTCTTGTGTAGAAATATATATCTATCTATATATATATATATATATATAAATGGGTGATTGTATAAATCTCACGGGTGTATTTGTGCAAATAAATGAACATATTACAAAAAAAAATCTAAAAATGTATTTATCAACGCGGACAAATAGAACTGATTGAGAGTAATCATGAACATTGCTTAAAATATTTATTCGAATACGCTCGCCAGAATGATACGCATGTACGGCGGATCAGAATTACACATACAAATTTGTGTTCTCAACAGGATCTATTAATAACAAGTCGAGGAAAGCGGATTGTCGAGCTTCGTGTAATATAATACGAAGTGTATTCAAAACGGTTCATGATCAAATATCCTTTTAAATTCACTGTGTACAAATATGATTAGAGTCTGAATAACGTGCGTCAATATTTTCTATCACACGAATGGTTGTTATTAGATGTTTACAGATAAAAAAACCTTTTTTTTTTCAGTAAACATTTCATAATATTTATCGACTGATATTCTGTACCTCATTACACGTGCACGCCCAGACAAAAGGCATTGTGGTTTTTTAATCACTCTTTCTACCGAAAGAGAGAATGGAATCCAGGTATTATTTCAGGATATAATGCTTTAATTAAGACCGTTATTTCATTCTGTGCTCAAACATCAAAACGATGTAGACTCGTTAACGAATTATGTGACTTTTCCAACTCGGTTCAAACTCGTCGCTTCGTTTACACTGGAACGACGGCACTGACAGCGACAAAAACATTACAGCGGTTGTAAAATCGCGTTAAACATAGAACGCCCATTAAAATGTCGCTATGTATTTAAATGTGAAATGAAATATGTTCCACGACACACATTCCATTGTTCTGTCACTAAAAGGTATATAAATATGTAACATTCGATTCTTCCTGAGGTGATTATTTCAGAAACTACAGTGTTAAAACAATGAAAAATTATTTTGTAAGTCGACATATTTTCTGGGTACTCACTCGAATATAAACTCTTTAAAACACTGCAAAAAATGATTCAATGAATCTAAAGTAAATGGATAACCAACACTTACTTGCAGTTCATAAGCTTATACTGAATACTCAAGTTGATTAATCGCAATCAATGTAAAAAATAATTCAAGAACTACTTAATAATTAAGTATTAAGCTAGATATGAATCAGTAAAATGCTTATATGTGTGTCTGACAGAAAGTATCTGTAATATATTTTTACAAATTAATAAAAGAATTATAGAGAAATTACAGGAAGATCATTTTGTCCACATCAAAAGATGAGTCTGAGACGACAAATTTGCATTGTAAGATTAATAACGACTACTAGATTAATAAATTAAGAACGACCTACACACCTGTGTTTTTCAATCAAACATCTCAATTCCTAAAATCAATTGTCAGATTTATGTCACTCTTAGAGTTTCCTAAATGAAAGATGAGTCATGGACTCCATACCCGACACTCAGAAGACTGGACGTTTTATTTAATTGAAGCCACACAGTGATATAACAAAAAACAAGTTTGACTTGGCTTTACAGGAATTGTAATAAATAATGATTATAATGTATGGGAAAGTGACAGTGCAGCCAATAGAATATTTTAGAAATACTTTTACACGTTTTGTTGAAAAAATATTTATAACAGTTGTCTCATAATAAATATGTTTTATAATAAAATGTATTTCTCAGGAAGTATATAAAATAAATTTGTACTTCAAACGGATAATATGTATTTGTTGTGGTCCCAGAAGTACCCGACCTGACCTAGAAATGGTGGTAGTTGTTTGAAAAATTTATTTAAATAATTATTTAAATTAGTGTTGTAATTTGTAACAGACAATATATTTTTGTTGACAGTGAGCATATATATATATATATATATATATATATATATATATATATATATATATATATATAGTATTACATTTCATTGTTTGATACATTGATATATTTGAAACAGATTATCGTTTGTTTTTTTTTATTTTATTACTGAAACGAATATAATTTTGCCAGTTATGTTATTTTCTACAAAAAAAATTTCAACTAAAATAACTCCATATTAATTTACGTAGAAAATACATTCATTGAATAAAAACGTGACCGTAATTAAATATCTAATAACTGAATTCTGTTTCAGACGGCAACTGTAATGGATGCATCC
>CM068318.1:11240529-11495529 GCA_034766995.1 Acanthacorydalis orientalis | reverse complement strand
TATTTTGTTTACGCATTCGTACTGTTATTAATGCAGATTAGAATACCTACAATAAATGCTGACGATAATTCGATCGGTATAATGAATGGTCAATACAACGATGCCACGACAATGGGCACTCAGTACACGTCGATAGGTAAACAGAGCGGTGACTGGAAATGCCAGTGCTGGAACTCTACGGAAGGGATCGAGATCGATCTGGAATGCAGATGCTACGGACAGAAGCTGGAACACGTGCCCGCCAAACTACATCAATCCGTACAGAGGCTGACTATCTCGGACGCAAGCATTCAAGTCCTACGTAAAAATTCCCTTCAACCGTACAAAGATACGCTGCGTGAAGTGTACGTACCAGTTGTTTTATTTTAAACTTGTCTTTTTTTTTAGTCAAAAAGTAATCTGGAAGTGACAGGATTTCAAATCTTAACTTTATCAATTTCCTGCACTGAAAAGAATTTCAATTTCATTCTCGAGTATTAAAAGAATCATACGATTCATTTCACACAAACTTTTCTTATCATCGATGCATGTATGTGTTTCAAATCAATATTTTATGGTTTTGAGATACGACAACCGATAAATATACAACGTAATTCATATATATATATATATATATATATATATATATATATATATATATATATATATATATCAAAATAAAGATCATTGCCTGCACACATTTCTATTTTTTATCATTTTTATTAGGCTGGTGCAAAAATAATTGTGGTTTTTATCTATCGAGTATAAAGATGCTTATATAAGTTAAAAATTATATTTATTAATCAAAAAAAGACTATTGGCCTGCACACATTTCTATTTTTTATCATTTTTTATTAGGTTGGTGCAAAAATAATTGTGGTTTTTATCTATCGAGTATAAAGATGCTTATATCAGTTAAAAATTATATTTATTAATCAAAAAAAAAGACTATTGGCCTGGACACATTTCTGTTTTTTGTCATTTTTTATTAGGCTGGTGCAAAAATAATTGTGGTTTTCACCTATCGAGTATAAAGATGCTTATATCAGTTAAAAATTATATGTATTAATCAAAAAAAAAGACTATTGGCCTGCACACATTTCTCCCAACGGGAAACAAGTTTGTTTATTCCTACAAGATAACATTCTGGAGTCCTGGAATTAACTAATTCATCGAAAGCGCTTTGAGCTGATGCTCGATCTTTGAAAACCTTCTCTCGTAGGAAATTACACAAGTGTTTAAAAAAATGATAATCTGTAGGAAGAAGGCCCGGAGAAGAAAGTGGGTGTTATAAGGTTTCATAACCCAAATCATTAAAAATTTTTAAAGTCATTTGTGTCGTCGGACGTTGTCATGGAGAAGAATCGGCCCTCTTCGACTGACTAATGCTGGCCGTAAACGATGCAACTCCTCATGATTTTTTTCCAATTTCCTGACAATATTTTTCTGCTGTTATTGTTTCATCAGGATTTAAGAAGTTGTGGTGAATGTTGCTACTTGCCGAACAGTGACCATAACATTTTTTTCATGTAACTTCGCTTTAAGAAACTGTTTTGATGCTTCTCCTCGATCTAGCCGCTGTGATGAACGTTTCTGATTGTTGTTGAGAATCCACTTTTCATCACATGTGACAATGTGATCAAAAAAGAGATCATATTTGTTATGCAAAAGAAGCGCAGAGCAGATTTCGTATCGCCGAATTGCTTGATGCTCGTTTAGTTCATACGGCATCCATTTATCGAGCTTTTTTGTTTTTCCAATTAAGCCAAAATGTCGAACAACTGTTGAATGTTCAACATTGAGTTCTTGTGCCACCCCTCGAGTTGTTTTACGTGGTACCGCTTCAATAATAGTACTTAAATCATTATTTTCTATAGCCGAAGGACGGCCACGACCCTCCTCCTCATCAAAGCTTTCGTTTCCATTACGAAATTTTGAGAACCGGTGCTGAGGTGTACATTCACTAATTGTCTCTTCTCCAAAAATAAATTTGATATTTCGAGCAGTTTCTATTACTTTACGTTCCAATTTAAACTCATACAACAAAATCACGAGAATTTACTTTTTTTCATGACTAATTTAAGAGGTTATATCCAACAATACTAAAGAATGAAAACAATAGACATAAACTGAAATCAGTAGTGCTAATTTCATTGTTTACAATGATGTATAACAAAAGATAACGGTAACTAGAAAAATAGTCGCCAAACTTAAAATGATAAAAACCCCAATTATTTTTTCATCAACCTAATATATATATATATATATATATATATATATATATATATATATATATATATATATATATATATATATGTATAATTATATATATATATATATATATATATATATATATATATATATATATATATATATAAATGCAAGATTTATGCATATTGTACGATAATTTGAATTGATCTCAATAAAATTAATATCATGATGCAGCAATCTTAAGCGGATCTCTATAAATAAATTTCATATTAAAAGACAATATTCTGTGTCGAAACGTCCCGTTATTAAAAGAGAGTACGAAGCGTCGCTGTTTCGCTTAAACTGTACACACCATACTTTCAGTTTCATTATTTTCGATGTTCTTTCTGGTCTACGTTTTCGTAAAATTCGAATTATTAAATTAGTCAGCATTATAAATATTGCATTTTTGAGTTTGTTGCTTACGATGAAAAAAAAAGAAAAACGATATTCCTTTACAGTTGGGTCTGAAATACTCTTATGCGATTTAATAAGCCAGAAAACATTATTAAAAATACATTATTGTAAGATGCTCGAGATGTTCTTTCTTAATATATTCCAATATTAAATTTAACTAGAGGAAAGAACAATCTTCAAGTCGTTAAGAATTATGTCGGCAACTCCTACAAATCTTCTTCAATAATATGAAACGTGCACATTTATTTTATATTTACTTAATATTAAAATGTATAAAATTTAGTATTGATTCACTAATTTTTCATTGAATTCTTTCATTCATAACAAATAAAAACTGCTCTTATTATATTTATTTATTAGACTTGGAGCACTCCTTTGTATATTTTAAAGTTAAATGTACATATCAGTTTTTTTTGTTACTGTTTATTTATTTGTATATATATATATATATATATATATATATAACTCAATAATTAAACAAATTTGTAGTATATTCATATTAATTCAAACAATTATTTTAAAGAATTCACATTAACGTATAGTAATTATTCAATACCCCTATCTTGTTGTAATCAGTATAACAAATATTTTTTCATTTTAATTCCTTATTTAGATTTAAAGTAGATTTAACTTATTACTTGAAGATCCCAATAAATATACGAAATGATCATACGGACTTCTTTCTATCTTACATTTTCCAAAAATATTAAGAAAATATTTTATAAATAATTAATTTTATTCGATATAAGGCGCTTACTTCAATTTAATACTTCCATATCACTTTTACATCTACTTTATTTTCAAGCAGGGATATATTTTATAGAGAAAGAAAGGCAGGAAAAGTTGAAATCATGAATGACAGCATACACTCGAACTCATATGCACTACTAATATATAAAGTTAAATAATAACATCAACAAAAGGAATAGAATGTGTGATATATATATATATATATATATATATATATATATATATATATATATATCTACTTCATTTCAAATGATATGAAACTATTTTGGCATACAAAGAATATTTTCCATTGAAGTATATGTAAAATATTTTATATATGTATATATATATATATATATATATATATATATATATATATATATCCCGTTTTCAAAGTCAAAGTGAATATCGAAAATATTAAACTTTCTTGTTGTTAGAGGAGTTCATTTTATCCTAACACTGTCTTGCCTAACACAATTCGAACTAAGAGTTTTGATGTAAAATACAACTTGGATGTAGTTTAAATACAAACTTATTTTATACATCAAACTAAACTTGTTATTATTGATCTTATGTGTATGTTAATTGATTATATATATATATATATGTATATATATATGTATGTATATATATATATATATACACACACATATGCATATATATGTGTATGTATATATATATATATATATATATATACATATGTGCGGGTATGTGCGAGTTTGAATTTGTAATATTATTATATTTTTCATATTAATATAAAAAACATAGAAAAAAATATGATATATAAATATTCACATCAAAAATAGATTATCTTCACTTAAATATTGTTTAATACAGAAAAATATATTTCTATTATTATTTTAAGTATTTAATACATTCATTAATGTGTGAAATTTCATTTCTTATTAAATATTTTGAGAGATAATCACTTAAATGTAAGAATAACAATATATTCTATGAAATATATATATATATATATATAGAGAGAGAGAGAGAGAGAGAGAGTAGTATTTTGTACTATCTTACTAATTATTTTTTATTTCTTATTATTTTAATATTCCTAACATATTTATAATATATTTACTCATCTTATACTTTTAAATCAATCAATATTTTAATTATTTATCTGTTAGAAACAAAAAAATAGTTTATAATATTTTATCTATTTCAAAACTATTATATTAGATTGGTAGGAAAATAATTGCGTTTTTTGTTTTCTGCATGCCAGCCTTAATTTTTTTTCAAGTATCAATTCATCTTGTGCTTGGTTTTGTTATTAATTTTGCTTCAAATTGGGCTATTGAATTAAAGATGGAAAAGAAGCAAATAAGAGTAAAATTTTTATGAGGTAAAGACGGGTGGTAAAGCAGCAGAAGCGGCTTGTAAACTAAACGATGCTTTCAGTGTGGGTGTTGTTAAAGAACGTACGGATCAATGGTGGCTCCAAAAATTTCGTGCTGAGAGCATTGAAGATGAAGAAGGTCGCTGGCATCATTCTTCAGTTCATAATGACCAACTGGAGGCGTTAGTTGAATCAGAACCACGCGCAATTATTCGAGAGCTTGCACAAAAGTTAGGCGTTAGTCATTAGACCACTTCAAACAGCTAAGAAAATCAAAAAAGCTGCAAGTGTATATGAATTTGAACGTCATAATCCGCAATTTTTTTTCTACCAACGTAATAATATTTTTTATTCGTAGGAAAACGAATTATGTTAGTTTCAAATACATCCTGCAATTCCATTATACTATTTTTTTAAAAAAAATTAATGATCACTTTCTAGGCGTTTCCATTAAATCGATTCTCGTACTTGTTTAACATAATCGAGATACAGAACGAAACTTTTAAATGTTATTGAACTTTACAAACGCCACAATTAATAACGCAGCGTGTTAGATTAATTAAACGTCTGTCAAGTGAAATGATTTCAGTTTCTAATTGCAATAACAGTACGATTGGAATGAAAACATCAATCAAACATAATACACTGTACACTCTTCGACGATCATTGTTAATTGGATGTTCATTTCGCAGTGTCAATTTTGTACGCGTAATGAAAAGTGAAACAAACTGATAAATATTTTATGACAGATCCATTACGATTCGCTTAAAAATATATTAGGTCTCTTCGTTGTCAACTTCGTTCGGTATTTATGGAACTCAATACACGCATACATTTTATAAATAATATAACAATAATAACTATATTTACTTAAAAATGTTTCAGAAATGTATCTCGCTCGTTTATTTCACACTGAATTATTTACCTGTTTTATAATTTTTTGAAGCTCTTATAAATAGAATTCTATTTATTGATTTCTTTAAACTTATTTTCGATGACACAAAGCATAAATATATTTTATTTTTTTTACACTTAGATAAATTCTACATGGATTATATATATATATTTATATATATACAGGTAGCACAAATTATAATTTACAATACCTTTAAATAAAAACACATATGACTTACTTCGTTATCCGTTTAAATTACAATAAAGCCATGAATCTAAAGTTCAAAACCTACAAAACGGTTAATCTTAAATATAAAACAGCTAATATTTAGTAAAAGAACGGGACTCCATTTTGAAAACAATTAAGCTATCCCAAAGATACAGTCATCAATAAATCAAAAAAAATGGCATAAATGTAACGAATTTGATATCAATTGAAAGCAATTTGCTATACAAATGTAATTTAATTAATTATGTCATTTAATTAATTTGTTTTTTTAATTAGATGTAAATAGATTATTGAATTCATGAGAAAGTGAGCAAATATATAGAATTATTCGCCGTTTCTTCGTTTCATTTGTATCGAAATGTTTATTGCACTTTTAACAAACCTATTTTACTTTCAACTAATTTATTGCCATGATGCATAATACTTAATTTTTATTTATCTCTTCATTTACACTAATTATTTGTGTAAACCAATTATTTTTTCTGTTGAGTGATACTTCTGTTTGAGTATTTCTAAAGCTTCACAACATCAATCTCTTTTGAAATACCTATTTTCGTCCATTGATAACATTTTATATTTAAATAAATATTTTCATGACTATACTCATTTAAATATTATTTTTTATTACATGACTACAATAAATACAAGGTAATTGAAGAAGCATATATATATATATATATATATATATATATATATATATATATATATATATATATGTATATGTATGTATATATCTTTGTGTGTGTTGTATATACTGAACTTTTCCATCAAATAATTTGTACCTAACCAGTCTAAAATTGAAATGAAAATTTAAACTGAGATTAAAATGCCATAGTAAAACATTTACGAATGTTTATCAACAAAAAAAAATGTAATAAGAGCCGGAGCGAAAATCTGCGCAGCCAGTGTACTTTTTCGGAGGGTAGTCTGCACAATTAATTTCAGCCGACCTTCACGAGCATTCGTTGCGCAATGAACGCTCGAGACTAGCAATACACAAGCGAATTTCTAGGACGACCGACTTTAAATAAAATTTTATTCGTTCCCTTTGAGGGTTGCGACAAGAAACATGATTTACAACAGTGAAAAATTCGCTGTAACCGCGGATACGAAATACTTTTAATATCGTACGAAGGATGCACATTTTTCATTCATTTTTTTGTGACTATATAAGAGTAATTATTACAATCGCATGTACATTGTCGTTTTAAACATATATATATAGAGAGAGAGAGAGAGAAAGAAAGAGCGAGAGAGAGAAAGAGAGAACGAGGGAGGGAGCTTTAAAATAAGATCGAAATGTTTTAAACTAATAAATTTTATTTTTACACATAAATAATTTTTAATATTTGATTCATTTTTATTCATAATAGTTATCTTTGATTTCGAAGTAGCTTTAAATTGAAATGAAAAAGTTATATGTAACATATATAAAATTTAATCATATATAAGTGCAATCATAAGTAGATTAAATTTTTGCAGAATATATATATATATATATTTCTATTCAACATACATTATCTTTAAAAAAAATCATTTTATTTATTTTTTTATGCATCACAACCGAAAACTATAACTTGAATTGACTTTAAGTTACTACTATATATATTATAAGATATAATGGTAATTTTTATTTGATCATTGTGTTCTTTTTCAGGATCTTATCAAATTTACATTCATTGCAATTAATCGAACCTGGGACATTCAGAGATCTAATCAGTTTGAGAACAATGTAAGTCAGAACATGTATTGATAATTACTTGATTTAATTCTGATTCCGTCCGTATGCAATGTTTTAACTGATTTATTTTTAATTTTTTACTCTAAATAATGTTCATTTGTATATTTATATTTAACAGTTATGTGTACTTAGATAAATAATCATACTTTGAAAAAAATACAAAAGATAATCAAATTTGTAAGTTAATTAAGTTTACTATTATTTATTTTATAACAAAATTGTATTCAGATAAATTATAATAAAATTTCCAACACTTTACAAGACTAGACATATGCATTGACAGCAACTAATGTAATCTAGGTTTAATGCTAATATAAAAATTTGCTACATAAAACAGGAATATTTACTTTTTAATAAAGCTGTTTAGTTAATTGCAGTTTAAGTTCATGTTGGCAACGTCGGTCATTAGCGCTCGTTTACATTAACCCCTTAGTACAAATTAATACATAAGGTACACAAAATTGGATGAACAGTCAATTAAAATCGACACCGAGATTATCTAATAGTACAGAAAGGAAAATATTTTTTTAACGATTCGATAGGAATTCTATTATAACTTCTTTGGTACATCAAATAAATACTTAAAACTATATAAAAATTTATTGTAGTCATAGCAACGATACACACACACTCTGATATAGTTTTTACAGTTGTTGTTGATTACTTACTTGCTTTTATTTTTCTGTGTGTAATATAAGTTATTAATGTGTATTAATTACGTGTACTTCCCTGTGTTTACTTTTATCATAAATAAAAGTAAACACAGGGAATAATGAATATTTTGGTATGAATTTATTATCTAAGTATATAATAGATATTTTAGAATATACATACATACATATATATATATATATATATATATATATATATACACGTATAGAAATATAAAGTATTTTAATTTTGAATCGTGGCTGAATGTGTGCATGGTGGTACTATAAATACACAATTTTTCTGTTATACAAATGTTTTCCATTTCAGATATATATCGTATTGCCCAGAACTCATTCACTTAGATGGATTATTTGACAGCGTCAAATCGCCGGGTTTTTTATCGTTGTAAGTATACAAAAATATATAAATTGAATTTCCAAAACACTGCGCATGAATCAACATACACAAACACACACCCACACAAACATACATATTTATATATATATATATATATATATATATATATATATATATATATATATATACACATATATAGATATACCCGAACAGCATCCCTATTTTAATGTGAAAAGCATATTTTTATAAGAAATATGCCTTTTGAATAAACGTCAATAAATATTGAATATCAAACGAAGGAAACATGTCTATAATGTCAGTTCATTTCTAAATAGAGATGGTTGATTTTCATTCAATAATTACTTTCTATTAACGAAACATTAAGTAACATTTAAATAAATATCTGGATGTATTCCCTTAGAAGAGTGGTTCCCAATCTGTAGTCCGCAGACCCCCAGGGATCCGCACGAAATTAACTTTTGCAAACAAATGTCTTACATAATGAACAGCCTTTAGGAAATACAACTGGCTGTACAAACAGGGAAACACAATCCTCTCCAAAGGGGTGCGCGGCATATTTCAGATTAATATAAGGGTCATCTGCATTCAAAAGATTGGGAATTGCTGCTTTAGAAGTTTAAACTTAAAATAAACACAGTTGCGTTTAATGTTTTCGAAAGTTCTCATACTTGTCTTAAATGCATGTCTGATTTAAATAATAATTTCGGAAGAAAATGGTATTGTTAATTAAAGTTTAAAATCTCATATGATTTTATATTAATGTAAAATAAATAACAGCACACAAGTGTATTTTTTTATTACAAAATGTTATTTTATATTAGTCTACTATTCAAATGTCATTTATATGAATAATAATCTTCTTAATGAACACTTCTTTTGTTTGAATGTCATTATATATATATATATATATATATATATATATATATATATATATATATGTACTTCACGTTTTCAAAAAAAGGAACGAATTCGTATGAAATATTATCTCCTGAATAAACAAAATGGAAAAAGTAAATATTTTTCTACATTTTTCATGTCGTTTTCATGAAAACAACATGTAGATTATACTAATTGTCGCTCCCCTTCATTTATTTGATTATATTTAACAAACAATGTATTTTTCATTGTACATGAAAATACATTATTTAGGACACATTTGAACTTCCTTACTCGTTTCCACGGATGTGTTGTTTCGTTCTCTTTATGTTCGACTCTGTACAGTAATCACAAATATTAATTCTGTGTAATTTGATAGCTTTCATTAAATTGTACATCAAAGACTTTCTTCAAAAAACATAACGAGAATGTGACAGTCCGTAGTGTTTAACCATTATATATTAATTTATTATTAATAGAATCTCTCTTGGGAAAATTACATTTTTTCTTCTTTTTGAGAGAAATCAGTGCTTAGTATATTATATAAATATTATAAATCTGATATTATATATATATATATATATATATATATATATATATATATATATATATATACATAAAATATCAAAGAATATATTTCACCTTAGCCTTTGTGACTGAATTCATTTTCACCAATAGATTAATATTTCAATTATTATAATCACCTAAATCAACACAATATATAATAGATTATTGATATATATATATATATATATATATATATATATATATATATATATATATATACACATGTATATATGTATGTATTAACTATTGGCTATTTTAATGCTCATATGCTTATTTCAATACTAATACCATGATCATATTTTCTATGCCTGCACTGTGAAAATTGTCATCTAAATGCACAATGTTTTAAGATATAAAAAATCTATTGCTCAACATTTCATATTGTTTGAGACGTTAATTAATTTATAAAAACTTCTACTTTTCTTTACTAAATAAACACACTTAGTTTGAAAATAATTATCAATTTGTTTGTTTATATATTATTAATTGTTTTATAAATTGCAGATATTTTTTAATATTATTTACACATATGATAAAAAATTAAAATGAGAATTATATATATATATATATATATATATATATATATAAAATATTATATTTGATTTAATTCATAATGATTTAAATATCTTTTGCAAAACTGTTCCATTCTGTGTTTTTGTTCTTGTATAATTATTTCATCCTCTCGAGAAATTCATCCCTATCCTATATTGTTTATGTTATTTGTAACGTAGCGCCGTTAATCGCAACAATAACCGTACATATACACATAAATTAACGTATAATATTATTTTGCATGCCAATTAAATAACATTTTACATTATACACAATAGGGCTGTATGTATTTAATTTTGTATTCTGATTTTATACAGAATTAGTTTAAAATATGTTTAAGCAGATCGTACGCAGACTTTTCTTATCGATTTTTTTATTCCATAGAATTTTCATTCAATAAACGTTAGGTAATCATTTTCTCCTCACCATATTAACAATTTATTAACTTAGATTAAATGTCACAAATAAAGAAATGTCTTCACTCAACGGGCCACAAACAAAATTTCAAAATTAAATGTGATAAAAAAATAATTTTTGATCGTTGCTTATGCGCTTTTTGATCGCGGTGCCCAATCATTCTCAGAGCGCTGAGATACGGAAATATCTGAAAAATGGGTTTTTCTATGCCTTAGAGTTCTGGGGACGATGGCATCACGATCAAGAAGTGTATGAGTAAACATTTATTTATTTTGAAAGTTTTTGAAAAAATAATGTTTTTTTTTATTTGCAGAGGGAGAAAATATTTCATTTGTGAAAACGAATTTAGTACCAGTACTGATTCTCGAACTGTATTTAATTAACTGTTTGAAAAATAATCTGAAACTAAACTAAGTTTTGAAAATGTTCTGTTCTTATTATGTTTAAAACACATATTATTTTAAAATATAGTCCTTTTAATAAAAATATAATAAAATTCCCCGAATAGAAATAAAAATCGACTTTCACACGGATGTTGCATAAAACGAATCCTTTTAACTACAAAAAGTTATAAAAATATCATACTGTGTTATCTTTTTTACATGCATTATTAAAGAGCGTACATTTTATTAAAAAAAGAATTAAAAAAATAATTTTATACATACTGCACTGTATATATTAAAATGTATATCCGACTAATGCTAAAATCATATTTTTATTTTGAAAAAACACATTTTCTGAAACAAATATTTACATGTTTCATATAGGCATTGTTAACATTTTAAAAATCTACTAGTATTTTTTCAACATTATTGTTTTGAAGTTGTTATTTTTATTAATTTTTAGTTGTAATTTTTATCTATCATATTTTTATTTTGAAAAAACACATTTTCTGAAACTCAAATATTTACATGTTTCATATAGGCATTGTCAAGTTTTTAAAAATCTACTAGTACTTTTTCAACATTATTGTTTTGAAGTTATAATTTTTATTTAAATATTACTAGGTTTCATTTTGTTTTAAAAAAGTGTATTATTTTTGGCTCCACTGTATTTCAGCTTATTTGAATATTCCATGTTAAATGTAACTTAATGATAACAGTAAATAATTAAATGAACAGATCAATAAGAGACGATGATCCAAATGTATATTATGGTATTTATACATGCACAAATTAAATAAAACCTATATTAAGTCACATGAAATAAAGACGTGTTTGTAAGGGCATCGACACTGAATTGTGTCAAAATACAAATTTCCGTTATGTATGAAGATTTTATCACTGAATCAAACGATCGCATCATTTTTAATCGATTTTAGATATGTTTTTATGTAAAAGATGATGTGTTCATAAAAATGTACGTACATAATTGAATACTTAATTTCGATACCACATTTTTCCAAGTAATGTTTATGCATGATGGACATAAAAATAGCTGCTCGCGAATTGTATTTTATCATGCAACGTTTTAGAGAAAATATTTACAAGATATTTAAAGGGATTTTAAAATTTTTAACGAGCGGGTTTTAGAAACAGTTACTTTTATGAATAGGATCTATTCTTGAAAATATTAATGTTTATTTCATTTCAGGCGTGTAATGCATAGCGGACTCCAGACAATTCCTGATTTGTCACCGTTACATGTCAACCAGAGAATAATACATATGATGTGAGTAATTTCAACTTTATTTATTTATTAATCAGATCAGGACTTGAAGGCCTGTGACCTTTTTCCCATTAATAAATGTTCTGTTTACATAAAAGTACATTTTATAAATAATATGGCGTTTGATGACAATATTTATCTAACTAGCTAGTTTATTAATATTTAATTTATATCTAGATCCTAATTTCAATATAATTTCCTGTTTTTTTCTTACAAATATTTTTATCTTAGTATAAATAGGATTTTATATTAGTGTCTTTCAAAAAAAATGTGATTACTGTTTTTATGTTCAATAAAGTATAGATAGATGATACATAATGTAGTGGAAAATATTCAAAAAATATAAAAAACGAATGTGTACAACAAAAGTTTAGCACACACACATACACACATATGCATATATATATATATATATATATATATATATATATATATGTATGTATGCATAGTCATGTACAGAATTGTTTGACTTCCGTTACTTGTTAAAGGAAAGGGTGTACGTGTAGATCTCACGGGGGTTACAGTTATATGATTATTCGACATGAAAGGAAATTCTGTCTATATGATCTAGTCATGTGGGCACAAATGACTCGTGCTCTTTAAATATTAAAAGTTCAATTCAATTAAATGTTAGATTGTATATGTCGACTGTGCACATAGGTATGCTGTTAGCACTCGTGCCGTGTGTCAATATTGGTTTTCGTTGAAAAATTGATAACAGTAAACATTAATATCATGTTGTCGTTGAGCGCATTATAATTACAGTTTGAATTATACGATTGTTATTTGAGCGCGAATCGGCATTGAATTCGTTACGAGTCCGAAGCTTTTTTTTTTGTTAGTCATTTGCCGAAAAACAATATTTGATGTATGGGAATTAATAGTGATTTTTTTTTACTTTATAATACAGCGCGGGATGTCAATTCGAATAAGCGGAAAAGAACTCTAAGAACTTTTTTTCTATTTAATATCATTTTTTTATTTTATATCCATATTGATGATTGATGTTTAAAATTGATATCGATAAAATTTATAAATTGAGAAATAGAATCCAAATTTTAACTTAATATAACTTACATCAATTATTAGAATATAATGTACGCGAATACACTCACATATATATATATATATATATATATATATATATATATATATATATATATATATACACTCTAGAACAGAATAGAAATATTCTATGCTCATTCCAACTCGTTATTAAAACATTATTTCAATTTACCTACGTGGGATGTTTAAAACTTAATTACATTAGTTTGTACGCACCTACAGCTTAGAATTCAGCCTTACCTGGTCGTATGAATGTAAAATACGCAATGCCAAATATTCAACCAAGGAACGAATATCTTGACGTCATTTCGTGTAGAAAACGCGTTGACACGTAGGTGACACTGAATAATTCAGTAAATTTCAACGAACGTGTGACGACCAAACGTATTTTGTGAAGAAAACGCACAGTTCGGAACAACCATTCAATGGCAACGTCGTTTAAAATACGTATATAAAGTTATAAAAGAAAAACTGTATCAAAGTTTCAATTCATTCATTGTACGTTCATTGTAATCACTGAATGTTTTTTTTAAATTTTAAGTTAAACGATGATTTAATAGTTTGTATGATACTGACTATTTCTAGAAATTATTAAATAAAAATATAGTTGAAAAAATATAGAGAATTTGTTAAAAAAAATATAAAATTTCCCGAAACACTAAACGTGTTTTCAAGAATTTGAAAATCAAAACATACTAATTATAAAATCGCACTATATATATATATATATTTCGATTACAAGTTTTTCATCATCAAAGTGTCAAGGTATAAAAAATCCGATTTTTCAACAATTAAAATGAACAATAATAATTATTGAATAGTTTTGAGCACAATAAAGTTTTGGATCTGTGAAGAGGAATAAAAAAAAATCATTATTGAAACTTGTGAAAATACAATTTTCGGTTTTAAAGAATTTTTACAAGATTAATGAATTCCAATAGAGATTATCGAATACTACACGTACTGATTAAAATAGTACTGATAACAGAAAAGGAAAAAAAACAATTTTGTTTTTGTCAAGTTTTGAAAGGAGTTCAAAAGTTCAAACCGTAGTATATTTTTTAATAACATGTAATTCGTCTTTATTTCGATTGTTTGTTATTATTCTCAAATGAAAAAAATAATTATAGACTCTTAAACATGCCAATAAATATATTTTTTAATATTATCCACAACACGACATGCTTGTAAATAAGTCTATATCTAGGAAGTGTTTACAAAATATTTCTATGAAAGGATAAATCAAACGACGAAATGTTAATAAAACGGCAATAAATTCGGATGAAACAAATATCACGTGACGCGAAGACGTAAACGGATCCGTCGAAACGACGGATAAGACGTCAAGAATCGATAGCAGTTCTTGATAAGAACGTCACGACGAATTATATTAGGTCATGTGTATTATATTTCAGGTCATTGTCACATTTGTACGCTCATCTTATCTGTTTGTAAACGACGTACAAACAAATTAGCTCGACCGAAATGGGTCCTGAGAAATTTTTGAACTCTCGGTTTTTCATTAAACAAACACACAATTATCATTTCTAATCTACATCTTGCACATGCCATGTTTTCGTTATATTTTTGAGCGTCGTCTATTAAACGATGACATTATCTTACTTTAAATAGATCAAAGGTATTTACTTATAAATGATAATTGGTATACAGCTGTACAAACACATATTCGTACATTTAATTATAACTTTTTTATTCCTAATTCAAAATTTAAAAAAACAACACATTTTTTATTTTATTATTAAATTCATTCTTCCTCTTCGACGGCGCTACAGCCCGAATCGATCCTTGACCTCGTCAATGTTCTGCCTCCAGACATCCCTCTTCCTGGCAGTCCTTCTCCAGCTCCTTACTCGCAACAGTTCCACTGCAGTGGTCATTTACCGTTAAATTCATCCAGTGTCCGAGGCCTCTTTAGAGGTTTAGTAACGTTTATTGTTTTACGAGGTAGGGTTGTTAACCCCACGCCCAACCCCCTTTTCGGAGGACCATTCTCCTGCTCTCGCTAGCCCTGACCCCTCTCACCATCGGGGATACCTGATCTTGAGTGAATTTATTCAGGTTACCAGAGTTAATCACTTGGAAGTAAAAGTTAAAATTGGGTAAGAGAGGTTATGCGACGCTAGTGCCGGCATCGTGTGATACGCATGCAATACTCCATTTTAACCCCTATTAAATTTATTAGTAATATATATATATATATATATATATATATATATATATATATATATAAATATATATATATATACATATATATATATACAGGACTTGAACGTATGGCCTCCACGTCATCTCACGACCTTTTTCGATCTTTGATTTCTTTTCCTTTTCTTTCCTTCCATCCTTCTTTTCAGGCCCCAGCGCGGGAGGGGGTAGGGTAGGTAGGTCGTGTATTTTTTTTAAGTATAAGAATTGATTGCATTTAATAAACAGTGGAAGATGATGAAACCTTCATGAACACACTTCTATAAAATAATATGTATCTTCATCATTACTAGATTGTTATTTCAAAATACTATTTTTGTTCAATCAAACGCATTAATTTTTTTTGTAACTTTCGATTCTAACATCTATTTTAAATTAAATAATAACGATGGAACATAAATATGGATATGGATGGAATGTATGGATGAAATATAAACATTCTTCTTATCGATAAGGTTTTAAAAAAATCCAATTTCAGTAATATTTAATTATAATTAATCAAAAACAATGAGATGGAAATGTTAAAATACGGTTATTTTAACATTTATGGTCTCATGGTGGATAATTATCCGCCTGTAAACCATCATCAGCATCTATGACAGATTCAAGAGTCATCCATTATCATATCTGTATTTTTTTTAAAGTGAACACTCATCGTTATAATTTCTTATTTATCTATAACGTGTGGTCATATATTGGATATAAAATACATTTGATATTCTATTATTGAGAAGTTTTAGATGTTAAACAATTAATAATTAAAATAGTTCTTTAATTTGAAACTATTTATTTTACAGAGATTTGGAAGGGAACAAAATTACAGACATTCCTTCGAACTCAATACGTATTAAGGCCAAACAAATGTAAGTATACCGAAATGATTTCTGAACATGATTAAATGTCAATAATAATAATATGTCCATTTTTCAGAATTCTAAATTACAACATGATTACTGCAGTACAAGCGTTCGCTTTCAATCAGTCAGAGATTGAAACTTTGTAAGTATCGACACACTTTAGTGGATATAAAGTTAAATTATTATCTTGTTCGATCGATTATATTTTTATTTGGATGTTTTCTATCACTAGAGAAGTAAAATTAATTTATACTTTTGTACGACAAACAAAAAAAATAATAATTTAAATGGAAAATTAACAGTGATTGTCCTTTTTTTTAATAATCTGATTTGAAATTTTTATCGACGAACGAAATTAAAATCGATATTTATTTGTTTTAGGAGTCTGAAAGGAAATAAACTACTTACATATTTGCATGAAGATGCATTCAGTGGACTTGTTAATGTTCGTGAACTGTAAGTGTTTGTTTAATACAATTCTCTATTTTAATATTATTTTAAATCAATATGAGTATATTTGTTCACTAAATGATACTGAACATTTAAAAAACAGAAATGCTCCTTTATAATAAAATATTTTCTATGTAACTGTCTCAATCCAAATTTCTGCCGCCTGTTTTAAAAATTTTTAAACACAACTTCATTTTATATTCACAGAAACATCAAATAGGATTATCTAACATTCTTAAAAACTATTTTTTTTAAAAAAAAGGACCTAAACATATGTCTCTTTCGTTTTTTTTTTTTTTAATAGATCACATATTCTTCTACAGATATTAACTTATTGTTCAGATACATGTTCTGCCAGAATTGGAAAGGTTAAAATAACGAAGTATACAAAATAAAAATGAGAATAATCGTAAATTTTATTAATAAATACAAACATTTTTTTTTAATTTTCAGTAAACAATTTTTAAATCATTTCATAATTTTTAAATGTTCATTATTGCTGGTAATGAATTATATTTTTTCATTACTAAAGAGATATTAAATAGTACAACTCATATTTGATTTATAAAACAATAATGTCTTGAACAAAAAGATTTATTTAATTTCTATTAAAATACTAACTAAATGAACTGTAATTATATTTCATTTTGGAACCGTACAATTTGACGCATTGAGCACTGCCAATGCAAAGTTTCAATAATTTAAAAACTGCCCATAGAACTTTGATTACAATAGATAAAAGGCGTGTGAAGGCCGGCACAAAAATCAAAATAAACTTGGAAAGGAACAATATGATTGATGTAAGAAATAACAATAAACATAAAATCTATTTTTGTAGATGTAAAAGTCATTTTATCGTTTAGCTTGTTTTTTTTTCTAATTTAACAAACACATTTGCTGCACAAAAAATAAATTATCTTTCCATTTTACTAATTTTTTATATTTATGAGGTATAATATATTTATTATATTGTGTCAAAGTTCTCTTGAAATTTATCGAGAGATATGAAAATCAGATATTATCCTAATAATTGATTCTTTTCAATTTTATATAAAAAATACAGAAAACACTAGTGTACACCTTGATTTTAAGAGCGGCCAATCGTCTGGTGTTCGGTGCGTTAATAAAAAAATACATAATGAACTATTTTTGATCAATAATCATTGACGATATTGAAATTAAATAAATCATTTTAATCTTAAATACAAACGCAATTGGTCTTTTTCTAGAAAAAATATATTGTTAAGTTCAATGGAAAAATAAACAAATACAAAATATCGATTCAATAAATTCCAAGGTTCAATTATAATAAGACACTTTTAATTAGGACCATTATTTTTTTCCCTTTAATTGAATTAAGCATGAAATATCTGCTGTAGAAATCAAAAAAAAAATTTTTCTTGATACTTTTTTTCCTCTAACATTTTTTTTTCTTATTTCAAAATAGTCCTTTTTATTTAAAGTACATAGCTTATAATAGTACATAGTTAATTAACAACAAAATAACATTTAAAAGGCATATATTTTCATTGTTTTACAATGAAGAAAAATAAGATATATATATATATATATATATATATATATATATATATATATAAAATATTTGAACTAAATACACAAAATATATGTGAATAAAATATATTTGTTAAATTTTCAACATTTAACTAATATAAACTTAATAATATATATAAAAGCTAACAGTTTTTTTTTTTAATTTTATCAGCAAATATTATATTTTCCTTTTTTCGATTGATCAAAATGTACAAAATTTACATAAGTACATTAAAGCTAATCTACTAAATTGCTTTGATGTCCGTCGATCATTCCAATCCAGTGGCGCACACAGAGGGGAAGCCAAGAGGCTCTGGCACCCCCCAAATATCTTATATACACAGACATACATCTCGTATCACTCCCCTATGTTTTCACAAAGAGATGAATGTAACCACGACTGAAGTAATTCAAGAGCTTTGTAAAAAGGAAAGAAAACTGGATTTTATTCTTTAAATAAATTTTGTATAATCACCTAATGAATTTTATTGAATTCATATTAAAAAGAAATATCCATTCAATTCGCCCTCAACCCAGATTAAATCTAGGGTGCGCCACTGTGTCAATCCATGAATATTCCAGCGCACTATTTTTTTTATAATTCGGGACATTGCGTTGATAATCATTTGATGGCTCGTTAACTGTTAAACAATCAAAATTTTACTGCAACTGGATTGATATATTTTTTTAATTATTATTGTTATTAACTACATTAATGTACTATCTAGGAACGTGCCTTATTTATATCACTATTTTTTTCAATATATAAATGATAACATATAATACAAATTGATATATTATGAATTTTTCAAAAATGTATTCAAAGAAATGTATTGGTTTCTAACTTTTCTCATATTTATGTACATTTTCATCTTATAAAAGTCAATAATAAAAGATTATAAAGAAAAAAAGACCGATTGTCGTTATGTTGCATGGAGTGCTAGGTGTCTAAATGTGATTGTTACATGTATGAAAGCGCACAGTTAGTTTCTGCATTCAGGGACGTGAGTGACACGAGTATAAATGCATTGCCGTGGCACGGACTATCAGGATTGGAGGTGTTACGTATCCGAGAGACACCAACCCTCAAAGTGATTCCTAGTGTTTATAACTTTAAGGTAAGTCTTTTCTCTCATCTATGATTTCATTATTATAAGTTAAGTCTGACTGAAGTGCTATTTTTGGAATAAAATTTAAAATACATATAATCACAAAAGACTTTCAATTTTTTCGCATAGAGGAAAATTGTAAAATATTTTTTCACTTATTATAAAGTAGTCAACCTTTAACCTATAGGTCACATTCAACTCATCAAGCCTTATTATAAATTACCTGGCATAAAGATATGAATTCGATTAATTTTAACTTTATAACACTGTTTTTTTCTAAAATAGAAATGTTGAAATAGGTTAAAATTCTTCAGGAATTTTATTGTATTCAGTGTTTCAAAAGTTCCTACTAATATGTAGTCAAACGAAATTAATCCAACCAGATATAAATATACCAGAATACTGTGGTATTCTGGTATATTTATTCAATTATATATATTCGATTATAATTCATACAAATGAACTTGTACTCACTGATAAATATGTAACACAAAACATAAATATATGACCAATCGATAATCACGCAAGCCACACATGTAGAGCAAAAATGGCCCACCAATAACTATATTAGTCTCAACGTGTAATAGCAAATAAAATTTCAAATGTTGCACACTAACAGAAACAATTAGCATGACTTATCGAACAGTCTGACTTAGAATTTTCGTTTCAGTGTTTGAATAAAAGAACTTGTAAACAAGATAATATATTTTTTTGTAAACCCGGTTAATTTAATATACTAATATTGTATTTTTTCTATAAAATTCAAGCATATGTATAATATTCTAAATTGAAGGATTAAAGTTACATGTATTACTTATTGTGGTTTTTTTTTATTTTGCATTCCTCAATTTAGTTGACGAAAACAGCTCTCAATCTCCCAGAAAGATCGGTCGTTCTTGTCATAAAGTATATTTAAATTTTGATCATTAAATAAAATAATCGGAATGTATATTTTTTTAAATGTACAATCTAACAAAAATATGATACAAAAGTTGTGAATAAAATAAAAATAACATCAATATTTTTTCAACAGCATCTCAAAGCAGCATGGTTAACACACTCGTTTCATTGTTGTGCATTCAAATTCCCTGCACGTCATGATCCTCTGCGTCATGCAAAACACGAAGCCCATATAGCTCAACAAAAATCGTGTCGTTCGGCGGCAGTGCCGACGGCTAGTCTAGCTGAAAACGGCAACCCTTCCGAACCGTTTGATAATAATTCAGATGCAAATGCGGATACCAAAGAACAGGAGAACTCCTTCCTTTGGATACGTCGGAAACGATGGATTGAAATACCTGAAAGTGTGTTTCACATTCGCCATGGAAAGAATAAAATTACAAACAAAATATCGACGAGTACAGAAAATGTGAATGTACTCATTGAAGAAGGAGTGTTTTCAGGAACTCCTATCGAGTAAGCCTTTTTGAAATTTTGATTTTTTTCTCTCCGTGTTACTGAGAACTTGATGAATATACAGTGAAATTTAAATTGTTTATGTTTATTTTTTTTTTGATTTATTAATAAAACACAATAGAAAAATATTAATGGTACAAGAGTAAATATATATATTTACAATTTCTTGAATATTATTAGTGCACATATATATATATATATATATATATATATATATATATATATATATATATATATATATATATATGTGCAAAACCAGAATTGAAAATATTGTGACAAGTTGGAAAATTATAGTAATTACATAATTAATTAAGTGTTATAAATGTATTTTAATAAATTATCGCGATTTTTTATTTAAAAAACAGCAAAAAAAATAGGTCAATTCAATTTTAATTTTTTTGAAAAAACATATCAACAGAAAAATTATAAATAAAATCAGTTTATGAAATAATATACAATAAATTACATATTATATTCATTTATTTTTCATTTAACGAATATTTATCTGTTAGTCCCGGAACAACTCATTTCGATTATCAAGGATTCCGAGCAGACGCTCCATTTTCTTTCGGAGAATCGCACTCTGACTGGACACATAATTCAGAACGAATGACGAAATTGTTAAAACAAAAGAAACTTAATACTGGACCATCGACACCATTCAGAGGTCATCAGATCGAAAAGATTGCCTCGAAGGATTCTCATAGTATGCATACAGGATCGCGCGGCAATCTAGAAGAGATGTTTGGAGTTTTTCATCAAACTACGGCCGTGTTCAAGAATACTGATACTGTTCTTTGTGGAAATTTGTCTATTCCGTAAGCATACACTTTTCATTATAATTTTAAGATTAAAAATGTATTTAAACATTTTACATTCGTCTTCATTAATGATTACCAGGAAAGCACTTCTCAGCACAAGTTATTTATTCTTTTCCATCCAATTGTATAATTTTCTCTAACTAAAATTGTATTTTCTTATTTTATGCTAAAAGTAATCAATTGATGTTTATCCCTAATACTTCTTTAGTTAGTAAAAAAACGTGTAACAGCACATTGTTCTTTGATTGCTTTCACTATTAACAATTGTATGAAAATCTAGCAAGGGATAAATCAAGTTTGAACATAAATCATATTACATTGGTTGATTACATTATATTACTGAAATTTAATGATGATTTCAATTATTGGAACATTAGTAAAGAATTTTCCATAGATTTTTTTTTTGCTAATAGGAGGGATTGAGTTCGTATCCGAACATATACATATATATGTAAATTATGAACTGATTATAGTTAACAGTATTAATATATTATTATAAAAAAAATAAAATAATTCGCCCCCGGGTGGGCTCGAACCACCAACCTTTCGGTTAACAGCCGAACGCGCTAGCCGATTGCGCCACGGAGGCATGTGTCCGTCCGTTTGTTACACTGGTATATAATCCTGTGAATTGTAATATTGATTTTATACATTTTAAATTACGTTTAAGAAAGTATATTTGCATAATTTTCAAGTAGCAATATTAAAAAAGAGCAAAAATATTTAATCAGACCATTATTACAGGAAATAAAATTTAATTTAAAAATTAATATATTTCATCTATTGAAATAAATAAATTATCCATAGACTTAATATATTGGCACAAGCATTTTTTATCATTTGCAAAAATTACAATAAATATAATTCTCTACCTTGCAAATTTTTTTTGGAAAAAAATAAATGTTAATAGATGTATATTCATAAACGTCTTATTACGTTTTTTTTTCAATTTTTGTTGAAGTATTTTTAATACTTCGTATATTGCTACTTCATTAAATGTGTATATTTTTTTAAAATATAATGCTTTTAGCATAAATATAATGCACACGTATTATATAAGAACTATATATTTTGTAAAATATATTTAATACAAATATTTTATAGATTCTTTTTAATTCCGTTTTTCTCTACGCAAATATACTATTTTCTTATTAAATAATACAGTCTAATTCCAATAAAATATATAAATATATGAATAGTATAAGATATTCTCATAAATTTGTATAAAATACATTTTATCTACATTACAAAAATAGTTGTATTTATAATTCATATATTTTTAAATCTGTTATATTTAATTTTCTTGTCATGCTCCTTTAGGCAAATGTGTTTTTTTGTTGCTAATACAACCGATTTCGAATTTCCGTCATCAGATTGATTATCAAGAGAACGGATAATAATTCTATATAGTGCTGACATAGGCGTACTATCAATCGTAGTAGCAATGAACAAGTATACTTGTCTCAAGGAACTCGATAAGTATATTAAAAAAAATGATAATAATAATTACATCATCCATTTAACATCTTTAAAAAAATGAACTTTTTTTTAAAATGTTTGAGGAAGAATATCCACCTTTATCATCCTTTAATCTAACTGATAAATAATAAAATGAACTCAATCGATTTTAGAGATTACTTTTCCTTTATTAGTTTATAAATAAAATATAAGTTGGAATATAATAAAATAATTTTATATTCATGTACTAAAACTGTATTCCAATATTTATTGTATTTTTTTTAATAAATACTTTTTATTTAAATATTTTCAGTACTTATGACGTGTTGTGCTACCCAGAACCGGATGCATTAAACCCATGCGAAGATATAATGGGTTCACATTGGTTACGTGTAAGCGTATGGATAGTGCTTGTGACCGCAGTTATAGGAAACATGGCAGTTATCGTCGTACTTTTTTCGAATTTCGTCGATGTTACAGTACCAAAATTTCTCATGTGCCATTTAGCTTTCGCAGATCTTTGTATGGGCCTCTACTTGTTATTATTAGCATCGATGGACCTACATTCGATGGATTTTTATTTTAACTTCGCATTCGACTGGCAATACGGTAATGACATATTTGAAAAGATTCGAGAATAGGATTAATTTACATTCGATTGTTTCAGGTCTCGGTTGCCAAGTAGCTGGTTTCTTAACAGTATTTGCGAGCCAGCTCTCGATATTCACTTTAACAATCGTTACTTTAGAACGATGGTTCGCTATCACACATGCTATCTATCTGAATAGGAGAATTAAACTTGGTATGGCTGCTAAAATAATGGCAGTAGGATGGGTGTATAGCATTACGATGGCAGCATTGCCGTTATTTGGTATTAGCAATTATTCTTCGACAAGGTAATTTCTTGAAATACATTCATAAAATACGATATTTTTAAATACATTTAACTAAATACTGGAGCTGACAAAAAAATGAAATGTCCGACTCAAAAATAAAAACAAAAGTATAATATTTCAGTTGAAGGTATTATGAAAATCTAACTTAATAATATGGTACCTAATATCAAATTGTATAGAAAAACATCATTAATGAAAGGACTTATACTCTATTTTAATATAATTAATTTAATTATTATCATATGTTATACATACATATATATATATATATATATATATATATATATATATATATATATGTGTGTGTGTGTGTCGTTGACAAAAGTCTTCGCTGTGTATATATGATTAAACAAATGTAGATCGAAGTCATAAGAAAACTAAAAAATATATTCAAAATTTATTCTAAAACCTTACTTCACACGTACACAATATTTAATTACTAAGAAGTTGGATTACAAGTTTTTATTTCTTGTTTTTTTTAAAAAAAAAAAAATATATAACATTGAATATTTTTTATATTCAACAATAATTTAGCATTAAAAATAATACTTCAATTCTTGTTCAGATTTTAACGATTTCTTTTATTATATCTTGTAAGTCGACGTTTCCTTTACAAAATTCAGACGTGCGCTACTGCTGTATATATATATATATATATAGAGAGAGAGAGAGAGATTCAATTTAGACCCCCACATTAAAGTATTAAAAATAACGCAAAAAATAAAAGTCATGTTATTTTTTTATTTAGTATTTTAGTTCAGTTATATACTAAAATACAATTGAAATAAAATGCTAAATAAAAAATAATATGATTTTTTAATTTTGCGATTTTTTTTAAAACTTTCATGTGGAAACCTAAATTGAATTACCTATATATATATATATGTATATATATATATTTAATTTTCAGTATTTGCTTGCCAATGGAAGCAAGTGAAATCAGCGACATTGCATTTTTGATGACATTATTAGTGATGACGAGTTTAGCATTCGTGATCATCGTGATATGCTACGCACAAATATATTTGAGCCTAGATACAGGCACACGTTGTTCGAGTCCGTCAAGTTCAGGCACTGAAATGACAGTCGCCAAAAAGATGGCACTCCTCGTGTTCACGGATTTCGCGTGCTGGGCCCCGATTGCTTTCTTCAGTGTGACCGCTCTAGCTGGTTTTCCATTGATCGATGTCACAAGATCAAAAATCCTTCTAGTGTTCTTCTACCCGCTCAACTCGTGCGCAAATCCATACCTCTATGCCATCTTAACAGCCCAATATAGAAGAGATTTCTATGCGCTGTTTTCCAAGTAAGTGTGTTCTTGTCTATCTTATTTATTATATTTATAAGAAACATTTACAAAATTTCGAATATCTACTTTTTATTCTAGAAACTCTACTTGTGTATATATATATATATATATATATATATATATATATATATATATATATATATATATATATATATATATATATCACAGGTCCATTAACCAAGTTATTAGTCAAATCAATTAAAATGTTCATATACTTTGAATATTCATTTTAATGCTAATATCTTTTTCATTTTATTATTTGAAAAAATTAAAAAAATAATTACAATAAATTACCAAAATGAATTATGTATGTATATATATATATATATATATATATATAATACCTTTAAAAATTACTACATATTTTTACATTGAAATTAGAACACAATTTTAAATAATTTGTTTAAAATTTTTTCCTTAATACAAAACTTGAAACTCCTTAAAGTCCGTTATTGATCCCCATCCAATTATTACCATACAAAGTTAATCATCAACCCACAAGAATTTCAATTAACTATTGTTCGTCAAAGTTTCAATAAGTTATCTATAAGTTATAATGCTGATGATGGACATGTTCTTAGTGAACATTAAAATAATATTTATATTTTATGTTAATTATTTAATGAATATAGTTTTAAATGAACAATAAAATAGCTTGTATGTAAATAAAATGCTGCCTTATTTATTTACAAAAAAAATAATCATTAGGAACTATAACTATTTTAAGAATTTCATTTACAATAAATTTCACTTTATAAATATAAATATTTATGTATTTATATACTATCGATATTTTCATTAATCAATAATCAGTTTGTTAATATGTGGTATTTTTATTTTTTTTCTTTTCTGCGTTTCACATCTGTATTAAATCATTTTTTTTTGACGGTTATTGTCTGATATTAGCTAATCTGATATGTAATCCTGGCGTGTGTAGTAGAGCCTTGGGATTCGATCCCTTCTATTAAATCATTTTATGCAACTGCTTTTATAATTTTATAACATTATAGGTGCGGCCTGTTTACAAAAAAGGCGCAACAGTATAAATTAGCTTACTCGTTACCAACAACAAACAATTCTAATCCCATTCCGCTCTTGTTGAAAAGTCCAGGAAGCAATGGAAATATCTCACGGAAATCGAGCAAGACAAATAACAACATTAACGAAGTATACGTATAAATCGTATATATTTTATATGTTATTATTAAGTAATAATTATATGATAAAACGACTCAAACGTATTTATCACATGAACGTAAATAACGTTGAATGAAAAGAGATTCATTCTAATTAAACGACACTCGTTTGAAATCACTAGATATTGCGTTGAGACGACATTAAAAAAGATATATTGAAAATTGGAATTTCACTATAGAAGTGAAATATTTTAACATGAAAATATTAAAAAGTACATGAATACCATTAAAACGCCTCACTCACTTGTACCAATTGACGATAGAATGAAAACTATATTTTTTTATTTATTCTACTATATTTAAATGAATATATGAATAGTATTGATTTTTTTATAATGAAAACAAATAATAGTCATTAATTTAAAAAAAGAAAATAGTTAAATATAATTTAATGTACATAGTTTGTTATTGGTTTTTATACAAATTAACTGATAATGTTTTTATTTGCCTTTTTTATCTTTTAGTACTTGTAAATATGTTCCTAACATATATATATATATATATAAGCCAAACTAAATGAGCCTATATTAGTGTTTCTCGATTGAAATCATATTTGACTATGACAACATATTATTTTTTTCTAAACAGAAATCGATCAAAGCATACAACAAAATAAAAAATAAATTTAAAACAATATATAAATGTATTCATGTATTAAAATAGTACCAGCACCTGTTCTCGGCCCGACCGTTGAGAAACACTGGTCTACACGATTTAAAAACGTGAATGTATAGTAAAATCGAATTGAATTCGAGAAATCGGCGAGACATGTGACGGAATGCCAGTGATAATATAAAAAATGTATTTATTAAACGCATCGATGTCACTATATTTGTTAGATTTTAGATATTACCATTATCGTAGAAGGATCGTGAGTTCAACAATAGAATTAAAGTGTAACGATTGATTTTACGTTTATTTATTCTTACTGTGATATATCTGACTACTTACACAAATATACTTATGAATTAAATAACATATTTTCAATATTATTTTAAAAATATATTTTCTTGTTACGAACAGTGCCAAAATACTAGAATGTAAGTGAAAATGTATATGTATTTAATATGTAATTTTAAATGTTACTTTTTTAAAAAAAAAAATAATTTATGACATGAGCCTAATTATATTACAACATACTTGCATAGAATGCATACTATTCTTGCATGAAGTAAAACATGATTATCTTTAATTCATTCATCTCACTTTATAATTATTATATTTTAGTGCAAAGTGCGAATGTTTATTTTATCATTTTCCAATATTTATTATAAACGAAATAATCATATTTCATGAACAAATTATGAGGAGATTAAAACACACACGATATCAATTCCTTTATATAATTGTTTCTATATCGCATTAGTACAATTTCATATACACACACAGTATTCCAAACAAAGTGTTCCATTAATTTGTACAGTTATTCAGGGATGTGAACTGGACCAAAAAGTTGATTTTTTCCCACACTTGTATTGTTATATAGTTCAATGTATTTTATAAAAAGACAATTTGAGCATTTATTTGTAAATCTATTTCATGTTCGGTACTTCCTTGATCGAACTCAAATATTTTTTAAATAAAAGAATAATATATTTTACTAGAACAGTTCATGCTAATTATCTTCGGAAATTTTTAATCGTATCAAAATCAGAAAATATGAGAGCCCAGTCTAATTACTGTATATTATTCTTTTTCATTGTCTTTGCTGTATTAACCATCGAATTATCCTGTTGAAACATATCAAGATAATTTATAATCGACGATAAGCAATTGAAAAAATTGAACAATTATTGTCGGATAATAATTTTGTCACTTCATTTCCATTCCATTTTCGATTTTGTCTCAATCACCAATTATAGGACGTTGTGAATAAACCACAGTCATATTAGGCCGTACACAATTTTTTTCAAATTTTACTCAAATTTCGATAATAATGTTATCATCTCGGTGATCTAATAATTTTTTTCTTATCCAAAAAATACTCTTACCAATTTCTTTCAATGAATATACCGCTTTAGAAACACCCGTCTTTGCAGTTAATGTCCTATAAGAATGATTTACTTTCACGTTTTTTTTTACACTGAATATGAAAATTAAAAAATGACATTTAAACATTATGGATATTGATTTCAACCTCAGCTTACACAAAAGTATCTCAAGCTTTAAAAAAATTAGATCAATATTCTAAAATCACATGGTTTCTCTAAACTCTAATTCTTTTGATCTTTCAAGATGTTTTCTTCCTTATTTTTTTAATAATTTCCAAACGTTTATATTAAAAAGACCTTAAAGCTACTCTTCATATAAAAAGTAAATAAGTTTATAATTTTGTCAATAAAAAAATATAATCATCTAAAACATATTCAAAAAAAAAAACTAATTTCTGTAAAACTTAAAAGGTAGAAAGTGAAAAATGTTAAATTTACTACCTACCTAAATTTTATTACCGAATATTACAAACGAATATAAATACAGTATTTTAAAAACTAGTTATCAACACTGTTGATTTTAAAAATAATGATCAATACTATTAAATCATCTTTCATTTAAAAAATTACATAAATTTTAAATTGGTAATTTTCAATCATGTGATATAGAATCAATTCGACATATTTAAAGTAGCAAAATACTTTTTACACTCCTAGATTGTTTCACTTAATTTATACGAATTAATAATCATTCAGTACATCCAATATAATCTCGATTTCTTTCATAGAAATCAGTGTGTTATAATAAATCAGATACTTTTCCAAAATAGATTGAAATAAAAATATATCTGCAAAAAAACAACGGTTACATATGTTTTTTTTCCATTGTTCATGTAAATTGAAGATTGATATAACTGCAGATATACATACATACATACATACATATATATATATATATATATATATATATATATATATATATATCAATAGATAATAGTTTCGTAATAGTTCACAATTTTTTATACTAAAATTATATTTTTCATCGGGTAAAAATGTTGTTTCAGCTTTCATTTGTGTAAATATTTTATAATCACTGTATATTAGTTCTAAGTAATATTTTTTTATGTAAACATATGTTTGCTTTTAATTTATATTAAAAATAAAATTTTTTTTGAAAACATACGCATCTTTTCTTAAATGAGTGTTTTCTACATTGTACTATTAACTTATTATTCAACTATTTACTACTAACATATCTTAAAAGTTAAATTAATAACAATACGCCCGTCTACGATAAGTCAAATTCGACGACGAGGATTTTCTCTGAGGGGCCGACGAATCAGATCCGTTGACGACAAATTAATCGCAAACTTAATACTTATTTGGTACAAAACAGTAACTATATATATATATATATATATATATTATATATATATATATATATATATATATATATATATATATATATATATATTATATATATATATATATATATATATATATGTCTATGTGTGGAGTTCTATTTATATAATTAAATTCATTTAAAATTATTTATTAATTCTTCAGATAGAATATACTTAAAATTGCGTTGTGTATCACTTGATCAAATCGTTTAATAAAATCTAAAGAGGGGATCTGTTCGAACCTCCATACTGAAACACACGATAAATTCTGAATCAAATGATAGAACTGGAATTCATAACAATATTTCGTCCTAAATCCGTGTAATTTTTATAAAATGTATTGAGATTGCATCCCTTTTTAAAATAATCACTACATCCTCCATAACTTTATGGACATTAATGATCTTAGTTATCGACGCGCCCCTAAACCCCCAATACTCACTCATCTATCCATAACTACATAATGTAATCAAACTAATCAAACGATAATTATTTATCTTACTTCACAATTAAGTCTGGATGACCAGGACTTCCTTCCAGTACTCCGAAACCATCCCTTTATTAAAAAAAAAGGCAACTGACACACTAATACTATCAGATATTTCACTATATTAATTTTAATAATTAGAAATTTCGAAACTGATAACAAAATATTTATCGTTTTCTTCATAAATATTATTTAGTTTAATTTGTGTACATAAAAAATGATTAAATAGATAAAACCATAAAGTTTTTAAAAAATAATATACTATTAATTTCAATAGTATATCGATTTTTGTGTACTGCAATTGAAATAACCGTGAAATGTAAAATTGTAAACGCTCATCAAACATTATCGATTCGTTTTGTAAATAGAGGAAATTACATTAATAAAATTCAATCATTAAATAATTGATGTTTCAGTTAAAAAAGTCAAACTTAATAGTAATGGTACAATGCATTAATAAAAGATTATGTTTATGAAAGATATATGAATAAAAAATAGATATTTATATGTATAATCTATTATTAATGTAGTCATTACTTGAAGACCAATTTATTGTTATCAAATGTAATTAGTATTAATTCCCGTACGTAGGATCACTTTTTATTATACATTATCAACAATCTTATTTCGTATAATATTATATTATATATATATATATATATATATATATATATATATATATATATATATATTACATTTCTTGGAAGTAGAGCTATTGCAGCGCATTAACGACACAATTTAAACATATCAGCATAAAAACAATCAATAATATTAACACTAGAACTACCGATGTTAAATATACACCTAGTTTTACCGCACTCGTCAAATTGACGTATTTTTGATCATGGCTTTCATTTTAACTTTTCACCTAGTTTATGTAAATAAAAGAATATAATTTAATAAAAACAACACTTAATATAATAATTCATTAATTATTAATACAAAAAAAAAAAAACAAACAAACAAAAACACTTTCTATTTGCATTTATATCATAGCACACTTTATATGTATGGAATAACAAT
This sequence comes from Acanthacorydalis orientalis, assembly GCA_034766995.1. Classification (NCBI taxonomy): domain Eukaryota; kingdom Metazoa; phylum Arthropoda; class Insecta; order Megaloptera; family Corydalidae; genus Acanthacorydalis; species Acanthacorydalis orientalis. The sequence goes on along the minus strand of CM068318.1, from coordinate 11,463,644 downwards.
GAATCACATATTTTACAAACACATGTTATCTGTGATAAACACTTGCCACAAACATATTGTTGCATGCATTGCAGGTATAAACCGCTCTGTTTCTATTGCACAATCGAATTTGGCAAGATTTGCGTTCATAAGGATTTTTTTTCGAATTTTCTGGAGTACGATCCATCGCTTTCCGTTCTTGTTTTTGGGAGGAGGCTTCTTTTCTGCAGCAACTATATGCACTGGAGAGTTCTTCGGATAATTGAAACGAAAATTGTTTTCTTGTTATATTTTTATCGCAAGTCTCTTCATATAAAATCCACGCATCGATTGATGCCAAGTCCAAAATATTATAAAATGCCTGTAAAGGCCATCTACGTGACCCTGCTTTTACACTGTATTTGCGGGCCATTTGGTCAACTATGTCTACTCCAAACTTAGTCTCATTGTAAAACGATACAGTTTCAGGAATTTGTTTTCGATTAGAAGCAATTTTTACAGATTTGTGTTTAGAGCTAAGAAGTAGTACTTTTTTGCGAGGCTTACTTTTGTAAATCGTTAGAACAATATCAGTGGATTTGTAGAGCTTTGTGGAGAAAACAGCCATGTTATCTTTTCTAGCTTTAGCTATTTTCGGCAATTCTCTCTTATTTGCTCGCATAGTTCCAACAAGACTTGTTTTTTGGCCAGTAGCTCCTTTGCGAGTTCTATACTTGTAAAAAAGTTATCTGTTGTTATATTTCTTCCACAATTTACATAGTTTTTTACAAGATTAAAAACTACAAATTCACTCAAAAGCACTCCTGATGGTCTAAGTTCATCTTTGCCTAAGCACGGAAAGCCATTTATTATACATTTATTTAGCCAAATTATTATAAATTTTGAGATTGCTAATGTCGTCAATTTGACGGGTCTTGGTATAAATAGGTATAGGTCATACTAATTATGGAAGTTAAAGTAGCTGAGTGGAAATTGAATAGGAATATTTAATTGTTCTTATATTTCATTAAAAGTCGTCATAAAATTCTAGAACAATACATAAATTATATCGAAATTTTTAAGCACGAAATTTGAAAATCGTCCAAATGACGCTCTTGGTAATTCTAGTGTTAAAACTGCTACGACCATTTGTCAATATAATATATATAATAATAAAAAAAATTTTGACAAACGGACTCTTCAAACCCGCGAAATTTAAAAATCGTTACTTTTTGATCACACCTCGTATATATATATATATATATATATATATATATATATATATATATATATATATATATATACACGAATAAATGAATAGTTTTTGAGAAAAAAAATAATTTCGTTACTTTTTGACCACGCCTCGTATGTATATATATATTCGATTTGAATATTTTATATCATTAGACATACAGAAAAAAATTTAAAATAATTATACTATTGATTTTCTTCATACCATAGCTTCTCATTCTTTATGAACGTTCATTTCATGTTCATTATGCATGATGAAGTTATCACTTTCTACTAATTTTCAATAAATTGTATTCAATTTGCCACGAAATTAAAGTAAAAGAAAAAACTATACGTTTGAAATGTATAAACTAAATATCATTCGACAAATTCATATATTGAATTGCATTGTTGTCTTTTGTCTCATCTGTAATTCTATAAAATAAAATACATATACCACGCATGTATCGAAAGCGAATTATTTTATTACGGATTAATTAAACGCGTTCATATCAGAGAACAATCATTCATAAATGATACAATAAAAATAGTCAGTTTCAGAAGATAACGGCTGTGATTTAGATGTAAATTTGAACATTATTTTCATAATACACAACAATTATGACTGATATAAGAAATTCTACAGTTCCCGTGAACACAACACAAGAGGAAATATGGTATGAAAATAGGGTTTTTCAATCATATGCTTTTTATACAGGAATTTTAGTTATCAAAATGATATTAATGTCATTTTTAACAGCCTATAAACGGACAACGAAAAAGGTAAAAATATTTTTCAATGTTATCATTTTATTGCATTCCATTTAATAGAATACCATTGAAATTGGTTTAATTTCTTATTAATTATATTCATTTATTTTAACTGAAAATTTATTTATTTATACTTAGTAAAATATATTCATTTTAAACTATTGTCCACGATACCAAGGTACATACTTGTTTTGAATGAAATAATATTTAATTTCAATAAACAATCTATATACCAAAACAACACTTATTTTTAGTGTTAACAGCCTTGACAAATTATAAAAGTTATCTCGCGTTATTTCAATAAAAATCACTATCATAATAATTGAATATTTTGACAGTCACATTTTTTTTTTGATAATAAGTAATTGTTTATAATATAAAACCTATTATTGTATAATTATTTATTTCATTTTATTTTCAATGGCATTTTCATTTAAACATTTTTTTAATAAAAAAAACTAGATAGTAGCTATTTAAATTGAAAAAAATTAAGTATTTTTTACTGATAATTTGAGATCATTGTATATTTTTTCTTCCTGTCTCAATTTGTATTTTAGGCAGTAGCTAACGCTGAAGATATAAGAGTAAATAGGGATGCAGAAATAAAACTTAATGATCCAGATGTTGAACGAGTTAGACGGTAAAGACAAACAATTTTTATTATTCATCAAGTTGCACACGCATACACATATATACAGACATATATATATATATATATATATATATATATATATATATATATATATTGGATAAATCTGTGATTAAATTAAATTTAAACAACGTGGTTTTCTATCTTTATATAGTATAAACTTTTAACAAGTATGTGTATAGCAAAAATGAAAGTATACTATGTAAAATCTGAGCTTATAAGAAATAATATTTTTATTGCGACATTAATATTCTTGAATTATGTTTGACATGAACTATATTCAAAAATCAAGAACAGAAGTAATTTATATGATATCAGATTTAGAAGTAAAGAGAATTTGATATATTTTGATATAAACTTTTTCACGAATCACAAATCCTAACATATTGCCTTTTTTCAGAGCTCATATGAACGACATAGAGAACATCTCATTATTTTTTACCATCGGCTTTCTTTATGCGTTAACGAAACCCCATCCGATGGTGGCATTAAATTTATTCAGGATTTTTACATTAGCTCGTATTCTCCACACTTTGGTATATGCGGTTGTTGTTGTTCCACAACCTGCCCGAACAATTTGTTGGCTGGTCGGCCTTTTAATGAATATTTACATGACAATAACAGTTGTTGTTAAGTATTGTTCATTATCTAGTATATAACGATATTCTATATTTTAATTACTAAAACAATTTAAAAAATGATACCTTTATCAACAATCTATGCCATTGATATATATATATATATATATATATATATATATATATATATATATATATATATGTATATGTATATGTATATGTATATATATATATATATATATATATATATATATATATATATATATATATATATATATATATATATATGTATATTGGTAGATGATAGATAGATAAATTACGTTTAATAGGTAACAATCAAATAATTTAAAAGAAGAAAAATAATATGTACCAATTTATATTAAAATTATATCATGAATGTTAATTATTCTGGCATTATTCTCAAATTCCACTCATAACCATTTCCTACTAATATAAACCTGCATATATATATATATATATATATATATATATATATATATATATATATATATATATATATATATATATAAATAAAACACATACATATATAGATACATACACACACATATATATATATATATATATATATATCTATATAATTTGTGAGTTTGGTGTATGAATTTGAATTTAAGTTTTAAATTCGAATGAATAATAGTATTATATAATGATATAAATTATCTCTTAATTATCAATCTTTTTTATTATAAAAACAAGGATGACGACATTAATGTGTAACTAATAATTAACATTTAAAATTACCCATTGGAATAACAGACGTGAAGTCAGCAATAACATAAGTATAAGAGTGAGAAGCGCTACTTGTTTTAAAAATAGCAAATCATTCCGATAGCGGTGTATACACGTAGCCGGTTTACAATATTGTATCAAGTAATTTGTTCAAGGTGTGTAGTTGTTCGTAGAATCGTTTAAAAAATTTCAAACCGACAATGTTTGATATTATGAGGGTAATGTCACCAACAAGCATAGTTTTTCGAAATTATGTTACCTGCTGTTGTATTTTGATATTAAAAATGATGTTAATGTCACTATTGACCGCACGTCAACGTATGAGGAAGAAGGTAACAAGTAATATAATTTGCTGTAACTTCTTACAATAAACAATATTATATTTGACAGATATTTGCTAACCCAGAAGATACAAAAACATCTAATGGAAAAGTTAAATTTGATGATGTTGATGTTGAAAGAGTTCGAAGGTGAGCAAAAACATTCATACTGAAGTTTGAAATATTACAATCAGAAATATTCTTTCAGGGCGCATTTAAATGATCTTGAAAATATTCCTATGTTTTTTGTGGCATCCTTCTTATATATGTTGACAAATCCAACAGCTTACATAGCGACATCACTTTTTTGGGCTTTTACTATTGCAAGAATAATGCATACAATAGTGTACACAGTGTTTATTATACCACAACCAGCTAGAGCTATAGCATGGGCTATTGGTTATGGAATCACTGGTTATATGGCTATTGTAACAGGAGTGACATTCTATTTTGCTTAAAAGATATTTGTTTCCATGTCACTGGAGTTAAACTTTATAAAAATACAAAAACGTATCTTAAATAGCATTTTAACAGATATTAGTTTATAACTATCAAATGTTTAAGGTAAATTTGTTTTATATTTTTATTATGATAAAATATATTTTAAAAAGTTATAATTCGTTTCATTTCATACTTTTACAGCAGTGAATACATTTTCTTTTACTGTTTAGAAAAGCATATATATAATTGCATGATAATTAATACTTGCCATTTTTTAATTGCAACCATTGTAATAAAATACAAATTTATCATGTAAACTAATTATCAAAAATATGAAAATTTACAAGAAAGTAAATTGGAATATATGTTTAAAACAATTATTTAAATGTTGTTTACAAATATGAATAATGTATGACTAGCAGAAATGAACTAATCGACATTTTAAATAAATGATTTGACTATACAAATATTTACAAAATAATGTTCATTACCATATGAAGCATAATTTTCATTAATGATACTAAAAATGATTTGAAAATTCTATGAAATTACTAAAACCTTCATATCTTTTGTAAATATAAATATTTTATATTTATAAAAAGATATTTATAATCATTAAGATTTCAACTTTCATCTTTTTAATTATAATCAGTTTTTTTGGATGTTCATAACATGTTTATCGCTAAATAATTTTGAAGGTCAATTCTTTCTTCTCTTGATAAAATATACAAATTATAACTGTTTTTTTAAATAAAGCATGTATTAAAAACATTTTTATCTTTTTCATTCCAGGGTTATATTGAAATATCTTATTTAAGTAACTAACATTTCTAATTTACTATAATTTTCATTTAGAATACAATTGAAGTCTTTTTGTTCTAATATAAAAAAAATCAATTTTTTTCTCATTAATTAATTATAATCATTGGTAAGCATTGTTTTCTTATATTCATATTCATAATTTGTTAAATGTAGTCACCTATATAATTATAAAATATATATATATATATCTTTAATTTTATGGATTAAAAATAATATTCTTTTTACACAAGGTCAATTCAAACTATTTAAGTTAATTTTTTTTAAATACATATAATCATTCAATAGTTAGATTCTACAAATAAAATAAACCCAAAACGATTTAATTAAGTATTTTTTTTTGGATTCATCAATTTTATACAATCAGTTTAAAATTATTTACACCCAGTTAATTTATTTATTGGTTATGTATCGACAGGTAAGTACTTTTGTAAAAACGTGTACATGTGTTTATTAAGTATTTTGCGTATTTTTTATTAGTCCGTGTGAAATTATGTATTAGTTCAATTAAAAAAACTTTGTATTTTATACTGCCTTTACCTATAAATGCAATTTGTGTGTGTAAATTTTTCTTCAAAGTAAAACATATTTTAAGAGAAGTGTGATATCGTAAATAACGTACTTAAATAGAAAAATGGAAAATTTTATTCGTCCTGATCAGCCGTCAAAATGCACATGGTCACAAAATGCTGCAGATGCAAATAATCCACATATTATCAGACCTTTGTAAGTCTAGTAATAATAATTATTTAAAAAAATATATAACATATATATATATATATATATATATATATATATATATATATATATATATATATATATATTCATAAAACAATGTTACAGAAAAAATCGTTCAAAAATATTATCAAATATCTTAGAATCAATTGGACATACACCATTGGTGAAAATTAATAACATTCCGAAGTCATTTGGAATAAAATGTGAAATTTGTAAGTACATAAATAAAAAACAAAAAAAATAACTGCAGTATTAATTGAAAATTCTAATAATTATAGTGGCAAAATGTGAATTTATGAATCCTGGTGGATCTGTTAAGGATCGAATTGGATATAGAATGGTGATTGATGCTGAAGACAGAGGCATTATTAAACCAGGTTTTACGCTAATTGAACCAACATCTGGAAATACTGGTGTTGGAATAGCTCTAGCTGCAGCTGTGAAAGGATATAGATGTATAATTGTAATGCCAGAAAAAATGAGCAATGAAAAAGTTTGTGTATTGCGTGCCCTTGGGGCAGAAATAATTCGTACACCGACAGCAGCCGCTTTTGATTCACCTGAAGGACTAATTGCTGTTTCACAAAAAATACAAAAAGAAGTTCCAAATTCATATATTTTAGATCAAGTAAAATATAAATATATTTACTTTGTTAATAGTTATACTTTTATATTTCTTTATTTTTAGTATCGTAATGCAGGTAATCCACTGGCTCATTATGATGGAACTTGTGATGAAATATTGGAGCAGTGTGATGGAAAAATTGATATGATAGTATGTTTTATCTAAATATTGTGTATATATATATATATACTATGTACATACAAAATAATATAAGTAGATGTTATTTTTTAGATTGGTGGCACTGGAACTGGAGGCACTCTTTCAGGTATTGGTCGTCGAATAAAAGAAAAATGCCCAAATTGCATCGTCGTGGGTGTGGATCCAGAAGGATCTATTCTAGCTGAACCAGAAGAATTAAATGAAACAGATACGACTTTTTATGAAGTTGAAGGTATCGGCTATGATTTTATACCAACTGTATTAGATCGCAGTGTTATTGATCGATGGATCAAATCCAATGACAAAGAAGCACTTCCAATGGCCAGAAGACTTATAAAAGAAGAAGGCTTATTATGCGGTATAAAAATATATATATATATATATAATAAATAATATTTGTTTACTTTATAAATTATATTTAAAATTTATTTAATAATGAATTTATTATATAATTTAATTTTTTTTTAATTCAAAGAAATTTTGTAATTAAAAAAATATTCTTGTGAAAACAATATATTTTTTAAAAATTCTTTATTAAAAAGATCAATCAATTGTAATGTTATGTATTAGTATAAAATATTATTAATGAACAGTTGTATTCATCGTGTTTGAAATAAATTATTTACTTCCTATTTAAGGGGGAAGTAGTGGCACAGCTATGAGTGCAGCATTAAAAGCAGCTGCTGAACTTAAAGAAGGGCAACGATGTGTTGTGATATTACCAGATAGTATTCGAAATTATCTTAGTAAATTTGTTTCTGATTCTTGGATGGCTGCCAGAAATTTTATTGAAGACACAAATCCCAATAATCTCTGGTCTGTATTTTTTCTTCAGTAAAACTTATAATTACAAAGATTTGTATATAAAGTACAACATTAATTATCAATAATTACATTTTTAGGTGGATGCCATTGCAAATTAATGAGATGAAATTAAAACCTCCAGTAATGATTTCTACAAGTGTAAATTGTAAAGAAGCTGTTAACATAATGAAACTACACAATTTAAATCAACTCCCAGTTGAGGACGAAAACAGGTAAGTATTTAACATTTTCTTTTTAGTATGTATATGTATATAAACTTTACATTTATATATATATATATATATATATATATATATATATATATAAATATATATGTTATTCTTTACTTGAACATCTATATATCAATTTTAGTAAATTCAAAGGCATGGTACTACAAAATATTTTACTTAATAAACTGGTTAATATGAATATTTCACCAAGCGATTCTATTGATAAAGCAATTTATCATCAATTTGTTAAAGTTACCAGAAATACAACATTGGCACGTTTAAGTCAAATATTAGATAAAGAATCATTTGTGGTGCTTTTAAATGATGATCAATCTGTAGGTGCAATAATAACCCATTTAGATTTATTAATGTTTATATCACATAAATGAAGACAATGTTAAATTGTAAAAAGGTAATGATTTGATTATATTTTAAAACAGCAATTAACTTGTATATGTTAATTCTTTTATATGCTTTCTATTTCATATGTCCTAGTTGTGTAAAGATTTTAATTGCAATAAAATAATATTCTTTTATTCAAGTGTACAAGATGTATTCTAGAGTTTATTCTTGTTTCATATTTCCTTAAAGATATTGAATTTAATTTTTGTGTGTGTATGTATATATATATATATATATATATATACACACACACACTCATACATACATACATATAATTTATAAAATTTTAGTGAGTTTAAAATAATGAAGAATTATCTATAGTGAGGAATATGTAATTTTGAACAATAAATTATAGTTCATTTTTATACTTTACAGAGATATGTATTATTTTCACTCATCTCTAAAATAAGTATAATACATTATAATAGTGGAAAGTTTAATATTTATGTGAAATTAGTATAAAAAACTACTTCCTCAAAAAGAACTTCATGTTAAACATGTATTTGGTATTACCATACAATATAAAGGTAATTTTTCCTAAAATTCATATTTAATTACAAAATTCTTAAATACGTTAGCTCACTTGTATTTTCAAAAATCTTATTTAAAATTATATAAATTTAATTTCATACCTGAATTATTTATGGAAATTGGATTAAAAAAATAAGAATGTAATACATCGAAATAATCGATTTATTAAAAGCATCACTACATCATAATTGTACAAATATTTTTTTCAAAAATATAAAAAAATTACATAATTTTTTGTTCACAAGCCGCAGTCCTATCAGATACAATCTTCGTAAGTACAAAAAACCTCTGTCACAATTATTATTATATTTTTTTAAGTAGATAATCCTAAATATCAGTTTTATATAAAATACATAGTTTCTAGAAACCCATATCCATCTATCCATCGAAACATTCTTAATCATCACAATTATAAAATATCCTTTTCATACAATTTAAAAACTTAACATTTTCATATCTTCGACATATTGGTAATTTTTTTCACATATTCTGAAAATTTATAAAAATTCATCTCGCCGTTATTATCATCAACTTTATCCCAAACTTCCTGCAGCATTTAACGCCAATGCCGAAAGAATAATTTTATAGTTTTTTTTTATTAAATTTAAAACAGAATAGTAACATATCAATGACAACTTATTATATTACTACTTCTAACTGTTACAATTACTTTGAACTTGTATGAGACACAAAAACGATTACTATGTATTATAGACCTGCAAAATCACAATTAGACAGTAAAACTTTTTTTTCTGTTTTATATGTTTTGTATGAGGATTTACTATTTTACTACTTATATATATGTCTAGGCTTAACTGGAAACTCTATGTAATTTGTTTGATAAATTTGTAATCTGAAATTTATAGAATGAATAAAACCAATGGTGAATACAATTTTATGTACTGGATTAATAAAATGTAATTCTCATGCATTATCATTTCTATTAGCAGAATAGAATTTTTGGACAAAAAATTCTTGGTATTTGAAATACTATTACTGAAGGGAAATATATTGATTAATGAAAATTATATTCTTAAAAAAATCACTTTTTTTATTAAATTAATTTTATAATTCTGACATGGACTGAAAATGTGTTTACTGACAGTAATGTTAAAAGAAAATAATTACTTAGTCCCAAATTATTAAATCATTTTAAGTTTGAAATTAACTTTTAAAAAAAATAACCAAACAATTTTACAAGTATGTACAAAACATACAGTTTTTTAATAACAGTATAGCATTTAACTTCTGTTTGTATTAACAAAATATACAACTACAGTTTCACAAATGAATTCTTTCTTCACCCTACAACTCACACCAAATTTTTCAATCAAAAATATTCAATAAATTATTGATTATTTTTGATTGTTACTTATGCACATTTCGATGACAACCTATCATCAGAGTGTCAAGTTATCAAAAAATTAGATTTTTCGGTAATTTGGCACTCTGAGGATGATTGCTTTGCCATCAAATTATGCATAAGCAACAATCAAAAATAATCAACAATGATTTATTAAATATTTTTAAATGCAAAATTTGATGTGATGTGAAAAAAATTATTTGTGAAAGTGAATTTAGCCTGTATCTGAACTGTTATAGTGATACAACTAGTTTAAAACATTATAATATGCTTATTTTAAAATCTAATCTTACTTTTCAGTGAGTAAATATATAAAATAATAAAGATTAATGTAATTGTCCTGCTACAAAAAAGAAATCAGAAAATCTTATTACAAATATTACTTCATTGTAGTGATTTTTTTTAATTTCAAATACTCAATATACATTATTACCATTGGTTTTATTTCAATGAAATTGATTTATTACATTGATTTTCAAATGGGCAGAAAGAATTATTATTCAGTGGTTATTATGCACACAAACAATGAAACTGGACTGCCTGCAGTCATGTTTTTCAAAATAATTTTGAACAATTCCATAAAATACTTCATGTCATAAAATATATATATAAAATTGTTTTTGAATGCAAAATTCAAATTTATCAAATTATTCACAAACGATACACAAATATTACATATTAAAAAGTAGATTACAGAATACAAATTTAATATAATAAAATGCAAAAATATTTTTAAAAACGTATAAAACTACTAAAATATATAATGACAAAAAAACTTAGTAATACATTATTATAAATGCACAAACAAAATTAAAAGGAAAAGTTTTGTACTTATGTATGTAAAGAACATCTCTGTTGCACAGTAAAAATGTTTTTAGCATGTATGTAAAATCGATAAACAAATTAATATATTAAATATTTTCTTATGAACTGATAACATAAAATTAATAAGATTCCAACATGCAAGACAATGATAACATGCGATTTCACTTACACACTGTTGAACATTAGGTTCTTTTTTATTTATTTTTAATCTTTTTTTTTAGTAACCTGTTGTTGAGCATGTGACATGTTGTTAATGGTACTTAAACCATATTTAAAATTTTATAAGTAGTAATCCTTTACTTTGTAGCTTCTGGGGGGCAATCAGGTTGGCTACTTGGATGAGCAGCCCTAAAAGCTGGATGATTTTCCAATTCACGATCAATACGCAAAATAATTGGAAAAGGTCGAAGATCTACATGAAATCTACAAATATAAAATAAAATATTGCACTTCGAATATTTTCAAACAGATAAATTAAAAACCTGCCTTCGAGCATTGAATACTTGAGGAATTAAACAACAGTCAGCAAGACTGAGTTCATCTCCCACGCAATACTTTCCAGCCGATGCACTAAGCAAACGTTCCACTGCACGAAATCCTCTATTAATCCAATGCTGGGCCCATTCTTTTTTCTTATCTTCTCCAACATAGATTAATACAATTAAATTCTGAAGAGGCTGAATACCTGATGCGATAACTTCACAAATTTCACGAACCTAAGAACAAAATACATTTTTCTAACAAAATTTCTTATTAAAAATAAAATTGATGAATTCTCAGTGTAACTACTTTACATATTAATTATATACATACATATATATATATATATATACAAACATATATGCATACATACATATATAAATATACACATCTAAAACACTTTATTTTATAAACTTAATGTCTCAACAAATATATAAAATGAGATTGTATTTGTTTCTGTTCATTATTAAAACAAAAACATATTTATAAATGTTACAGCAATAAGTAAACTACCTTAGCTCGTTTAACAACATCATGTGGCATTAATGGTCTCTGAGGACGAGTCTCTTCTAAATAATGCATGATGTTAAGAGATTCCACAAGTGTATGACCATCAATAAGCAGGGCAGGTACTTGCTCCATCGGATTCACTTCACGATATTCATTACAATGTTGTTCTCCACCACCCTTAATTAATGAAACTGGTTTGATATCATATGGAATCTCTTTCAAATTAAGTGCTAGAAAAATATGTAATTAGGGCATTATAAAACTACATGTATTTTGGAAATGTTATAAAATTGAAATACAAATGTTAGAAATAAAACTAATATTGTCATTATAAAAATATATAAAATTTTAAATATATCTTTCTATAAAAATTTTTATTTACTTTTGTATTTAATATATAGTAAAGTAAAATCTATTTGTTAGTTCTAAATTTTATAGATATCCAATAATAGCATTTTATATTTTTTTTTTAAAAAAAATGTAAAAAAAATAATTTAAACATAGTATCAATACATATTTTATGAAAATTTGGTATTAAAAAAATATTTCTATTAACAGTTTATATAAAGATAATACATTGTTACATATATAAGAAAATCAATATCTAATATCATTATTGAAAATATGTAAAAAGTAAACAAATTACCGATTCGAACCCTCCAGGCACATGAACTTCTCCAGTAAGAATATAAAACCGGCTGAAAATAAAAATAAAATCAGCATCAGAAATAAATTTATTGTCTTGTCTTGGAATTTCAAGGTAACAGAATTCATTTCAAGTAGTATTTAAAAATTTACATAATATGAAATTATGCAAATACTTTTTTGTAAAATTAATGTTGTAATTTAAAAAAATTACATTTTTGCAAAACACAAAAGAAAAAAAAAGATATGTATCTAAGAGTAAATCAATCAGGTTAATTTAAAAATAATACCTTATTAATGCCAGCCATACTGAAGTTCTGTTTTGAGTAAAAAATCTTGAAAACCAAGCAATTCAACAGAAAATAAATTGCAAATTGAAATGAACACAATAAAAACCGGCTTTTTGCAATCACAAAGGGCTTGCTAAAAGCGAAGGGTAACCGGTCGAACTTGAACGAATATCTACGAAGGGGGACGGTAAAGAGGTGCAAAATTTTGAATACGTTCAGTACTGAAATAATACATAGAACTATTATAAAATGTTTCCACTGTTCAGTATTTTTAAACTTTCATTCAATAATAAAGTCAATCTTTTAGTATTAAAAACAAATATTTATCACACATCACGTTGTATACATGTATGGCTATATATATATATATATATTTATATATATATATATATATATATATATATATATATATATATATATATATATATATATATATATGTACATATATACATATATACATATATATATATATATATATATATATATATATATATATATATATATATATATGCATACAATAATTTTTTGTATAGAATAATAACTTTTCAAAACATGTAATTTTGCATATTTTATTTAAATTACAGTACAATTCACTAATCAAATAATTTTCACACTGAACACTACCCTCTACATATAAATTTGTATCCCACAATTTCTTCCCACCCTTACTTGAAATAGATAAAGATAACATGTATTAAATTCACTTTGATATGTGATATACATGGATATATCATGTTTTTCGTGTTACAACAATCATTTATTTTTTTCTTCAGTTCATTATAAATTATTTATAAAATTTAAATTATATTTCATTCAAGTAATACTTATTAAATCAGTTCACCAAATAAAATAATTCAATCCAATCTACTTTATCGACTTTTTGACTCTCATGTAACATTGCCATAGATTCAAATACTGCTAAACATTGTAAACGATTGCAAGTTTGATGACATGTCAAATATTATTAACTTGAAATTTGTTTAAATAATGACTTAAAGTTGTTAAATAATTGTAAAATTGTACTGATTAATTGTAAACTATAAAGTATTTGATAAAATGACTAAAAACAAACAGTCAAATAAGTTTGAAATAATAGATAACAAGTTCGTAAAAATTGGCTATGATACATTATTTACTTATTTTAATATAAATTTCTTTATTTACAGAATATGGTGGTTGGTTTTTACTTTAATATTAATTTTAACAATAGCAACAAGATTCTATAAAGTATCTGAACCTGATCATGTCTGGTAAATAATATATGTTGGTGTAAAATTTAAAATTAATTTGTGTTATATATATATGTATATGTATATATTTCAGTTGGGATGAAACTCATTTTGGTAAAATGGGCAGTTGGTATATAAATAGAACATTTTTCTTTGATGTTCACCCTCCTTTAGGAAAGGTAATTTTCACTATAAATTCTAATAAACAATTTTATATTTTTTTTTGGTATTTTTAGATGCTTATTGCATTGTCAGGATATTTAACTGGTTATGATGGGAAATTTCCATTTGAAAAACCAGGTGATAAATATGAAAATACTAATTATATTGGAATGCGTGTGGTATGTATGAATAAAATACTGTTGAAAGTTGATATTTAAAAAAATGTATATTAGTTCTGTACAGCATTAGGAGCTTCTATAGTACCAATCAGCTTTCTCATAGTTTGGGAAATGACCCATTCACTTTCAGCATCTTCATTTGCAGCAATTTTTATTTTATGTGGTATGTTGATTTTTTCTCTCATAAATCATAATTAAACTATTGTAAATGAATTAAAATTTAATTTTTCAGATATTGGATTGTTAACTTTAACACAATACATTTTATTAGACCCAATTTTATTATGTTTTCTAATGGGATCCACATTAGGCATGGTTAAAATTTCATCTGAAAGAAATAGAGCTTTTTCTTTTACTTGGTGGCTTTGGTTATTGTTTACTGGAACAATGTTGTCATGTTGTATATCAGTAAAATTTGTAGGTCTTTTTGTTGTACTTTTAGTAGGGTTACATACAATAGTTGATCTGTGGAATGATCTTGGAGATTTAAATAAACCTGTTGTAAGTAAATTATTTAATTGAATACATACTTTAATAAAATTTAGAAGAACAATTTAATTTTTTATATATTAGTCTTAGTAAAATGTTTATAATTATTATAATTTCTAGAGTTATACTGTAAAACAATTATTATCTCGAGCTATTGGCCTAATATTTCTACCAGCATTTTTGTATGTATTATTTTTCTATGTCCATCTCACCGTTCTAAATAAAAGGTATAGTTTCAAACAGTAATTACAAAATATATTTTTATATAAACATGTATGTAAATATATATATATATATATATATATATATATATATATATATATATATATATATATATATATATATATATGTGTGTGTATGTAAGAATATATATGTAATATATTTTATTAAAAACACCAACTATATTAATGTTATACATCAGTTGATTATAAATTACAGTCATGTTTATTTTCAATTTATTTTTTTTTATTTTACAGTGGTAATGGAGATGGTTTCTACAGTTCAGCATTTCAGTCTCAACTTGAAGGCAATGGTTTATATGGAGCAAGTATGCCAAGATATGTAGCGTATGGTGCTGTTATAACTCTTAAAAATCAGAAAACTGGTGGAGGCTACCTGCATTCACATTATCATTTGTATCCTGAAGGTTTTGGGGCCAAACAACAGCAAATAACAACATATACTCATAAAGATGATAATAACAAATGGTTTATTAAACGATATAATTCTGAACCAAATTTAAGTAAAGAAGCACCAGTTGAATTAGTAAAACATGGAGATTTAATTAGACTTGAACATGTTGCAACTCATAGAAATATTCATTCTCATAAAGAGCAAGCTCCACTTACAAAGAAACATTATCAAGTGACAGGCTATGGAGAAGTAAGTTAGGCATGTTATTATTTTATATATAATGTAACAATAAAATCAAATGTATGTATATATATATATATATATATATATATGTTTTTGTATATTCATCATCAAATACTCATTTATTTGTATATTCTTATATTAATGAATAATTTTTGAACTAAAAATGTTTAAAGAATGGTACAGGAGATGCAAATGATGTATGGAAAATTGTCATTGAAGGTATGAAAAATTCAGACCATGAAGTTCATACTGTAACTTCAAGAATTCGTTTAATACATTATTTACAAGCATGTGCTTTAACCACAAGTGGGAGACAATTACCAAAATGGGCATATGAACAGCAAGAAGTATCATGTAATCCTAATTTAAGGGATACGAATGCTGTATGGAATGTTGAAGAAAATTTATTTCCTAAATGTAAAAAACAGTTATTATTATGTTAAAATATTTACCTTTTTTACTATTAATCGAAATTTTGTTTATTTTTCAAATTAAATTCCAGTACCAAATGTAAGCTTTGAAGTATACGCACCTAATTTTTTTGAAAGATTTATTGAATCACATGCAGTTATGTTTCAAGGAAATGCAGGTTTAAAACCTAAAGAAGGGGAAGTGACATCTCGTCCATGGCAATGGCCAATCAATTATAGAGTATGTTAATTAGTAAATTCTAAAAGAGTAATATATATTAAAAATAATTTATTACTAATAATCAATACTTTAAAATATAATAGCATCAGTAGATAATAAACATTAATTTTATCAAAAAAATTATTCAAATTTTATCCAGTATGAAACTTAGTTATAATATAATCTACAAAAATGAAACTACATAATTATATATGATTATCATACAAATCTGTGTACTATGGTACAATCAATGTTAAATATGACAAATATATTACAGCTACGGAATTAATTCACTACAATTCAAATCATTAAAGTTATATTTCAAACATAAACAAAACACATATTTTTAAAAGAAAGTCAATTAACATTATCGTTTTATAAATAATAAAATTTGTATATTTCATTAATAGGGACAATTCTTTTCTGGAACAAATATACGTATATATTTACTGGGAAATCCAGTAATTTGGTGGGGAAATGTATTGTTTCTTATAGTATTTATTGGGATATTTGTTATAAATGCAATTAAACAGAAAAGAGGATATTCTAATAGTTTATCAGGTAAGCATTTTGTAAATTTATTAAATAAATTGAAATGATTTCAATTGTCGATATTTTTAGATTCAAAGCAAGAATTAATTTCTTGTATTTGGTTATTTATTGGATGGGCTTTACATTATGTTCCATTTTGGGCTATGGGACGAGTCCTTTATTTTCATCACTATTTTCCAGCACTCTTATTTAGTTCTATGTTAACAGGTCAGTCAATATATTTTTGGCAGAGTACACATTTAATTATATAAAATATTCATTTAACTATGTTTATTATTATTGCAGGAATTATTGTTAACTATGTATTTAGAGAAGTTTCAGAATTTTTTTCTAAACATCTTTCAAAAATGATTTACCATACATTAATTGTATGCTTAATAAGTTTTATATTGTACAGTTTTGTAATATTTTCTCCACTTTCATATGGAATGAGTGGACCATCAGCTCAAGAAGCCAATTCATCAATGCATAAATTACGTTGGTTAGATAGTTGGGAATTTTAATCAACAATTTTTATTGTAGACAATAATAAGGGCCATTATTATATTATACATTATTTCTTATATTTTGTATACTAAAAACAAAAAAATATATTTTGGGTACGTATGTGTGTGTGTGTGTGTATTGTAAATGTATCAAATATAAAAATATGAGAGTTAAATAAGTGAATAAAATTATAATTGGGAAAGGTTTATACATTTATTATTAATAAAATATGAATCATTGCGTTAGTCATCTATAAATCCGTCCATGAAAAACATACTGAAATTATATCAATGATAATTGAAATATAATTATGTAATCATTTATTTTATTAACTATGAATATATGTAATAAATAACTTTAAAAGTACGTAATATACTATGTGGTTGAAATATTTAAAATATATCATCTACTTAAATTATTAAACATCAAATTGTGACTCAATTAAAACAGCATATTTACTTTAGATCTGTATAATTATGAACTGCTAAATTAAATCTAATTTTAGCATTAAACATAATTATACTCTTATGGTGAAGGACTCGGAATATTACATTTTACCTGTAATTTTTTATAATTTGTATGAAAATGTATAATATTTTGATAAATATATAATTTACAATAATAAATTTGTACTTTTTCAAGAATGATTTTGTAGACATTCTTATAAATTGTTAAACTTTTAAAAAATTAATTACAAATTAAAAATTATTTATTACTAGTATAACTATTGAATATTTAACAATTTACTAAAAATTTACACAACAAATATATTTTTTAAATATTTCAGCAATAAACAAACTTGCAAATTAAATATTTATGTACAGTATCTGTACACATAGATCTATTTAGGTGTCGATGTGTCCCTAATCCCCAGATATCTATCACACACCTGTGAATATATGTACATATATATATATATATATATAATTTTAGGGGGTTTCGTGCCCTGCTCATTACGCTCACCAACCACTGGACTTGCAGTGTTCACCCACTTGTTTAATACAATATCTACATTTTTTTTATTTTTTGTGGATAATTTTGACTTTACATATATTTTATGGGCTCTGCCCCTACTTAGTTTGCTCGACAATCCCAGACTTGCAGTGATTGTCCATTTACCAATTATAAGCATATACATATAACAGTAAAACAATAAACGTATTTGGCTATCATAGAAACCTTATCTCAAATAAGTCGACATCATAGATTTATGTATGTATGATGTGTGTGTGTATATATATATATATATATATATATATATATATATATACATATATATATATAGATATATATATATATATATATATATATATATCTGCAAAGTATATTAAACATTTGTATACTGGCTTTTAGAAATGTATTACTACAGCTGTTTTCACTTAATTATTAATTAAATTTCGAAAAATACTGTTTTCTATGCAAATGACCTAATCCAACCCTACAAATTGAGTGTGTGTGTGTCGTGTATACACACAGCAAACACGTGTGTGTGTGTGCCTGTATAATTGATATATATATATATATATAAAAACACACATATACACACATACATATATATATATATATATATATGTATATATATATATATATATATATATATATATATATATATATGTGTATGTAAATTATTTTGTATTTATTATGTTTAGATAAAGATAATTTTAAATACAGATTCATTTAACATATGAATGAGTATTGATGAATAATAATCAATAACTTCGCACATGAGCAAATAATTTCAAAGGTCAGCTGATTTTATTAATCCGTCCACTGTCTTAACTTTATTAATACATAAATGAATCTTGTTTTTAAAAAAGAGGATTTAAATTTTGAAATAATACAAAAGATGAATTTCACACATTGTGTTCTTTTTTTATAGTAGATTAATTTAAATGTCAACCTATTTTGTGCCTTGACATTTACTACTATATTGTTTGCTATAATTTCCATAGCAACTAAATTTTAAAAGACCAAACAAATTATATATTTTTACACGATTTTTTTTACTAATGAATTTCGTACATTCTGTGTTAGTTTCTTAAAACAGGTAACGTATTATTATCATGTATTGCCCATTTTTTTTTAAATTATCAATTAAAAAATGTAATAATCGCATGAAATCTACAATTTAATATTGAGTTGATGTGAAACTATTTAATAAACACAATAAATGAACACTATTTTTTTATTATGTGAATAAGCGTAAAGGTATTGTTTTTTATCTTCATTTGATTGTTTCTTTGAACAACAAGTAAAAAATACCACATATCCTGTATTAACGTTGCTCAATTCAAACTAATTTATTAAATTAAAGATAAGCATTGTAATGCATATTTATTCATTTTAGTTTCAATATATTTATTTAATGTAGGTTATACAAAACATGCTTAATAATATGTTTTTTAAAATAAATTAACAGAAGGAAAAGTAAATAAAAAAATATATTATTAAAGAACAATTTAATATAATTCTAATTGAAATTGTTTTTCTAAAACTTAGTAAGAAAACGTGTAGGTGTGTATATAGGATTATAATATGTTGATGTTAGTATTTTACTTATGGCTCATAAAATAACATGTGTGTGTGTGTATGTATATATTTATATATATATATATATATATATATATATATGTATAAAACTTAAAACATAGATTATAATTGTCTATTATTTCATGATTATTATTTTTTAAATAAATTATGATATTCAATTTTGTTACATTATAAAATTTATATGAATAAAAAAAGATTTTTTTACATTTAATATTTTATTGTAGAGTGAAGTGTATATGTGATAATATTAGTTTTTCTTTTTCTATAATTCTATATAGATTAATGATACTTCATTATTTCATTCTCATTATGCTCATTATCAGCTAGTGATAAGTGTGAGAACAAAATAGAAGAATATAATTTTAATTGCAGGAAAAATGCATTTATTACAAGTTTTATTTATAATAATAATAAATAGTATTTACTGTCGAACAATATTAATAAATTCTACACATATACAAGTCATAGGATGGAGTGAAATACAACATATTTCTAAATATACAGAGTATGGAAGTAGTGGTATTATTCATTTTATTATACCTGATGACACAGAATATTTATCATTTGTTTTACAAGCAGTTACCCGTAAAGTATCATTGAGTAAGTAAATAAATTTGTAATTAATTTTTTTAAGCATATTTCTATATATTTTTTATATAACTACAAGTAATTTAAATGTATTATTATGTTTTTTTTAGTGTTTGATTGTCAAGTATTTGATGTAACAGTCTGTTTTAAACAAGGATCATTACCTGTTGTTAGCCCTGAAGGAGCTCCATTTCCTTCAACATTTGTTAATATAACACGTCCACCAATTTATAGTTTAGAATTCCAAGCAAATCAAACTAAACATTATATCAATATTACTTCTCCCATACCAGGAAATTGGTTTGGTATTGCATTTCGTTCATGGACAGATCCACAAAAAGATAAAATAGAACAACAGGGGTTAGTTCCAGTATGTGAATGCTCTTTAATGACCAAAGCTGTTATTGTAAAACGTAATATTACTACAATTGATTTCAATAAAGAAATCGATATTTCAATACCTCCATTTAAAAATTATATGCGGACTTTTAAGTTCTATGCAGATGAAAACATAGAAAAAGTTATGGTCAATTTGCAATTAAAATCTTCATGCAAACTTTGTAATCCTGTATATGTCAGTTTAAGTATAAGATATGTTCCAAGTGAAAGTAATTACTCTGAAAGAATATTTTTGGAGCATGATAATTACAATAAATCTACATTGGAATTAGTACCTGAAGAAAATAGTTGGCATTATATTGAAGTGAAATATGTGTTTTCAGAAGATTTGAAATTAATTAGAACTAATTTAAGTTACAGTAATAATAGTAAAATAAACATGTCATTTAATGTAATAAAAGTGTTGTGTTCAACAAACATAAATGCTGATTATGAAAATCAGAGTGATATAAAAAATAATGAACATCATAAACTTAAATATAATGAACTTGTTATCAATTTAAAAAAAGAAAATGAAACAGGTACAAAGGATAACAATATTTTGAATACAACTGTTAAATCAAAAGAGACAGTAAAGAATAATACAAATAAACAGATCCAAGTTTATGATAAAATTGTAAAGAAAAATTTTTATTTTAAATCAGGTGTAAATGCTACATATGTTCAGTACAGATTATTAAAACTAGCAACAGGAAACTCTTTTGCATTTACATACATTTTAGAACCTAATTCAAATCAACAAATACCGAAACTAATAAATTTAACTTCTACTTACACTGTTTTTAAGTTTGATGTTAATGGTTTAGAAGACATTGGAGGAACTATATATGTAGGATTTTCACTTGGTCCAAAAAAAAGTTTAAAAAACATTTCAGAGACAGTAAATAAAACTCAAAATTTCATTGTATTAGTGTGTATACATCGAAATGCACCGGAGTTCCCATGTTTACCAAACAAATGTATTTTTAATAATATAACAAATAATGCATCAATAATTTTAAACAGTACTAGTCCATTGGGTACTTACGAAAATGTTCATATACCATTTCCAGAAATAGGTACTTGGTTCATTACTGTTGGCCTTTTTCCTTTAAATAATGATACATTTGTTCATTCAAAAGAAACAAATTGCTCTTATTCATGCATAGATTTTTATAATTCCTGTACTAGGAATTGTTTTTTTGAAAACAGTGATTGTCATAAAATGTGTTCAGATACAGTCAGAAATGAATTAATTTGCCAATATTGTAATGCTGAAAATTATACAAATGAAGCAGTAAACGAAACTGAAATAAAAACATGGAATGCAAGTGTAATATTTTCATTAACAATGTCTCCATGCGTAGATGAATCTTGTGGACAATTTGGTCAATGTAATATGTATATAGGATCAGGAATTTTATTATCTGCTTGTAGATGTCGTTATGGATATACAGGTATGTTTTTGAAAATTTTAATTCAAATATTTTACTACAAAAATATTTTTAATATTTATTTTTGTAGGTTGGGACTGTTCTTATGCTGCTTTTGTAACACCGCCTGGTATTATATTATTGTCAACATTACTTTTAACTCTTAGCAATTTATTATTTCTTGTCAGTATATATTTTGCTTACCGTCGAAAATATTGGACTGAAGCTGTTGTTTATACATTTACAATGCTATTCTCAATATTTTACCACGCTTGTGACTCGGGAGAAGATATTTATACATTTTGTTTATTTAAACGTAGAGTATTAGAATTTTGTGATTTTTATAGTGGTCTTTTATCGATTTGGGTTACATTAGTAGCGATGGCAAATGTAAACCAAAAGCTGGTTTCCATTCTTCATATGGTTGGTGCTATTCTACTAGCTTTTGGTACAGAATACAACAAACAAGGAGTTTTAGTTTTTCTTTTACCTAGTATTACAGGACTTGCATTGATCTCTGTTAGTTGGGGATTAAAATGTCGTGACACAAGACAATGTTTTCCTGCTCGAAAATACTTATTTATTTATTTTCCAGTAGGGATGATTTTAGTTTTTATTGGTTTAATTTGTTTTGCATTTTTAGAAACTAATAGTAATTATAAGTATGTTCACAGTTCATGGCATATGATAATGGCTATTTCAATTTTATGTTTGTTACCAAATGATAATTCATTTTTTCCAAAAAGCTAGTATTTAAATATTTTGTTAAGATTAATGCGTGATACTTTGCATTTTTGACAAATATCATACAACTTCAGTCTAAATGAAGTCAGTTTAAGTGATAAATAAGCCTTTTAAATAACTTGTAACATTTTTAATAATATAACTGGATTTCTTCCATGATATATATTTATTACCAAACTAAATCTACTGGAATTTAAACTGTTTTGTACAAAAAAGGTGTTAAATTCCCTTATCTTCCTTCACAAAAACCTAGCTACTAACATTTTTTATTGTTTTTATTAAAACTTAAGTTTATTTTTTTCCAACTACTTGTACATTACTAATAATATTGACTATACATTTTTACATAAATGATTATTTTATTGTCTTTTTTTATTATATTTATACAAATATAAAGAAACTAAGTCTAATTATTTTCATAATTATATATATATATATATATAAATATATATATATATATATATATATTAACCATTAGTTAAATTTTACTTTTTGTATAAGCTTTAATATTTAATATTATTATATAAAAAAAGATGTTTAATTTAGTCTTATTGCAACTTAGCTGTGATTCATAGCTTTTTTTATCATATAAAATAGCACAATATGAAAATAAACAATTTTAGTAATAAGATACCATTAATCTATAAGTGTTATTTGATGTGATAAAATTCAGAATACCAAATTTTAAATTCATTTCAATGAAAATGTGATAATTTTCATCATTTCTAATAGAATAATGTTCTTATAATGAACATGTAATAAATGAATTACTTTGTAATTTTAGTGAAATATTGCATGTAAATTTAATGTGTTGTAAGTTCAAGTTAAATTAATACTGAAATTTTATAGATTTCAATATTCTTTTAAAAATAATTTAAAGTGCAATGATATAATATTTATTTGTATTTTAACTTTTACATTGTGAGTACAAATAAAATTGAAAATAAATATTTAGTTTGATGAAAATAAAAAAAATTTGGTGCAATAATCAAATTTGAAAAGTACATGCATTTTGTTGTAAAATGAAAATTTTTCTGTTTTAGAATATGACAATATTCCCATCTGTTAATCAATGTAGGAAATGTTATCAAATTATGTTAATATAAAATGTTTTCTTATAAAATGGACTGGAAAATAAGAAAGTTTTGTGAAAATATAATCATATATTATTTTTATCCAATAATTCATTTTAAATTTACATAAATAGTAAATAGATTAATTTTAAATTTATGATTTCAGTTTCTAAAAACAAATATTATTAAATTACATTTGAATATCATCATTAACTTTGGTCATAAACTTCCAAATCGTATTTCTTTTTCAAACTGCTCTGCTTTCAAAGTACCGTCAATTGATTCACAATTTTTATTAAAAACAGAATAAGCACTAATTTCTCCTTTTTTTTTTGGTCTTGTCCGTGTGTTTAAACAAACACAAATTAAACTGGATACAATTAAGTATACCATACCAAATCCAAACTTAATAAATATAATGTAAATGGTAGTCCAAAGAATAAAATACAATACATATAGCAAATAATCTAAATAAATGGAGTTATAAGTATGTTCATTTTCAGTTTCTGAATCAGCAGCATTACCAGTGACATCGTTATTTAATTCTTCACTATCACTTTCTATATGATGATATGTACTCAATTTAGTATCATTCATTGGGGTTTCCTGAATACAATAAACCATTATATATTAATATTAAAATATGTATCATACAATCAATTAATAAACGATTTTAACATGTAAAATTAAATAAAAAGGTATTCAGTTTCAATTTTATAAAACTTACGGAATTCCACATTATTGAATTGGTTAAAAATTCCTTTGTTTTATTTAAAAATAATTGACGTCGTTGTCTTGCTCTATATTCTATTAACTTTTTTTCCATTTTATGTAATTAAGTTACATAATTATTTTCTTCAGTTTATACATTTATATTATTTACTTTTTAATTTTTAAAAAAAAAAATAAATACACTTTTTTTATTTCATGTGATTAATAACCCTTGAATAATAAAGCGTTAATTTAGGTTCTCTCTGAAATTTATATATTTATTTAAGTTTAATAGATTTAATTAATATAGTTTTAAAATAAATACATTACATATTAAAAGAGATACATTTCCAATAAATAATTTTCATTAATAGCTACGTAGTAGTAGTGTAATTATGGACTTGTAAGCAGTAACAAAATAAAACAGACAGGCGACAACGTTTAAATAATTTCTATTTGCGTAAACAAATGTTGTTTTATTACCTTTAGGTTAGTATTTTGCTGCTTTTGTTGTATATATATATATATATTGTTATAGAAAATTTGAAATGGTTTTTTAAAAAAATTTAAAAGTAAAAGTAGTACTAGCTATAATAACCAATAATTTTCTAAACATCAATCATTTTAAACATATTGTGCATCAGAGAGTATTTTATCTATGTTGTAAATGGTCATTGCACATATATTACTTGACGTGTAAAGGTGTTTCAGAGTAGACTTTCAAAATTTAAAATTTTATTATTTAATTAAATATAGAAAACATTATTAAACCATTCATAATGAACTGTAGTTGATATAAATTTCAATAGCGATTTAGTATATATTTTTATTGTTTACGTGAGGAAATAATTATTTTAAAATAAAAGAAACATATTATGTGAAACAATCTTTACAGAATAGTGAAAGTATTTTTATTTAAAATTGCCACCAAGAAGGTTATTTCACTTGCTGATTGTTCCTGGTCATTTCTTAATAGTAATTACGACAGGATGGTGGCTTCAAACGGGGTAAGATATTTTTTTAATATTTTATGTCTTTTATCGATTGTTAGTCATTCCTTATGTATTAATACATGTTTTTATTTAAAAGTAATTTATAAAATGGTATTACAATATGGTAGATATTCATACCTACATATGTATATGTAAAATTTTTCCAATTTTATTATAGGTTTTATATGACCCCAACTTTCTATTTGATCCCGAATTATTGAAAAGGCTTGATTTCACTGCAACTGAGGCAGTATTTAATCCTCCGATCACTGCAGTTGAACCTGGTGAACAATGGTTATCAGTGCGGCCTTTGTCAATGCAAGATTATGATAAAGGTTTTCCAAAAATTCTTTCTCAGTTAACATCTGTTGGCAATGTTACAAAAGAAGATTTTTTAAGTAAATATTCAATTTATTTCATATTGACATATATTAAACTAAATAATGTTAATTGCATAATTAAATTCTTTTCAATAATAATTTATCAATATGTATATATATATATATATATATATATATATATATATATATGCGTACATACACATATACACATCTTTATTAATTGAAATTATTTGTATGTGTAGGAAGATTTGCTCAAATGAAAGCACAAGGAAATTATTTTGTGACTGTTATTGAAGATAAGAGAATCGATCAAATAATTGGTGCTGCAACTTTAGTTACAGAATTAAAGTTTATACATGACTGTGGATTACGAGGTAGACTTGAAGATGTTGTAGTAAATGAATCATATAGAGGAAAACAACTGGGAAAATTGTAAGTTATGTATACTTTTTTTAAATATTAAATGAGATTCTCTATGAATGACACACACAAATTATATATATGTATGTAATGTATCTATGTATGAATGTGTGGATGTGTTGAATATGAAAGTAATTGCATTGTAAAAAAAATTATATATTATAATTTAAAACATTTAATCATTTAATAATTTTAAAGTTTAATTATTAAAGTAGAATTTACAAATTAAGTAAAATATATGAAACAATATTTTTTCAATTAATATATACTTTATGTATATTTTAATATTTATGTAATTTATTCTTTTCAGGATTGTTGTAACAGTTACATTATTATCAAAATTAATTGGTTGTTATAAAATGACTTTAGATTGTAAAGATAAATTAGTACCTTTCTATAAGTCGATAGGTTATAAACTAGAAATTGGAAATTCTAATAGCATGTGTGTACGATATGATGTTATCCCCAATACAGGAGGTCCATCTTGACAATTAGCAGCCAGAACTGCCAAATCCAAATTGTAAACAGTCTGTAATGTAAACTAAATTTTATTCTTTTTAGTTTTTCTTTTCAGAATTGTTTCAACTGGCAGGCCTGGTACCTCGGAATCTTTTAATTTGTTTATATAATGAATTTTTTTCCCTTTATATTGTTAAATTTTGGTGTTGGGTTCTATATTACATAAAATGAGTGGTAATATTATTTTGTTATCAATTATTGGTTTTGAGAATAATATATTTATTAATGTTCTTTGTTTTGAATTATTAATAAAAGCATTGGTACTTATTATATTATTAATAAATAATTAGGAAAAATGTTGTTTTTTAAATTCTGTGTGCGAAAATTTACATTATTTTTTTAAATAATAAAATATGCATATAGTGTAACTGTATTAAAGTGAAATAATGAAAACAGTAATCTTTTCATAAAACCAACCTTTTTAAAAGGTGTATTTTGTATATTATAAATTATTATAGAATAATAAAATTAGTTTCTAATAAAATCATTAAATGTCTATGTATAACTAAGTTAATGGTTTTATTTTGTATAATTGATTAAACAGATTAAAACAAAAAAAATGTTTTAAAGTGGATATATGTAGACATTTGTAAATACAATAATTTTATTATGTAAATGAAAAAGTAAATTAAGTGTCTTGATTTACAATGGTGATGGTTATGAAATTAGAAGTGTAATAATACACCAAGTTTCTAATTATACTTTTATTGTACGTTAATAAAAATATGTACAATTTATAAAATCAATTGTTTGTAAAATCAATAAACCTTAACTAGTGTATGAAGTTTTCAGTAATTAATTTAAGTAAGCAACATGACCTTGTGTGCAATGTTTAGTCTTACTGTTTGAACCAGTTATCTGAATTTATTTTAGGTAAGTCAAATAAAAAAATAAATTCATAATTAGGTATCAATATCATATATATATATATATATATATATATATATATATATATATATATATATATATATATATATATATATATTCATTATACACAAATGTATGTATGCAATTTATACATATATACCCAAGTCACACATTTATTTTTTAATACAAATTTTAATATTTTGTATATCATTTTTATTTTCAATTAAATATTTTTAGTAAAACAAATGTAAAGTATATAAAAAAATACCATTAAATAACAAACAGTTGATATTTTTATAAGATATTGTTCACATTGAATGCAACAGAAAATAGTAGCAATTTTCAAAATAAATGCAGCAGTATATCAGAACATTAAGTTTTTTTAGTTAGTTTGCAATATATGCAGTATATTTGTTGAATACTTAATATTATTTAATACTATTAATGTTAGTTTCAGTATATCACATTTTATTTAAAATTTATAGAATTTATTCAAACCACATTTTATTATAGCTTAACATTTAATTTACTACATATAATTTGAATAGATGTTGTACAGTTGGATCTATTTTATCACAATTGAAAAAAATATAGCAATCTCTTATTATTGTTCATACAAACTAAATTACAAAAATAGATACATGCAAAAGCTAAAACTAGAACAATTATTAACTTCAGCAATACATTAAAATTTACAATTATAGGCATTTAACAAATTTGAATTAATTGTAATAAATTACCATACAAAACTATTGTTTTCAAAATTGTTCATAGAACAAAAATAAAAAGTGAATATGAATGTCTCTTGAAAAGAACAATAAAACATTATTACATAAAATTGTGAAAAAATTACTAATCTTAATTGCAGTATTATTATGTGATTAGAAGACATTTAAGACATAACTGTGAAATTTGTTTGTTTTTTTAGTTGGTTTGTATATATATGAATATATATATATATATATATATATATATATATATATATATATATATATGAATATATATATATATATATATATATATATATATATATATATTCATATATACATACATGTACACACATGCACAAGCATATTCACATATACATATAATTTGTGAGATATTATTTATATTGATTAATAATCAAAAAGGTGTGTTGCTTACCTACAATTGTAAATGTATCACTTAAAAAATATAAAGTAAATTCTTATTTTTGATATGAATGATTTTATTTAACATGTATTTTTAAGAAAATGTTTAGCTATGAAGTACAGGATAGCTAATGTACAATTTGTACATTTGATGGAATGTCAATTAATTTGTTTGTGTAAATGACAAAATATTTTACAATTATGTCAACTGTACATATATTAAGAAAATGCACTTATTATTTTTCATAATAAGAAATATATTATTCATCTTTACAAAAAAAATAATTAATTATATAATTTACAATTTTGATCTTTTTTTTTAATTTTAAGGAAATCAATATCTAGAATAAAAATATTAATTGAGAACAATTTTCAATTTTTTAACACATGCTTTAAATGTCAGCATCATCAAATTTTTATAAAATGTTTAATTAATAGTGTTGGTGTTTGATTTTACCATTTTTTCTCATCTACAGCTATTTAATCTTTTTTTTAAGAAAAATAACAGCAGTCTTGGTTCTTTCCATTTAATTTGTTAATGTTCAATCAATTGACTGGTTAAAAACACATTCAGCACTTATAATGGAATATTTTTAAAATTTAAAATGGATTTAATTATTTCAATAAATAATTATAAAAGTATGACATAAAATTATACAACAAAATAGGAGTTTTTTTTATATAAAATTTCTAAATAAAACGTACTTTATATTTCTAATTCTTTACAAAAAATATTTAAGTATTTTAAGGACTTCTTTCTCTAACAAAAAATCACATGTATGTCTGTATATAAATACAAGTATATATGTGTGTGTGTGTATATATATATATATATATATACACATACATACATACACACAAATCTATACACACATTTACATTTTATTGATAGGTATAGTGTAAAATAAATTGGATATGGAACTAATATATAATTTAATATAAAAAATATGAAGTTCAATTATCATATATGTTACATTTTTTTCGAGCCTAATTTTAATGGTCCGCCTGTTGTTCTATTAGCACGCCTTGCTTCTAATTCTTTTTGACGTAATAATTTCCTTTCTTCCCGCTTCTTTCGGGCTTCTTCTAGTTTACTGTCTGCTTAAATTAAAGATACATCATGAAATGTTGAGAATTTATATTAAACAAATTTAGAATAGTATTTACTTGCTGCTGATTCTTCAAGAGGTTCAAATTCACAATCTTCCCAATTACTGCTCTGGCTTTTACCATGTCTATGAATAGTTTCATGCCCTGATCCATCACCCCACCCAACTGATCTAGCAACAGAGTCTTCAGGAACAGGTGCAAAGTCTGAAGAATTCCATGTTTCACTAGGTGATACTAATTCAGCCTTATACAAAAGTAAAAATGATCTTGTATTATTTTTCATGTAAATATTACCAATCACCTTATATGAATAATTTACAAAATTTAAATGAATATTTGAAATATTTAAAAAAATACATTTAAATCAACTCACTGGCTCTTCTTCTAAACTTCCCCATTCTTCATTATCCCACCCATCCGAGTTAGAATTTCTTGTAGTAGTAATACTGGCTGCTACTGCTGGACTCTTAGGTTCACTACTAGCGCCACCACAATGCAGCGTATTGATGTGTGATCCCGCTACTGTCTAATAAATAATTAACTTTAAATTTATACTGTACACAATAATGTTATCGATGAAATATGTTAATGTGTGTTTTATATACCATTTCTTTTCTTATTACCTCCATATCACCCCAATTATCTGTATCCCAGTGATCATCATAATCTGACACAGAATCATTTCCTTTGCTTTCTTCTTGCTCTAATGATGTCATTGAAGTTACACTAGATGTTGTAGTTGATATACTACTACTAGACGGTTGTTCTGAAAATTTGTATTTAAAATAATGTGTGTATATATATAGATGTGTGTGTGTGTGTATGTATTTATTTATTTATTTTCTAATATTATAATTAATTATATGCGATGTCTGTGTTTATATAAATTAAATAAATGGCAAAAAAAAAAATATTAAAGGTGAATTTTATAGTTTTAAATATTTCTGAAATAAATATATATGAAACATTTGATTTTTGAAAAATACTTCTAATTACAATTAATATATGTCAAAAAATGATATACTGTACATTACAATACATATTTACTTTACATTCTTTATTCTTCAAAGTATTTTATATATATATATTATATATATATATATATATATATATATATATATATATATATATAATATATATATATATAATTTGTATAAAATAATAACTTACCAAGTGAACCAGGTTTACTTAACGTTTTACTAGCAAGCGGGGTCAATGAAGACTTCACAGTATCAGACTGACTACGATAAAACTTTGCTGTAACAGCAGTTACTGCCCATCCAGCCCATGTAGCAGCAGCATTACTCAAACTTGGGGTTGCTGTATTAACATCAGCCTCTAGAAAATTTGTTTTAGAATTTTCAAAATTAAGATACATTTTTATTAACTATTTATGATAAATTATATTGTCAAATATGTTTTGAACTTTATATTTTATTATAAAAATTGTTTAAATACCCATGCTTTCACGTAGACTAGGATCCTCAGATACTTTTTCAAGTTTACCCAAAAATCCTTTAATAGTACGAAACACAGAATCACGAACCATTTTTTCTGAATCACACGTTAAATGACATAAAGCTGGTAAAACTCGAGTAGCAACATCATTTAAGAGAAAGTACTGTTGAGTAGCTGCTAAAGCAAGTACACCTGCACAAATAATGTCAGATTTCAAATTTAAAATTCTTATCCTTGCTAATTTTATTCAAAAAAGGTAAATATTCTAACAGCATATACATTAATATATGTGTATATATACATACATACAAATTTATTTATATATATATATATACACACATACATACATGTTATACATATTTATGTACATTTGTTTGATTAATAATTGCCAATAAAAATATTAACCTGCATTTCTGGCAGGTGGGAAAGGATCTCGCATAGCACGAATAAATGCTGATATCAAAACCTTTTGTCGAATCTGGGGGTGTAAATGTGAAGCTACTTTTCCGAGGCATACAGTTGTATTTGTACGAATACCACCCTGGTCATCTTTAGCTTGTAAACGTGCAAAATGCCTTAAAACTTCAACATTTAGATTGTTATAATTTAACTTTGGTGCTAGATGTATAATCGACTACAAAAATTTATTAAAAAAAGAACAAATATAATAATTTCCTGGAATAATGGAAGACGTTTTTATAAGTTAATAACCACACATTTACTTGTTATTATTGTGTCATCTTTAAAACACGTGGTTTCATACCAAATTATTACTTTATTTTTAAATTCAAAGTACAGACCTTGACAGTTTGTTCTCTAATTGTTGCATTTGTATCTAGAAAACCATGAGCAATCTGAGGAAAAATTTGTTCATTTACAGTATTTGATTGCAAATGACCAATAAAGTGTTCGAGTTGCTGTAATAGCCTAGATCTAGTTGCTCGGTCATTGCTGGTAAATAATTTGACGACACAAGGTACAATTTTACGCTGATATTCAGGTTCATCAAGTAATCTACCTAACTGGAAACATAAAAACATTATTTCTAAAGAAAAAATGAATGCAATTATAAACATATAAAATCAAGCACAATAAAATAATTTAGGGCTACAAAAATATGTAAAATATATCAAGACTTTTTTACCTTAAACATAGGTGCTAAAACTGCTGATCCTGCATCACCATATTCAAAAGCAGTTATTAACTGTGGTAAAATTTTATGTTTACATACATTATCTGGAAAATTGTCTAACTGAGGTGTAAGATTAGAAAAAAATCGATTTTTTTCATTTTTGTCTTTTATCTGAATTTCTTCCAAAAATAATAATGCATCCACTAAATCATTTTTAAAATAACCACCTTGTTTACGACACCTTGTAATAATATCTGCTGGATTTGGTCGAGATGTAGGGTTTGCACCGACTAGTTCACAATATAATGGCCCAAGTTGCTTGGGTATCTGATGTAAAAATAAAATAAAAATTTAAATTATATTTTTTTTACACTATTTAAAACAAATATAAAATCATACATTTTCTAGCATTTTTAATGAAGACTGTTGTTGAAGAGGTCCATTAAATGATTCCCAGATTAAACATCCTAATCCCCACATATCATTTGAACTGAAACATATTTTATACAAGAGAATAAATGTATTAATTTGTAAGTTGTAACCGAAAAAACAATATTTATTAAGTACTCTGATACTATTACCACTTTGTGATTTGACGTTGTTTTACTACATCATTCTTTTCTGGAGGATCATATATAGACAACGAAGGTGTTATTTTGACTGGTATAATAATATTACTAGTATCTTGAATACTTGTTATATATTCCACTCCACTTAACTTCCATTCTCCAGATGCATTTACAAAAACTGACCAACAGTTTACATTATTATGACGAAGATTACAGTCATTATTCAAAAATGATAACGCTCTCTAAAGATTATGAATGTTATATTAAATAAATTAACACATAACTTTATATTTTTGTACCGTGATTTGAAAGATTCCCCAAGCTAAATATAAATCTTTCTGTTGTCCATCAAAATTTAATCTTGAAACATGAGTACATAATGGTTCAACTGATTCAGTTGCCAAATACAGAATTTTATCTGTTTCTAGGCTATCGATATAAGTTAAAATACTAGGATGACGCAATGTTTTAATTCTTTTCACAGCGGATTTAGCTATGTCAAATTGGGTATCTGAATTATTATGAACATCAAATACAAATACGGAAACTTCCTCAGATGAACCCTAGTCAATAGTAATATTTAAAATGAATATTTATTTATACATTCTCAAATTATTATCAAAATATACCTTTTTCTTAGCTTTATGTAAGGACCATATACTTTTATCTTGTAATGCTGATATTGGCTCGCCGATTTCATATGGAAAATCTTTAGATGGATCTCGTGAGAAAAAAGACCACATTATGTATTTAAGAGTAATTTAATCTCTTACAATTAACTAAGATAAAAATAATATTTTACGATCTAACCTAAATTCAGCGTCATTAGATTTGACGTTTATAACATACATGCAACCAGTGAAAGAATCATATTTTTACATAGGCTTATACGCGTATATATATATATATATATATGTGTGTATGTATATATAAAATATATGTGTGTATATATATTTTATTATATATATATAGATATGAGATTCAATTTAGGCTTCCACATGAAAGTATTAAAAAAAGCATGTTATTTTTTATTTAGTATTTTAGTTCCATTGTATTTTAGTATCGAACTGAACTAAAATACTAAATAATATATATATATATATATATATATATATATATATATATATATATATATATATATATATATATATATATACATATATGTATATATGCATATATTAAACATTCATTGGCGCCGAATTTTAATTTGTACTCATAAGCGAAAATAAATATAATAATAATAAAATCGACTGATGGTATTGCATTGAGTAATAAAAGTATTGAGAGCCTTTAT
Organism: Acanthacorydalis orientalis; assembly: GCA_034766995.1. Classification (NCBI taxonomy): domain Eukaryota; kingdom Metazoa; phylum Arthropoda; class Insecta; order Megaloptera; family Corydalidae; genus Acanthacorydalis; species Acanthacorydalis orientalis. The sequence goes on along the minus strand of CM068318.1, from coordinate 11,428,617 downwards.
CTGTGGTAGTAATGTAATTACATATCATTTTACATAGCAGGAACAAATTCTCAATATTAATTAACAAAACGATCGTTTTGATAAATATTGTGTTCAGCGAAATAGAATTTTAATATTTGTTTTTAATATATTATGAAAACTATTCATTACAAACAAGATACTGTTAATAATACTAATAATCAAGAGTTTAATGTAAAAACACTAACTCTAAGTACATCAGGTCAAGGTCAGTAACTTCAAAACAGAGTAAGGTCATTGCCAACACATCTTGTTAACTGGATACGGAAAAAAATATATTTCAAATGTTATATTTAGTTTTAAAGTCAAAATATTTATATAATTTTTATTATATGTATAAAAATTGTGAACTGAACATAATAAAAACGAATTGTAATATGGCAGTGTTCTATTAACTGTAGTATTCTTTTTTGACATTTGCAGTGTCATTGCGCTTGGAATGCATTTCTTTTGTACACTATTCATTCAAAAAACGTCATTGCATTTAGCTTTCAAAATTTGCAATATCAGTGTTGAATTGTTTTGTGCATAGAGAAAATAATCTCATATCACAAATTAAGTTTATTTGCATTTGCAAAATATAAACATCCGATTATTTTTTAAATTAATTTTAGTTTAATTTTATGTAATATATAATTAGGTTTTAAAATGCCTTTAACGGTGGATGCTCAATTGCGCTATATGGTACAGTGGTTTGAAGAGTGGAGTGAACTACAACGATCTGATTTTGTGTCTGTTTTGGCTGAAAAAGTTACAAATGTTCCATATGTTAATGGAATTGTTAATAGTATGTCTGCTGTAAACTATCATGATAAGCCAATGTCTCTTTTTGAATGCAGGGTAATATATCAAATACTATTTTTTGAAAATAAATTACCTATATAATTTAACGTAGGTGAAATTATTTCGAGAATGGCAGCAACAGTGGACTTCGGAGCAACGGCAAACACTCGTACAAAAAATATGTGACATGGATCCAATTTTTGCTGAGAAACTGGCAGAAGAAATTAAAAACAATATACCAATAACCAACGGACATGCTGAAGAACTGGAAAATATAAATGATAATTGACTGTAAATAAAGTTTTTTACATATGTATTTGTACATGTCTATGTACATATGTATGCATTTGTGAGTAAACTCAATATCTGTTTTTAAAATATATTTGATTTAAATGTTTACAATCAAAAGGGAAATGGTTGATAATTAAAGGCTGTTATAATTATTGTGGTATAGTGCTATAAGTTTTTTTAAAAAAATATTTATTTGTATGCCATGCTACCTGTTTTAATAAAAATAATTTCTACATCCCACCTAGATGAAGTGAAATTAATCTGAAATAATGTTTTTATATTTCATGTAAGCTGTAATATATTATGCCATATTTATTCTTTTAGCTGTTTTTTGTTTGAATAAAATATTTTTTTAACTTTTCTTAGTATTTATATTGAATGATGAAATGTGGTAGCTAAGGTACAACTATTTTATATGCATTAAATACAAATTGTAAATATCTGATCATAAATATTTCTGTATAAAATTGTAGTTGTATATCGTAGAGTATGTATGCTGTAGATATAGTAATCATCGACATTCTATAGACATCTATGATCAGATATTTTTAGTCCGAGTATCTGTAAAACAAAACATATATAAGTAATATATTATCTTTGATATTGCTGTTTAAAATTATATATATATATATATATATATATATATATATATATGTAAAATATCATTTAATTTCATTATATATTTGTATATAATTATTACATGTGTATAAGAATTTATATATATTAAATGATAATAAAATATCCTTTGAGAAAAGATTTTATTAATATAAAATTTTATACAGATTTGTATATATTATATAGACTAAATACTAATTTCTAAGTTCTTGTTTACAGCTATTCATAAAAAAAATCAATCTACAAATATTTTAAAAAAGTTTGAATTAGTTTCTATACAAAAAAATAAGTATACATCTATTTATTTTACAATTTCCAAGTTTCGATAAGCTATTATAAAATATATTTCCTATTTTACATAGTTGTAAATTGGAGCCTGACTGTAGTATTTGCTCTAGACATGTATATGCATATTTAATTTTTGTGATATAGGACAATATTAGAAATTTATTGAATCTTCAAATCGGCATCATTTCTTCGTTCGGACTGGTTGGTAAAAAAGCATAAAATTTATTAACAACCACAATTTTTAAATAACACTTTATAATGTACAATTTCATAAAAATATTAGTTCTTTTTAATTCAGTTCATAAAATGTTAAAAAAAGTCGAAAGATGAATATAATGAATTATTTTGCTTATTTATTGAAATTTACAAGTATACCAAGTTTTATAAAAATATCAAGCTGTGTTCTAGACATTGATTTATAACTTTCACTTTAAGATTTTTTCTTTAATTATGTTGAACTAATTACAATTTTATTTCTTGTAATTAGAAAATATATTAAGTAATTAAATAAAAAATAACATTTTTTCATCTCAGTTTCAATTTTTTCATTCTCAGTTTCAATTTAAAATTGTTGTTTCAAGAGCCTCAGTTTCATTGTGAGCCAATATGTATATTATAATTCATCTTCAAAATTCGTAAAAAAAAATTAATCAAGAAATATTGATTGGAAGCAACTTATCATTTTTCCGATTTAATTGATCTATTTAGTATAGGTAGAAAACATTTTTTTCCTTTTATCTAAACGAACAAAACAGACAGTTTTAATAATACCGTGTGTTAATCTGCAATTATTTATTTTTCGTTGTAGGAAAAAACCGAATCGAAAACTCAGTCTTAAAAAATGATTTGAAAATCTAACAGGGTTTTAAATCTCGTTCGTCCGTGTCTCTTGTATTGTATAGACTATAAAGTTCATTATAATCAATAGAACTAATTGGTTTTTCTGGTATGTTTGTTTTGTTAATGTTAATGTTTGGAATGAATAAAAAAGATGTTTATTTTTTTTAAACAGTTATATGTGCATGTATGAATATACGTTTGTTCAATACGTATTTTTAAATGTTCCAATTATACACTATATTATATATATATACATTATATATATATATATATATATATATATATATATATATATATATACATATACATATATATATATATATATATACATATATGTACATATATATATATATACATATATATATATATATATATATATATATATATATATATATATATATATGTACATATATGTATATATATATATATATACATATATGTATATATATATATATATATATATATATATATATTAGAACATTGATAACAAAATGAAATAATAATAATTCATGCTAGTAGGTACACTTAATAGTTTCACAAAAAGAATACAAATCCAGTACCTCACTGACTTACAAAATTGCTTTTATCTATCTTTATTATAAAATTCTTTTATACTAAATCTGAAACCAGGACCACAATATATCAATATATATATATATATATATATATATATATATATATATATACACACACACATATGTGACTTTTGTATGCATGTATGTCTTTTATTATTGGACATATTTATAGAAAGTTTACAATACATATACATTTTATATTAAAATATTTAAAAATTGAGGTAATAAGCACTTGAATCTGCAATAGTGCTCAGAGGTACAGAGACATACGTATATAAGCCTAAATATTCAAACAGATAGTTGATTCGAATGTTTTATTTTTAAACACGATTAAATCATTGAAAATATGAAGTACTAAAAGTAGAGTAAATTTTATGTTTTTTTTATAATCAAAAATGAAATAAATTTTTCATGATCAAAAAATAATTTTATGCTATTATTTTTGTACTTTTGTTTTATATATATATATATATATATATATATATATATATATATATATATATATATATATATATATATATATAACATTAATATTGTATATAGACAGATAGATATTATTTATTAGATATATTTTTAAGTTAATATTTGGTGTTTTTTGTGTAAAAGTATCCAGTAATTCATTATATTGAACATTGAATAAATCAAGAAAACATAAATACAAAATTGTAATTATTTAAAATATAATATTTTTTTCCCATAAAATTAACCAGTTTGGTTTGACCTACTTTTGAAAATCGTATCGAAGCATTGTAACAACGCTGACGTGGCAGCATGTTATATAAATTCATTCCTAGCTACCTAGTACGTCACGAGTCGACCGGCTTGCTACGATTACCGCAACGCATTTCCGAGTCGGTCGCTGTCCGTGTATCACGCTGTTCAAGAACTTTCCTGTACAATCGTGTTTAATTGGTAAGCAATTGTAGTTTTTCGATTGAAATTTATATATATATATATATATATATATATATATATATATATATATATATATATGTATATATAAAACTAAATTAAAAATATTTAACTGTTTTTTAACAAATTTTCAAAGTAATTTTACATTTTTCAATATTTTTCTCTAGTATAACTTTAAAAATGTCGTTTTTCCTTTTTATTTTATTAAATTAAAAACGTTAATATTGTATTCAAAATTTAAAAATTAATTTACACATTCATTTCACATTATAGAATATTTTACGGTTATGGATTTTATTTAGTTTATCAAATTAGAATTATTTAATAATTTATTTCAAATGTTATTATTTTTCTTTCTTTTTTACAATATTTCTTCATTTTGGGTCAATAGTCACGTCTTTTCATTTTGTTACAATAAATTAGAAATACTTTAATAAAAAATCTTATAAATACGGTATGTTTTTCAAGTAATATTCTATGTTTAATATTTCATGTGTTTTTTTTTGTATGAAAGTAATATATTATTATTGTAAATATAATGAAAAGATTAAACATTGTCTGTATTCGTTCGTTATATAATATTTTTCATGTTAGAATATCGTTTACTGTGATTGTACCATAGTCGTAAAATATTTTACGTAAACTCCCCCCTTCTTACTACATACGTCACTGGTGGTACCGTTACAATCGTGCCGACCGGGCTTCCGTATCGGGGTTCATTCTACTTTACTAGTGGAAGCTGTACGTGCAACATGTTATAGTCAAGTTTATTTTTATATGTAGTCGTTTTTAATCGGTAAGATGTATTATTTTTTCGTTAAAGATATTGAAATTAGAAACATTTAATAATTTATGAAGGTTATTTGTGATTATTGAATAATTATTGTTTTCTGTAATATTTTTGTACAATATCTTAGCACATGTGCCTGCACACACACACCACGTGCGTGCGTGCACACACACACCACGTGCGTGCGTGCACACACACACACCACGTGCGTGCGTGCGTGCACACACACACACACCACGTGCGTGCGTGCACACACACACACCACGTGCGTGCGTGCGTGCACACACACACACCACGTGCGTGCGTGCGTGCACACACACACACACCACGTGCGTGCGTGCGTGCACACACACACACACCACGTGCGTGCGTGCGTGCACACACACACACACCGCGTGCGTGCGTGCGTGCACACACACACACACCACGTGCGTGCGTGCGTGCACACACACACACACCACGTGCGTGCGTGCGTGCACACACACACACACCACGTGCGTGCGTGCGTGCACACACACACACCACGTGCGTGCGTGCGTGCGTGCGTGCACACACACACCACGTGCGTGCGTGCACACGCATACACACACCACGTGCGTGCGTGCGTGCACACGCATACACACACCACGTGCGTGCGTGCACACGCACATACCACATGCACGCACGCATATACATGGAGCTACAGTTCATTTTTTATTTTAATAATTTCTTTTTAATTCAAAAAATTGTTAGTTATAATTATTTTGCAATATTTGTTTTCTAGAATATTTTACAATTTCGTTGTGCAACGCACGCACGTGGAGTGCGTGCGTGCACACGCACACACATACCACGTGCGTGCGTGCACACGCACACACACCACGTGCGTGCGTGCACACGCACACACACCACGTGCGTGCGTGCACACGCACACACACCACGTGCGTGCGTGCACACGCACACACACCACGTGCATGCGTGCACACGCACACACACAACACGTGCTTGCGTGCACACACACACCACGTGCTTGCGTGCACACACACACCACGTGCTTGCGTGCACACACACACCACGTGCTTGCGTGCACACACACACCACGTGCTTGCGTGCACACACACAACACGTGCTTGCGTGAACACGCACACACCACATGCACGCACATATGTACATGGATCTACAGTTCATTTTTTATTATAATAATTTCTTTTTAATTCAAAAAATTGTTAGTTATAATTATTTTGCAATATTTGTTTATTTTCTAGAATATTTTACAATTTCAAATTCAGTCATACAATTATACTCATTTCTGATATAGTGTCGATTGCATTAAATGGAAGTCCTTTAGTGCTTAATCAATGCCTAGTTTTCTGTAGAAAGTGTTTTGGTTGTGTGCACAGCCGTTCATGCACTATCTGTTGTGCTTCTTCATTTAATCTGGAAGACTTTCCGTGCATTACTTCTCCGAGTGGTCTAAGGAGATTGTAATCACTCGGAAGAATTTTGACAAGTATGGTGGATGAAGAAGACACTCTGATTACGGTTTCCTGATGGTTGGTACAGTTACTCAGGCAATACTGGCTCGGACATTGTCATGTCGTAGCAAGGCATCAGTACTGTTTGTCATTTGGACGTAACTACTGATTGGAGATGATTTCTGATAGACAATATTGCTACCAGTAATTGTCTGATCAATAGTCATTTGATCAGAGAAACTGCATTTTGAGTGTCTTTCTCATCTGCTATACTTGCTGGACATCACTCCAAGTGATTACCATCTCTTACGATCAGTCAGAGGCAATGAGCAGAATAAAATTCTTTCAAGTTGGTTGAAGAAGTGCGATGGGTGGTGCATGAGTGGTTCCGCACATGACCAAAAGATTTTTTCCTTAGAGGAATTCAGTCATTAATTGAATCCTGGAGGATTTTTTTGAACAAAATGGACTGCTGGAAGATAGTACAATTATAATATCTCCTTGCAATACACAATGAAAAATATGTGTGTGTGTGTATATGTGTGTGTATATATATATGTTAGTATATATTTGAGACCTAAAAATTAGATGTACTGAAAAACACTTTTTTGTTTGTTGCATGGTAAAGCAGCAATGGACGTCACTGGTCATACGGAACTTCGATTCGTTTATAATTCCAAATCAATGAGATCCTTCGACTGAATCTGTACATCTTGCCACTGGAGTTTGAGCTTGTATCGCTCGGTCTCAACTTTCATCAGATCAGCATATTTGAGCGGTAAAAATTATCAGATTTTTACATTAAAGTTATTAAACATTCAAATAGTATGAAATTAGAAAATTTTAATAAATTATTAATAATTTTTAGAGTTATTTTACATTGTTTATTATTTTTTTTTAGAATCTACTATCATTGATGAATATTTAAGTATAGAGTAGTTTTGTTTAATTCAAATGAAATTTGATAAATTGTTTTTTTAATTATTTTAAAATACATTTTTTTTTAAATTCTAAGTTGTTATATATGTTCTTCTGATTACTGAAGAGGATTTGAAGATTCATCGTATAACGATATATATTTCTAACATAACTCGTTGGAAGCACTGAAGCAACGTTAAAACATTGTGATCGAGGAAGATTAGTGATTGATAAAAAATCATAAAATTAGTTTTCAATATTGTAAATGTAAGTGCCTTGGGGTTTTGTATCGTGATCGCCCGATCACTTTAACTGTTAATTCATAATCTTTTAGTGAATTCTTCAAATTCATTTTAAGATTGTCCGTGAGTACGAACCAGATGTCTAATAAACGTAAAGCTGGGATTGCGTTAAGGGTACAGGATATTTTGGTTTCACCTCTAGGTAGTACTTAAGCGATCGCCCCCTTTGCTAACTATAACCGTCTGTACGTTTTCGCCACCGAGAAGCCCTTGAACCTGGAGGTTCTAGGCAGTCTGTTTGTTTTGTCCTTTTTTTCAGGGTTTTTGTGTTTTGTTTTCCCTAACTTTTATTTTGTGAGACACTTTTTGTCTCACTTCTCACTTGTGCTTTAGATTAGACTTTAGAGTAGGTTTTTATGAGAGCGCTCTCTTTTTTTTTTGTAGCTCAGGTTTTTGACTAGGGTTTCAGGTTTCGATGAGAACCGCATCCATATTCTTCGATGACATCACGAAAACGTACATTCGGTTGAGAAGTGCAGAGCGTGAGGCGAAAGTGGCGGGCTAGCACGTGGCTGGGGTATCCCCGGGCCTGTAATCCTACACGGGTGTTAGTCGGATGCTTCGTACTTTGCTTTGCTTGTAGTTTTAAATTTATCTATAATCATTTTTTTTTAACATTTTGTTACCGGGGTGGGGTTTATTGCGAAAATTTTCACTAAACAGTAAACATTGTGGTTGACTCAACATGAAGCACGCTATTTGAGCCATGGTTCCAGTTGATGAAGATGTGTATTGCACATTATATGTGTAATCAGAGGATACTGTTATAACAATATCTTTTGTAAAATGAAAAATGTTTAACATTCCACATTGAATATTTAACACAAACATAAGATTGAAAGTTTATACAATTCATTAAATTTTAAAATCATTTTATTACACTACTCTATACTTCAAAACGAATTTGGAAGATCGCCAGACCGATGTGGATATTAAATATAACGTAATAATGGCATAAAAAGTAAGAAAAAATAAATACACGATTCATTAATTACAGTGTGGTTAAGAATCATAAACTTTCAGATGCTTTTGATACCAAATGGATCCAGTTTCTCATAAAGCTTGTGAATACATTGCACTGAAATGTGTCTACTACTAGGATATGTATGTCAGGAAGTTAAAAATGTCAAGGAAAAAAGTTAAAATATAAAATACTATTTTTAAATATACATATATAAACATTTGTAGTAATAATATTTTGTTCTAGGTACTAAATTATTAGTTTCAGCATTGTACGAAGGGTACAATGGATCAAATTTCAAACGCTGAGCAAGGATTACTAAATTATATTGTTTTGGTGCTTGTATAGAATAATGTAGTCTTCTATCCAGTCTTCATTTTAAAACTGTAAGTGTTTCATTTAAAAATCTAAATGATAAATATGTAGCTTAAAATTGAAATGTAAACCTACTTTTAATAATTATAAAGTAATAATTAAAAAAAAAACTTAAGAATATTAACTAATAAATTTGTATGTTCCATTAGGATTTGTTCAACTCATCGCAGAATTTACAAATAATCGAAGAATAAAATAACCATGGGATAAAATTTAGAGATTACAGTTAATTAACCAGAAACTAAAAGCGCCGTGTGGCAAAGTAAGTTTTCTTTTTTAAAATTTCAAATTTCAGTACGAAAGTAAACAGTTCATTTAAATAAAATAATCGTGGAGACTTGATATTATTTAACTTCATGATTTTTTTTTAAAAAAACCCCTTTTATGTGAAATATACAAATTCCTTAATTTTATTAAATATTTAAATTTTTTTTATTTCATGTATTTTGATTGTTCTAAAATTAACAATTTCTCTAATATTCAATTTATATCAAACAACACTTTAATTTCATTCGATAATAAATATACAAATTTTTCAATTATGATATCACTATATTTCCGAATTTGTTTTTAAAAAATATGATCTTTTCTTTATTGCTATTGTTGAAATGTTAATTTGTTGTTTAATTTTGATTTTATTTGTGTATTTGTTTAATATGTGAATTGTTTTCTCATTAATAATTTTACACTAATAATAGATTAAATAATTAATCTAATACATTTTAATTTATAATTATATTTCGATAAAAATTAATTTATTACAATTAGTAAACTTTCTCGATATTGTGTACATTATAATAGTTGAAATTAATTAATATTTTTATTAAACTTACAATTTGATTTTAAAGTATAATTTTAATTTTCAAATTTATAATGCTAATCAAAATAATAGTTTATTTTTTTCAATTAAATTATTTAGTATTTGAAATAAATTTTCATTCCAACAATAATTTATATCAAATCACATTTTTTTCCGCTTCTTTCATTCAATAACACATATGCAGATGTTTCATTTTCGATATTTTTAATGCATTTTTTTACACTCCTTATTAAAAGAAAAAAATTGTTTTGCTATTGTTAAAATATTATTTTTTCTTATTTTTGTTTTAATTTGATTCTATTTTAAGTATATATTTTTTTAATCTGGAAATTACAATTTCTTCATTAACAGCTTAACATTAATAAGAAAATACATTATTAGTCTAATTTAATACATTTTAATTTATAATTATAATTTCATGTAAATTAATTTATTATTAGTAAACTTTTTTGGTGTTATGTATAATAATTGAAATTATTTTAGTTTTTGTTAATACATTTTATTTCAAAAAAGTATTCTATAAAATCATTTTGAATTTGAATTGACTTAACAATTTGAAGAAATAAAAATTGTAAATAAGCAAGCGCGTAGTCTAAAAATTTGTGATATTTGACTTTCTAATATTTAATAATGAAAATATATACAGAAAATAGTTTGATGTTTAAACATTACTTTTTTTTACTTCTTTTTTTTTAAATATTTTTATTTGGTTTTTTCTTCAATGTTTTTCCATCTAATAGTTTAATCTACATGCATAAATTATTTTACTACCGAATGATTTGATAAAAAAAATCTGTTTATATTTCACTAATGAATTTTAAATATTTAACTTCAAAAATATTATTTTTTTAAATTTTAATTGTTTACTTTCGTTAATATTTTATTTATTTATGTATACACACACACAAATTCACATTTAGTTTATAAATCAATAGTTTATTATATTTACAAAGAATTCCGTTCATTATAATATTTGCATTTTTTTTTTGTATTCATTTTCTTACTCAATTATTATAATTTTGTAAATGCTAATATTTATATCTATTATAATTTTTTAAGTTTTATTATACATATGCAGTCTTCTAATTTTAGTGTAATATTAATATTTTAATTATTTTTTTTATAAAAGTACACAATCAAATATCATGTCTAATTATTTGTTTTTAAATTCATTTTTATTTATTTTATATAAAAGTTTTTATTTTTCTTCCAAAAACAGTTTTAATAATAGGATGTGTAAATATTTTTTTACTTGCATTTTATTTTAATGCTGAATTTGCAATATTTTATTCATTATTGTTGTCCGTATATTCTATTTCAAGAATTGATTTAAATTTGGCATTTACATTAATATTTAATGTTGAGTGAATACTTTTTGTTTGCAATTGTTGACCTTTATCAGATTTTTACAAATTTAAAATACTTTTTTTGATATTTTTAAATTATAGCATACGAATCATTTAATAATTAATAAAATATTTTAAAATTAGATTTTTACGTATTATTTTTTTGTCATATATATATATATATATATATGTGTGTGTGTATAACTTTTTTTCAGGTATTTGTTTTACATTATGATTTTTGATAAATTGTTTAATATTTGTTTTCATTTTTTAATTTTATGCAAATTATATTTAAAACTTCTTCTAAAATTTCAAATATTATTTTCAATGTTTAATGACTGAAACTTTTATTCACCAGTTTTATTTAATGATTACACAGATAAGAAATAAAATTTGTTTTATTGTTAATTTAATAATAATATCAAAATTATATATATATATATTTCAAAAATATTACAATTCTAATTGCATGAACTTGCCAATTTAGTTTTTTTTTAAATATGACTAATTTTTTTTCGTTATTTTTTTATATTTTCTTTTCTATTATTAAAAGTATATCGTTTATCTTCAAGTAATTACATTGTTCAAATTTTAATTTTTGAGTGTTACACCTTGCGTTTATTTTATTTCATTGTAAGAGTGTATTTAGATATTTTTTTTATTTATCTACTAAACGAATATTTTAGTTTTTCTTACATTCGTTCAATTTTATTTGTTTTAATAATCATTAATGTAATTCATTTTTTATGGACATTCGATTTGAATCTATTTAAATGTCTTCTTTATAATTTGTACAATTTTTGTAAACATATTTCAAGTAATTTAATTCATTTATTTTTTAAAAATGTTATTTCAGTATTTATATATATATATATATATATATATATATATATTCTTGTTGGTATATGATTTAATAATAATTATACTTTTAATAATATAATAATTTTCTTTTATAATGTTTTAATTTTTAACAACTGTTGTAATTTATTTTTTTATGATAATTTAATTTCGATTTATTATAAAAATGTCTATTTTCTTTTTTAATATTTAAATAAATTTAAGTCAACATTATTTTAAAAAAATGACAATATTTTTAAAGCAAATTCTATTTCTTTCATTTATATTTTCTTGTCGTCTGGTATATTACTTGATAATAATTATTGTTCTTTTAATATTAAATCAATTTTCTTTAATAATTTATATAATTTTTAATATTATACTAATATTAATACTTTTGAATCTTATAGTTTTCAATTAATTATTTTAAAAATTTCATTGAAATATTAAAAACATTTAATTTTTAAAAACTTGAAATTAATTCTTGATAAAATGTATTGTGCATTTGTTTTAATTTAAATTATTTATCAAAAATCATACATGAAAATTTTCATGATTCGAAAAAACATGATTTATTTAATTTTCTGTTTTTAAAAAACGTTGTTAAAACGTTTTGTTATTTTTAAAAAACGTGTGTGTGTGTTTATTTTCAGGTAAATGTTCTGCATTCGTGATTTTTGATTAATATTTAGATGTTATTAGTTTGCTTTCATTAATATTAAAATATTTATTTTTAATGTGTACTGAAACTTTCTCTGGTTTTATTTAATGATTACATATTTATGAAATAAAATTTGTTTTGTTGTCAGCCTCATAAATATATCAGTATTTTTTTCTAATTCAGTATTGTAATTTCATTGCATAAAGTTGTCAGTTTGGACTTAAATTATGTTGGTATTAATTTAAAATTTTCTTTTTTTTATATTTTCTTGTTTATTCTTAAAAGTATTTTTTTACCAACAAGTTATTGTTAAAAGATAATTTCTCAAAGTATTTTTCCTGGTATTTAATTTTAATTCATTTAAGTTTATTTAGATAACATAATTGTTTTTATTCATCTAATAATTTCATTTTAATTTTTCTGATCAATATCTTTATTTTCACACCTATATATATTTAAATAAGTGTTGTAATTTTTGAATACACTTCTTATTTGAATTTATATTTAAATATTTCTCCTGCAAAATTTATACTATTAGTATATCACAATAAATTTAATTTTTTTAAATCTTATTTCAATAATTTAAAGTAAATTCTATTTTCTCAATTATATATATATATTTGCTATATTATTTGATGATAATTATACTTTTAACATTTTTTTATTTTTCTTTTATATCTTTAATTTAAACAATTGCTATATATTTTTTTTAGAAATTTAATTTCAATGTATTGAAATGACTTCTGCAAAACTTTTTTGTAATATTTCATTAAATTTCATTCAATGTTTTTGAAATACACCTTTGTCAACAGTACTTGTCAAACAAATTTTATTTCTTTTGTTTATATTTGTTCCATTTTTGGTAGTATATATTTTCATAGTGATACCTTTAATAATATAATTAATCAACTTTCTTTTATAATGTCTCTGATTTTAGCAATATACTAATGATAATAATAATGTCGAATCTTATGGTTTCGTTTCTAAATAATTATTGTAAAAGGTACACTAAATAATAGTAAAAACATTTTATTTTTAAATATTTGAAATTGGACCTTCATAAAATGTATTTTGTATTTTTTTGAATTTAAAGTATTTATCAAAAATCACACACGAGAAATTTCATGACTGAAAGATACGTGAAAGTTGTTCGTAAACATTTCTGTTTTTAAAATGTTATTTTATTTTCAGTTAATAAGATTTTTTTGTGTATTTATATATATAAAGTAGAATTCTATATATTTTTAAATATATAGAAGATTTTTTGTGTATTTATATATATATAATTCTATATATTTTAAAATTTTGTATGATTTTCAATTATAAATATCATTATTAATCTCTAATTATTTCTTAATTTTATCTTTATTCAGTTTTAATTTTTGGTTTTTATTATATTTAAAATTTTTCATAATTTTATTTGATGAAACTGATTTCTATTTTAACGTATTTTAATGGTTTCATTACTTTAAATTTTTTTTATACTTGAATTAATGCATTACACTTATAATATTCCTTTTTAGATTTGTTTTTCAAATAATTTATCAGATTAAATAACATTTTTTTTAAGTATTTAGTATTACAAATATTTTTTTTATTTTTTCATATTTAAAAAATGTTTACTTGCCCAGTAATTATTATTCCATTTTAAATATTTGGTATTGGATGATTAAATTTATTTCTTTTTAAATTTAATACTCTTTAAAAAAAGTAGATTGTTTTAAATAAAAGTATCTAATTTGAAAAATATCTAAAAGTATCTAATTTAAAGTATTTAATGTTTGTATTCATTAATTTGATTTGTTTTTATTTTTTAAATGTTAAATTTTCTCTTATCTTACCAATTTGTTTGCTTTTACATTAATTTGATTTTAAATATATTTCATTTTTATTAGTTCAGGATTGAAATTACATTTGAATTTATATATATTATTTTTATTATTTGTAATACTATTTGTCAAAATTTTTGAAATATCATTGTATACTTTTAATAAATGTATTAACATCAAAATGATATTTAATTTAGAAATTTATGTGTTCATTGTTGTTGATTTTAAAAAATAGTCAGTAATTTGAAATCAGTTAATTTGTATGTAGTAAATTAGTTTATATTTTTATTAATTATTTGATTAATGAATTTTTTATTTTTTGATTGAAAGCATTTCTGAAAATCATATAGAATTAAGTGTATCGTAAATACTTTTTCCATTCGTTGATAAGAAAATCTTATTTATATATATATATATGTGCGTGTGTGTGTGTACATGTAATGTGTGTTTAAAAGTATGCGCAAGTGCTAATTTTATATAATTTTTTTCATGAATAATATTTTAATTACTGGTTAACTGTTAACACATTCTTTAGTACTGAACTTTGTTTTTATATAGTATATTTTTTTCGTCGTTTTTTTTATTTTGCTCTATTTTAAATTACATTTTTATTGAATATTCGATAAAACTGATTTCTTTCTTTTACTCTATTAATAATCAAAACGAATCTAAAATAATTTCTAAAAAATGTTAAAAATTGAAAGAAATGTTGAAATGTTGTTGTATAATCGAAATATTTTTTTAATTTAACCCACAATACATATAAAATATGTTTTTATTATTTTTTATTTATTTTGATGAACTCATTTAATTAACTTTGACACATTTATATATTACAGTAGTAACATAATTTCCTAAAGAAAACATGTTGAAATATTGTTCAAATTATTAAAATGCTTTAATATTTTTTACTTTTATTGAATTTCGCTTATTTAAATTATATACTAAGCTAGTTGTTACTTTTTGTAAAAAAATAATTTATTATTTCTAAACTCTGTATTATTTAGTCAAAATTTTAATTTACTTAGTTATATTTAAATATCTTAAAATAATAATATGCTTAGATCATACACTGTTTATATTATTGATATCTTAAAATTTATTTATTTCAAAATTAATTTGTTTAAAGAAGTAAATGTTTGTAACAACTGTAGTTTGTATTAATGACTTCTTAATTTTTAATTTGTGTTAATAATTTTCACATAAACAATAATTAAAGTATTAAAATAATCAGTAATTTTTTCAACATGTATAGTTTTTATTTGAAACATATATATATATATATATATATATATATATATATATATATATATATATAATTAAAAATTAGTAATATTTAAATAACATTAATACTAGTATGTGTCAAAGTATTAATGAATTTATTTAATAATGTTTGGTTTCTATTATATTATTGTTTTCCAATTTCTTTTTCAATCTTTTATTCATTATGTATACTGTATACTTAAATATATAACAGGTTAATAGATTAAACTCCTTAAATTTTGTATTATCATTAACTGTGTCGATTCAATAATATTTAATTCCATTTCAATTATACATTTAATAAGTATTTTTATTAAAACATGCTTTATTCTTAATCATGTGTTTATTTTTTTTGATATTGAATCAATTTTCTATTTTTATTTTGGGTTCTTTTCAATATTTTTCATTTCTAAACTTAAACTAGGTTTTCATAATAATGTTTATTTTTTTGTATTATTTTTTATTCATTATATATAATTAAAAACAGATTAAAATCATTAAATTTTATTACTTCTCATTAGCTCTCTTTACTTATTAATATTTGTTTCAATTACACATTTAATGTCTTTTTTAAAACATGCTTTATTCTTAATCATGTATTCATATTTTTTTTTGTATATTTGGATCCATTTTCTATTTTTATTTTGTGTTCTTTTTTAATATTACTCTTTTGTTATATACTTAATTTTATAATACGGCCATATATTAGATTTTATTAGTCATTTATTAAAATTTTCGTTTCTTAACTTAAACAGGGTTTTCTTAAAAAATATTTTTTTATACCATTTTTCGAAATATAATGAAAATTTGATTGAAAAATATGAAAAATCTGGAATTTTCACTTCTCATTATTAATATTTAATGAATGTTAACTTAATTACTGTTTGTATTAACTTTTTAGTAACAACATTTTATCAATTTTTTTTATATACATAATATTTTTGTTCCATGATGTACATTTTTAAATTGTGGTTTTCTTAATTATATTCCTTACTTTGTAATATTTTTTCAAAATTTGGAGAAATTAGATTGAAAAATATTAATTTGATAATAAGATTAGTTTTTAAATATTTTGCCAGTTTTTGTTCTTTTTGTCCTTAATTAATATTCGATGAATTTTATTTTGAAATAATTTTTTTTACTAATTAAATATTTAATATTTCATTTTTGTTTATTTATAAGTTAAAACTGTGATTCCGTAATTGTATTCTTCATTATTTAAAAATATTAGTTTTTTTTTAAATGCAATTTTTATTATCAATTTGTTTCTTTTTCATATGTTTGTAATGAAATTTCTTGAGTCTGTAAATGATCGAAATCAGTTTTATACCAATTCCCTATCAATTTTTTAAGTTAAAATTATCTTTTCTTTTATTAAACATATATAACTGTTCGTTTGAAAAATTTTTTTAAAATGTTTCATTTATATCCATTGTTATAATTTATCTGAATATATATCAATCTTTTACTGGTTTTTTTTTGTAATGTATATTTTTTTTCAAAAAAGTTAACATATTTTTATATGGCACAATATTACTTATGCAGTAAAAACACCCCTCATTCATATTTGTTTTCAATTTATTTTTGTTTGTAAATTATTACTAATTTGAAGTGAATGATTGAAATAGATTGTATGCCTGAAATATTATTAATTGTATTTATATATTGTTTTAAACTATTAATGAATGTGTTATATAAAGAATATAAAAATGTTTTCAGATCTCATCCAAAGAAGATAAAGAATATCCAGAAATTAAATATGACAATGAAGATTTGCCAATATGAAAGATGATATATGTTCTGCTTGTTTCCATCGTGGGAGGCGACAGCATTGCAGAACCAAGAAACTTATTTGTAGTTATAGTTATTAATTATAATAATTTATTATTGTTAACCCAAATATTTCTATATATTTGGTGAAAAACTGCGATATTCGAATAATATGGTATTGATTTCAACATCACTTTTTCTATAAGAGCAAAATTTCAATAGCATTGACAATGAATCGTCTATTTAAATAATTCTATTTTAACGATTCATCAAAACAAAAAGTAAATTTAAATTTTTTAGATTCTCTTTTAAAGTTCATAAGTAAAAGATAACTGTATTATTTAAAAGACAAATTAATCGAAATGATATATTTTATAATAATCTAAATGAAAAAGTACATTCATAAATAACAAAGTTGCAAATTTCTTTAAAGATAAATTAATAGATGTACATTTAGTTCTTCTACATTAAAGAAAAATGAAGTTCATAAGAAATAAAAAAGAGTAATCGGTTTCATTATGCATTAATGCTTTTAAATACTTAATTTTTTTTTCTTATACAGTTTATAAATAAAAAGTAAAAACAAATTGAAGTTCATATATAATAGGAAACTTGTATTCATTCCTTAAGATTAATTAATATGTTTGGTAAAATTTAAAATATTTCTTTTTCCAATAAGTAGTTAATATTTTTATATTAGTTTGTTTCTTAAATTCACTTCATTTTCTTAAACAGATTATATGTAAAAGTAATTACTTTTATGTTGTTTTAATAGAATTCAAATTAATTTTTAATTACTTTTTAAAAATCTACAAATAGAAAATTGTTTTTTTAAAAAATAAATAAATGAATCAATAATGTTTATATATATATATATATATATATATTTATTAAATATGAACTCAATTTCTTACTTTTGCACAGATTGAATGTTTTTCATAAATAGTACAAATTTTAATCAAATGTCTCTAGTTGTTTGTATCAGTTTTAATAACACTATGGACTTGAATTAGTGTTATTAAAACTGGTAAATGATTTAAAGTTACAAATTAGTAATTTTTTTCAAGGCTAAAATAATGATTGTAATTATATGCTCTTTTTATTGACTAAGAACTTTTTTATTACTGCTGCATTAATTAAAAAGTTTTCAAATGATTGTCATTTTATAAGTAAATTGATGATTACTTTAACAAATTTTTAATATCATTTCTTTTGATTTATTCCAAGTGAATTATTTTTTAAAGATCATAGAACAGTTGATAATATTTTAATGCTTTTTTTTTGTTAAGCATAAATTAAATTTCACATCAATGCACATTAATTAGAATAATTTCTAATGATTATTAGAAATTTAAAAGTAATTTTTATATATAAATTATGTTTTTTATATATATTGTTCAAATACTTTTTCTTTTAAGTATGATCTTTTTCAATTTTTCATTTCAATGCAGTTTTGTCAATGCTTCGTAACTAATAGAAGATTTCAAGTTATTTAAATGCTTAAAGAACAGTCAATAATATTTAATTGCTCTTCTTCTATTAAACATGAATTAAATTGAAATTAATTTTGATAGATAATTATCGATTTTATCACTATTTAAATACTTTTTTAATTATGAACTTTTTCGATTTCTTATTTCAATGAACAAATTAATTGTTACAAATGATTTATTTATTACTGATAAAATGATAGTTGATAATATGAATATATTTTATTTAACACGAATTAAATTTAATATCGGTACAATAATTACAATGCTTTTTAATGATATTTAAATAGTTAAAAATAATTTTTACATGTGAATTAAGTAATTCTGATAATAGTTGAATACCTCTTAACACTTTATTTAATAATGAAGTTCTTAAAATTTCTTATTTCTACATGAAATTAAGTATCGGTAAAGTTCATAAATATTAGAAATTAATTTTTTAGAAAGTGAAATAATCATTGTCGAAATGTATATGCTCTTTAATTATTAAATAAGAACTAGGCTTCTTATCGGTACATCAGGTATAAATTTTTCTAACGATTGTCATAAGCAATAGATCGTTACAAATTAACTTTAGTGTTGCATTAACAATTCAATTAAATGTATGTTGTACATACCCTTTTTTTACATTTAAATGCTATTTTTATTAAATATGAACTAAGTCATATACGGTATATATTAAATTCTGTACTGTTATAAGTAACAGACAATTAAAAAGTACGGTTTTATTTAAGTAAATTAATGAATACAAGTAGTAAAAATATTTGAATGAATCATAAGGCAAACGAATCAATTTATAAAATTTTATTTTATCTGTTAATTATGAAATCGTATTCTTATTCAAATACTAAATTTTTCAAACATTAAATCGAGAAAGTATTTTTTAACGATAATGAAATCGATTTTATTTAAATAGTTGTTCTTTAAAAAAATTAATTTATTTTCATAACTCTTCATTAGTAATTATGAATTTTTAAATATGAAATTTTATAAGCAGAGTGATATTCAATCTAATTTCTTTATAAATAATGTAATTTTTCTTATTTATTGTAATGTTTTTCTAAGTGTTTAAATTTAATTTATTATTTTGATATAAAACATTTGTTTCTAAGTAAATCAGTAATATTAGATAATGTTCAGCTAAATTAGCTAATCATAATATTATTTTAATTATTTTTTGCTTTAAATAATAACTGTTCATCTCTGCTTAAATGGAAACATTTCATAAATAACAGATGAATTTTTTTTATAAGTAAATTAATATTATTTAGATGTGTTTTAAATATATTCAATTTAATTTTGTAATATTGAATAGTTTCGATTTGAAGTCAATTTATAGAATCGATAACAATCTAATGTCTTTTTCGTTTAAATATCAAATCTTATTTTTATTTTGTTAAATCGAAGTTCATATTTAGTAGAAAAATTCATATTGAAATTGTTTTTAGTTATTATTTTATATTAATACAGTCGAGTGTATAATATGTATGCAAAGTTAACATACCTGTAAATGTATGTACAACGTAAATGATTGTTTCACTTTTATTAATTTACATATCGATCGAAAATAGAAAAGTGATGTTGTTTACGATATCGGTAACTTTCAATGTGCGATATACAATACATATAATTGAAAATAATTCGTCTTTAAGTATATGAATCGCTAAAAGCGATCTTTCATCGGATGAATAATGATTTTCTTGTTTTATAATTGTAAAAGTTTTCAGAAAGTCAACATATTTAAACACAGTATGAGATATGTATGTTTTGAGTAAGTGTTTGTGCGATTAGCTCGCTTAGCTCGAATCCGACATTTTTGTCTCGTTTAATTATATCGGTTTAGGTCGTTTAGATTCGAATCATCTCGGGTAGGAGTAGACAGTTTAGTTCTAATGTGATATCAGGCAGGTTTTAAATAGATCGTTTAGATACAGACTCGGGTAGGCTTATATCGTTAGCTACGTGTCGGGTAGGATAGGGCGGCAGTCGGAACGCCGGTGTGTCGTATGAATGTCGTGTATGTACGAATGTTACGTATGCTCGATTAACATCAGAGAAGTGGTAGTGTGAAGTTTTGAGATGTCATCTCGTGTGGTGTTTAATAGATTTTCTGGAAACTTTAATTTATAGTTTATCGTTACGGTAATATTAAAATAATCGATTTAAATTACATATTTCTTTGAAATAAACGTTAATCGATATAATAAACATGTATTTTTTCGCACATTGTTACGTTATCTCTGGCTATATGTACTACTGTTATTTTTGTATCGGATTATGGTAATCGTTTAAAACAATGAGTAAATAATACGTTTTAATCAGTAATAAATATCGTACACTGTTAATATATCTTGCACCGTATACCCGTGTCATCGATACGTGTTATGCACCGAAAGGTCATCGAACAGTGTTGTAGCTTAAGTAACCGGAACGGAGCATACGTTGTAAGTAACTTAAACGGACGGCGTGGTTATCGTTATAAATGAAACTGTGTAAGTGGTGACGACGGGACGTGCCGTAAGTAACAAACGGTGTAGATATTTTGGTACGATAAACGATTACCTGCGACTGATTAACGAAGTAACAGTAGTACGTTAAACCTCTCCGATTTATATATGTAAAATAAAGAATAAAATCGATATCGCAATGTTTTTTCACTTATAATTTATATTGTATCGTTAGGCTTTTTATGTTCGTAATCGCAGTAAGATTCACGAGCGTTTCTTAAATAAAATACTCTTTCCGATTTCAAAATACATAAGCGTTTTACTCGTATATAAAAATATATATATGCGTAATGTGGTCTACGATTTATTTCCCGATGACTTGTATCGCCTCCGTTGTCCGATAACCGATCGTAATATAAGCTCTCCGAGCGCGATACACGAGTATATAAATCGTATCCGATTACGCATGCATATATATCGTAGTCGAGACTTAGACTCCGTCCGACACACACGATATATCTCGTCCGCAACCCTTATCCGATATAACAAATTTTTCAGGGTGGTGGGGGCGAAACTCTGGCCAAATTTCCAGGTCACGTGACCGACGCACTGCGCATGCTCGTGGACTTAGCAGATTTTTCTGAAAAATACTCTGACGTCACGCGGCAAAACGTCACGCGCCGACGTCACCGGCCGCCATCTTGAAACGTCATCAAAAAACCATGAATTAACCTCTTTGATGCGGCGGCGGCGAAAACGCGCCCGCCTACCCGGCCTCGTGGTGCCCGGGCCCCGGCCGCCCGGCTCGCCCGGCCTCGCTCCGAGCGAGGCGGACGGGCCAGGCGGCTCGCCGGCCCCGGCTACCCGGCCTCGCTTTTTCAAGCGAGGCCGGGCGCCGAGGCGCGGCGAGCCGCCTGGCCCGTCCGCCTCGCTCAGAGCGAGGCGGGCGAACCGAGGCGGTCGGGACCCAGGTACCACGGAGGCCGAGGTAGACGGGCAATTTTCCTATACGGTACATGTTATTTTCAAACATATACCGCCGTATAGGCCTGGACAGACACCGAATCTCGGATTCGATCCGAGGACGGTGACCATGCCAGCAATAGTAATTGGACGTGTGTGCTATCCACTGCACCACGTCGTTCTTATGTAGTATAAACTAAAAACTTGGTTTTACTCTGTTTCTTTCAGCCTCCGATACGACAAAAGTTTCCGATACCTCCTGTGCTTCCGATAACCGTACTGCCGTCGTGCCGTCGGATTCGATCCGAAGACAGTGACCATGCCAGCAATAGTAATTGGACGTGTGTGCAATCCACTGCACCACGTCGTTCTAACGTAGTATAGTCTCGGAACTTGCTTTTGTCCTGTTTATTTCAGCCTCCGATACCACCAGAGCTTCCGATACCTGTGTCGGTTCGACGTCTCCGTCGAACCGACAGTACGGACGCTGCTCTTCGACAGCAGTAGAGCGTTTATACCTAACCGCTCTACATTCATATCTATCTAGTAATCCTATCCATGTTATTTATAAGTATATACTGCCAGTTCATGTATAGTCATATTCTAAAATAACATTATAATGTACACTGTGGTATGTATTGAACTTGTAGTATACATGTACCAGTATAATGTGTTCATGCATATCTCAGTATATGCATGCACCAAGTATCCATCTATTTTTACATGTTTGTATGGGTACTTGGTGCATGCATAATACAGATATGCATGACTACATTACACTTGGACTTGTATATTACAGGTTCAATACATACCACAGTGTACATTATAATGTTATTTTAGAATATGACTATACATGAACTTGCAGTACACTTGTAACATGGATCTCTGAAAACATACAAATATATTTAAGAAATAAATACTAATATATAATATGAAGTTATATTTATTGATGTCAAATATATATTCTACAGATATAATATATATATATATTTAAATGGTTTTTTGAAGTCTGTCCAGAAACACCATTATATGAAGACAACAGCAGCAGCTTACTGATAGATATTCTCTAAACCTGGAAAAAGATGCAAATAACATTAATATATATATATATATATATATAAAAAATTTTACTTATTAAAATGTTACATTCTGTATAACTAATCTATACATTATATATTTTTTTCTGTATACATAGTGATATCTTTTTCAAAAATATATTACTACGTTTTTATAAATAATTTAGAAACACATATTACATTTATAATAACATGATGAAAGAATAAAATTGTGTTAATATTACAATACATATATATATATATATATATATATATATATATATATATATATATATATATATATATATATATATATATATATACAAAACTGTATTAATATTAAAATATTATTTTTTTAAAAAATTATCCATTCTATTCTATTAATTTATATATATATATATATGTAAGTGAGAAGACCTCCAACATTTGTTATTACTCGATAAAATTTGGCAATAGCACTTGTGTACGTCTAGAAACGACATAGGAAATTCCGTTCGTCGACTGATTTTCGGGCTCTGTACATATATATACATTTTTATACGATGAGTTTGAAATAAATTGACTACAGCTACGGTGAAACATAGCAAACTCGAAAATATTACAACAAGCAAACCCAGTTAAGCACGAAGAGTGACGAACCACAAAAGGAGCGGTGATCCTCGACCACGTACTGCGTAAGGTCAAAGAAAGTCAGAATAAAAACATAAATAATATACACATACATGTATGTGTATGTATGTATATATATATATATATATATATATATATATATATATATATATATATATATATATATATATACACGATACTTCGAAATAAAATGACTACATTACGGTGAAGCTTAACAAACTCGAAAATATTACTACAAGTAAATCCAGTTAAGAATGAAGAGAATATACATATATTCGTATATTTGTAAGAGATATTTGAAATAAAATGACTGTAGCTACGGTCCAACGTAGCAAACTACAAAATACTACAACAAGCAAACTCAGTTAAGCACGAAGAGTGGTGAACCAGAAAAGGAGTAGTGACCCTCGACCACGTACTGCGTAAAGTCAAAGAAAGTTAGAATAAAAACATACATACTATATATATATATATACATTTTTATACGATAAGTTTGAAATAAATTGACTACAGCTACGGTGTAACATAGCATACTCGAAAATATTACAACAAGTAAATCCAGTTAAGCATGAAGAGAATATAGATATATTCGTATATTTGTAAGAGAAATTTGAAATAAAATGACTGTAGCTACGGTCCAACGTAGCAAACTACAAAATATTACAACAAGCAAACCCAGTTAAGCACAAACAGTGGTGAACCACAAAAGGAGCGGTGATCCTCGACCACGTACTGCGTAAGGTCAATGAATCGTTAGACTAAAAAAAAATCCGACAATAACAATTGAACCAAAGACCCCCAGCGTCACGGCCTTTTCACGTAACTAACTACGCTGCGCGATCATTTGATTCACGTCGTGTGGGGATCGGTATTCAGGCTTCATTGAAACTTAGAGCCATATCTTGACGGAAAAACCCAGAAGCGCATCAAAGTATTAATAGAGCATAAACCAGGGGTCAACATTTACCAACCGACGTGCCCTCGAACTATTCGAATTCCCTATGTTGACCCGACCCACACTTGCAGACCCACACTGTCAGACCCACAGTTTCAGACCACAGATTCAGATCCACAGTTTCAGACCCACAGTTTCAGACCCACAGTTTCAGACCCACAGTTTCAGACCCACAGTTTCAGACCCACAGTTTCAGACCCACAGTTTCAGACCCACAGTTTCAGACCCACAGTTCCAGACCCACAGTTCCAGACCCACAGTTCCAGACCCACAGTTCCAGACCCACAGTTCCAGACCCACAGTTTCAGACCCACATTTTCAGACCCACAGTTCCAGACCCACAGTTTCAGACCCACATTTTCAGACCCACACGTTCACACTCACACTTTCACACCCACAATTTCACACCCACAGTCAAACCCACACTTTCAGACCCACACACACAGACCAACACACACAGACCCACACACGCACGCACAGACCCACGCACACGCAGACCCACGTACACACAGACCAACACACACCAGACCCATGCAAAGCAGAGACCCACGCACACAGCACCACGCACGACGATTTTTGGACATTGTCTAAAATTTACTCGAACCTGACGACGATTTTTGGAAAATGTCTAAAATTACCTCGGGTCGGACGACGATTTTTGGACATTGTCTAAAATTACCTCGTGTCGGACGACGATTTTTGGACAATGTCCAAAATTACCTCGGGTCTGACGACGATTTTTGGACATTGTCTAAAATTACCTCGGGTCGGACGACGATTTTTGGACATTGTCTAAAATTTACTCGGGTCTGACGACGATTTTTGGACAATGTCCAAAATTACCTCGGGTCGGACGACGATTTTTGGAAAATGTCTAAAATTACCTGGGGTAGGACATCGATTTTTGGACATTGTCTAAAATGAACTCGGACCTGACGACGATTTTTGGAAAATGTCTAAAATTACATCGGGTCAGATGACGATTTTTGGACATTGTATGAAATTCAATCGGATATGACGACGATTTTTGGAAAATGTCTAAAATTACTTCGGGTTTAATGACGGTGCCTGTGTGGATACGCAAATGTGGGTGCAAAGGTGTGGGTGTTCAAGTGTGGGTCTGTAAGTGTGTGTCTGTAAGTGTGGGTCTGAAGGTGTGTGTCTGTAAGTGTGGGTCTGAAGGTGTGTATCTGTAAGTGTGGGTCTGTAAGTGTGGGTCTGTAAGTGTGGGTCTGTAAGTGTGGGTCTGTAAGTGTGGGTCTGTAAGTGTGGGTCTGTAAGTGTGGGTCTGTAAGTGTGGGTCTGTAATTGTGGGTCTGTAAGTGTGGGTCTGTAAGTGTGGGTCTGTAAGTGTGGGTCTGTAAGTGTGGGTCTGTAAGTGTGGGTCTGTAAGTGTGGGTCTGCAAGTGAGGGTCTGCAAGTGTGGGTCTGTAAACCATTTCCGACTTAATTTCGACTACTTATAGCCGAAAAACCGGTTGAAAAAAAGGTTTTTTGGGCAAAATTAGGTCTTTTTGGAAATTAATCGAATCGAATTGCTCACCACGCGATAGATAATTTTAAGACGCATCTAACGATATGCGACATTAGCCATTTCGGGCTTAATTCGACAACTTATAGCCGAAAAACCGGTTGAAAAAAGGGTTTTTTGAGCAAAATTAGGTCTTTTTGGAAATTAATCGAATCGAATTGCACACCACCCGATAGATAATTTTAAGACGCATCTAACGATATGCGTCATTAGCCATTTCGGGCTTAATTTCGACAACTTATAGCCGAAAAACCGGCTGAAAAACAGGTTTTTTGAGCAAAATTAGGTCTTTTTGGAAAATAATCGAATCGAATTGCACACCACGCGATAGATAATTTTAAGACGCATCTAACGATATGCGACATTAGCCATTTCGGGCTTAATTTCGACAACTTATAGCCGAAAAACCGATTGAAAAAAGGGTTTTTTGAGCAAAATTAGGACTTTTTGGAAATTAATCGAATCGAATTGCACACCACGCGATAGATAATTTTAAGACGCATCTAACGATATGCGACATTAGCCATTTCGGGCTTAATTTCGACAACTTATAGCCGAAAAACCGGTTGAAAAAAGGGTTTTTTGAGCAAAATTAGGTCTTTTTGGAAATTAATCGAATCGAATTGCACACCACGCGATAGATAATTTTAAGACGCATCTAACGATATGCGACATTAGCCATTTCGGGCTTAATTCGACAACTTATAGCCGAAAAACCGGTTGAAAAAAGGGTTTTTTGAGCAAAATTAGGTCTTTTTGGAAATTAATCGAATCGAATTGCACACCACGCGATAGATAATTTTACGACGCATCTAACGATATTCGACATTAGCCATTTCGGACTTAATTTCGACTACTTATAGCCGAAAAACCGGTTGAAAAAGAGGTTATTTAGACAAAATTAGGTCTTTTTGGAAATTAATCGAATCGAATTGCACACCACGCGATAGATAATTTTAAGACGCATCTAACGATATGCGACATTAGCCATTTCGGGTTTAATTTCGACTACTTATAGCAGAAAAACCGGTTGAAAAAGAGGTTTTTTGGACAAAATTAGGTCTTTTTGGAAATTAATCGAATCGAATTGCTCACCACGCGATAGATAATTTTAAGACGCATCTAACGATATGCGACATTAGCCATTTCGGGCTTAATTTCGACTACTTATAGCCGAAAAACCGGTTGAAAAAAGGGTTTTTTGAGCAAAATTAGGTCTTTTTGGAAATTAATCGAATCGAATTGCACACCACGCGATAGATAATTTTAAGACGCATCTAACGATATGCGACATTAGCCATTTCGGGTTTAATTTCGACTACTTATAGCAGAAAAACCGATTGAAAAAGAGGTTTTTTGGACAAAATTAGGTCTTTTTGGAAATTAATCGAATCGAATTGCACACCACGCGATAGATAATTTTAAGACGCATCTAACGATATGCGACATTAGCCATTTCGGGTTTAATTTCGACTACTTATAGCAGAAAAACCGGTTGAAAAAGAGGTTTTTTGGACAAAATTAGGTCTTTTTGGAAATTAATCGAATCGAATTGCTCACCACGCGATAGATAATTTTAAGACGCATCTAACGATATGCGACATTAGCCATTTCGGGCTTAATTTCGACAACTTATAGCCGAAAAACCGGTTGAAAAAAGGGTTTTTTGAGCAAAATTAGGTCTTTTTGGAAATTAATCGAATCGAATTGCACACCACGCGATAGATAATTTTAAGACGCATCTAACGATATGCGACATTAGCCATTTCGGGTTTAATTTCGACTACTTATAGCAGAAAAACCGATTGAAAAAGAGGTTTTTTGGACAAAATTAGGTCTTTTTGGAAATTAATCGAATCGAATTGCTCACCACGCGATAGATAATTTTAAGACGCATCTAACGATATGCGACATTAGCCATTTCGGGCTTAATTTCGACAACTTATAGCCGAAAAACCGGCTGAAAAACAGGTTTTTTGAGCAAAATTAGGTCTTTTTGGAAAATAATCGAATCGAATTGCACACCACGCGATAGATAATTTTAAGACGCATCTAACGATATGCGACATTAGCCATTTCGGGCTTAATTTCGACAACTTATAGCCGAAAAACCGGTTGAAAAAAGGGTTTTTTGAGCAAAATTAGGTCTTTTTGGAAATTAATCGAATCGAATTGCACACCACGCGATAGATAATTTTAAGACGCATCTAACGATATGCGACATTAGCCATTTCGGGCTTAATTCGACAACTTATAGCCGAAAAACCGGTTGAAAAAAGGGTTTTTTGAGCAAAATTAGGTCTTTTTGGAAATTAATCGAATCGAATTGCACACCACGCGATAGATAATTTTACGACGCATCTAACGATATTCGACATTAGCCATTTCGGACTTAATTTCGACTACTTATAGCCGAAAAACCGGTTGAAAAAGAGGTTATTTAGACAAAATTAGGTCTTTTTGGAAATTAATCGAATCGAATTGCACACCACGCGATAGATAATTTTAAGACGCATCTAACGATATGCGACATTAGCCATTTCGGGTTTAATTTCGACTACTTATAGCAGAAAAACCGGTTGAAAAAGAGGTTTTTTGGACAAAATTAGGTCTTTTTGGAAATTAATCGAATCGAATTGCTCACCACGCGATAGATAATTTTAAGACGCATCTAACGATATGCGACATTAGCCATTTCGGGCTTAATTTCGACAACTTATAGCCGAAAAACCGGTTGAAAAAAGGGTTTTTTGAGCAAAATTAGGTCTTTTTGGAAATTAATCGAATCGAATTGCACACCACGCGATAGATAATTTTAAGACGCATCTAACGATATGCGACATTAGCCATTTCGGGCTTAATTCGACAACTTATAGCCGAAAAACCGGTTGAAAAAAGGGTTTTTTGAGCAAAATTAGGTCTTTTTGGAAATTAATCGAATCGAATTGCACACCACGCGATAGATAATTTTAAGACGCATCTAACGATATGCGACATTAGCCATTTCGGGCTTAATTTCGACAACTTATAGCCGAAAAACCGATTGAAAAAAGGGTTTTTTGAGCAAAATTAGGACTTTTTGGAAATTAATCGAATCGAATTGCACACCACGCGATAGATAATTTTAAGACGCATCTAACGATATGCGTCATTAGCCATTTCGGGCTTAATTTCGACAACTTATAGCCGAAAAACCGGCTGAAAAACAGGTTTTTTGAGCAAAATTAGGTCTTTTTGGAAAATAATCGAATCGAATTGCACACCACGCGATAGATAATTTTAAGACGCATCTAACGATATGCGACATTAGCCATTTCGGGCTTAATTTCGACAACTTATAGCCGAAAAACCGGTTGAAAAAAAGGGTTTTTGAGCAAAATTAGGTCTTTTTGGAAAATAATCGAATCGAATTGCACACCACGCGATAGATAATTTTAAGACGCATCTAACGATATGCGACATTAGCCATTTCGGGCTTAATTTCGACAACTTATAGCCGAAAAACCGGCTGAAAAACAGGTTTTTTGAGCAAAATTAGGTCTTTTTGGAAATTAATCGAATCGAATTGCACACCACGCGATAGATAATTTTAAGACGCATCTAACGATATGCGACATTAGCCATTTCGGGCTTAATTCGACAACTTATAGCCGAAAAACCGGTTGAAAAAAGGGTTTTTTGAGCAAAATTAGGTCTTTTTGGAAATTAATCGAATCGAATTGCACACCACGCGATAGATAATTTTACGACGCATCTAACGATATTCGACATTAGCCATTTCGGACTTAATTTCGACTACTTATAGCCGAAAAACCGGTTGAAAAAGAGGTTATTTAGACAAAATTAGGTCTTTTTGGAAATTAATCGAATCGAATTGCACACCACGCGATAGATAATTTTAAGACGCATCTAACGATATTCGACATTAGCCATTTCGGGTTTAATTTCGACTACTTATAGCAGAAAAACCGGTTGAAAAAGAGGTTTTTTGGACAAAATTAGGTCTTTTTGGAAATTAATCGAATCGAATTGCTCACCACGCGATAGATAATTTTAAGACGCATCTAACGATATGCGACATTAGCCATTTCGGGCTTAATTTCGACAACTTATAGCCGAAAAACCGGTTGAAAAAAGGGTTTTTTGAGCAAAATTAGGTCTTTTTGGAAATTAATCGAATCGAATTGCACACTACGCGATAGATAATTATAAGACGCATCTAACGATATGCGACATTAGCCATTTCGGGCTTAATTTCGACAACTTATAGCCGAAAAACCGGCTGAAAAACAGGTTTTTTGAGCAAAATTAGGTCTTTTTGGAAAATAATCGAATCGAATTGCACACCACGCGATAGATAATTTTAAGACGCATCTAACGATATGCGACATTAGCCATTTCGGGCTTAATTTCGACAACTTATAGCCGAAAAACCGATTGAAAAAAGGGTTTTTTGAGCAAAATTAGGACTTTTTGGAAATTAATCGAATCGAATTGCACACCACGCGATAGATAATTTTAAGACGCATCTAACGATATGCGTCATTAGCCATTTCGGGCTTAATTTCGACAACTTATAGCCGAAAAACCGGTTGAAAAAAGGGTTTTTTGGACAAAATTAGGTCTTTTTGGAAATTAATCGAATCGAATTGCACACCACGTGATAGATAATTTTACGACGCATCTAACGATATGCGACATTAGCCATTTCGGGCTTAATTTCGACAACTTATAGCCGAAAAACCGGCTGAAAAACAGGTTTTTTGAGCAAAATTAGGTCTTTTTGGAAATTAATCGAATCGAATTGCACACCACGCGATAGATAATTTTAAGACGCATCTAACGATATGCGTCATTAGCCATTTCGGGCTTAATTTCGACAACTTATAGCCGAAAAACCGGTTGAAAAAAGGGTTTTTTGGACAAAATTAGGTCTTTTTGGAAATTAATCGAATCGAATTGCACACCACGTGATAGATAATTTTACGACGCATCTAACGATATGCGACATTAGCCATTTCGGGCTTAATTTCGACTACTTATAGCCGAAAAACCGGTTGAAAAAAGGGTTTTTTGGACAAAATTAGGTCTTTTTGGAAATTAATCGAATCGAATTGCACACCACGTGATAGATAATTTTACGACGCATCTAACGATATGCGACATTAGCCATTTCGGGCTTAATTTCGACTACTTATAGCCGAAAAACCGGTTGAAAAAAGGGTTTTTTGAGCAAAATTAGGTATTTTTGGAAATTAATCGAATCGAATTGCACACCACGCGATAGATAATTTTAAGACGCATCTAACGATATGCGACATTAGCCATTTCGGGCTTAATTTCGACAACTTATAGCCGAAAAACCGGTTGAAAAAAGGGTTTTTTCGCGGCTTTTTGCTCATTTTCGGTATCTAATGTACTCTGATGTTAATAATGACTAAGATATGATATAGAGCATTAAGATACGCATCGACCAGTATGAAATAGTTGCCAGTTTTTAAACAATTTGCATAATTTAAGCCCGAAAAACGTGTTTTTCTCATGGTTTTTTGCTCATTTTCGGTATCTAATGTACTCCGATATGAATTATGACTAAGATATGATATAGAGCATTAGAATACGCATCGACCAGTATGAAATAGTTGCCAGTTTTTAAACAATTTGCATTATTTAAGCCCGAAAAACGTGTTTTTCTCATGGTTTTTTGCTCATTTTCGGTATCTAATGTACTCCGATATGAATTATGACTAAGATATGATATAGAGCATTAGAATACGCATCGACCAGTATGAAATAGTTGCCAGTTTTTAAACAATTTGCATAATTTAAGCCCGAAAAACGTGTTTTTCTCATGGTTTTTTGCTCATTTTCGGTATCTAATGTACTCCGATATGAATTATGACTAAGATATGATATAGAGCATTAAAATACGCATCGACCAGTATGAAATAGTTGCCAGTTTTTAAACAATTTGCATAATTTAAGCCCGAAAAACGTGTTTTTCTCATGGTTTTTTGCTCATTTTCGGTATCTAATGTACTCCGATATGAATTATGACTAAGATATGATATAGAGCATTAAAATACGCATCGACCAGTATGAAATAGTTGCCAGTTTTTAAACAATTTGCATAATTTAAGCCCAAAAACATGTTTTTTTCGCGGTTTTTTGCTCATTTTCGGTATCTAATGTACTCCGATATGAATTATGACTAAGATATGATATAGAGCATTAAAATACGCATCGACCAGTATGAAATAGTTGCCAGTTTTTAAACAATTTTCATAATTTAAGCCCGAAAAACATGTTTTTTTCGCGGTTTTTTGCTCATTTTCGGTATCTAATGTACTACGATATGAATTATGACTAAGATATGATATAGAGCATTAAATTGCGCATCGACCAGTATGAAATAGTTGCCAGTTTTTGAACAATTAGCATATTTTAAGCCTGAAAAACGTGTTTTTACGTTGTTTTTTGCACGTTTTCGGTATCTAATGTACTCCGATTTTAATTACGGCTAAAATATGATATAGAGGATTAAAATGCGCATCGACCAGTATGAAATAGTTGCCAGATTTTAAACAATTTGGACACTTTAAGTAAGAAAAACGTATTTTTTTCTGAAAAGACACCTAATAATGTTTCGACGCTAATGTTATTACTTTTTAATGTTTTAACGTTAAAAAACGTATATAAATATTCGCATAATTATACGATAACTTTGAAATAAATTGACTACAGCTACGGTGTAACATAGCAAACTCCAAAATATTACAAGCAAGCAAATTAAGCACGAAGGGTGACGAAGCAAAGAATGAGTCGTGATTCTGAGCCAGGCACTGCGTAGAGTAAAAGAAAGGTAGATAAAAAAATCCAATAAAGAGGTTCGAACCAGGGACCTCCAGCGTTCCGACCACTTTACTTAAGTAACTACGCTACGTCAACATTTTATACAAGAGGCGTGGAGATCTGTATTCACATGTTATTGAAACTTTGATCCGTGCTTTGCTATTTTTCACCGTTTTTGTGATTTTTTTGGTACTTATTGGGAAGTGATGTTAATTTTGTCTTAGATATGATATAGAACATTAAAATACGAATCGAACAGTATGAAATAGTTACCATTTATTTTTATACAATTATTTCAAACAATTTGATATTTTCAGCAAGAAAAACTTTTTTGGTATCCATTGTTAACATATTTCAATTATGTCTAATATATGATACAAAGCATTAAAATACGCATCAACCAGCATGAAATAGTTGACAAATTTTAAATAATTAGGATATTTAAAACAAGAAACGCTAATTTTATTATTTTCTATTTTTTATCATTAAAAACATATATGTATATGTGTATGTATGTATATATATACACACACACACACATATTCGTATATTTATACAATAACTTTGAAATCAATTGACTACAGCAACGGTGCAACATAGCAATCTCAAAAATATTACAAGCAACCAAGTTAAGCATGAAGGGTGACGAACCACAAAAGGAGTGGTGATTCTCGACCATGTACTGCGTACGGTCAAAAACAATCAGTAGTAGCCAAATATACACATACGCAGACACATACACACATACACAGAGACACACACACTCACAGACAGCCAGACAGGAAGACAGACACACCACCAAGGAGACTATCTTATAGCCTCCTTGCACAGTACACACACACACGCGCGCGCACACACACACACACACACACTTCGGATATTTTCAGTAAGAAAACATGATTTCTATACTCTTTTTTGATGTCCATTGTTGATCGATTTTAATTTTGTGTACAAATAAATATAAAGCACTAAAATATGGATTGACTAGTATGAATTAATTGCCAGATTATTATTTAAAACAGTATTATATAATATTAAATTTACAATAACTACAGACAATAATTAAAACATATTACATTGAGGTAAACAAGAATTTGCAAAAATAAAGATGAGAAGAAAATATGTATTAGAAAATACATATTTCAATTTTCATTATATTACAGTTTGTTTACAAATTGAAAAAAATACTTCAATTATTAGGAACTATATTAAATCAACATTTTATAACTTAAATGAACAACAAATTCAGCTTATTTACTTGTACAAAACATTCAAGTTATATATTTATTTAATAAACTGATTTACTAACTGCAATAACATTTACTACTTGTACACAGTTATGGTGTATATAGCAAACCAAAATAAATAGTGAAATAACCTACCTTGTCATATTTCACAAATACTAGCACGCACAATCGCAGACTTCCACATAAGGCATAAAGGCAATTTGCAAGCGTGCCCTTATATGATATAATGTGTGATGGACATACTACGCAGTGTTTTCTGTAATGGAAATGAAATAAAAAAACTGATTATTTTGTTTGTACTTTATAAATACATTAACTAATTTAAGTATATTACTTATGTATACTACATTCATACATACATATATATATATATATATATATATATATATATATATATATCTTACCAATTTAATAAATGTATTTAAGAATATTGATTTAATGGGTAATGGTTCAATTTAAGGGCTTTTGTTAAAATGAACTTTAAATAATCTATTCTTTTACTAAATTGATTGATTTCAATGTAAAATGTGATTTTAAGTCTAAGGAGCAACGATTTTGCAATAAACAATATGAAAAACAATAAAAAAAGTGCTTGAAAGACATATGTTGAGTAGTGAAAAAATGACCTTTATCTCAAAAACCACCTTTAAATTGAACAATTACCAGTAAAAACACTAAATAATCATTTGCATGATATGTTTTGTTTGCTTTAATGGTGAAAAACGCGAAAAACTTACTTTATTGATAACTGTTCAATTTAGAGGCGGTTTTTGAGATACAGAAGGTCATTTTTCACTACTCAACATACATCATGCAGGCACAATTTTATTGTTTTTTCATATTGTTTATTACAAAATCCTAGCTCACCTGACACAATCAGTTTTTACAATCAGTCAATTTAGCAAAAAAATATATTATTTAAAGTACATTTCAACACAACGCCTTAAACTGAACTATTATTACTATACCATTTTATGCAATTTTATTTACATTTTATACAATTAAAGATGATTTTATAAAAATAACAATTTTTTTAAAATTAAAAATGAATTTCAATATTAAACAGATTATTTATTTAAAAAGGAGTACATCATGATTATAAAAATTAAAAATCTTTAAATATACAATCCTTCATACATACAAACTTAACTTTTTACATACCAGTTTTTGTTTCCCTATTTAGAAATATGTATAAGTAACTGAGTCTTTTTTGCTCTCCATTTCGTTACGATATTTTCTCGAGACTCTTCAACATGGCACACTTAGAATCGTGTTTTTCCTAACTGATTGAACTATATAACGTCGTCAAAGACCTTATACACAATAATTGGAGAAATATAGTATTAGTTTTTGAGTATATGTGAGTATATGTTACCATCACGGCAAAACGACGTCATTTATGTCTCAATTTAACACACATAGAGTAATATATATTATCTAAT
The DNA here is from genome assembly GCA_034766995.1 of Acanthacorydalis orientalis. Lineage (NCBI taxonomy): Eukaryota > Metazoa > Arthropoda > Insecta > Megaloptera > Corydalidae > Acanthacorydalis > Acanthacorydalis orientalis. Next base: position 11,392,357 of record CM068318.1, on the reverse strand, counting down.
TTTAAAGTAATGACTTATGGTAATAACACCATAGATAAATATATATGTATACCATGTTATTACTTTATCCATAGCTATTTAGTTCAGCTTTAAACCATCGACGCCAGACGATTCAAGTGTAAAACTGACTGAAATAGATGGCATATGATTTTTCATTTGCATTTTTAACACTGAATTTTCGACAAGTAGTAATCATAGTTTAAAATACTTAAATTATTTTAAAAATAAACTTTTGTTTTCTATAGTAAATAAAAAATTCTAATCATAGATTAAAATTCTACTGATTGTAACATTAGTGTTCACTTCCATCTAAATCTAATTATTCGTTTTTAATCAAATTAGTTACAATCTTATAGATATTCATGTCTTCGTCAGATGAAGGTATTAAATATTTAAGTTAATATATGTAAACAATGGATTTCTTAAGCAATTGGTTATTTGGAAAAAAAAATCTAAAAGAAAATGTGGAAAATGAAGGTTACTATTATTATAAAACAAGAAACATGTATTTTGGAAGTTTTCTTACATGCATAAGAGGAATAATATAAAATTAAATCTATTTAAATGTGTTTATATATATATATATATATATATATATATATATATATATATATAACTTAATAAATGTATGTTACAGAATCGGAAAAAGACGTTTCAACTAATGCTGAATCGTCCAATGAAACATCAAAACCAACTGATGCTTTTACATCATCAGATGTTTCTGTTGAACAAATTCGCAAACTGGTAGCAAGTAAATTAGGATTTTTAGATAGTGATTCAGATGAGGAACCTGTTGTTAAGGTATATACAATTGAACAAACATATCTATCAAATTTGTATAATTTTATAGATTTTTTAATCAGGTTTTAGATGATGTATCAGTAGATGGTATAGTTAAATATATAAAAAGTGCAAAATGTAAAAAAATAATCACAATGGCTGGTGCTGGTATTTCTACATGTATGTCTGTTATACTTTTACGTAATACAAAAGATTCATATCTAATACTTGTTGTAGCTGCTGGAATACCAGATTTTCGATCACCTGGTTCAGGATTGTACCATAATCTACAAAAATATAATTTGCCTGATCCGCAAGCAATATTTGAACTAAATTATTTTAATGAAAATCCTAAACCATTTTTTACGCTTGCAAAAGAATTATATCCTGGTGTTTTTAAACCAACTGCAAGCCATTATTTTATAAGAATGATACACGAAAAAGGGTTATTGTTGCGTCATTATACACAAAATATAGATACACTTGAAAGAGTAGCTGGGATACCAGGAGAGAAGTTAGTTGAAGCTCATGGTACTTTTAATACAGGCCATTGTGTTCAATGTAATGTAGAATATACACAAGAATGGATGAAAGTTAAAATATTTGATGATGATATACCTATCTGTAATCAGTGCCCAGGTGTTGTTAAACCAGATGTAATATTTTTTGGTGAAAATCTCCCTGGAAGATTCCATAAGTGCATATTGAATGATTTTCCACAATGTGATTTATTAATAATTCTTGGCTCTTCATTAGTTGTGCAGCCTTTTGCTTCACTTGTTGATAGGTAATTTAATTTAAACTTCCTAGTGTATTAAAGTTTTATTTTAAATTTCTAACCAATAATAACATATTAGAGTGAATAGTACATGTCCACGACTCTTGATTAATAGAGAAAAGGCAGGCGAAAGAAGTAGACTTATGAGGATGTTAAATGTAGGTGGTGGATTAGACTTTGACAGTGCAAATAATACAAGAGATGTCGCGTGGCTAGGTGATTGTGATGAATTATGTTTAGAATTGGCAAATAAACTTGAATGGGAGGTGAGTTTTTTATTTGAAATATTGTATTATATATAGAAATTTTGAATTTTTTCTTCATGCGAAGAAGAGTATCAGCTAATTTTGTTAAAATGAACATTTAAAAGTATTTTACAAATAAAAAAACAAAAAACTTTTCTTTTTCAGGACGAATTAAAAGAATTAATTAAAACAGAGTATAAAAGAATTGATCAAGAACAAGAGAAACAAACAAATGTATAGTTTCAGTATTTGGTCAAGTAACTTATAAAATAAAACGTTTTAAAATACTCCTAGAAGATATACAATGTAAAATTTTTTTCTGTAAATTGAGTTACAAATAAATTGTATTTTGGCAAATGCATTCATACTTATTTTGTCATAAATTTAAAATGATTATAATTAAATAATAGTGGTTAGTTTCAATTATTTATTTTCGTTATAGATACGCTTGTTTTGTATAAAATGCAAACGAATTTGTTAACAGTTTAATAACTTCGACCAAATAAGGTGTAATTCATTGGTTTTTTAGTACATAACGGATGAATACACCTATCGTTCGCGTTAATATTTGTAGGTTGTTCAAAAGGTATGCATAATGATTTTGCACCCATAGCAGGAGCTCCAGGCTCAGATATTTCATTTTCATCGCTGAAAAACGACTATACAATTCAGAAAACAAATCTATAATGTGAAATAAGTAATATTACTCATTTTCCTTACCGAGCACTATCAGCTTTAATTTTATCTTCACAGTTTATATCACCACAAAACGGTGCCATAATTATATTTTTATTATCAAGTTCATTACAAAATACTGACCAATCAGTTGCAATAACCTTATGATCATTCAAATCTTTTGTAGCTCTAAAAAAAATAAGGTTAGATATAAAAAAAGAAATATATACTTAAATGTACATTTATTAGTACTCACTTCATAAGAAGATTATTTTGAATTGTATCTAGTAAAGACTGCAATTCTTTTGCGGCATTTTCTCTTTTAATTTTAATTTTTTCACCAGTATCTCTTCGAACTGCTACTAACTGATTATTTTTTATATCTTTTGGACCTAATTCAACCCGAATCGGAACACCCTTCATAAAAAAAAATAATTTACCAAATGTATCTTGTGAGTGTGTGTATACATTACATATATATATATGTGTGTGCGTTGTGTGTGTATACAGACATGCAAGTATAATATTAATAAAATGCACTTACTTTTAATTCCCAGTGGTTGAATTTCCAACCTGGAGAGTAATTGTCTCGATAATCACCTTTAATTCGAATGCCAAAATTTAAAAGTTCTTTTTCTAGCATACTACAAGAATTATTAATGAGAATTTTGTCATCAGGAGATAAAGAAACTGTGACACCACAAGGAACTATTATAATTTGTATACTTGCTACTTGAGGAGGCAAAACCAAACCTTGATTATCAGCATGAATCATTATCATTACACCTAAAATTAATGTTTTATAAATATATTATGTTAAAAAGATACATTTTTTTGTATTAACAATTAAACAAGTAACTTGATAAAAAAAAGTAAAATTATTAAATAAATATCTATTATAATAATAAAACTATGAAAAAAATCATTATCTACTGTTACTTACCAATAGTTCTAGTTGTAATACCCCACGAGTTCTGGAAAACATACTTTTTTTCTTGTGTTTCAGGATCTTCGAATATAATATCAAACATTTTAGAAAAATTTTGACCCAGATGATGTGATGTAGCACCTTGAATAGCTCGGCCACTGGCTGAAACATATGCTTCAACAGTAGTTGTATAATCACCACCAGCAAATTTTTCTTTTTCAGTTTTTCGGCCTTTAATAACTGGTATTGCCAATAAATCAATATATATTCTGGCATACAAATCTATTAAAAGAAATCATTTACTTTACATAATTTATATATATATATGTGTGTATGTGTGTGTATATATATATATATATATATATATATACGCACACACACACACAATTATAAATTACTTTTGACATTTTTATTGTACCTAAAATTGTTAAAACTTCTTCATCAGCTTCAACTTTTGTAGCGTAAACTGTATGACCTTCTTGCCATAAAAACTCTCGAGTTCTTAAGAAAGGTTGTGGATGCTTAAATTCCCACCGCTATAATAACAATACCAAGTTTAAATTATATAATATTTAGCATGCTTTAATATAATTTGAAATTGTAATTTATTGAGTACTTACAACTACATTATTCCACTGATTTAATTTTAATGGTAAATCTCTGTACGATTGAATCCATTTAGCATATGCAGGGTACATTACTGTTTCTGACGTTGGACGAACAGCAATTGGTTCAGCCATGTCTGAATCTCCTGATTTTGTCACCCAAGCAACCTACCATTTGAAGTAATTATTTAACAAATTAAAACCTCATTAAACATTTTAATAATCTTACTTCGGGAGCAAAATCTTCAATGTGCTTCTTTTCTTTTTCAAGGACATTCTTTGAAACAAAAATTGGAAAGTAACAATTCTGTACTCCAAGCTTCTTGATTTCCTTATCAAACCAATCTTTTATAGTTTCCCAAATTGAATATGACCATGGACGATATATATAGCACCCAGAAACATCATAATATTCAATCATTTCACCTTTTGTAATTACTTGAGAATACCAATCAGACAAGTTTTCTTCCTTTTTTGCTTCTAATCCAAGCCGAGTCTGCTTTTTCAGTCCTGTTCCTTCATCTTTTAAAGGAGCCTAATGATTAGAGGACAAACATGCATACTTTAAATATATTAATAAATTAGTGACATATTTAAATATTTTGAAACATGAATGTTTACATTTCAATATAAAATATATTCCAAATCTAATGACATAAAATGCTGTAACTATCACAAATTATTTAATTTTAATTAAATCATTAAAAAAAGCAGTCATACAATTACAACAATTAATTTCTTTAAAAAATAATTATAAAATTATGTTACTTATACCAATATATTGAAAATAATATTTAAAAATATGTTTATGAACAAAATAATTGTGTACTGTATAATAGAACTATATGAAAACAATTATTTTATATACATATATATGTTTTTACATTATAAGTATACTATTTCTTTAAAAATTATAATTTACATAACGTTCACATTTGTGATCACCGGGGTTAAAGAGGTTCATTAAAATAAATGTTACCTGTGAAATAATACATGACTTCGGGCTCTTAAGTACATTTTTTTGGTCATTAATCTTTGATGTTATATTTTCTTTTTTATTACTATTTATTACATTTTCAGTTGACATTTTTGTATTTTTTGAAGAACTCATAATTATTTTTGGGTTCGATTCAACAGAAGTTTGTGTTCCAGGTTTCCAATCCTTACCAGTTACATGTTTATATTGTGCTTTAAACTCCAATAAAAGTTTTACTTCTGCATCTATCTCTTTTTTCTCTGCTTTGTTCAACTTAAGTTGTCGAACTTTATCCCCTTGTAATGAAATTTTCAACAGTATATCACTTTCTGATACAGAACTTTTAATGTTATTTTCTACTAACTTTTTACTTGAAATTTCTGGTTTCCAGTCTTTACCGGTAAGTTTTTTAAACTCTTCTTTCAGTGCAAGTAAAATTTTAACTTCACTATCTAAAATAATTTTCTCAACTTTATTAGATTTTAAACTGCGTATCTTATCACCTTGTACTTTAATTTTATCCAAAATTATCTCTTCCTCATTCTCATTAGGCATATTTAAAATTTTAACTTGATTTGTAATATCGGTTACTTCTTTTGGTTTTATACTTGGAGACCATTCAATGCCAGTAACATTTTTATATTCATTTTTAAGAGACAATAAAATTTTGACTTCTGAACTGATAAGTGATTTATCAGCTTTTTCAGATTTAAGATTGCGTATTTTATCACCTTGAGTTCCAATTTCAGACAAAATTACTGATTCTGAACGATTTGATGCAACCAATTGGGGTTTATTTTCAATTGGAATACATTCAGGTTTCCAGTCAGAACCTACAAACAATTACGTATCAACATGAAGACCATTAGTATTTATATTCAAATGTATAAAGAACTAATTAACATTTTATATAGATCATTTTCAAAATAATTTCTATTATAACAAAACATAATATAAAAAATATTTTGATTTAAAATAATTTATCTGGATAAAACGAAATTATATTACCTGTAATACTTTTATAACTGGCTTTAAGTTCAAGTAATACTTTTACAGCTGCATCAATTTCTATTTTTTCTGCTTTCTGTGTTTTAAGAATACGAACTTTATTACCCTGTTGTTGTATTTGTGTGTTTATTTCTACAGCAGATTTACTATCATTTACTTTTTGTTCAACTGTATTTAAATCTACTTTAGAATTTGATTGCTTATGACATACCTATTAAATAATAATTATAAATCACTCCAAATAAATAAATATCTGCAATAATACCTACACACAGTAATATCTCATTTCTTAAAACTAATAAAAGATCAGGTATACCGCAACAATCGAAAAATTGCAGGCAATGATTTTTCAAATACATATTTTTTAAAAAAATCAAACAAAGCCAAAAATAAAACAAAGTAATTAAAGGTAAACAAAATATATCAAATTTTCATTTGCATGGATATTTTAATATCGATGAGACTGTTTTCAGAACACTGACGATGAGTGCATTACAACAAATTTGCATAATTCATTATTAAATGATTAATAATCAATTATTGAAGATTTTGATTAGAATTTTTTTATGGTTATGATGACTAAAAATTCATTAGTAAAAATTACTGTTGCTGAAATCAGAAAATTTTAAGAATTTAGGTCATAATGTATATATAAATTAAATTAAATGACAGAAATTTTATAAGAAATACTTTTAAATGTGCTGATAACTTATTTAATTGCATCACATGCAATGTTATCAATAAAAACATTTGTTAAATTTTATATTGAATTAAATATCACAATAACTACTTTTATCCATAATTACTGCCACAAATAGTAAACAGATGAAGTTATCACAAACTAACTATAACTTATTCATTTATAACCACATGTCAAATAGTCCTACATTAGTACATTAATTTACATAAAGATAAACTATGAGTATGTCACTGCAACAAGCGAGACAAATATATATGAATGCAGAATTAAAAAGTTCATATATATATATATATTCTATAAACAGACACACTACACACATACTTACATTACTATAAGTGTCCACTTTTTTTGAAAGGCTACTTAATGTTTCTTTTGTACGGCCATCTGGTATAGTAAATAGTATAATTGGTCGTTCAGTACAAGTAAAAGGACTAAATTCTTCATAAGCAACATCAACTCTATAGAAACCACGTCGCTGAAGTTGAATAACATCACCTTCTTTTAAGGTCTTCAATTCCGGGTCTCCAAGCATTTGAACTTCTGTCTAAAATTGTTTTTCCAATTAAAAAATATTAAAATTAAATAAAATTTATGACTTTTTTAAAAAATAAAACATACTCGTGTATTATGTCCAATATAGTTTTTAAAATCTTCATCTTTACTTAACAAAGGTTTACTAATTATATGATCAAAATCTACACAAAAACAAGGTGTAAATGAAGCTTTTTCTGTGTCACACAACCATGTTAATTTCAATGTTTTCTTATAATCTTTGTCTTCCAGATTAGGAATAGCATTCACTTTAATAATTTTACCATTTTCTCTAAAATGATTAATTTTTAATACTATTTCTAAAACTAAATATAGTAAATAGTCAGGTAATTTAAATAAATATTAATCTAATCATAAAACTATTATCTTATTATCTTATTTATCTTAATTTATTATCTTAATGTTGAGAAAATTTTGATCTATAGAAATGGTTTACAAGATCCTAAATTTACATCCACATAAATACTAACCGTTCAATTTTTACGATTTTCAAATTACCCCAATTAATAAATGTTGCATTTTCTCCTTCTTTTAATTCTTCAGCATCAGCTAAATCAATAAGCAGTCGTGGTCCAATCCAAATTGTCTTGTTTCCAACTTCAGGGTTTTTTGGGTGTTTTGGAACGGACAACTGTTCAAGTTTTACATTATCGACTAAAACTGGAATTGGATTTTCATACTCAATCGCAGTGTAACGAGGCGCAACTGGATCAATAACCTAAATAAAATAAAAATATATAATTTGAAAAGTATTCATACACGGCCAAATATTATTTGGGAATCATTGTGTGCATGCATAAGTTTTTGTGTGTGTGTGTATGTGTATATATATATATATATATATATACATACGCACACATACATACATAAACAATACATACAGTAATGTAGAAGATAAATATAAACATATTTATTTGTGTAATTGACTTCTGCACATTATCATTATTACAATGATTACAATTATTTTATTTTTTTTACTACTTATTCATTTTTAAATAAGTAAATTCAATAAGATTCTTTGACTTCATAATCTTACTAATTAAATTTGGCTCTCAGTTTATTAAAATTACTTACCACAGTAATAAAACTGTTTAAAGATAATAGCATATATTAGATGACAGCAGTGTCTCTCTATACAGTATTATAGACCAAAAATCCACTAAGATTTTAAATAAGTTTCACCTTTTTCAAAACCCATTATTATACATATGTATATAAGAATAGTAGGTGCAAGTGTATAATTTCAATTAATTACCTTTTTATTAAATGCCCAAATCTTATCCCATTCCATAAAAACAACAGATCTACTTGATCCCTGAGCGATGATAAATTGTTTTAAACCTTCAACTGTCATACCACGCCGTAAAACACCTCTTACGGTTGGCATTCTAGGATCATCCCATCCATCGACTAATCGTTCTTGTACAAACCAAGTTAATTTACGTTTTGAAAGTACTGTATTCATCATTGACAAACGAGAATATTCCCAAATATATGGTTTACGAAGATGAAGAGCATCAATAAACCAATAAAACTGATCATCGCGATCATGATATTCTGTTGTTCTCAGTACGTGAGTTACGTTTTCCAATGCATCAACAATCGGACAAGCAAAATCGTATGTGGGATAAACTCTACAAATATGTAATTTATTTCAACGATATGTACATTTGCACATATTATATGCTAAAGTTTCACTATTTCTTTAATGATTATATTATTTTTTACTCACTTATATTTAAGACCAGTTCTAGGATGAGTTTCATTTTTACATCTGTATATGGTTGGATCTCTCATACAACCATTTACAGACTGCATATCTATTTTTGCACGTACACAACATTTTTGACCTTTTTCTGTTCCTTTCTTCATTTCCTCCCATAATTTGAAATTCTCTTCTACAGCTATCAAAAATAAAATATAAATTTAACATATTCTAATAAATATAACTAAAACACATACATGCATACATTAGATAAAATACAAGTATAAAACTGTAAATATATATGAAATTGGTAAACATTTATTTCACTCACAATTATTACGATTAGTAGATTCTAATCGTTGCTCACGTTGTTGTTTCATAAGTTCTGGTTCAGTATCATCAACATATGCTTTATCTTCTTTGAGCAGTTTCTCACAGAATTCAATCATTACATCAAAATAGTTTGAAGTATGTGTAAATTCATCAGGTTTAATTTGTAACATTTCAATATCTTCGAGTATAACTTTTTCAAAATGTACATTTTCTTTTGCTGGATTTGTATCATCAAACCTCATTATCAATTTTCCTTGAAATGTTTGCTGATAATATTGATTTAGAAGAGCAGCTTTAGCATGTCCAATATGTAAATAACTGAAATTATAATAAATAAATTTAAAATACATAATATTATAAAATTTATGTTTTGAAAAACTTCTATTATATTTTCAATACTTAAGAAAATTAGAAACAAAAATGATTTAAAAATTAATTAAACAAAATGTATTTTAAAAATTCAACTTTGTTTCAATAATTTAAAAATTCAAAAAAACTTAAATCTTAAATATTCAAAACTTATATTAATAAACAATGTTATATCTGACTGTACATAATTTACATTAAACATTCGATTAACACTTAGCATTTTAATGAATTCATTTACCCCGAGGCTTCTGGTGGAAATCGAACAACAACTTTTCCTATTTCAGCACCTGGTAAATCAACAAATTTTCCTTCTTGATTACGTACACTTTTATCCGTAGAATTATTTGATGCTTTTCCTCCACTAGTAGACCTACGACGAAGTGATGTTTTAACAGTTAATGAATTTTTTGCTTCTTCAGGCATTGACTGTAAAACGTCAACTACACAAGGCATTGACATGATAAGATTATACCATCTGATAACATTTGTTGGAATCTGATTTCTCAATAGATCACTTTTAAATTGATTATTTGCTAAATAAAAAAAAAAAAATAATATAACTTGAAATAAAGTTAATATAAAATTTTAGAACTTACAAAATAAAACAGCAAAAACGGAAAAATCTGCAATTGTAATATGTTTCGCTGAAAGGAAAGTAACCGGTGCTAATGTTTTATTCAAATATTTTAATGCTTCAGCATATTCATTTTTGTTACTCAACGGTCCAATACAAAATGACAACCAATGATCAATCTGGGTCTGTTCAATAACGTTTGAACCATATAAGCTCACATTATTTGCTAGACGTGCTAGTGTACGACACAGATCATTACTTGATTCGCATGATATGACTTCCTTTTCTGTATACAATTTAGTTTCATTTTGCCAGTTAATTTCTAGTGAAATATATTGTTTTAGAAATGATGCCGTTAAAACACCTCCTAATAACATGACACAAATTCATTATTAACAATTATAACCTGTACAGATATTTTATTATAGTTAATTAATAAAATTAATAATGTACCTAACGGTGGATTTAAGATATTAAATATCAATTTCATGTTTTCAAAAGATTTAAAATTACTGTGTAACTCTTTTCCTTATTAAAAAATCTCAAATGCAAATACTCAACGTGGTGGTACAATTATATTATAGTATCAGATGGTATCAGAGAAGAATGAAAATATGAAATGTCTTTGTCTTATTCAAAAAGAGGTCAAAATCCAAAATTAGAACATATTTAATTTTATAAATTGTTGAATTGTACTATATCATCAGTTATAAGTAAAAAAATAAAATTAAACAATTTTATTTTTTAACCAAAATACAATATTTTTTTAATATATGTATGCATATAAGTTCGCCAAAAATAGCTACATATATATATATATATATATATGACCATTTTCAGCGATACATAATTAAAATAGAGCTAGTAGGGTGCATACCATAGTTATATGCATAGATAAATAAGTGTATATAGTCAGTTATAAATGATATTACTTATGATAAATCAAAACATAATTAATCATGAAAGAAATAATATTAAATATATATATATATATATATATATATATATATATATATATATATATATATATATATATATATATATATATGTATAAATTGCATTCTGTTCTAAACCTAAAAAATTATCTTTTTAAATATACACTACAATTAAAACAGATAAAAAATGTTTACTAATTAGAAAACAAATCTGTACAATATTTTGTAATAAAAACGACTAAAATATAGACGACGAGGATGGGATTCGAACCCACGCGTGCAGAGCACATTGGATTAGCAGTCCAACGCCTTAACCACTCGGCCACCTCGTCCTATGTAATGGTGCCAAAGTTAAAGTTTATAAGTGATCTCGAAAGTAAATATATATTTACAAAATTTTGACAAGTTGATTTTATTTTAACTAAGTGTGCGATCTAGTTATATTTTAAAAAGAAGTTTTAATATAATGGGAGATAGTAAAATAAGCGTGACATTTGCTTGTCAAAGATGTTTACAACCTTTACATTTAGACGAATCATTCAATTATTTAGGAGAACACACATTAGCTGAATTACTACGTAAATATTAATACGATTAACCTATTGTCGTAAGTAATAGATTGTCAGTTATTTTATTAAATTTTAGTTCCTATACATTCTCATCAAGATATTGATTTAGTTTCACAAGCAACTAGTTTAGATCATTATATACCGCCGTTCAGAATTACAGATTCTGGAAATGGAGCAAATGGTTTTATGCTTATATCAGATGGTGGTGAATCAGAAAATTTAAGTCATCAAATGAGAGTAAGTTTTTGAAGTTTGTATTTAGTATAACACTTAACATATGTATTGTAATTTTAGGTGAAAGCAAGTTTATTTGATACTTTGTCTTGTAATTCAGATATAGATCATCCGTTATGCGATGAGTGTACAGATACTCTCTTAGAAATGATGGAACAACAATTAAAGATGACGCAAAATGATTGGGCTGACTACAATGAATATTTAAAAAAGTTTGTTCAAACATTTTGAAAATTTTATTATATGGTACAAATGAAGTTTGTATCAAAAAAATTTAATTATGTTAATGATAGATAATTTTAATAATAAATAGTTATTAATATATTCATTAAAATGTTAGAATATCCTTTTATAATTTACACGTTAAGTATTTTATAGATTAGACAATGAACCTCCAGAACCTAGTTTAGAGTCATTAGAAAAGGAACTAGAAGACTTGCATAATGAAGAAGAACGTTTATTGGGTGAACTAACTGCATTAAAAAAAGAAGAACAAGCAACTACTGAAGCTTTAGCCCAGCAAGAAGCTGAAAGGGAAAGATTAGCAGCTGCAGAGGAAGGTTATTGGAGGGAATACACAAAACATCGTAGAGATCTCATGTTCACAGAAGATGAATATAAAAGTCTTGAATGTCAGTTACAATATACACAGCAACAACTTGATAGATTAAAAAAAACTAATGTCTTTAATGCCACATTTCATATATGGCATTCAGGTCATTTTGGTACTATAAATAATTTTCGATTAGGCAGATTACCATCTGCTCCAGTTGATTGGTCAGAAATAAATGCAGCGTGGGGACAAACAGCACTCTTACTGAACGCTCTTGCCCGAAAAATGAATTTAATTTTTAAACGATTTAAAGTTGTTCCTTATGGGAATCATTCATATATAGAAGTAAGAATTTATTTTATAGATGTAGTGAAACATTTCTCAATGTTTTATTTTCAGGTACTATCAGATCATCGGGAATTACCACTGTATGGAGCAGGTGGTTTCCGGTTTCTTTGGGATACTAAATTTGATGCAGCAATGAATGCTTTTTTGGATTGTTTACAACAATTTAAAGAAGAAGTAGAAAAAGAAGATCCAGGTTTTTGTTTACCATATAGAATACGAATGGATACAGGAAAAATTGAAGATTCAGCTACAGGGAATAGTTACTTCATAAAGTAAAACTAACAAGTTTATTGAATTTATTAATATATATTTTTTTTAATTCTTGTATTGATTTTTCAGAACTCAGTTTAATTCAGAAGAGCAATGGACAAAAGCACTCAAATATTTGTTAACTAATCTAAAATGGGGTTTGGCATGGGTTTCATCTCAATTTAATAATGATTTAGAAGCTACAAGTGCTATAACATCTTCACAACATATATGAAAATATTTTATTAATTTTAAGTATTTAGTTAATACCAACAAATGTAGTTAACTTTTTGTGTAATTATTGTAAATAAATTATTTTTTAATACTTTGTCCATATAAGTATACATATGAAAGAAAATTAAAAGTTTATTTAATTTTTGTTTCTGGTTTATTTACAAACATTATTTTAAATATACACTAATAGTACAAATCAATTAAATATTCTTATTATTGATGTTTTACATACCTAGAAGATGAACATCACTGAATACATTTTCTTAAAGAATAATTTCAAAGTGATTTTTAAATTTTAATTATTTGACAAGCAATATTATCTATTACTGATCGTTTCGTTTGATTAGGATGAACTTCCATTCTTAAAAACGTTCCCCCGACATGACCTTTCGTTGCATATTCAGGATTCGCTATTATACATTCTTTAAAACTCTAAAATGCACATATTAACAAATTTAGGTATATATATTATCTACATATAACAAAGTGTTAAACATACTTTTATAAATCCTTGCAATTTTGATGGGAGAATTAAAATATGAGGTGTTTGTTCAAAAGTAGCATATTTTTCCCAAAGAATATGATCAAAGCAAATATTTTTATTTGACGGTATTAATGGATACATACTTCGCTGTGTTATTAAATGCGATCCTAAACGACTTACTCTATCCGATGTTACAGGCATGCTGAAAGTATTTGTTATAAAAAATTTATTAAATTCATCACATTTTAAAAATAACATTAAAAATGTTCAACAAAATTAATTTATATATTAATGTACTTTTTTTAATTATGAAATTTAAACTAGATTAAATTTTTATTATGAACACACCAAATCTCCTCTTTGTCTAAGTGAGACAATACATCAATAGATGTTACACCTATAATCAGACCATTAATATCCAAAAAACATGGATCAGATACCAGATATATATTAGGAGTCTTATCGATATTATATGGCATTGTTGGATAAACAGGTGAATGATGGGCATCTCTACTTGATGATACTAATACAATTTGTGTATGAAGTCTAAAATAAAAATTATAATAAAACAAATTGAAATGTCTCAATGATTTTAATAGTATCATTACCCTTGTAAAGACTCAATTAATTCATTATATAATCTTAAGAACAGATCTTGGAATGTTTCACTTAACTTTCCAGTTTCAATTAACTCATGTTCAATATCTACAAAAGGTCCTATAAAAACTGCAACATCAGGCTTATTAATATTTATATAATTAATAATATCTCGTAGAGGTTCATACAAAAGATTGTCTGATTGAGTAAAGGGTCCTGCTGCAATTATTATTTGTAAAGGACCTAAAAATAAATTTACATTGCAATTCAATAATATTATAATTTAAACACATACTTCACTACTCAGATATATCAATTTGAAAGCAAAAATATAGAAAAATGATCCACAATTGCATATTTTTTGACCTTAATAATATAAGATTAATTATTTTTATCATATATGACAGAATTTTATCTTTATTTTTTCACAAAAATTTCCATACAAATGATAAAATATGACTATTAATTATTAATATTTTTAATATAAAATACCATTTTCTATCTTTGGTAATTTTTCTGGAAGTGGTGCACTTGCATCTATATACATTTCATGTACTACTATTTGTTTCAGTTCCACATTAATTCCTTTTACAACAATATTTTGACCAGGAAATAAACAATACTGTTTTGCAATTTTTAAATCTAACTTTATGCTGGAATACATTTTCTCATCTAATGATACTTGCATAACATTTTCTAAAAACACTGAATGTGGATCTAAGCATGCAGTTGATTCTGAACACACTCTTCCACATATAAAATCAGCTTTCTGTTAATGACAAAACATTATTAATAGTGTTAAAACTAATTTGAAAATACAATTTAAAAAAAAAACATTTTTTAAAAAACAATCATTTGACTTCAAAACAAAAAAAATACAAAATAAATTTCTGACTTGAATTTTAAATACTTCTTCCTTAATGTCTTACCAAAATTGTTGTATAAATATTATTCAATTCGCTTAAATTGAAGTTCTTTTGAATTGAAGATACTAAGGCAAGAGAATGGTCAGTTTCAATACAATACTTTTCATATTCTGAGACATGCATATATTTTTCATTAAAGGGCATAATGTTTACTTCTTCCCATTGTTTAACATAAAAATTGGTGCCCAGTGACGGTTTCCACTTTGCATTTTTAATTAAAATCTCTTTACCAAATGAACAAACAACTACTCCGGAATCAGTACGTTCATTATATTTTGTTGAAATGTTACTACTGAAAAACTTTTTTAAATTAATACATTACTAATAATTTTTTTTAACCTTATATAAACTTCTATGTCAACAAAATGTTATATAACCAAAATATATAGGTTAATGTTACTCAAATTAATGTCAAATGGTTATTTCCGAGTTAAAAAAATATAATTATACTACATTAAATATTCAATAAAATACATTTTCCATGATGAAAATGTTAATATTATAATATATCATAAATAATATAGTGTATCAAATTGTAAAATTAAAAATTTAGAGATTATTTCATAAATAATAATCTATATATTAATGTGTTTGTGTACATTTATAAACAAGTACATGCAGTTTATTATAATTATTTCATTGCAAATTATTAACTTGTATTTATATTATAGTGTGAACTAGTAGTAAATGTTTTTTGCTTAATTTTATTAATTTTACTTTATATTTTTTATATTTTCAAAAAAATATTAATCATTTTACAATCTAGTTAGCAATAAAATTTAATATTAGCTCTTTAAGATACAAACAAATTGATATATATTTATTTAAAAGTTGTTTTAATTCTTACTTTTGAAAAGAAAAAAAAAGTAAAAACAATAGTAACATACGTATTCAAGTTACTGCCTGCAAACCTATTATTTAAACATCGCTCTAAACCTGAACGTTTCTTAGAAGCATCAATATTTGGTGAAATTTCTCTCTTGGACACTCTGTTAACCTGCAATAACAGGAAATATACCAAACAAAACTAAATTTCCTGAACTTTATTTACTAAGATATGGTCTCAAAGACCAAAAAACAACACCAGTGAAAAACAATACAAAAGTCAACAGTAATTAAAGAGAATTAACTGAATAGATTTGAATTAATGAATATATATATATATATATATATATATATATATATGAACTATTTGATATTTACATCTTTGATATAATTGACTTATACATTTAGTTTTCTACACTGGGACATATTTTTTTACCTCAATATAAAAAAATAAGTTTTTACCTATTCTTAGATTATTGACTTTTTGTTTATTATTGTTGGAAAAACAAAACTATGTAAATTAAAGGTTATATGAACTTGATGAACAATTGAAACTTGTATGTATTTTTTGTACAAGAAATGATTGCTTATTACAAATAAATAAATATTTCGATCTATTATACGAATACAATAACAGATTTAAAATTCTGTATTTATATGATGAGAAAACTAGATGCTATAGACGAGTATGGATCTAGTCACAAACCTTATTATAATGTGAACCAGACTCATACCCGTCAACAGAAACTAGATAAAAATATTTCTTTAACTTTCTATACAGAATAATTCAATTTGAAATTGTTGCATTCTACTTGCATTCCTTAATGAGTGTGGATCTAGTCACAAAATGTATATGTACTGTGTACAAGATCTCCACTCATTGAGGACACGACAAAAATTTTACTGTGGACAAAGTTATATGGGAAATAATCATTATAATCTATTTAAGTACTTTGTTAAATATGCAAGTAATTTATATCTTAATAATACTTGTAAATTAAAAACAAAAACTTGTTAAATATACGATAGGAAGTTATTAATCTATTTGATACGAAATTTATTGAACTATTGCTAAATAATTATCAATAATATAACTCTGATACTTGTGAAAATAGCTGAATATTCTAATTCTAGATACCAAAGTAAACTTTAATAATTTAATATATATTATTAAAATATTCACAGATAAAAATAATTGTGTATATATATATATATATATAAATAAAAAAAAAATTATTGAATTCTGATTTAATATTAAAACAAATGCATCACTAAAACAGGTCTTATTAGTAAATATCAAGTTTTCAAAAATATTTCTTTAAAAATAAAAATAACACATTACGAAAAATACATTAGAAATTAAAAAAAAATGATACAATTTAAAACCGTTATTTTTTTGGTTGTTACAAAACGTACTGAAATATCGTAAGTATTCGCTTACACTTATAAGAATGTTGTAAATAATAAAACAAACACTCATTTTCTCACATGGGTAAAGTACATACTTAATGCATGCATTAATTTTGTTTGATAAAATTACGCTTTTTAAGAAAATCGACGAAACACCGATATGAACAATAAAATATCAAGCTTGTTTACAAACTATGCTGACGCTTCATAGCGATTGAAAAATTAAGCAGTGAATAATAAGAAAAAATTAATAAATGGCAAGAAGTTTGTAAGACAAAAAAAATGCAACAGGTGATGATAGTTACAATTAGAAATTTTACGTGCGCACTATAGACTTTACAAGAAAAATAACTTGTAACACTATAAGAATTTTTCGGCGTCTTGTCAACGACCCGTCTGTTGTTAATGGCTGCCAGAGTATAACGTTTGTCCTTGAAAATTTTCTGAGAAACTTTTAAGTTTCATATTGCGAACGACATAATTCGCAATCATGTACTAAGTCTTACTTTTTCTATTGCGTCATACATAATATACATTAACGTACTTCGTAACTTGAATGTAGTAGTTCAATAGAGAAAGAGAAAATTATGGCGGTAAACTTTATACCTGCTCAGATTTTTGGCCTGAGGCTGTTGCAGTGATCTCAAACAAGTAAACACAATACTACATTTCAAACAAATTTAACATTAAAATTGATGACTACTACTACAAATTGTTAACTTCAACAAATATTTTTTTTAATAAACATAAGTTTCAGATTTTAATATTAACTTTTAAGTTTCTACTTGGTTATATTTGAATACATTTCACTTTAAAAATCGACGGAAACCACAATTGCCTACGTTTTAGCATCACTGTAAAAATATAGTAAGTTAAATAAAAACTATAATAAACATACCTTTGATGTACTTCCATTTAAAGAATATGTATTAAGAATTTCCGCCTGATCGTAACTTAAGAACAAATTAAAGAAAATATAAAAATATCGAATAAAAGCAGTATGTATAATGTATACAAAGGATACGTCTTTGGTGTACAATTAACACTATTTTTTAAATTACTTGATCGTTTATCGATATTGATCAACTTCTTAGAAAAGACTTTTCTTTCTAAAAGTGATAAATTTTCGAGACTCGGCTCTGTATTTAATGAATTACTCAAGCTAAATGCCATCCATTCTTCCATTAACTCCTCTACATCAACTTTATACGTTTGACAAATGAAAACACCTAACAAATTATTACATTTAGTACATAGAAAGTAACAAGTCGACGAGTCAGCAATGTTCTTTTATTTATTATTTATTGACAAAAATACTTTCCTCACAAAATTAATAAAAACTTATAACATTTATAAAAGATTACTTACATTTTTCTAAAATTTGCGGAGATGGATTTATATCCATTTCCTTAAAATGTTCGATTACATCCTCTTCAGACACCATGATCGTCACTGACAGTACCATTTAGCGGGAAAAACACTTCTGATGCAACAGGTTTTATAATGAACATTTGTACCATAACAACATAAGTGCTGCCATCTTATTTAGACAACGATTCAATATTATTATATCTTAGCATATTTATTCCTGTTAATATTTTTTTTAAAAAGAACAACATATGTACGAACAATTATACGTATAATATTAATTTCATAATTTGTAGAATCCGAAATAAATTTTAGTTTTAATTTTAAATCATTTACTTTTTTTTTAGTATATGTTAATTAAAACAGCATTGGTACATACAATTTAAAAAAACTTATTTGCACTAAAACCTTGTAAAACGTCATTTAGTTTGTAATGTAAAATAATTTCAATAGTTCAGTTAAAAAAAAACTGAATGAGATCTTAAATAATAATTTTTTTAAATAATAATATTACTATTGTCTATATGGCAAAAATTATATA
Source organism: Acanthacorydalis orientalis (assembly GCA_034766995.1). Taxonomy (NCBI): domain Eukaryota; kingdom Metazoa; phylum Arthropoda; class Insecta; order Megaloptera; family Corydalidae; genus Acanthacorydalis; species Acanthacorydalis orientalis. Next base: position 11,372,856 of record CM068318.1, on the reverse strand, counting down.
AATAATGGTATATTAAGTTAAATTTTGATATATATGTATATATAAAATTTATATTCCTATTTACATATTCATATAGAAGCACAAACACACACACACATAAAATTACTAAACATTTGCTTGAAAATTAAAAATCAAATTTTGAGTAAATAAAATTACTTATTAATTTATGTAGCTCATTCATAGGTTTTCAATACAACAATAATGTAAAAAATACTCAAAAAATAAATATCAATAATGTGTTTATTCCATATAAAATTTTAGATGACAGAACATTTAAAACTGAATACTCGTGTATAAAATCTGAGTTTAATAAAACCAATTTTGTCATATTTAAAAATGTCTCCTATCAGTTTCCCAAAGTTCTTCTAGAATATCATCAATATCACTACTTGGGTACCTTTCTACGACTGACTGAATAAGACCTTCAAATGTGGGTTCATAAGTTTTCAAAATAATATCATTACCTACAAATAAAATATATAAAACTAGATCTGAATATTATATATAAAATATATAATAAATCATTTATAATTATATATTTGGATACCTTTTATGAAAGTGTTGGCTTGTACCATCATTTTTCTAGGTTGTTTGTGTGCCATTACAATATCACGCCACTTTGCCCATGGATATGGTCCGTTTTCAGGTACTTCTGAATATGTATCATACAATTTTTTAGCATTTTCAATATCCCCAGTTGATTTATATACTTGTAGTTTCAGCAAAAAATCACCAATAGCTTTTTTACCAACTGTGTTCAATTTTGATCTATCAACTTTAAGTAAAAGATTTTTTCCTGGTTCTGTTTCAGTTACTGTTACCAAATTTTCATCTGCTTCAATTAATACTCTTGTTATAACATACCTTGCTTGTGCATGTGCCTTTGTATAAAATAGAAAATTTCAGGTAGTAATAAAAAAAAATATTTATAGAATTAATGTATAATATTGAATACTCAACTGAACTATATACTTAAGAAATACTGCTCTATATAACATTTACTATATTTATATTCTACCTGTAGCCAAGATTTTGTTGGCGGATGATACATTTCAAGGGCTTTGCCTACTCCATTATAAATAAGACTAAGCCAATTTACATATATTACATCATCAGCTTCAACATCTTCATAACCAAATATTCTTTAACAAAAGAAATTATTTTAAATGGTTAGTATATGTGTATATATAATAAATACACACACATACATACATATATATATATATACACACACACACACATATATACTTACTTAATAACTTCTTTTTCTAAACTTAAATACAATCCAACAGATTCAGCACGACACTCTTCATATGTTGAACCTAATGTTGTAAATTTTGAATCATATGTTTCACCAGATTCAAACCATTTATCAATTTTTTGTCCAGTTAAAGGATGTATTAAATTTTCTATATCAAAATTGAATTTTCCATTTTCATCTTTACGAAATAATTTACCACTACCATGTCCTAACAGTTCATGTAAACCAACTTGAACTTCAAAAGAAGGCACCCGATATTTTGTTAGTATATCTTGATCATCTTGGTCCAGAAATGGTATTATGGTTTGTTTATAACTAGCTGGGATGACATTCCCTAATGATACATTTTTAAAACCTTCTGACTGACGAATCTCATCATCTGCAAATATACCATTTTTTAACATTTTAAATACGTATTTATTAATATTTAATATTATTTAAATACAATTCGGTATATTGATCCCAGCTGGAATTCCACTTCCTGAAAATGTTAAAACATCAAGAGATGTAAAATCTGGCCGTAAAAAAACATCTTTTTCAAAAGCTGACGGCCATGGCAAAAGTGGCAAAAGTTTTTCAGCATTGGATACCAAAGTACTGAACTTAACAGACATTTGTTTATTGACCATAGCTACAAATCCTTCAAATTCACCACGTATTCCTGCAGGATCCCGATAAGTTTCAATAAAACCAATATACCTGAAATATTTTTCTGTCCTTACAAATTTTTTCTTAAATGTTTTTCTAATTTTTGTTAAGTATGTGACTTACGTTTCTATTACAGGACCTTTATCCTTAATCCAAAATCTAGAACCATCTTTATGAGCATCTAAGCTACCGGTACTAAAACTTTTAATGTAATTTCCAATCATTTTTTTTTCATTTTCATTCGCCGAATAATTTTCTGCATGCTTTAAATCTTCAATAACTAAGGAAAGTAATTTTGAATAATCACCACGAGTGACTCGAAACTTGTAACCATCAAACATTTCATCAGTAATTGTTAAATCACTATCATCAACCATTTCAACTGATGCTAGTCTAATTTCATAAGTTGGAATTCCATTCTCTATTGTTTTAAAGGTACGGGAATTAAAACATTCCATATTTTTTGTTTTTGCCCATTTATTAACAATTTCTGCATCTTTTGAATTACAGTTTGATGAAAAATATGTTGTAATGCCCTGTAAATATAAATTTGTTATATATAAAATTAGATCATTTACTAAAATATGGAATACATAAATTTATACTATCTTTTTTTTATATTACTAACTGATAGAACTACTTTGGTATCGAGTTGTAAATTTAAAAAACAATTATTTATAATAACTGCATACTTTTTCACATAATCCAAGGCTTTTTTCTCTTTCTTCAAGTTTGTAGACATGTCCAGATATTCTATCCCAAAGTGATTGAATTGTTTTAGGATCTCTTCTGAATGCTTCACTATTGTGAACTAAACTTTCTAATTTATTCACATCTAAATTAGGAATAAATTTGGAATCACCAAAACCTTTGTAATTTCCAGTGTTTGTAAAAATTCCACATGCATAAACTAAAAATGCCTATATCAAGAAAAACCTTAATGAAAAAAAAGAATAAATATCATTATATATACACCTTACAGTAAATTCATCGTCAGATAAACCTGCTTCTCCTAGAGCTACATCTTTTAAATCAGCAACAGATTGGGCAAGAAATATTCTATGCAAAAGTGAAAATATCAATGGTGACTCTGGACTAGTTTGCATTAATACAATAAGACCACCATCCCAAGCTGCTCGGCTCAAATAATGAGCATAATGTTTTTCAAACAATGTTAATGCATCAAAAGCTGGTTTACATTCGAGTTCTACGATTGGTTGGTCATTGGGAAGTAAGAAGTGTGTATGATCACTCATGTCGGTATTAAAAGTACGATTGCTAGAAAAATTATTCACTTAGTTCAATGAACTCTTACACATGCAAACACTAATGACTATTCAATTTCAACTATTAAAACGTATTTAACTATTTTTTATTATACCATATGAAAAATTTATATTTTATCTTCTCCTTTACTGTGTATGCAGTTGCTATTGTTTTAACAGAACGAAATTTTATATTTAGTGTTGATAAGACTGACTTGCAAATTTTGTACATAATTTGATATAGAAGATATAAAATAATATAAATTTTATTGGAGGTACCTTGTTATTTTAGGAATTAAATTGTGAATTATATCAATTATACAAATATTTATACGAAATTAAAATGACAATAACTTAAAATAAATCACCTGACAGCCGGTAAACGTGCACTGCAAACTATACAGAGTTCTAAATCAGTATGAGTAGAATCAAATTCGTTTTGTGGTTAAGTCTATTTTATTGCAAATCAGTATTATTAAAGTAAATAAACATATATATTTACGAATTGTTTACATATAAGAACGAAAATGTTCTAATTAATTAAGTCCTAAAAAAATAAATAATTGTCTTGTAAATTTATTGCTATATTTAATTGCTTTATATTATTTAGTCTTAATTAATATTTTAACCTGTACTCTAAATAAATTCCGTGGACAAGAGGTGAAATATAGTTTATTTTTATATTATGAGTTATTTTCAATTACAAAAACTAATTGTTTTTAGGTTAGAGTTCATTATATAACACTAATAAAACAATGTTTTGTTGTAAAACACTTCAGTATTTGTTTCTACTCACGAAGAGATATATACCAAAAACTATATTAATAACACAACAAAAAGTATCATTTAGTTTGTATGAACCGGATTATTTAGAATTAATGAAATCAAAAATACCATTGTATGATACGATCAATATTCAAATTAAAGGTTACGATTATCAAATATTAGAGTGTTATCAAAAGTTCATTCATACGATTGCCGAAAATATGAACATTGATGTAGAAGAATGTTGGGCAACGCCCTTACAACATTTTCAAATTAAAAGATATAAACCGAAAAGTAGCGTCCTCGATTCAGAATACGATTTAAAGATCTATGAAAGAAATGTGAAAATAACAGATATTTCATCAAATTTGTATTCTATTTTTTTACGCACTTTAGAAGCAACTATTCCAGAAGGTGTAACTGTGCAAACTAGAGAACATTTACTGGAATATGATGAAGTAAGATATGTTCCTGATAAAGAATTAATAGAACTAAAATCTCAGTTAAATGTAATTAGTGAATCAAAAAAAAAGTAGTTTATATTATTGAAATATAAATTGTCTCTATAATTATTTTAAAATAAATGTTTTTAATAACTTATTAATTGTTATTTCATAGACCTTTTAAAAATAGACAATTTATAAAAAAAATGTATTTATAAATACATACACACTTTATATATATATATAATATATACATAAACACACATGCATGTACATATATATGCACATTCATACATACACAACACAACTTTCAAAATAAGAAGGTAATACGTTATCTTTCATGATTTCATTATATTTTACATATAATATTAGGTGTCATTATCATACAGAGTTGTTTTGTGTTTTATTAGTATATACATTTAATTACAAAAACCTTTGGAAACGATTTTTTAACTCAATGGTGAACCCTCATATTAATTACAGTGACAATAAATCACTAATAACCTAATAAAATATGGCTTTGTGAAAGAGTAACAAAAGATTACACTAGATTTAAAAAGAAACAACAATCTAGATTAATAATTGAAATAAATGTAACTCCTATGATTTAATTTTTACAGTAGAAATATTTCAAATTGTGACTTTAATTTCAGGCATTCTCATTATATATGCCACACTAAATCAATACTATACAGCTTTTGAGTTTTAACTTCCATAAACATTGTTATTGTTTGCCTTTTTATTTGCATTCTTGCATTATAGTAAAATTGTTCTAAGTAGATATTGAACTAATTAAAAAAAGCACATTAATTATAAATTAATATTTTTTAATATGCAAAATAGGTTTTTAATAAATTGTATGTAATTATATTTCAAAATAATGAACAGGACTCAAATATTAAAATTGTACACTTTATCATATACCATTTAAATTATAAACTACATAATTTTTATCACAGAAACTTTTCTTAATCAAAATCTATTGTATTTTATATATATATATATATATATATATATATATATATATATATATATATATATATATATATATATATGCATACATACAGAATATTTAAATATTTATTATTTAACTCTAGTTAGAAAACTTTTATAGCTGTTGTATTCATTATATAGAAAAACAATTGAAATGAATTTTGAATCAATTTCTTTGGTTAAGGCTTATTCTAACATAAAATAAAATGTTCCAAAATCTTAAAATGCCAAAATATACATGAAATCAATATTTATATAGATTGTACATTTATATGAGTATTTTTTTCAACATTTCTGCAGAGAATATAAACAATCTTCTCAAAGGCAATTTTGTATAATGTACACTAGAATAACAAAAAAATACATTTAAAAAGAACCTATTAATTTTAAATAAGATAGTGATTTTTCATTTTTATGTTACAACAAATATTGAAAATGTATGAAATATACTTAAATATTGAACAAATTACTGAAATTACATTAAATGATAAATAACTGTAATCTTAAAGCACGCAAACTATCTTTTTATATATGTAATTGATATAAAATAATTATATTTTTTTCTCACTGGAGTCAATTTTTGTTTTTTTTTAAAAAAACTAAAAAATATAACCATAATAAATACTGACTCATATTATACCATTGCTCCTTACATTTTAATAAGGTTTGTTATACTTATATTTTTAACTCAATATGTTCGATGATTAACACAAATGTTCAGGCCACAAGAAAATTTTCCACTGCAAAAAGCATTTACATGTATACCCACTTAGTACGTACAAATGTTTTTTCACTAGATTTTCCATACAGTACATTATGTTCTACAGATTTTAATCACATGAAGCAACCAATTGTAATTTCAATGTTTAGCAATAAAATGTTAGATAAAAATACTATTGTTGTTTGATCACTTATAAAAAAAAATAGAAAAATATTCAATTCAGTAATTTGTTTTTCATTTTATATATATATATATATATATATATATATATATATATATATACATATATAATATGTACATATATATATATATATATACATATATAATATGTACATATATATATATATATATACATATATATATATATGCATATATATATATATATATATATATATATATATATATATATATATATATACATATATATATATATATATATATATATATATATATATATATATATATATATATGTATATATATATATTAATATTTGTTATAATCAAATTTGAAATTTTTCAATCTATTAATAAAAACCACCAATCAGATTAACATTTAAATGATATTTTTTCTTCCTTTTTCAGGACAATATTATTATTCTAACTAGTTTAAAACAAATTAGTGCTTATCACATCTTTGTTATTTTTACTTTCTGTAAAAAAAAATAAATTTAAAACCCATAGGGATTAATTTTTCATTGTTTAAAATTATAAAAAAACATACACACACAGTCACATGTACTTATACTTTTGAATAAAAATATATTTCTATAATTTTAATTACAAGAAAATATATTTACTAAATTTATGTTGAAAAATAATAGATATTTATCACAAGAACAATTCATACTTCAAAAATATAAGTGAGTGAATGAATGTGCGTATGTGTGTGCCAAAGAAAACATAAGTATGTATGCAAGTATACATACATGCATATAAACACACACGTACCTTATATTTTTAAATATAAACAATTTTCATCTATTAACATAAAACATGAAATATATTATTTTTGTACCTGCTTCATATGAAATTTATATTTTTTAATTATAGTCATCAAAACTGACTAAAAAATTTTAATAACTTTTGCACAAATGCAAAAATGTAACAAAAAATATCTGTTCTGAATACAAATATCTATAAATAGTATTTTCTTCAATATATATTTATACTTGTTAGTAATTTGATGTTATATGACCAAATTATTGTTCACATTAATATGGGAAAATTATCAAATTTATTTAATATCGATATTCATCAAGAGATTTTCAATTTTAGTTATTTCATATAGACTGAACAATGATTAAAACATTTTAATAATTTAAATAATTATATTAAGAAAATTGTTAAATTTTTAGAGAAATATTATTATAGTTTCAAACTGGAATCCAATATGATTATTTCTAAAAATCAAAATATGTTACTACTATAAAGTATAACATAATGAATTTATTAAATAATTTTTTCAATGGAATTAATTGTTGAGATAAATAATGTTTGGTTTCTTGAATTTTTATCAGATAATTTACAATATAAAGAATTAATATTCTTTATATTTAAGTGAAACTGTATGTAAGCAATAAATTTGTATTGAAATAATTTCAACTATAAAATATGTACATACAATATAATATACATAATAATAAAATTCAATGTTCTGTAAAACTTAATATTTATGTGTGAACATTTATACTTTTTTATTTTAAAATAAATAATTATGAAAAAAGAAAATATGTATTAAAATAAATTAAATACATTTCTAAAACATATTAACACCTCTGATTACACATCAATCATTGTTCAATCAGGTGAATTCTATACAATGTTTATAGGTTTTTTTAATATTCATAACTTTATAATATAGAAATGTACAACCTATCTGCAATACTTCATATTCAGCTGTAATATCATTATAAAAAAAACGAAATATTCTTTTAGACCAAAATGAAAAGAACGAGTTTAAATAAAATTATTTAAAGTACTTAATAATTTTTTGTGACTAATGAAAGATAATCAAGTTAAAACAGTCCTTAAAAATATAACCGGTTTATTAAACTTAAGAAACTTTTTTTTATTAACACTAAATTTTATGGTTCTTTCAATATTTTCTTAAGGATATCATAATATAATTTAATGATTACTTATATGATTAAAAACAATGAGTTATATTCCTTTAATATAGCCTGAACTAACAGATCTATACTCAACTATGGACGGAAAGTTCTCTCATATATATATAATAATATGACAAACAATTCTCACATATTTTAACCATTAAATAATCATTATGGCAATTGTACTAAAAATGAAATAAAATTTGAAAAATTTTCTAACATTATTATAAATATTTATGTTAGAAAAAAATATGAGATATAAAACTGCTTTTATGTATGTATGTATGTATATATATATATGTATATATATATATATATTTATACTTTAACATTTTAAATACTACATCATAAAAATATTTAATTAATAACAACTTTGTAAAATATCTATTTCATACAGAAATGCATACCTAATTTAAATTGAATATTGAAAGGAAGTTTAAAATTAAATTTTATACTTACACAAAATGATAGTTTTTATAAGAGAATTAATTTTCTACAAATTCTTCATGCTTATACAGGATATGCATGTGGACACAAATATGACATATTTGCTCTTTAAAAAAAAAACCTATAAGTATATGCTGCAGTTTATAAATATAATAATGTTCAATAAACGTATACAAATTCTTATTTACAATTTAATTACAAAAATTAAAAAGAAACAAACATATTTTTAATAATCTTATATGTGTATGTGTGTGTGTATGTATATATATATATATATATATATATATATATATATATATATAATATGTATAATACCATGCAATCTGAAATAATTTAATAATGGAAAGAAATATTTTTCTTTTACAAACACATATTATCATATACATATAAGTGTTGATATATGCATTTGCATGTATGCTTAATAAAATTAATAGTGTATGTATATATATATATATATATATATATATATATATATATATATATGTATGTTTATGTATATACGTACACACTATTAATTTTATTAAGCAGAATGTAAATCCATACAAACACATATATATCTATATGACAAATACATCCACTTGTGAAAAATATTTCTTCACACACAATCATATGCGTGAGTTATCTATATTAAAAATAAACAAGATAATTCTGAAAAATAAATAATTATCCACCTGCCATTAAAAATATAAAGTCTATTCTTTAATGGATACGAATATAAAATAAATTTCAAACATTTTTTTCTATATAAATTATATTAGAATATTAGAACTCGTCTTTTCAATTAGTCTATACAAATATATTCGTTTTAATACCTCAATAACATAATTATGAAAATCATATTTGTTCGAATCTCATATAATTGTCTAAAATATTAAAATAACTAAAAAAAATAACATTGGATGGTACACATCGGTGAATCATATTTAATATTAGTAGATGAAAACACCAGGCATGCAGTTCATGAGTCAGAAAGAACATCAGAAATAAGGACTAAAATCAAGTCTGGAGATGTATTTCAACAAATTCATATCTTCTTGTCTCAGTAATGCACCACGAACGACCATTATTAGAGCACCCGATCGAAAGGGGCATTTTATCTCTCAGACAAAATATGATGGTAGGTATCGTCCTAATATCCAATGATTGTGGCATACATTTTTTTGGGTACGATAAGATATGCTTTACTTGTCGACGTATCCTGTCGGCGACAGTACGATGTAAGGAACGTTATATGTCACTATAACAACGTGTGTATCGGTTGCTATACGACAGTACCCCCGCCAGGACCGACCCCTGCCGCTGTTACTGTTGTAGGACTCGAAGACATATGACCGGTTAAGCCCTGTAAAAATGTGAAATATTTCTGCATACATTATATTAAGATATTTACCATTATATTTCTTTTGGTTTATGTTTCCAAGTTTATCAAATGGAAGGCCAACAAGCAACAATAAAAATATTTATAACTAAATTATGGATCAGTAAACAAACATTATTAATAAATACCGTATAAGACAAAATCGCATTCATACGAGTATATTGAACGTTGTCCTACTAATTTCAACAATTAAAATATTTAATTTTAAGTATTATTAAAAAAAATACTTAAACATTTAGTAAGTTATTTTTTAATGTTAATAATTGACAACCTTGCCCAGACTTTGAATAAGAGTTTTTTTTACATAATAATGTTTTATAAGATTTTATAATTTAGTCTATATATATATATATATATATATATATATATATATATATATATATATATATATATATATATATATATATATATATAATTCGAATTAAGACTTATTTAATTATTTTATACAGATTTCAAATATTTATATAAAAGGAATTCACCTGGAACTGGTAATAAATACAATATTAATGACAGACAACCATGTAAATTTGTGTGGGTGGAAACTATTAATTGAAACAATTATGTGATACTAATGGAGTTCATCCTGTAAAAATGGCAACGATAAACACTAGCAACAAGTTAAAAAAATATATGAAATCAGGGTTGACCATATTATTCAGTGTTACACACACGTGTATATGTACGTGTGTGTGTATATATATGTATATATACATCTGTGTGTGTGTATGTATCTATATAAGTATTCATACATACGTTTATTCCATATAAAGTAATATAATTACAAAAATGCTTTTAATTTAAAAAATGGACCATTTTATTACGAATGTCTTGTGACTAATTACTTGCAATCAATTACGTTTGGTTTTTTGATGTGTAAATTACACTGATTTATTATTAAAAAAATGAAAATTATACTGACACATACATATTAATTACTAATTAATCTGTACTCAAAATACGTTTTTTTGCAGATACAATATAAATATAATAAAATGGTTAATGAATTTTCATACATACAGAACACTCTAATGAATGCAGAAGATGAAATCATGAACTTACCGTTTTACCAGGCCTCGCCCATGTATAAACGTAACCATCTTGGCAAGCCGTTACAAAACAGTCTTCTCGAAACACTAATGCAGTCAGCCTCTCGTGCGCAATTTTTTTGCAAACAAGCGGCTCTAGCACCGGACACTCATCAAATCTCGGACATGCTGCCGTACCTATGAGTCTCAATGGGTCGCAAGTGCCCTTCTCGCCAACATCACCATTTACACTATTTCCACCACCCGTATTTCCCGTTATCACTTTCTTATCAGAATTTTTAGTCCGCAAAGTCACTGTGTTTGTCTTACTGTCACCGGCATTGCCTTTCGAACCTAAACTAAAATTCCGCTTATGTGAACTGTCTGTTTTTTTATCACCAAATCCGAAATTGGTAAGCCGCTGCGTGAACCCACCAACCGACACCGATGGGCTATTGTTAGTCGTTAAACTATTTCCAAGCGTTTCTGAAACATTACTGTTATCTTCCTTACTAACAGGAGATATCGAGTTCGATAAACTAACATTAACATTATTACTTTTTGAGTTTTGCGTCTTTTTCGCGTTGCTTTCAGAATGATTTATATTTCCGCTGCTGCTTACAATCTTGCTGTTTACTGACATATCACTCTTTGCTCCTATTTTGTTACTTACTTTTGGTACAGTTTTATTTGTAGAATTCGTTCCAATATTCTCTTTTGAGCCGATTGTCACATTTGTAACTGTAGCATCAATTTTTGGGCCATTGCCGCCAACAAAACCACCAGAGCCTGTAAAATGACCGGATCCTAATACACTTGTCCGATTTTTCGAACACAACGGCTGTCTTAATACGTCTTCAGTGATATCCCACAGACACAACTGCGTATCTTGACTGACCGAGCCAAGTCGATAGCACGTTGAAGCACCAGTTGACGACAGTCTACCATTATGTTCTGAATTTATACCGTGTCGACTGGTTCTACGACTTTCCGTACGATTTCGTATATTTTTTTCATCGGCGCGGTTTCGCACTGCACTCTGTGACTGTGTTTCATCGTCGCTACCAGAAAAATCGTGACAATCAGGTTCTCCAAATGATGTCGTCGTATACGGATCGAATGCTACAACAGATACCCACGACCTATGACCCTGTCCACGTGCTACGACACGTCTTTCATGAAACGACCAAACTGTTACAAGATCATCTTCCCCGCCAACAACAATATAACGACCGTCAGGCGACCAACACACACAAAGAAATCCACCGAAATATGATCGCGCAACACCAATTAATTCCATTGTATCATAATGAAACACTCGAAGAAATCCGTCTTGTGAAACAACGGCAAGATTTGTACCACACGGAGAAAATGCAAATTCATTTATACAACAGCCCTCATTACCAATAACCCATCTGTACAAAGGATTCCGCGTTGATTTTGTCTTACAAGTATGGATTGCGTAGCCTTCACCTTGTTTAAATGGTTGGTAATTTGGCGGAGTTGTGCCACATACTAATTCCTCGTTGTAAACGTACAGTTGACCTGATGCATGAGACACTAAGAATAAGTTCGTTGATCCAGGAACCCAATGAATGCAAGTAACTTTAGTTTTGTCTATTAATCGCTGTAAATCAAACATATTAAAATTAACAAAAACGAATAAACATACGAAGTTAAGGAAAACTTTTAACACATTAAGAGAATATATAGAACGAACATCGATTAACGGAACCAAAAAGTTTTGAAAACAAAAACATCTTCATTTTAATGTAACATATTGAGATACTATAACATTTTTCTATTTTTTATGAACTATTATGTTCTGTTAAACAGTATTTAATAAATTCCATATACGTACTTATATTAGGCATTCCACTAATAATTAAAATGTTTTTTATTTAAAAACAGAATGAAATATTTTTCTTAAAATTAGTGAACTTATTAAAAAAGTATTTATTGACAAAGCTTATATTTGTTTAATTACTTGTTAAATCACTTATAAAATGGTAATAACATCAATCAAGCGTTATTATAAAAATATATAGGGTGATTCAAGGTGAGTTTCCAAATGACGGTGGTGAATATTTTTCAAATGTCAAAGTATTTGTAAATGTTAAAGTGGTTTTTGTAGAATAGAAACGTGTACAAAATTCATCCTGTAACAAATACAAGACGGAACAACGCGTTAAAATTATCGTAGCCTATTATGAAAATGAATGATCGAGGAAAAGCGAACATCGCGCTCTACTTGAATATTTTAGAATATAAAATCGATCTTCTGGGCGTACAATTTGAAAATTGATCAAGAGATTCGGATAAACTGTGTCAGTAGCAAACATCAAAACATCTCAGCACACTCGCGCAGGTCGCTCGGACGATAATATTGTTACGGTTCGTGAAAGTGTGGTCGAGGAACCGGGCACAATACGTCGTCGATCACAACAATTGGGTCTTTCACTACGCAGCGAACTTTCACAAAGAATTTGCATTTACACGCTTACAAGATCCAAAAAACACAAGATTTAAAGCCTAGAGTCCATCAACAGCGTCGTGAGTCTGCCAAACGGATGTGTGAAGAGTGAATTTTCTAAAGAAAATCGTCTTTAGAGATGAGGTGCATTTTCACCTCAATGGATTCGTAAACAAGAAAAATTGTCACATTTGGGGATTGGAAAATCCAACAGAGATTTACGAGAAGCAAATACATTCTCGAAAAAGGACGGTTTAGTGTGGATTTTGGTCTGAAGGTGTAATAGGCCCGTATTTTTTTGAAGATGATGAGAAAAACGTTGTAACCGTCAATTCCGTTCGCTCTCGGAGCATAAGAACAAACTTTTTGTAGGACCAATTGGAAGATACAAACATCGAAGATCTCTGGTTCCAACAAGACGCCACAGCAGCAGAATAAACGCGCTACTGTGCACAACATTTCTAACCCGCGTGATCTCACGAAACGGCGATATAAATTGGCCACCGAGATCATTTGACTTAACTCCTCTAGATTTATTTCTTTGGGAATATTTGATGAGTTGAGTCTACGATAACAAACCAAACACGATTGTAGAGCTAAAACAGGAAATAAACGCAAAATACCAGACAGAGAACCTGCGTTGTAATTAAAAATTATGATAAGAGCATATGTCATGTCACAGGAACCGCGGAGGCCATTTGAACGATATGATCTTTCATACATAATTGTATTGAATTGAACTAAAATACTAAATAAAAAATAACATATTTTTTTTAATACTTTCATGTGGAAGCCTAAATTGAATCACCTATATATACACAACAAATATAGTGAAAGCGTTAACGAAAAGAAATAACCGTTGATTTACTCGTTTTTATACGAAATTAATTAAGCTTTGAACCACGTTTAAATATTGAAAACGGTAAACTGTTAAATACAATTCGAGTGACCATCAAACTGCATGAAAATACATTGCATTAAATGCAAAAAAAAATGAGTCAATTATAAAACGGTATTAAAATAAATAATATTAACAGTATAGTGATATTAATAAAATATGGATGTACATATTATTTGACAAAATTATTCCGGGGCAAGTGTTGCTCTGCATTAATGTGTTTTTGTCATAATTAAACTCTTGATACAGGAGTGTTCACTGTAAGGATTTTTTAGAATTGAAAAACTGACATCCAAGATTAGTAACATAATCTGCGTCTATCACAATTACGCTAACAGTGCGAGACCACATTGAATTAGGGACGGCTACATGTGACACTCGTTCAAATACAAATAATTCCTTATTTAAATTATTACTCTTTACGGTTACAGTGACCTTAAACTGTTTACATAAAACGTACACTGTATCACTGAGATGTAAATATAAAGTAGAAATACATGTATATAAGGAATGAAAATAAAAATGGCAATGTATTCCACGAATTTTTTTTTTGCACGAATTGGACGATGTTTTTGGTCAGCCTAAGGAAAAAGGTTTAGTCATTTTGGTGACCGTCCCTAGAGGCGAATGATGTCCTGACAACAGCAAAGTCAGCATATTAAAGAAAAGTCGGCATATGACTTGGAATGTATTCTAACGAAACTGAAGATATATGTATTTTGTTGTAATAACTAAAAAACAGAATTTCGTAACCACAGGATTTATATACATATATACATCTCTCTCTCTCTCTATATATATATATATATTTTCTCTCTATATATATATATGTATGTATGTATATATATATATATATATATATATATATATATATATATATATATATATATATATATATATAGATAGATAGATAGATAGATATATATAAAGAGAGAGAGAGAATACATACTAAATCATTAATCATATTACATATTTTTGTTTATTTGCTACACTGTTTCTTCTTCAATAAATGTTAAATTTTTAAACTAGCACTGCTTAAACTTCATTGACTTACTAAGATGTGTAAATTTCTTATTAGAAAACATTACAGTTTATGATTTAAATATTGCAAATATAAAATAATTTTTAGTAACACTAGTAATTCATATAATTTATACATTTGAGATAAAATGTCACTGAAATGTTAAACATTTCAAGAATTAATGTATGCAACAGTACACTAAAGACAAATTATTTATTTTTTATAACACTTCATTTTACTAAAACATTTGCCAATATGTAAATATTTGTAAATGTGTGTGTGCATGTGAATGGAAAACTTTTAATAAAGCAAGTAAATAAAAAATATGTTCAAATACATTTGAAATTAATGAGAATTAAATTAAGGTACTTCAAATTTTTGGTCAATTACAGATCTTAAAAATAATGTAGTTTCTATTAGCCTTTATTGAAAAAAGAATTGCAATTCAACAGTTTTATAAATTGCTGGTAAAATCAGATACGTTTGCATTTCATGAATTTTTTCTCAGTGCTATCCTATTGTTTGGTGTAACAGTCTATAATAAGAGTAACACACTTTCATAAAACCCCAAACTTTATGTTATTTCATTAGAGAAAACCCTAAATGAATATTAAATACATACATGCGTGTATATACATATATATATATATATATATATATATATATATATATATATATATATATACACAGATATATATATATATATATATATATATATATATATATATATATATATATATATATATATTCATAAAAAAATATTACTTTATAATTAAATTATTAATCAAGTACTTTAAACTAAAGAATTAATTTTTTTAAAAAAACTCATCATATACACTTATTCAATAAAAATCTGATATCTAAAGTTTTGTGTATTTTGTTTCAACAAAGAGTAATGAATATAAACTGCAATATTAATTAAACATTTTAGTTTGAATTGAATGATTTTTTTTACAAATGTTTTCCATAAAATAGCTGCAGACTTTTCATTTCTAGTACTTTAGAATAAAATTATTAGTTTTATTTATTCTACATCTGTCAAAAATTAATTGAAATATTATACTTTTGGTTATTATTAATCACCTCCTCATAATTGCTAATTATATTAAATATATTTCTTCAATTTATCAATTATTTATATATATATATATACTGTGAAAAGTAAAAAAAACTTTGTTGAAATGTGTATGGAGATATGTGTTGTATGTGTTCATGTATGGGTGTGTATATATGACAGTATACTAATTTTGTGGCATTTTTTCTATAATTATATCAATAATTTATTAATTATTAATTCAAATAATATTTTATCAATTATATAAATGACATATTACATTCTATACACACTATTGAAAATATAAATATTAATAAATTATTTGATATCTAATTAAACAGACTCAATTATTTCATAAAAGTATAAATGTATTTTTTAATTTTATGTATTATCATTTTTTTATTTTATTGGGTCCATTATTACATATACCACATACACACACATACATCAAACATACATATATACATACACACTATATATATATATATATATATATATATATATATATATATATATATATATATATATACATACATACATTTATACATACACACACACACACACATACATGTATGTGTACATGTGTGTATATATTGTTACCAGGAGTAAAAGACACAAATTAAATATATATACAATATATAAAACATAATTGATTTACTTACATCTTCATTAAATAATTTACTGAGTTCTTTTTTGATTGGATCTATTAATTGAATCTGTCCTGTAGAGAAACCGATTAACAGCGAAACACTATCAGCAGTCATAGTAACAGAGTTGAAATCATGACAAGTAGGATTAGTGCCTTTGTACATCTTTTTATCAACGGGTTTCGTTAAATCTGCGGCCTATATAAATAAAACAGTTATTAGAAAATTTAAAAATTATCATATTTTGAGCAATATTTAATGACAGTTTTATTATAGGTTATGTAAGATATATATTATATTCATTCATACCTTCTTGAGCCCCTTGTAGACGTAAACATAGAGCTCTTTTCCATAGTTGAAACACAGTCGGTCGCCGTTACCGGTCGGGTCGGGCAACGTGACGAAAGAGACCCGTACCTGGGTGGCATTAGCACCTTGGTTGTTAGTAAAGCCGACCCGATTCGGTCTCGAATACTCGGACAGAGTCATCAGCCTATACGTGCCCTCCCTCGTCGAGAACTGCGTTTTCACGTCGTCCTTGCCGCCGGAATCCATCTGCACGGCCATATTCGCAGTTCACAATCGTGTAATTCAATGAAATACTTCATGGGGCGGTCACTCTATCACATCATATATCACACAACACATTTACCACTGTCTTTACACGAGTCCGTATAGCCGTGCGATTTTGACTTCATTTTCCAATCGGTCGTTGCTAAAGCTCATCATGCGATATGAACGAATTAATTTAGACGAATTTCATCTCATCTATCCTCTGTTTATACATGATAAAAATATTCACTTCGCGCACGAACGTATATCGACATCTATATGTTGCTTATATGCAATTTTCCTATCGTAACATACTATCAACGACGTCTCTTTCCATAAATACTTCGTTCTATTGTATGTCAAGGTATTATCGTAAATAAAACGCACGTCGTTTATTAAATGTAAATTATTGAGACTTTACACCTGCGCACCCGGAAAATACAACAGCTGTACAATTGCGGGAATATTAAATGCCTAAATGACAATTACAAGAAAATATGAATTGAATAAATAAAATATTTGTCAATATTTTTAAAGTTAAGTACTAATGATGTTAAAAAATAACAACTATGTTTTGAACAAGTAATAATAAAAAATAATATCTACATTTTGTATAAGTACATATCATCAAATAGTAAATATAATGATAAATTTTATTGTAAAAGAAGTTTGATATGGAACATATTAGCTTTTTATTATATATAAAGTACAAATTCAATTAAAATCCTGGATTCCAATCAGTTTTTTGTGGAACTTTCTTCAGTTGATAGCATATAATAGTATCACCCTGTTTGAACTCAATGTCTTTCTCTTGAAATTGTAGTCCACATTCAACATCTTTCTTTATACTATCTACTTCTGATTTTAAATGACGCATTGAACTTAAAATACCTATTAAATAATTAAAAACGATTATTACATAGACAATATATTTTATCAAGCACTATTGACTTCACCTGTATATATAACTTCAGTCCCTCTAATAACTTTATATAAAGCATTTTTCTTTAACATCCCTTTAGAACATCGACAACCTGCTACAGATACTTTCTTTTTACCTTCATTGACAGTAAACTGTTGTAGTACATTTGCTTCACCTATAAAAATATTGAATAGAAACAAATGGACAATAAATACCAATATTTATTTAATTGTATATTAAATTTATGAATTATTGAACAAAACAATTATCTATAATGTAGACCATTAAATAGTTTTACTATTTATATACATACCAATTATCTCTTCTGCTTCATTTGGAGGTAGCTGTGAACTAATTTCCTCTTTTAAATCATTTACTAATTTGTAGATAACATTATGATTTTTCAATTTAATTTTGATGTTTTTAATCAGTTCCATTACTTTACTAGAACAATCAATATTGAATCCATATATCGTTGCATCAAACATTTCTGCTAATTCGACATCATTTTCAGTAATGTTTCCTACTCCATAATGAATTAAATCAAGTTTGCATTGTGAGTCGCAATCATATGTTTCTAATATATCTAAAATTGCTTCAACGCTACCATCGGTATCACCTGAAAATATATCTTTTGGTATTATTAAACATAAAAAATAAACAATTTGTCCTTCAATAATTTACAGATGATAGCATCACCATCACCATCTTATGAAATATGATTATTTCATAAGAACTATTATCAAAATGATCAATAATCATTTAATAGAATTTTTTTTGTTGTAGAGTGAAAAATCATTTACGAAATTTAATTTCACTACACTGTAAAAAACTATGATGTATAAAAACTATGATAAAATTGACTTAACCTTTTATAATAACATTGACGTGAGGACCAATGATTTCTGTTTTAATTTCCTTTTCTCTCGGTCCAGTTGGTTTTAACCGCATTTTACCCATTTTTCTTTTTCGTTCCAATTGTTCTCTGTAGATACGTGTATGATCAGCAATTTTGGCTTCTATAATACCAGCATCATATTGTTTCTTCTCTTCTATTTTTCTAATTTCACGGAATTTCATAACCTCATGTGCTCTTTTCTAAAAAAATGTAAAAATATATTTAATTTTAAAATATAATTAATAAACAGTACTAAATAAATATAATTTATAATTAAAATTGCATAACCTCATGCACTCTTTTCTGAAAAAAAAAGTAAAAATATATTTAATTTTAAAATATAATTAATAAATAGTATAACAAAATATATAAATATGATATAAATAATACAATATATAATTAAAATACAAAATTAATTAGAAAGTAATGTTTGAATGTTTCACAAATAAATTTTTACTTTCTATATATAATAAGTTTTTTTTTGATTAAAATATTCGATAATTAATCCTTGTTTATTTCGACATCCAAGTATTTCGATGGTAATGCCATCATCTTTAGGATTAAGGTATAAAATAATTCACAGATTTTTCTTTAACTTAGTGTTTTGAGGATGATGTCATCTCTGTTAAAATGCAATAATCAACAATCAATTATTGAATATTTAAATTCATTTGTAAAATGAATTTAACCACAATGTCTAAATTATAATTATGTTATACTGGTATACATGATCCACATAAATTATAATAATGCTTTTAAAGCAGCTATTTTTTCAGATATAAAAAAATACTCAAAAAAAGTAAAAATTTATTTTAAATACCTCACTTTCAACTTCAAGAATTTCATCACCTGCTGATGGCAATTCTCGCCAACCTAAAATTTCCACAGGTGTAGAAGGATATGCTTCATTTAGTATATGACCATCATGGTCAAACATAGCTCTGACTTTAGCCCAAGCATTACCTGCTACTAAAATTGTGCCTTTTCTTAATATACCACGTTGCACTATAGCAGTTGATAATTTTCTAAAAAAAAACATTAGTATATATATATATATATATATATATATATATATATATATATATATATATATATATATACATACATATCATCTAACTTATTATAAAAAAGTATACCTAATCACATTTAAATGGTTAAATTATCTAACTTACCCTCTATTAGGATCAGTTTTACTTTCAATAATAACGCCTTCTACTAAACCTTGAAGATCACATTTCAAATTCAACATTTCTGACTGAAGTATTATTGCTTCAGTTAATAACTCAAGATTTATTGACTTTAATGCTGATATTGATATGGCTTGCACTTCTCCGCCTAAATCTTCTACTTGAATTCCATTTTGCATTAACATTTTTTTTGTACGTTCCTGTTATTAAAATATATAAAAATTACATAAAATTAAACATGCACTTTATTGGTATCACAGTAATATAATTAATAAATACATACATATAAACATATTTATATATATATATATATATATAAATATATATATATATATATATATATATATATATATCAACTTACAATGTCAGCTTCTGGTTTATCAATTTTATTTATAGCTACTATTATTGGCACTAAAAAAATATATTACTCAGTATAATTTTAGTAATATTTTGATTTTAATAATTTACCATTGGCTTCTTTTGCCATTTGTATAGATTCAATTGTCTGTTCCATTACACCATCATCAGCAGCAACAACTAGGACTACTAAATCTGTAATAATTGCTCCTCTAGCACGCATTGCACTGAATGCAGCATGACCAGGTGTATCCAAAAATGTAATTTTTTCTTTTGACTTCAGTGCAACTGTAATACATTATTAATATTATTATTATAATATATATATATGTGTGTGTGTGTGTGTGTATCATTGAAATAAAACAATATTTTAAAATAAAATAAATGATATATTCACCTGAAAAAGCTCCAATATGTTGTGTGATTCCTCCAAATTCTGATTCAACAACTGAAGTATTTCTTAATGAATCGAGTAATGTTGTTTTGCCATGATCCACATGACCCATAATTGTAACAACAGGTGATTTTTTTACCATTAGTTTATTATCTGCAGGTGGCTGTCTTACTGCATCTTTATTTATTTCACTAGTGTGTATTACATTATCAGGAGATGATACTATTCTATATTTAAATCCCAATTTTTTCAAAATTTCTTTTACAATACTCTGATCAGTGATAACTGAATTTGGATCAGAATAATTTGATATATTATTAATATACAACATTGCCTCAAATACATAATCTGCGATGTAAAAAAAATTGATATATAACAAACTTATTTTCAACTATTCAAAATATTGATACCTATATTTTTTTCTGTTACATTTGCAATATCCTGTACGGTCATATTTTTCCAAATTTGTACAACATTTTTTAACTTAGCTTTAGGAGAATATTCAATTATCCTCTTAGATTTCTATCAACAAAACATATTAATACAAAATTATATATATATATATATATATATATATATATATATATATATATATATATATATATATATATATATATATATATATATATATATATATATATATAACTATATAACTATATAACTATTATAAGTAAATAAATTTCAGTAATGATTTGGATATATATCAAAGTTGTAAACATTAAAATTATAAAGATAAAAATTGCACTTAAAATTACTCTTTCTTCTGCAGTCTTTCGCCTTTTTTCACATACAAATGTTGAATGGAACCCATTTGAAATTATTTGTAAATATGTAATTGGAAGAAAGTGTCTTCTCCATGACAAATCATTTAGTACAATACCTGATAATCTAAAACTTAAAATGTCTCTTAGTTATTTGGTATTCATGATTATATTTGTTTAATACAAAAGTAATTTTATTTTACCAACGTAATCCATAATTAACAATCAAATTTGCCATGATTTAGGTTATGTCATCTGTTTTTAAAAAGTCTAATTTATAAGTAAAACGCTAAATACTACAGTTGTGTTAATTGAATTATCATTAGTAACAAATTTAAATAAGTATTTTGCATGAATGAAAAAATCGAGAAAATTTTGGAATCATTTATGATTACTGATTTATTATTAAAAATATCATTGTTCATTTAACGGTCAACAAATCATAGACATATCGTAAAATGGACGAGCTACATTATAAGACAACAACAAAACATAATTGTGTTTTTTTATTAACTTGGGACGATATAAAACTTTTAATAACGTGCCTTGTATTAGTACATTTATTTTTAGCATTTTATGCAGTTGGATTATTTGTAGCCGGAATATGTATACAAAATTCTATGGGTGATTACATTAACATGGTAACCCTAAATAATGATGGTACAGTTTTAACCGCCCTTCTTATTATAGCTTTTTTGATAACTCTGCCTTTACATATATGTGGGATAATAATACTTTACAAGTCAACCGAAAAGCATAAAAACATTGGAACAAATCTTTTATTAAAATCTTACATTGTAATAACTACAATATTTATAATTACTCTTTTGTGTTTTGGGATATCTGCGTTAGTACATTCATATGGTCTCCATGATAAATTGCATGATGGAATAGTAGATGCTATGAATAAATATGCAATTGATTCAAATTCAAAATTTAAAGTAGATAAACTTCAAATAGAATTTCAATGTTGCGGGAGCAAGAATTATAAAGAATGGTTTTACATTGAATGGTTTGATACAAATTTAAACCAATTTAAACGTACACTGTAAGCTTGCTCATCATTATATATATATATATATATATATATATATATATATATATATATATATATATATATATATATATATATATATACTTTTATGTCAATTGATTTTATGAAATTTACTTCAAATTCAACGGTTAAAATCATTCTGCAAACTATATATTTGATTTGAACCTTTTAAACTATTGTATTGAATGTATAAATACACAGAAATATATATATATATATATATATATATATATATATATATATATATATATATATATATATATATATATATAAGTATTAAAATTATAGCATTTTGATATTTTAGTCTAAAATTATTGTCTTCACTTTTAATTTTAGTAGATGATTTGGAGATTTACGCATTGCCTTACTATTATTATATTAACTTTACTATTTTACTTTGTATGCAGTCGGGAATATCATTTGTACATTAAATGAGTAAACACTATATTCAGACATCCTGCTATGCCCTACACTCACTTTACATCAACATTTTCTTTTTATTGTTACCACTATTATTTCTTGTTATGCGAGTAATATAAATTTGGATTGCAATCAATTGATTACAGAATGTGTAACTTTAAATGAGATTGCATTCGAAAATTTAAATTAATGAAAATTTAAATTAGTGAGATTATACATACATACATACTCATATGTATATATCTATATATATATATATATATATATATATATATATATATATATATATATATATATATATATATATATATATATATATATATATATGTACATATGTATATTTTATTTATAGAGAAGAAAATTTTATATCAGATGATGTACCATTTAGTTGTTGTTCAATTGCTTCGATGCATGTTTGTGTTCACCACCATATTATTTCAAAAAATAATATTTATAAATATGAAGCAGAACATAGTCTTAATTTGAATAATCGTGGTTGTCATACCACAATGATATCTGAAACAAAAATTATTGGATGGAAAATAATTTGTGCTTTAATAGCTTTATCAATTTTAGAGGTATATAAATATATATATATATATATATATATATATATATATATATATATATATATACATGTATATATATATATATATATATATATATATATATATATATATATATATATATATATATATATATATATATATATATATATTATATACATACACACACACAAATTTAAATACCATTTCGGCCACCGTTAGACTGCAACACATTACTTTTAAAATCCAAGTTGTTTGATCTCTAATATTTTTTGAATTTACCTTGATATAATTTTAAAGGCGTAATGAAAACAATATTATTATTTTTACAATTTATTGTGGGATTTGTTCTTAGTACCTTTATCACATTACAACAAACGAGTTATTTAATTTTCACATGTGACAATTAAATTTAATTTATTTTTGACGTTAAATACATTTATTCATACCTAATATTCTTTTAATTACGAAAATGAAGAAAAATTTGCTATTTTATTATACTAACGTATTAAAACTAACTATCTTTTTTCCTCTGGGACAAGAATATAAAATATTTTTCCTTGTCAATCCATCATTTCATGATTTTCTGTAATACTATGATTAAATATTATCTAAATTGAGAACAAGACGCACATTTTAATTATAATTAATTAAAATAGATTGTATAGTCATATTCTTTTTTTTATATGTTTTAAACACAAACGGAGATTTATTAATGATCTGTTAATGTATTTATATTTTTAATTTTATGCATAAATAGGTAATTTTCATTTATACTTTAACTTTTTCATAAAAGATATACTTGAAACATTGTCAACTCTTAATATATCGTACTTTACGTATTATATTTAAAAATATATTTTTAAGAATTTTACAAAATAAATTAGTTTTTTTCTTATAAAATTATTGATTTGTGTTTTTTTAATCATATAATGCGATTTTTTAAAACATCGCACTGATTGATAAATATTAACTTAATGTTTTTAGTCTGGAGTATGTGTTGGCATGAGACTTTTACAAACAAGCCACAGTGAGAAATATAAATTTAAACGGCAAGGTTACTTACACACTGCGTGGATTTTTTGTTCCAATAATAATAAATTTTTATATAAAAAAAATGCGCCACCGCCATTACCACCAATACCTAAAGAATTACTGGATGAAACTGATACTGAAATTGATAACTAAACTATTAACAAATAAGCACAATATGAATATATATATATATATATATATATATATACATATATATATATATATATATATATACATATATATATATATATATATATATATATATATATTGAAAGATAGTTTAATTATCTTATAGTTACAATAAATTATAGGATTAAAGCAATGTTGATTTGGATATATTTATGTTACATTATATTTTTTATGTTAATAATTTTTTTAAAAATGTAGTTAACAATTTACATTTAACGAAATTTTAGATACTAAATACGTTAAATAGTACATTATATTTATCTATGTTTACTTTTAACCGGTTTGTATGGTTTTGTGACTCCCACATACCCTAATATTTGAATCTTTTTATCACCAGATATTTCATTTTTTATTGTCTTAACAATTTCTGTTTGGTACGATTTAACTCTTTCGGATGCTGCCAATTCCGCTTTATCGGGTGTCACAGATGCTGCAGCAAATTCAGCTGCATTAACAGCGCCTTCAAATTCACATTCTGCTTCTGCCTTTGCAAGATTTTGAACTGCTTCTACGAAATCCACTTTTTGATCACTGCTTTTAAATAAAAATGTAACTAATATATATATATATATATATATATATATATATATATATATATATATATATATATATATATATATATATATTATTTAAGAAAATGAATTCATAGAAGAATTTTGATAATAGTAAAATGGAATCATTATACCTTTTATGGTCAAAAATATTTTGTTTATTAGATGTTACATATGCTCTACTAATTTCTATCTTTTCTCTTGTTCCATGTCTATATCTTTCACGCATTTGACTAAGTAATTGCTCTGCTTTGCGATCAAACCTTAAATATACTGTAAACATCAGCTTGGCAATACCAAAATAATCAACTTGAAAAATAAACCTAAATAATAAAGTTCTGATAAAATGTACTAAAATAATATACCTTAATTTGATAGCTGAGGTGTACATTTCTAATAATATAATTATAAATATTCGAAATAAGTTTATACAAAGAAAAAATCGTACTGAAATATTTACCTTTCGATCATCGATTCATATTTACTAGCCGATTTTGTTGATTTGAGAGAAGCTGGTGTGGAAATTATACTATCACCTTTGTATTTTGGTGAACTATCTTTGGAGGACATTTGTGAACGTATTGAAGAGCCAAATGTGGGATGCTTCGGTTTTTTACCACTGTTTATCAAACTACTGTGAGAAGGTAAACTGTCGTCCGTTATTATATAATTTCCATATTTTTCCAGTGAATATTCTGGAGAATATTTTAAAGTTCTTAATTTCGGTGGATCTCCACTTCTTGGTCTATGAGTTCAATAATATAAAGTACACACAACTAGTATATACATACGTGCAAACGTACGTGTATATATATATATACATATATATATATATATATATATATATATATATATATATGTATGAGTTTGTATGTATACGTATCATAGATAGACGTACGTTGAAAATGATTGTATTCCTGCATTTGTTCTTATATCTCTGCTGGCCATTTCGCTATTTAACCAAGGCTGATTATATTTGTCCCTTATAACATTAGATCCAAAAGGATTTGAAGGCATATCTTGCATTTGATCTTCAATGTAGGCAATGTAACTTGTAGTTTCCAGACTAACAGATTTTTTTAAAGGTCCAAATTCTGGAATACTCCAACTTGATTCATTTTGAACTTGACTCATTACTCTTGGATCTCTTTAGATTCGATAAGAATATTGTTCAAAAAAGTAAGTATTAAATAGTAAACATATAGATAAATTTTATTCATACTTAATATAAGTCAAGAATTATATCAAAAAAAATGTTTTTTAAAAAATCAAATACTTTGTTTATCGAATTAAAATAACTATTGTAACTTATTTATATTTATAATCACATCAATAATGTAATCTATTTCTTTATTCTGTTGGTGCTAAAAGGGGATTATAATTAATATGAGATTATTATTTTGGATACATTAATAGGAAATATACAATTTATATTTTATATATATATATATATATATATATAATTTAAATAGATAAAAATGATAATTCAAAATCTTTTTAATCAAAATAAATAGTAAAGATATATGGATGTTTAACTGTGTTCATATTTTCTTAATGTAACAAGACTGTGAATAATAAAAGTGAACTGTGAATAATAAGAAAAACTTGGACGTCATTTCATTTTTTCACTCTATAGACTATAAACAACTTTTCTGACTAAGAATGTTCAATAAATCATTATTGATTATTTTCGATCATTCATCACCTTAATAGTGATGATAAAATATAAATCCATGTAAAAGTTAAACACAAGTCTGACAGCAATTCTGCCTGTTACAATTTAATTCTGGTGTATGTTTGATAGTACAACTGCCATTTTAAGTAATGAAGATGAATACCTACATTGTAATTTTAAATAATTTAAAAACTAACCGGATCTGAGATCTTCTTACAGGTGTCGTTTCTGCTCCTCTTCGATATGATAACGTACCGTGTACAGGAGTTGAAGGATATATTGGAGTTATATTAGTTGGTCTTTGATCTGCAGGCGGACTATATACTGGATATTTTTGAATGTAGAAATGTTTTGGGATTTGAACAAATTGTGGTGAATATTTCTGTTGGGGACTTAATTATAAAATAATATAAGCATTTCGAGCATAAACATTAATGAATCTTGTGTGTATAATTACTGTTTACCTTAAAGGTGCTTGTTGTTCTGGAGAAATTCCTGAGAAGAATTGATTATACTGTTTTGATCCTACTTGAGGTGTTTGTCTAGATCTGTTGAAATATAAACACCTACGTATATATATATATATATATATATATATATATATATATATATATATATATATATATATATATATATATATATATATATATATATATATATATATGTATGTATGTATGTTTGTATGTATATGTATGTGCGCTTACGTACGAGATTTGGCAATTTAATTGTCGGATTGGTATAATGAAAAGAAACACAATTCAAGTAAAATGAAAAATGTTCGATATTTATTCAAAGTGATCTCCATTTACTTTAATACACTAATTGCAACGTTATAAAAGTGTTTGAAAACAGTCGGCAAAGGCGTCCGAAAAAATTGCTTCCAATTCGACGGTTACATTTTTCTTAATATCTTCTACATCCTGAAATCGTTTCCTTTTGAGCACAGTTTTCTCTTTAGAAAAGAGAACAAAATACTTCTGGAGCCAGTCAGGTGATAATAGGATGGGCGATTGATCTCAATAAGATGATTTCACAATTAGTGTAGAATGGGCAAGTGCATTGTGTTGCAATAAGAACCAACTAGTTTTCTCGGAATTGCAGCCACCCTCGAAAATGTGTTGAAATAATCTCTTCATTACTTCAACGTAAAATGCACTATTAACTGTTTGTCCTTCAAATACAAATTATTTATGGATTGCGTTTATCAAAAAAGGTAACCAGCATGGTTTTAATTCTGGATTTTTAGAAATGAATTTCCAATCCAGTGCATGATCTAGCGTTCGTCTTAGGATCGTACTGAAATACCCATGACTTATTACCAGTGACAATGCAGTTAAGAAAATTTGCATTGTCGCGACAAGTCTAAACGAAGTCTGCACACTATGCAACTCTTGTTTTTCTTCATCCATAACTGTACAGGACGAAGTTTGCACAAAATTTCCTCTTTCATAATAAAATTTATCAAATCGTCTCTTTATTGATGCTCAACTCATCTGCCATCATTCGGAGAGTCTAAATTTCGAGTAATCAACGGACGCCCGGTTCTAGCGTTATCTTGAAGATCTTCACGCCTATCTTCGAAACGTTTAAACCATTCAAACACACTATGATACAGTAGTACGACTAAAGGCGTTATCACCTTGCACAGTTTTCAACATTTCTTATCTTTTTGTTGGAGTTTCCCTTATTTACAGCAAAATTTAATATTCACTCGTTACTCCGTGTCGACTGACATGAACATTATGTACGCTAACTTCTGCACAGAAACCAAGGAGGCTATAATAGCCTCCTTGACAGAAACTAACAGCTGTTTGATCTTTAACTGATCATCCTCATATATAAAACTGTGAACTATTATATGCTGCTTTACTTTTGGTTTAATTTCACGTGACTTCATGCTGTATCGTTAATCCGGAAATAAAATTGCTCAACCTCGTATGTGTGTGCGCGTGTGTTTATATAGATCTACAGGAATGAGTTTATATTTTCGTATGTACATATAACATTTTTAAATTTATAATTATTTTTAAACAATAAGAAAGCAATCTATATAAATTTAAATAACACCTTTCTAGGACTACATCTCCTGAAATGATAACTTTTTTATTTGGACTTGATGATCTTGATCCCATTCTATGTTGCTTCGCATCAGGGCTTATACTTGATTTATAACCTGCGGATAATTGTCTTTGATCAAAAACTGGACTTGTTCTCTGTTGATACATCATAACTGGCTGTGAAATAGGACTAGGACTTCTTGTATGTGAAATTTCTGGTTTAGAATAATATTTAACGTCTGACATATATGATCTTTCTGGCGATCGACTTTTTGAATTAAATCCTGTTTTATTCAATACGTCTTTTCTTGGAGAACTGGGACCTAATAACCGTGATGTTTGTTGTATTTCAATAGGACTCATTTGGGGAGTTGACGATTTTCCTTTTTCTTCTTGTTTTATTTCATCTGTCTTCTGAATACTACGCACACACAAACACACACACACGTGTATATATATATATATATATATATATATATATATGTATATATATATATATATATATATATATATATATATATATATATATATATATATATATATTATGATACTAACGAAGTGTGTCCAATAGACATTTGTTTAGGTGTTATATTTAATAATTTAGCTTCCTCTTCAATTTGTTTTATATATTCTTCATCAGTTAAATTAAAATCATACTTCATCATGTCGTCATCTAATAAACTATCTTTTTCATTGAAACTGTAATAAAATTAAATTAATATTCTATTCATCACTGTGTTTTATAAGGAAATTGTAATTAAATGCACCTTTCTCCTGGATCGAAAACAGGACTTTTATTTGAAATGTTTGGACTTTTTTCTATGGACGTATTAATAATTTTTTCTATTGCTTTCATATAAGCAGAAACATCGTAACCAAAGTCTGATAAATCAGGCACTTTCGGACTTTCAGGAGTTTTGTCACTAATATAAAAACAAAATCAAAGATTATTAATTTTTGATCAACATTTATATACATTTTTTCGAAAATATTTTTATTGCGGGGCATTGTACAGAAGTAAAATTTTGGATTTAAAACATTGTTTGTTCAAAATTTTTAAATTTGTAGTGATAACTTTCGATAGAGCAATATAGGAAGATGAAATAGTTACGGATGCCCAACGCATTCAATCTAATGTGTACCGTTTATAGACAAAATTTACGTATTTAATATATAATTATTACTTAATTCAAAAAAATCAGAAGTTTGCAACTGTTATGTGCCTGCGTGCACGTGCACTAGTGTGTGTACGTGTTTATGCATGCATGGATGGTGTGTGTGTGTATGTATGTTTATACACACACACACACACACACATATATATATATATATATATATATATATATATATATATATATATATATATATAATTTAAATACATACGTACAAGTTATCAGAAGCATTTTTAGGAGTTTCTTCTAATTTATGTGTCGATTTCTTTGATTCTAGCTCAGATTTTTTCTTTTGAGGTTTATTTTTTTCTGTTTTCCCTCTATAGATAATAATATAATTTTAATTGTTTTTCAGGAATGTTATGTACTTATTAGATATAAATAAGTAATATATATATATATATATATATATATATATATATATATATATATATATATATATATAGGTGTATGTGTACTGCGCTTTTGTGTACGGTAGGGAATGAGGTCATATTCGATCATTGTCGATCTTTACAATAATTAAAGAAAATATTAGCAAATAATTGATATATTTAAAATGTAACGTTTGGTTATGCGAACCCACACTTAGGGCCCTTTGCTGAGACCCGAGAATAGAGATTTTTTTATCATATAACAGAAAAATCTCTTTATTATTTCGTGGATATGATTTTTATTAAAAAATTGATTTAATTTTTATGACCATCAACAGCGTTGTCTTACACAATGTGACCATAGTAACTCTTGCTTGAAAGTATTATTGGCCTATACGTGCATACTGTAGTACCGCTATCTGCGGTAGGTCAACGATGTCTTCTACTCTAACATAGCATACATATTAACGCATCGAGAAAAGTGCACCGAATAACGAATTACTATGCTCTTACCAAAACGGTTTCTATCTTTATCTACGGTTTCTACTCTACAAACCAATTCCCCTCATACATAACAGGATTACCGAAATGTTGCAGTACGACAGGGTTTTCGTGAGGGTATATAAAAGAACGATACAGAAAAGGTATTGGATTAATAATTATTTCTGATTCAATCACAAAATATTTAAAAATAAAATAAATATGTATATATACATACATATATATATATATATATATATATATATATATATATATATATATATATATATATATATATATATATATATATATATATATAATGCTCAATGTACTTAAATGTAATATAAATTTATTATTGATATTGTTCAGTTGACCGCAGTTAAGAATTATTTATATTGTATCCAATATTTAAATCGGAAAAAAATTAGATAACAGATTATAATTAATAGACTGGGTAAAAAGATATTAAGTGTAATAATACTCTACAAACTTTGGCAATATTCATTACTTGTATATTAAATCTAATATTTATTTTAAAGTCTAGAGAAAATAAAAGGTGCAAGACAAAAATTTTTTTTGAAACTTTTATTGAACGTATTATGCATTTAACTGTCCACTGATATTTTTTAGAATAATTTACTAAATATGATTTTTCATTATTTAATTTAATAGAATTGTAATAAATTTCATAACAATGCAAAAAAAATAATTGCGTAAAGATAAATTATTTAATCATAGAATGATTGTATTTATGTTTTGTTACATAACATTTGGGTGTAATTATAACACTATTATAATCATTAAGAATTTTAAGATATGGCAAAAATTTAAACAATTGCAAACATGATTTTAAATAAGTTTAATGAAAGAATAAAAATTAACAAGGGTATATGATTAATTATAATTAAATTTCTCAAATTCATATTTAAGATTTTTGTAATGAATACAAATTGAAAATGCATGAATCGAAGGTTCTTTAAAAAGTTTTTGGTACGACAATCCTTGAACAAATAATAGTATTAATAAACAATATGATTGATAAGTGATGTAAAATGATTTATATATTAAATGAAGGAGATATAGCATACAAACAGGTGATTACTAACATGCTAGTAGTGGTACTGTAAATAAATCAAAGATTAATGCTTAATATTTTTTATAAAAATTAGTTGTACATGCTTTATTAATGTAATAAATCATTGTAACAATAATAAATTATGTTTATTATTTTTTACTTACTGTACATTTTTCTTCCATCTGTCCATCTTGAAACTTAAATTTCAACATAAACTAGACATTTAAGTATCATAAAAAAAGATGTATTAACTATATAGTGTTGTATTTGATAAATTTTGCATACATTCAAATGTTTACAATATTGAATATTCCATAGGTAAAGTGATCAAATGTTCAATTCTTTTTGAGTTAACAGTACATGTATATGAAAATATTATGTAGTATCGAAAGGTAATAAAAAATCTTCCACTCTGTATTTATAATTTTGTAATCAATATTAATTAACATTATTTTAATATTGATTTAATTCGTAATGATTCATATTTTTTAAAAAAAGTGTCTTCAAATAAGTTCTTTTTGTTAGCTTACCATATTTTTCAGACATTTTTTTATAGTAGAAATATAAAAACATTTAAAAATGGTTTTAAATATTTTATTACTGATTTTTATTTTCATCACTGACTAAAATAGTTCCCATCATTAATTACTGTTGTTGTAAACCTACATACAAAATGAAAAGGATAAGCAAAATACAACTTTGAAATGGATAAAATAGTAATAAACTATAAATAAAAATGTTTCATTCATAACCTACATAACTTTTTAAAAAAATTTAACAAAATTCATATTTTTGTACATTATTTTTACTGAAATTAAAAATAATTTCAATAATATTGAAATCAATTATTAGTACTGTGAAAAAGTACTAAATTAATGAAAACGATGCCAAATTTTAAATATTTTTTAACATATTTCACACAACTAAACTTAATTCATTAGGAAATATATTAGAAAATACATTTTTTTTTTAAAAAAAGCATTTCTGTCTTAAAATTATTTAGAGTATTTTGGAAATTTGATTTATTTTATTTCAAACCAATTTATATTCTTATTTACAATAATTGACGTTGGTTTTGATAATAATTTACACTGGTAATAAATACAGTTTCAAAACAAATTATATTTCAAATCATAATTGGTTGACTTTTATTTATAATTTACTACCATTTTTTGGTTTTTTGAATACAATGAAATTTGGTTTTAAAACTTTTTATTAATATTAACTGAATTCATAATTATATTAGAAAATAAAATGAAATAAAAAATATCACTTTCCTTTTGCAATAATTAGTTTATAATTTCTAAACTCTAATAAATATTAACATTCTATACATTGTTTTTCTTTTTACTTAGAAAAAAAAAACAATCATACAATCATAGATAAGGCAAAATGTGCTACTATAAATATTATAATCATATTTTTTAATATTAAGTCATTTGATGTAATTTACTTTACTCTTTACAAATGAATCATTTTTTTAATAGCAAAAGTTTATAATTACTCGAAATAAATATTTTTTTAACAACATGCTGTAGTTAGGAAAGAGCTATTCTACACACTTCACTAATTTACATTTTGAAATAATTAAAACTATTGGGTTACAATAAAATCAAATAATTATAATTCTAAAAAATATTCTTCATTATATTAAATGGCACTGTAAATATGTAACATTAGTATTTATCTTACTTCTTATTGAGACTAGTAAAGAAATAAATCTAAAGAAAACAACTTAAAGTTACCTTTCTCAGAAGAAATTATGAAGAAGAGACACCGAAGTCATTAAAATTAAAAGATTATTTAAAACAATTGAACTTTTATACAATTGTTTATTTTTAAATTGATTGAAAATATTTCTCAAAAATTTTAATAATGATGAAATTACTGCAATTGCCTTTTGACAGTAATTAATATTTTCATAAGTTTTAAAGATTTTTCTTTCGTATCATATATAAGTTTTATAAGTTAAATTATTTTTTAAAAACATGAACTATTATGCCTCTAATAGTTGGTATAAATTTAAATTTTGAAAATAGATATTTTATTTCATTTCTTTATATATATATATATATATACATATATGTATATATACATATATATATATATATATATATGTATATATATATATATATATATATATATATATATTTATGTATATATATATATATATATGATTATTTTATGTGTAGTATAATTAATGAATTAATTTATTGATCTATATTCTTCAATCTCACCTGATTTACTCAATAATTTAACTCTTTTTTTTTATAAAATTTTGAATTTTTACTTTTAATGTATTCGAGTTAAATCTTCAACAATTTTTACTAGATCTTCAACAGTGCAATCTTTTTTCATACCACTTCCATCATCTATCTAAAATAAATACAATTTAATTAATATATTAATATTAATATATATATATATATATATATATATATATATATATATATATATATATATATATAATTACAATATTTTTTAAAAAAATACCTGTAAACCTAAGCTCACTTCTTTCATTTTATCTGGTGTAAGATCCAGAAAACTTTCAATTAAGTCACCATCAATAAAACCTTCACTTTGTTCTATTAATAAATTTGTATTAAATGAACGCCAGAAACTATGTTCTATTTTACCAACAGCTTTAATAACTCTGTTTAAACGTTCTTGAAGTTCATGAAGAAATTCATAAAAGTCTGCAGGAATTTGCGTTACTAGACCTAAATAATAAAATAATTTAAAATTAAGCTACATTAATATATGTATGTATGTATATATATATATATATATATATATATATATATATATATATATATATATATATATATATATATATATATATATATAGATAGATAGATATAGACATATATCTTATTTACTTACAGTATTTACTTTTTAATTATAGCAAACAATCTTATCTTTATGTATTTAATTCTTAAATGAAATTAAGTAATTACTCAGAATATTTGACATTAACAATAAATGTTAATTAAATGTATTTATTTTTTTATAGAACTTATTTATTATTATAGGTAAAATATAGAATATAAAATTCAGAAATATTTGTAATAATAAATACATTTTTCTAGTTTAAAATAAAATTGTATAAATTAAAAAAGGCAATATGGCTAAATACCAATAGCACCGCTAACAGTTCCATATAAAACACAACCAGATGTGGGTGTTGAACTTTCTCCTAGATGTTGCATAACAAGAGATCCATGTCTAAATACATTAACCATATCACCAAGATGAAATTGACCCACTTCCTGCATTTGTTGTCGTTCTTCATCTGTAGTAGCAGCACTAAACATGATTTTTTTAATTATTAATTTCGAAAATATTATAGTTAAAAATAAGTTTTATATAACTTTTATTTATATATATATATATATATATATACACATACACACATTAAATATACACTTTAATATTTATTCAGTACCTATCTTTTTGGCATACAATTAAGTTTGATGAATTTTCTGCTCCCAAGAATGTATCATCATCAAGTATTTCAACAGCTGTCATCCACATAGGATTATAATCTCGAGCCATCTCTTCAAAACTACCTTCCATTGTTTTGTATTGTAGCAAAGTCATGCTACGCATTAAATCACCGACTAAAATAAAATCTCCTTTTGTTTTCAGGTACAATGCTAAGATATTGTTAAAATGAGAACATTCTAAACGAAGTTCCTTTTCTGCAGTCCATTCAAATAAGCGAACCTAGAAAGGCAAATACATATTTTTCAATAGATTTTTAATTTTATTAAATACTTCTGACTGAAAGTTACATTGCTGGTAATTACTTACTGTACTATTAATACATGCTAAAAGTTTTCCGTTGAATTCAGCTAATGCATAACAGCCTCCTTTAATTTCTTTTTCTGCAATTGCTGTAAGTTTATTATCAGCATATTGGAATATTACAAGTCGACCTTTCTTTGGTTCAGACTCTTCTGGATTCACAAAAGCAGTACCAACAACATAATAAGTATCTAAATCATCACCAAGTTTACAACTAACTACAGAAAGAGCATATTCAGTATGTTGAAAATGATGTGCATGAAGTACTGAAAAAAATAACATCAATTGTCCAATGTAAAATAAGTTCATTTTAAACACACACACATATATACATATGTATATAAGTGCAAAATGTATAATCATAATAAAATATATAAAAGATATGTATATTGCCTATATTTTAAATAGAATTAATTCTGTTGAGATTATAATACCTTCAAATGTATGTTGGTCTATGATTAAGAGATTATAAACTTCAATTTCTTGCCCTATTTCAGCAGATGGTATAATTGTACTACTTGGAGCTGAACCAGCAGCTGCTCCACCACTAGGTTTTGATAATGCTAATGAACCAATACTACTTGACTGACTAGTATTAGCAGTTTGGGTTGAAGCACTTGGTCTAACCAACTGATGTCCACTCATATCTTGAATATCTACTCGCATTGTTATAACACCAAAAGTCTATTTGATAAGAAAAAATTTATATATATATATATATATATATATATATATGCATATTACATATATATATATACACATACGCACACACACACACTTATATGTATGTATATATAAGATTATATATGCACATAATAATACAAGGTATCAATATCTTTCAAAAAAAATCAAATAAGTCAAAATAATTACACACACAAACACAATATATAATGAACAACTTTAATTATAAATAAAATATTGCTTACTTGAGAAATTTCTTGATATGCTATTCGCTTAGGTGATTCAAATAACGGTATTGTTCGAATATGAAGTTTCTGAATTTCATCTATAGTACCAATTGTTACACATCCGTCTGTAGCTAAAGCTAAGCTAAAAAATAAAATTTGTTATATATTTTACATTCTTCATTAATATTATTTTTTGTAATATTTAGTATTCTGAAAAATATACTACCTATCAGGATATGCTTCAGCATTTAAAGAGCACATATGATTTACTTCTTTAAGATTCACATTTGAAAACACTAATTTATGGTTAGAGGAATATATTACTGTTGGTCTATCAGAACAAGCAAATACATTGGTTGTTGAAAGAGACCTAAATGATCTTAATACTGTCGGCTGAGTACCAAGTGTAACTTTTTTTTTATCTGAGATGGTGCATCTTTCTTTATTCAAAGAGAAATAGAACATTGATCCATCACCAAGAGCACACAATAAATAGTTCTGTCCTTCAAAACATGTCATTAAGATTGAACGTGGAATAATTTCTATAACAATTAAGATTTGAATGAGTAATGGTAGTAAAATAATATAAAACTACTTACAAATATTAAATTCTTAAATATAATATATACTAGATGTCAATTTAAAAAACCTACCACCTCCAAGGCGTTCTTTTGTAATTATATTTAAATCTGGTAAGTCGAGTAATAATGCAGTTATATTTGTCCAGAGACCAACAGCAACCATGTGAGCATGAGCTTTACCATCTTGTAAAGGTGTTACATCAATACAAGCAACTTCAAAATCAAGTGTCGTATGTCTAAAAAATTAACATAATCATAATTATGAATTCCTCAATAGTATATTATTGTACTTTTATTTTTCAGATAATATATAAGATTATGTAAATTTTGCTTTTCTAATTACTTTATTTATATATATATATATATATATATATATATATATATATATATATATATATATATATACACACATAAAATTAACTATCTTATAAAAAATACCCTTTTTTAATAAGTTCATTTTCTAGTATTTCAATATAATACAAATCAGATCCTGTTGCACAAACAATTTGAACAGAGTTTGCTGCAACAACACTTATGTTTTTGTCTACAGGAGGAGTCCACTCGGCTATAAGTTGTCTTGTTGATGCATTTACTAAATGTATAGCTTTTGGTGTTACTTGTGCTAATTGGCCATGTGCTACATTTCCACACCAAAATGTTTGCTGATCAGATGCAAATCCTGCTATCTCTGTTTCTTCAACTTCATCTCCATTTAAACTTAATACTCTAAATAAATTATTTTTAATTAATATTTAAAGGATTTTATTTATCTGAGATACTAATATACCTTGTCTGTCCTACAAAAGCAACTACTAAAGTATTATCATAGGAATTATCAGAAGCAACTTGTAATGCCCACATTCCTTTTATTCCTGGTAAATCAATTGATGCATGTTCTTGTATACCTATTCCATTTCGTATTATCCTCAGTGAACCTTCTTTATAACCCCCTATACAAATTATTTTTGACAGTTTAATTACCATTTAAATAAGTGATAGATAAGCACACCTATATTTAAAAATTCTGACTAGTATAATAAAAAATTTTTATTCATAAAAACTAAAAGAATTATGAATTGAAAGTCACATTGTGGTAAATTACCTGAACAAGTAACCATCTGACCTTGTCCTTGCCTTTCAAGATCAACAACACACATATCTACGATAGGAGCTAAACTTGTAAATGTTTCCATAACAGTAACATAGCTATTGCGACTATCAGCTATAGAATTTAGTTTTACCAACTGCGAATCACCCATTCGTGATCCAATAAAAAGAACTCCATTATCCAAGTATGTAATGCATTCTGGTATCGATATTTCTCCTTAAAATTGAATATTTCATTATACGAATATAAATTCTTATTTAAATTAATGTTGTTTACTATAACATACAGTTTTAAAAACATAAAGTATATATAAATGTATTGTATCACCATTTTTTTTTATTTACCTAAAAGTTCAACTTTTAAATCTTTAACAACTGGAGTATCATCAATTTTCATGTCAGTTTCAACAAAAAGCATAAATAAATGTCCTGCCATATCGCCTAACAAATATCTCCGGCCTTCAGTATCTACTTTAGCATAACATATTATTGTACTTTGCTAAAACATATTTCAAATATAATTGGTGGAAAATTGTATTGAAAAATATAAATCTTTACCACATATTTAAAAAAAGCAAAGTCTACACATTTTATTTAATATGTTTGTGTATGTAAATATACATACATAAACATATATATATATATATATATACATATATATACATATATATATATATAGATATATATATATATATATATATATATATATATATATATATATATAATCACATTGTGATATACAAAAAGAAATTGTTATTAATCACTTTTGTCTGAGTACACTGAATAGTTCACATATTCATATATACTGTTTCTGTTAAATATTATTAATTTTTTACCTTAATTACAGGAGGAGCTACAGCAACAGATGTTGTCCCATCATGATACAATATACTCTCTTGACCAATAATTATTGCTCCACCAAGAGGTGATGGAACAGGAATAAGCATGGTTGCTTCTGTTTCTACATTATCCTGTCGCCAAGTCATTTTAACAAATTCTTTATCACGTAATGAAATTTCATGAGTCTTTACGTGTCTACCATTGAAATCTTGATGTATTAAAATAATTGTTGGATTTATACAACCATGTAAAAATTCAATGTCTTGTACCTGAAGTTCATCCATTCTAAAAGGTGATTCAAAATAATATATGATAAATTAGAAAAAGAGATTAATAAGTACTTGAAGTAAATATACAAATACCTTATATTGGTTGCTTTTAATTCACTGTTATCTTTATCAAGAGGAATAATTTTAAATAAGCCATCATAAAGTCGTAGTCCAATAACTCTGGCTTTCGGATCAATAACAGCAAGAATTCCAGTGGCAGAAGGTTTACCAATACGATCAGAAACATTACCATGGGCTCTTGTAACGATTTCAATATTATCAATTTCTCCAGTACATTCCAAAATCATAGCATTGTAACGTGTAGTTACAATAAATAAAAGATCTTTTTTTTCATGCTACAAATTATTGTTTCAGTAAATGACCAGCAAAATTTATGAAATATTAGTACTTACTGGAGGTCTAAATAATTTCATAACAGAAACCTTGCCATACAGAGAAATTTCTTTAATTGGTCTTAATCCTTCTGGTGTAACAAGATATAATTCCAGGCGAGTATTTTTAGCAACAATTAAATTTAAATCAGTCGAAGATGTGAAATTTCCTATTAAAATTGATTTATTTTTGTAAAACATTTATCATCTTACTTTGTGGTTGTAAGAATTTAAAGTAATAGAAACTAATATAGATTGTGAATTTGGGTATTATTAACATTTGAAAGTTTTGTATAAGCTGTGTCATGTACTTATGTGTATATTATGCATGCATGTGTATATATATATA
Organism: Acanthacorydalis orientalis; assembly: GCA_034766995.1. Taxonomy (NCBI): domain Eukaryota; kingdom Metazoa; phylum Arthropoda; class Insecta; order Megaloptera; family Corydalidae; genus Acanthacorydalis; species Acanthacorydalis orientalis. Next base: position 11,331,758 of record CM068318.1, on the reverse strand, counting down.
TATATTCACATACACACACACATTCTAATAAATATATGTTTATCCATATATATTTACAACAGAGTTATTAAAAAGGCAATAGTATATTTCATAACAAAGGACAAATATTTGGTAGTTTTAATAACTTTATATCAGTTTTTTTCTTTAAAAAAAACTAAGTCAATGATATGTTTAATAATATAATAAAAGGTAACACATTTATTTAAAAGAATAATTTAACAATTATGTGAATTTTTAGGACATTTACATTTCCTTATATATTTATATTAGTTCTAACCTGTAACGCATGCATGTACAGCCGTTGCTTTATGAGCAGTTACTACATAGTGGTGAGCCATTATTTTTTCATGAATAATAAATATATTATACTAATTCATTTATTCTCTTAAATACTTTAGCATGATATTAGCTAGTCCGCCATTAACGATAAAAAAGGTTATGTTAAATTTATTACAAAAAAATATACCAGTAGGTAATATAGACATCATTTTGTTAAACTGCTATCTGTTCGATAACATAAATATTTCTACGTTCAAATCATAAATTGTCATAGATTAAATAGTCAATTAATAAAAATAGATTTCAATTATATGATCTACATTCAAAAAACCAACATTGCAACATAAATTCATTCTAAGTTATCTTAAAGATAAATTTTAATAAAACAATAATTAATTTATATATATATATATATATATATATATATATATATATATATATATATATATAAAATAAAAATTAGTTATTAAAATTTTAATTAAAGAACATAAGAATTCATAACCACATTTTTTCACTTCCAGTTTAAAATTAAATACATATTTTTGCACAAAAAAATAAAATAAACATTAAATAACATATTTATTTGTAGTTTATAAAACAACTAGTAAAATACATATATTATTTATAACTAAACAAGTTAAACAGAATCTACATTCATTATACAAAAAGTGATATCAAGCAAGCTACAAAAATAATTAAAAAATAAGTTATATAAAAGGATATTAATATATGGCAATATGAAATGTATATCACATTAATAAACTGTTTTTAAATTGTTCTATAAATATTAGTTTATTTGATTACATACTTATAAGAAAATAAAATTTATAATTCAATCATTTTTTTATATTTTATTATAGTTTTAACAGCTGATTTATACTCAAAAATAATCAGTTCTTAAAAATACTTTTTCTATAAATCAGTACTTAATAAAGCATTGCTTAAAACATTTGTAGATGCTGGGTTGTCTACATGTGCTGTATTAGTAGAATTTATTATCATCTTTAATAAGTATGTTGCAAATGGTACTGTTATTTTATTGTTGAAAAGTGTTAACATTGTTAACAGTATTACAAAAAATGAATCTATTTAAGATTAAGGAACATAATAAAATGCACGTAAAGAATACTAATATTACAAAATGGTTTTTTCCATTTTGTGCGATTCGATGCCTTTCTAGATTTTCAATAAAATTTTTAATTTTCTTATCCTACCTGTTCATTGGTCTTTCTTATGTTAAACAAAATTATGAGGGACCAATGGACAGGTGGGACAAGAAAATTAAAATTTTTATCAGAAATTAGTGAGAGGCAATAATCATACAAAATGGAAACTCATGGAAGGGGGCCTTCATCTAGCAATGGTTTGGCAGAAGTTGATAATGATGATATATACATATGTAATTTTATATAAAAATGAAATTGTATTTTAAATGCTTAGTACTAATTAAAATGCAAGGATACTGATGACAGCTCGTTCCCATTTTTCTACCATGTATAATTCAGTTACCATTAAATATCGAAAATACCAGTAATGTAAAAATGTGCTTGTTGATTTGAGCATAATTAAAAATTAGATTCGTTATAATAATTATAAGAAAGCGTAAATATCGGCAACAAAAATAAAATATAACCTTAATGAGAAATAATATAATAATACATTATTGGCACCCCTGTAAAAGTCATACAGAGAACAGCTAAAAAAACCCCAAGAAAATACATCGTACTTTAAATACTTTTAAAAGTAATTTATTTTCCATTAATACATAAAAGGAGATTTTAATAACTATTTTTGTTAAAATATTGCTATTAATTTTTATTGATTATTAATAAAAAGAATTTATTTCATAAATGTATTTTTGTTTTACTTTTTTAAATATTGAGTTATTCACTCTAAAAATATTATCTACCTAATATGAAGTTTTACAATTGAATCTTCATTTTTCATATTAAATATATTTCATTACTTCTTACAAAAATTACTTATATTTATTTAATGTTCAGAATTATTTGTTCATATATATATATATATATATATATATATATACATATACACATATATATACATATATATATATATATACATACAAATGAAAATCAAGGTTTTTATTTATAATTAAAATATTGACCAAAAACACTTTATTTCTTGTTTATTGATTATATAAATGTAACAATCACAACAAGCACATACCTTACTTTAAAATAATTAATGTTTGAAACATTTTTCTTTAAATGCAAAATTAAAGAATTTAAATTAAATAAATATTTTAAGAGAATTTAGTGGAATATATAAACATTTTAATATACATTTTATAGTCGATGAATATATTTATAATTTTAAAGAAAACGAAAAATACAGTTTCAGTACAAAATCATTAATTACAACTATTTTGATATCTAACTTGAAATAAAATAGTAAACAACAACTAATAAAAAAAAAAATACCTTTGAGAAAAGTATATAATTTTAGACTGCTTAAAACTTACACTTAAAAACAAAAACCTATTAAAATTTTATACTGATTATACAATTTTAATGTATGAAATTATTTTTAAGTGTGTGAATATATATATATATATATATATATATATATATATATATATATATATATATAGTGTGTGTGTGTGTATGTATGTATATATTGGACAGGTTGTACATACATAAAATGATTTTTATTATATTTACAATACTGATAATCTACTTTTTATCATACTTATTTTATAGTATATTAGATTATCACATTAAGTTTTTTTTAAATACTCTGTAGAAAAAAATAATCATACTGAAAAATTACAATTAAATACTTTGAAAGTATAATGAAATTACTGTTTTTAATATTTGTAAAATCACTTATATAAGAAACAATAAAAAATATAGAAACATCCATTTAGCTCAGTTATTTCATATCTATTAAATTAATGGCATTCAAATTTTATAAAACATTAAAGTATAATACACCGTTTAATATTTTTTGATTTATATATGTAACAAAAACATTTATATCACCACAAATCATCAAATTTATGTTTCATATTAAAGTAAAATATAAAAATGTAATTCATTGACTTTGGCTGAAAACTAATCACATTAAATGCTACATTTTCTAAAATACAACAAAAATAAATGAATAAAAACAACAATTAAGTGTAAATCTCACATATTTATATGTATTTTTTTAATAACATGGTGCAATTATATGAACTACATAAAATTATTTTATTAAGTTTATATGAAGTTTTGCACTGTTGAGCATATTACATTTCTTTTATATATAAACATACATTGTTCCATACATTTAAAGACTGGACAAATTCAGAACAATAAACCACCAACTGCTTTTCTTTTTAAAACTAAAATTTACAGAAATTCATACCTGTATTCACATACAGTTTATTTAGATTAAAAAGCATTTTTTTTAATCAAGTCAATCTTAAACACAATGTAAAAATGTTTTTAATGGAAGAATATATTCACCTCCTAAAATCAAAACAAAATTTTGTTTATTAATTTTGACACAAGACTGCATGCTATTTTTTAAAAAGGGAGATAAATTTAATAATAGATCAAATTATATGGTTAAGTAACCTTTAAAATTAAATACATCAAAAAAGTCTCATAAACATTTTATTATTTACCTATGCCTTCCAATTGGTGATCTTGAACGTGATCTACTTCTTGAACGTTTTGATCCAACAGATTTTACAGGTTCTGAATCTCCCCAGTCACTTAAATCATATTTAGAAACATCACAATCATCATCATCTTCATCATCGTCGTCATCCTCATCCTCATCGTCTTTGTCTTTAGATTTATCATTTTTCAATTGATGTTCTTTCCGATTACTGTTATTTCTATTACTATTTGATCGTTCATCCTCTTTTTGCTTACGTTTTTTTCGTCTACCAAACTGTTAAAATAAATGACTACTTGAGAATACAAACATCACGTACATTTATAACAAATTTTTTTCTCCAACATTTCATTTTATTATTAAGATCAAAATGGTCATTCTTCAAGTTTTCAAAATATCAGAAGTAAAAAGTTCAAAATGTTAAAAATATCTTAAAAAACAATGATTATAACATATTAAGAAACTAGGATCTTTCATTAATCATAATTTTTTCTTGTCTCTTTTAATATAAAAAAAATAAAAAATAAATGTATGGTCATGAGAAATTAGATATTTTTTCATAAAAGTGAAAAATGTATAATATATTTTGTTTTAATAATACTTAAATATTAATTTTATTCAAGCAGTTATTTTACATAAATATGTATGACTACTATTTTTTTAAATGTTCATTCCTCTATTTAAATAATAAAATCTAAATTACTATCAGTATGTATAATATGTGTGTATATGTATATACAAATTCACATTAAGCCACATTAATTAAATTTGTACATTTTTAACTCAATATAAAAGTATTATGTAAATAAATAAATATGTGTGTGTGCCTATCTGTGTTTAAATGCTAGTCTCTTTAAGAAATCCATGTAAGGCAGTTAACATACTTCGTCATACTCATCGTCTGAATCATCTCGCTGTTTATATTCAACAATCCCTCGGTCATTATACCCACCACCGAGTCCTGTCCGTTCTTCAACTTCTCCAAATTTTGGTGCATTACACATGTTACATTGCTGTCGACGTGCCCAGTTCACATTACCACATCTATTATGTGCAAAACACATGTGATAATTACATATGTGACATATACAGATACAACAGAGAAAATAAAAGGAAAAATTCAATTAACTTCATTCGCAATATCATTACTTGTTACATTGCCAGTCGTCGGCGCTAAAAAGGCCTTTACTCTTCTCAGCCGCCGCTTTTCCTATTTCTTGACCAAGTTTCTTCTTTTTTGGTATTTCTCCTCGTTCTTTATTACATCGATTACATGTTTTTCGTCGAGCAAAGTTGATGTTTCCACACCTAAGAGTTTTAATACTATTCTTAACAATGTAATTGTCAAAATAATTTATTTTGAGAACATTCATTCATGCACATGATTACTCTTCCACCGGTTTCATATAGCATGTACTATTTTGTAAATATACAAATACTTTTTACGTACTGTGAATCAGGACACACCCAGTCTCCTTCGCTCAATTTATATCCACCATTATTTGACGAGGGCGTATCAGAGTCTTGATCACACATCGTTATGTTTTGAAATTTGTAGCAAATATATTTGACATTAACAATCTCTCTATCGCCATATTATGCTACTCTCCCCTCTTCCTGCTAAAGTCGCATGCGCTTGTTGACTTCTTCTTCATATTTATTTCCAAAGAGAACATAATTTTAAAGAGGTAAAATTTTTAATAAATTTATTAATTTCCATTTCAGTACGAAGTATTGAAATTTATACAGCCACATAAATAAAAAAATATATATTTCATTAATTTTTTAAAAAATAAGATTCTATCTCGATCGTTTCGTAATGAATTCTTTTTACAATGCCATTTTTTTTAATGCAAATTAATTAAAAAATAATATAATTGTGAGACTTTTTAATAATGAAACAACCATATATAAATAATATTTTATGAAAATACGAATTACATATTTGATATTAAATTCAATTTTTTATATACAATATACAAGCATACATTAAAAATTGATAATTAATATATATATATATATATATATATATATATATATATATATATAAGAATGAAGTTTTTTTTAAACATAATCCTTCATTTCTTATATTATACTTGTTCATATTAGTAATGTTAACATTAACAAGTATCACTATATAACAAACTTAAGTAAATATAATTTTTTTACGATTAATAAAGTCAAATATTATAAAGTAATTAAGAAAATTAAAAACTACATAATACTAATAGAAGATAAAATATTAAAAAATAGACAATAACAATAATATTTTCTAATATATTTTTATATTCATTTTCTAAAACATAGTTGGTACTATAATTGAAAATATCAGTACTATTCAACTGAAAATTTATCAATTTGTTTTAATATTTACTTTTTTTGAAACATTTATTACGATACATATTTAATGTCGAACCAGTACAATTGGAAAATTTTCAGTAACTAAATGGTCATTTTGAAAAATGATGACAATATTAATTTCAAATTCTGTAAATAAAGAGAATAAAACTGTGAATATATATATATATATATATATATATATATATATATATATATATATATATATATATATATATATATATATATATATACACTACCATACATACACACACATTTATATACAATTGCACAAATAAGCTTTTACCATTAACAACCATTAACTTACCCACTTTAAAGTTTGTTGTTATTAAGGTCGGACACGTGAATAAACGCGGGAAAATCATATGTATTGGAATTGATAATTTTTTGGGTACATCACCTTCACCAATTTGTATGTTTTGTATTTCAGTTGCTGAAATTAAGAAATAGGTTTAGGAAAACAAAAGTGAATAATTAAACCAATATTTTACAATAATTTCGATTTGTAAACGTAATGTTAAAATTTTTACGATATTCCGATACGATATTCCATTGTAGATTTATACAAACGTATATTAAAATTATTTTAAGTAATTTTATTGATTATAAAAATTACTTGTAACTACGAAAACATTAAAATATTATTATAATTTTTAAATTACTCTACAAAAGTAGTAACTTAAATTAGTAATTAAATAATTGACTTATGTGTTCATACTTTTTAGATAATTGTCACAAATTAACTATTATTTATGACAACTGTTTATACTTTCTACATTTTGCAAACTAAATTTCTTTTGTAGATAAAATTTTATATTGTTTATTGATATTTATATTAAAATAATAATGTTATGCTCTTAAAAAAACAGACAGAAATACATTAATCATTTTATGAATTGAATATTTGCGTTACGTATGTGATTTATACATTAAATTGTTCCAAAAATGTCAACATTACTGAAATGTAGAGCTTGCCTTGTGGAAAATATAAAGATGTATACAGTATCATTATTTGTAGAAAATGTAAATGCTATGAAAATAAATGCAGAACTTTTAATGGCGTGTTCATCTGTTCACGTAAGAAGTAATACTGAATTTTAAACTAATTTTGTTTTTAATATACATAATTTATCTAGATTTCGCCTGATGATGGATATCCACAACAAATGTGCATTGACTGCTTGGAAAAACTTACAAATGCATATTCATTTAAACAGACATGTGAAGAATCAGATCGTGTATTGAGAAATGTAAAAAAAGAAATTGAAATTGATATTAAACCTTTCTCGATAGAAACTGCTAAAGAAGAAGAAATACAAGATTTCATAAAAGAAACTGATATAAAGGAAGAGGAATTTGAGGAATCTATTAATTTTGAATCTGATGATGAAAGTGATAATATAAAGTCTTCAAAAAGCATTAAAAGTGATAATAGTATTAAAATTGAGACAGAGGATAAAAATGAAAGTAAAATAAAAGAAAAGTTAATTAAAAATAAAAGTTCATATCATGTTAAAAAAACTTATATCAAACGAAAATGTATACGCATGCAAACAAATAAAAATGCGGAGAAAAATGATATGAAAATTGAAAATTCTAAAACATTGAACCTAAATAATGAAAACAAAAGAAAAACCGATAGTAAAACTAATCCTCTTGAACGAAGATCACTAACATGTATAATTTGTGAAGAAACATTTAAAAGTCCAAATAAATTAAATTGGCATGTTCAGAACATACATAAAACAATTGCTTGTAAAATATGCAATAGAGAATTTAGTTCCCATAGGAATCTAAAAATACATATCAATATAATGCATGGGCAGATAAGAAGCGATAAGCCAAAAAACAGAATTTGTGTTATATGTGATGAATCATTTTCAACTGCAGTAGAATTACAAGCTCATGTTAGAGCATCTCATAAATCTTTTGCTTGCAAAGAATGTGGAAAATTATTTAATGAATATAGGTTTGTATTAAAGTGGATTCTTTTTGTTAATATTTAATGCTATCTTATATTTGAGAAAGACTATAAATCATTATACAATTAATGTTTTTAATTTTTTCTTATTAAATGTTAAAATTCTATAAAAAGTATGTTAAACAAAAATTTTTTAAAAAAACATTTAATGTTATGTGACGTATACATTGATAATTCTAGTAACAGCTAAATCAACATATTTAAAACAAATGTTATTTAAATTATATAGATATGTAACAAGACATATGATACTACATCGACCAGATAGTAATAGACGTCACTTGTGTTCACATTGTGGAAAAGGATTTACTGATATTGGAAACTTGAATGTTCATATTCGAATTCATACAGGTGTAAAGCCTTATAAATGCAAAGATTGTGGAAAAAGTTTTGCTCAATGGTCAAGTTTAAGATCTCATATGTTAGTATTTAATTGAAATTTCCAATCTATTAAAATAAAATTTATATATTTTTTATATAGTATTACACATACCGGTGAAAAAAAATTTTCATGTGAAATTTGTGGAAAACCTTTTGCCAGAGCAAGAGCACTTAATGGACATCTTCTAACTCATTCTGATGAGAGAAATTTTCCATGTGTTTTATGTGAAAAGCGTTTTAAAGATGCATATAAACTTAAAGAACACATGGTTGTTCATTCTGGTAAAAAAATGTTGATTCATATTTATAGAAATGATGTTATGAGTTATAGTTTATTTTACTGTTTGTGCATTTTTTAGCAATTAATATTTTGTTTACATTTAAGTATATTTACAGGTGTAAAAAAATTCAAATGTGAAATATGTGGAAAAGCGTTTGGTTTCAAAAAGAATTTAACAGTGCATCAAAGAGTTCATACTGGTGATAAGCCACATGTATGTCACATTTGTGGTCATGCATTCACACAAGGACACTGCCTTCGATCTCATCTTAATACTCATCATAAAACAATTGCTTGATTTAAATTAAATGTTAAAATAGCAGTTAGTTATTAGCTGTGCTTGTTATATGTTTATATTTGTGTCAAATACATTTTTTTAAATATCCATTTGATGTTGATGTTTATTATACATTTAATAACATTATTTTATGTGTATGCATGTGTGTATATATATATATATATACACACACACATAAATACACTCACACACATAAAGAGAAAACATGTAATGTCTAAGAAAGTGATTATGAATTTTAACACACCTTTATATTCATTATTTTCACTAATATAAGATATTAATATTAGAATTATAAATAATTCTGAACGTCTAAATTTTAGTGAATGTTTTTAAAATGTTCACTACCTCTGTTTTATATTGTAGTTAACTTGAAATGTCGATATTTTTTTATGTTTGCAAATAAAATTTAATAACGTTATGTCAATTTCTCAAAACTGCAGAACATGTTTAGCTCAGTGTAAATTAGATAGTATGGTTTCTTTGTTTGTTGAAACAGAAAAAAACGGTAAACTTGTTAAGAATGCTGATTTACTAATGGAGTGTACTTCAATCAAAGTAAGTTTTGATGTGAATTATATAGTAAACATACTGTTATACATTTTATTTTCAATAGTACGCAAACACTTTATACATTTTAGATATAAATATAGACACTTGCATTCATACGTACAAATTAATTGAAATATAGTCTGACTAACAATACCTATGCATTTGTTTTATATATATATATATATGTATATGTATATGTATATGTATATGTATATGTATATATATATATATATATATATATATATATATATATATATATATATATATATATATATATATATATATATATATATGTGTGTGTGTGTGTGTATATTCTAAAAGATATTACTGAAGTATTTATTTGTTGCATAAATTAGTAAATAGGCATTTTAAAAATAATAAAATTATTTTCATAGGTAGCATATGAAGATGGTTATCCTCAAAGTATATGTTCCCACTGTATGAATAAATTGTCTAAAGCTTACAAATTTAAAAAAGAATGTGAATATGCTGATAAATTATTGAAAAATAAGTCATTCATTTTGACTGAACTCTCAAATGATAAAAATGACTCAATTTTAGTACAAACAAATGAAAGCGACGTGAACATAATTGATCATGAATATTTACCTGTTACAAACAATAAAAATAATAGAAATGTAATAAAAACATTTCGAGAAAATTATAATAATGAGAATGAAATATACGAATGTATTAAAACAAATGTTGATATTAAAAAAAATTTGAATGAAAAAATTAATTTATTTGGAAAAGAAATTCACAATATTTCAAATACAGATGAAATTAAATTAGATGATATACATTCGGATAGAGACATAAACCAAGATAAAGAAATAACATCAAAATTAGAAAATGATTCTAATGAAGAGATGTCCGATAAACAAAATGAAAATAAAAAATTAGGAAATCAAATGACTAATGTAGAATTAAAAACAATGAACAGTGGAGACATTGATCAAGAAAATGATGAAACAGAATACATATTTAAGTTTGAAAGTAAAAATGTTGTTACAAAACTGACACAGAGGACTTGTAATTATTGTTATATAGCAGCACCTAGTTTCAAACAAATGTGCGCTCATGTATTTAAACAACATAAAGTAAGAGTAACATTTGGCTGCACTGAGTGTGGTGAACATTTCATTGATGATAAATTGTTTCGGGAACACAGAAATACGAAGCACAGTCGACTTATAAATAGTTCTGAAGAACTGAATGTTGTAACAGATCCATATGGAAATCGTTGGATATGTTGTTCAACAAGATTTTTAAATCATCAAAAGTTAAGATCACATGTTCGTTCAACACACAGTACTCAGCTAACTTATCGATGTCCAGTTTGTCATAATAAATTACAAAATTTAGTTGAATTACAGAGGCATATGAGAGATTCAAAACATAATTATGTAGCACCTGCCAAAGAACACTTATGCTGGCTTTGTGGAAAACAGTATATATTAAAAACAGATTTTGAAAGACATATGAGATTTCACAGTGGGGAAAAACCATACAAATGCGATGACTGTGGAAAAACATTTACATCTCACATATATCTTTATAGTCATAAGTATGCTTTTAATTTATAATAAATTGATACACTTTTTTTAAATTTGTTCAAATGTATAGACAGTCAGTTTGAAAATAATGAAATAAAAATAATAATGTCTATATTTCAGTTCAAATAATTTTGTTACTAATTTGTTTAATAAAGAACAGATCTAATTAAATTGTGTTTATATATATATATATATATATATATATATATATATATATATATATATGTATATTAAATACTCCAGCATAAAATATAATTGTTTTACTTATTTTGTTTTTAGATCTGTTCATAATAAAAGATCAAGAAAAAAATGTAGTATATGTGATAAATCATACACAAGTAGTAGTAGTTTAAAATATCATATGAAATTACATACAGGTGTATTAGATCATCCTTGTTCAGTCTGTGGTAGATTATTTCGCACAAAAAGAGAAGTAAGAGAACATATGATCACTCATACAGGTAAGGAACTAACATGATTTTTTATTAATAATAAATAAATATTTTTTTTTGTTGTTTAGGTGCAAGAGATCATGAATGTGAATTTTGTGGAAAAAAATTTGGTAGAAAAAGAAATCTAATGACACATCGAAAAATTCATACTGGAGAACGACCTAAAGTTTGTCATATATGTGGGGCATCATTCATACAAAGTACTAGTTTACGTTTACATATGAAAAAACATGAAAATAATTCAGTTTAATAAAAAATATAAAGAGTGTTTTTTGTTTAATTGCTTGACCTATCTCAATTTTTTATTTTTTAAGTTTTGTTAATAAAAATAATTTTAATTAATATAAAAGTACACATCACACAATTTAAATTATTACTATTCCATTAATTACTTTGTTATTATAATTTCTTTTTCAAAAATATATCACTATTTTTTTTAATGAGAACATTTAAGACAAAAGCAATTAAAAAATAAAAAAAATATGCCTAAAGAAAAATATTTAATGATTTTTAGTTTAATTATTATTCATTTTTTGTTATAAATTTATTTGTTTATTTTATGAACGAAAATAAATACAAAATTATATTAACATATCTACTTATTATTTTTAAAATTATAGTTTAAATTATACATATGAATAAAAAGTAAAAAAGATCTTTAATGAAACCATTCTAAATAAATATTTTAACATTTAAAAAAAATATATTTTAAAATAAATTATATATTTAATCAAAATAACATGGTAAGATCCACTAATTAAAAGTAATTTATTTATATCAATCTAAACCAGTTGTCTGTACTTTATAATGAAAATTTAAATAAAACAATCCTTTATTAACTGATACTGTAGTATTAATAATTTAGATAAAATAAACTAGCGAGTTTTAATTAATACTTTACTCATAATTTTATTTTTTAACTTTCTATCATTGATAATAAAAATATACACCTACTTTTGTTAACCTATTAAAATCAGTTTCCTATTAACGTTACAACAGCTTAAAACAACATTTATTAGATTAGTAGTATTAAATGATTCAGTGATTACTTTTGTGTTGCAAAAGTATTGCAAATTTGTTAAAAATTAGCATGAATCAAATAATAATTCAGAAATTTAAGTGTTTACATTGTAGTTAATACTTTTTTTTAATATAAATAAACATCAATACGTACCATCACGTGAATATCCTTCTGCACATCCACAAGTTTCAACTCTAACTAGTTGTAATTCAATAGATTTAATAGGAATTTCAGTATGATTTACAGTAAGCTAAAAATAGTAAAATTTATGATTAATTAGACTTTTGAAACATTAAAAATATTAAAAAAAAAACATTTTATAAATTATATTTTTTTAAAAAAACATTTTTTATATTAAAATAGAGAAATCAAATTAAACAATTTATAAAATATTGTTTTTTACAAATTTCTATCTTTTTAAATTTATCTTTATACCAAAAATTTATTTTTTACTTACTTCTCCACTAAATGGTCTAATAAGACAACATGTTGTACTATTTAAGTGCCCGGTAATGAGAAACCTAGGAATATTTATATTTCCTCTATCTCTACTCTGTAATGAATCTGGGCTGATTTTAAACTTAACAGGAATTTCATCAATTTTATCAACAGGCTAAAAATTAAAAATATGTATATTTAATAAATCTGAGTTAAATTTTTAAAATATGTTTAGGTATGTTGTAAAATATATATAGTTTAATCATTTACTTTGCTCTGAACAATAAATTGCACAGACTTGTTGAGATCTTTTGCTAAAAAGTTTCTTTTAACATCACATTTTATTGTATAGATAATATTAACAAAAACACCATGATATGTTTCAAATAATGTACGGCCTTGTCTAATAGGTTTTAATGGTATTTCGAAGGGTATTTCAGTAGTGCCTGAAGGAATTTTTCCATTACTCGAAACATCAATAACACAATGAGTTAATTGTATAGGCTACAAAACATTTTTTTTGTTACATAAATAAAATGCTTATTCTTTACACATTAATTACCTTAACAGAATTGTAAAATGCTTTAAAAGTTCCAATATTTTTTCCACTTAGTTTTAAATTTACTGTTCCATCCATTGTTAAAGCAATTGTATCATATTTAATATCTGATTGACTGATTAATTGTATTATTCCTGATATAGTTTCCTGTAAAACAGTTTAACAATATACAAAATAATTTTTTTTATAAAAAAATAGACTTACCCCTTCATAATAAACTTTATTGGCTTTTTTTAATTTTATATCTAATGAAACAGACATGGTTAATTAATGGTTTAATTTCAAGGGAATTATGATAACAAACTTAGTTATTCAAGAAGCAGAACTGATAAGTTTGACATTTACCATGTGCTTCGAAAAAATACACACTATAAACAGGTTGCAATTCTATGATATAGAAAGTCAGCTTATTAGTGTGTGTGTAAGTATGATTTCACACATTTTAATGCATTGAGGAAGTGCATGTGATGTTACCCTGTTAAGACTATATTGATCATAGATAAAATACTCTCTGTATTGACTATATTTACACGGTTTGCAACAATATTTTCATGGTCTAAAAAAGGTGATCTTTATCTATTGTTATGATGTAATGCTTATATATAGTAAGAGGTGTACATATAAGATATTCGTTTGTACCTTTAGTGATGGTACTTTATAAAACTATTATTATAGTATTTTTAATTATAATATAACATAAAACTATAAGTAAAACGCAATGGATAGTGCTGGATGTGCAATAGTAGGATTAATTAGATAAGTTTTTTTCGCAAATTTATTATTTCAAATCGTAACAATTTAATGTGAATTAAATAATTATTTATTAATAATATCGTATTCAATCACAAATATTTACATTTGAATAATTGGCTAAAAATGTTGAAAAATTTTCGATATGTAGATCATAACATGAAAAAGTATATGAAATTTTTTTGTAAATGTTTAAAAACTTGGTATTTCATATATTAAACACATCGAAAAAAGTGACCATAATTTTATATAAATGTCATATTGCTTTTATCCGCCACCACCACCAAGTTCATCTTCATATTGTTTACGGAAGCAATCACCAACTGGGAAGAAGTCCCAACATCTTTGTTGATACATATTCCAAACATATGTTTCTTGACCTGTGTATTCAGTGTCTGGTTTATTAATTAAGTGCATTAGGAAGAACCTAAGATGAAATGAAAAAATAGAACATTTTTTAGAATATTCAAATTATAATATTTTTTATAGAATCATATTTACATATAGTTGGCTAAATTGTGCTCTTGCTGCACATGTGTATCAAAACCATGTGGTACTTTATCAAAATAATCTTTTCCCATTCCACAAATGAAACAGTTTGATTCCATGTCTTCTTTTACACTCTCAAGTTGATCACGAAGCTCACCAAAAGCATCGATAATCAAACCTAAAGCAAAAGAAATAGGTTGTATATTTTCCCAGACATACATATAATACACAAACCAGTAAAGTGAATGGATCTATACATGTACATGTGGAAATAAAAAATTATAGTTTATTATAAATATAAAAGATTTGAATTATATGTTTTAAGTGAGATTCCTGTTGAATAATTCCAATAAAATCACAAAATTTACAAGTATATATGTCATTACTAATGTTATATTTCTGTCAATCATTATTGTGAATCTATTAGTTTAAAATATATATATATATATATATATATATATATATATATATATATACACACACACACACGTTAGTGTGTGCATGTATGTATATTATTGAATTAGTTACCTTGAATAATGGCAAGCAAGATAACAATAACAAAGAAGAAGAAAGTAATATCAAACATAATGCGATATACTTCATAATCATCACCATCTGGAGGTTCAATTTCATCACCAATACCTCCACCTGCTCTTACACCTTTATAAAGATGGAATACGAAACACTGTAAAAGTTTTACATTTATTATTTTTTTTAAACATTATTACTTTTTAATTTCTAAATGTTCATTTAATTTAACACGTTCGCGAACAAGACGGCTACAATCGTTGACAATCAAATGTCGTTTGGGGATATAATGGCTGTAGCCATCTATGCTCAATTAACTTTTTATGCTTAATTGATTTAACAATTGATATAAAAAAATCTACAGGTTTTGAAATGTTGTGTAGTTTCGTGAAACACTTGTGAGTTTCTATGCACAACTTCAATCTAACAAAGTGTCCGCGAACGTGTTAAAAAATATTAAAATTAAGTAAGAAGTTCCCATTTATATTAATTTTAGTTTCTAATAGTAACAAAATCTATTAGTTTAGTGCGGATAATATTAAAAAAGTAGTGAATTTTATGATTTGCAATTTTTGTTGTTACCTATTTCTTTATAACTAACCGTTAACATATCATGGCATTTTTTGTCAACTTCTTCATCTTCTTCTTGAACATAGAATTTTCTAAAGAAGTTGAAAGCTATAACGGTGTAGATATATACAATGATTGTAAGCAACATTACAGTTAAAACCAACTGAAAATAATTTTTTTTTTATTAAAAACAGTTGAAAATTTTATTGAATTTAAAATAGAAAATAAAATTTATAAAGTATAAGATAAATGTGCTTTACCTGTTTTCCATTATGCGTTACTGATTGCAAGATAGTTCTTAGAGTTTTAAAACCTACAGCCACATCGAGCAGATGTGCAGCAAAGAAGAAGTTATTGAAATTTCCAAGGATTGAGAAAATAAAATACCATAATGAATACAAAAAAGCATTGTCAGTAATTGTGACCCCTGCTTTCCATACTTGGTAACGCCAATCGATGTTTAGAATGCTGTTGTAAGAGATAATGTTTCATGAAGTTTTTACTTTTCATAATAGGTATTTTATAGATTTATATGTTTGATTAAGAGAGTTATAATCTTAACAAATTATTCATTTTGTTATAAAACTACATCAGAAAATTATATTTCAACACATTTTTAAGAAGAGTAATTAACAATATTATGTAATATTTTACTTACAAATAAATTAATCCTTTTCCTTCTTCAGATTCATGTTGCGAAAATGATGTTTTTTCCATTCCAAGTAAATTACTAATAGAATCGAAATCATATGTTTCACTATACTTTTGCCGCACCTTTTTCTTAACAAACTTGTCCCAATAATTAACAGGAAATGATCTATGAAAAATTAGTATAATTTATAAAATAAACAATTATAATTAATAGACAGACAGATTGTATTTTTATTTTTTACACTTTTTAGCACATAGTATATTTACTATTACTTTTTCAAAAAAAATACTGAACAAAACAAATTATATATTAGTGTATTAAATATGCTGTATTTATATCAGCACATGTTTGAACTAAACATTTGCTTACTTCTTATAACAGTAACTTACTTTGCTGATATTACTAGTTTATCCCAATGTGATTTGATGTCATCATCTTCTGGCTGTTCAGCAATATAGAGACCATCAAATTCAAGCCGTCTAGCAATTTCCTTTTCCCTCTTAAATATAGCAAGTGGTACTTTAAGATGATAGTAAGCAATGAGCATTGCTAATGATACTAAAGAATGCAGTATTGCCGCAAGACGCATCACATGTTCCATATAAAAGAAGTCTTCATCAACATGTACCATTTCTATAGGATCTTCTTCTTCATCTTCACCACCTCCTGAACCAGCACCACTACCTAAGCCAGAAGCATCATGTCCAGAACCAGAAATCAGATCGTCTAAGTCTTCCTTACTTCCACTACCACCTTCTTCATCTTCACCAAGAGTTGTCACCTAAATATAAAATAATTTTTATTGAAAATTTAGAATATTATTGGAATGTATGCCTGTATATGTGTGTTTTGTATTTATTTGGAAGTTTGTTATTTTACCTAAAAATAATTAATGTAAAATGTATATTTTTAAATAACAAAAAAAATAATTTTTTACCTTATAAAACAGTAGAATAAAATTAATACAGAAAGCTAAAACCAGAGCTACATATTTTAAGTTATAGAAGTTGCGCGCCAAGTAGGAAACAGCTCGATGTGTGTATGCATTGAAATCAATCTGAGATACAGCTGAAGGTTCAGGAACTGTTTCTTGCTTCTTTGATTCAGATTCAATTGCCAGCATTGCTGCTTGTTGTGCTTGCTGTGCTTCTGCCTTTTCTTGAGCAGCCCGCTTGGCAGCCTCACCTCTATTTATTACAATAATATTATATTAACATTTTTAAATGTATTTTTGATATATAAATAATGTTTTCATTTAAATATATCTAAATTGAAATCTATATGTTAATTAGCATTGGAACATATTTAGTTAACTGAATTATTTTATGTCTAATTACTCATTTGCAAAAATAAAAAGAACTGATAATATCCTTTACTTTCTATTATTTATAATATCCTTTAAAATAAAATTAATATGTTAGCATATAAAGTGTTGTGATAAATAAATGCTAGATTGTTAGCATCCAAATGTATAAAAATATATAATTGCAAAGTCAAAATAGCTAACCCTAAGAGATCAGCCAAAGTTGGAGGTGCATCTTGTGTTCCAGTTATTTCTTCGCCTTCTCCTATCTGTGCAGCAACTCCGGTTTCATCAGGTCCGCTGCTATTGTCGCCACTCTCACCTTCTGTTGACGATTGTGGGCTACCAGCAGGAGATTCATGAGGTGCCATTTTATATCTGTAAACACCTTATATCTGAGAGACATATCCAGAAGCTAAATTATAAAAATATAAAAATAAATGAAACTTACTAAATTATACAATGTTGTGGGTGTCAATACTCAAAACAAAAAGATATATTAACCGTGTTCAATAAAAAGATTTTGTATAAATAATTATGATTTTTCAAATAAATGTAAAAAAAATTAGAAGTAACCACTAATAAAAATAAATAAAACACATGACAACACGATGTCTTGGTACGTATGTAAGAAATCCAGGAATCGGAATACCTAACTTAACTAAAAATAAATAAATAAAAATAAATTAAAAGTAAACAGTTCTGTATAACGTAAATATATATCATTCATAAATGATTATATTTGTGTACAGTCTCTAATGGAATATTATGACTCACTGTCCATTATCCTCTTTAGTTATATCTAAACCAAATGCTTGCATCTGCTTATCAGCATCATCAGGAGTTGCTGGCAAAGCTGGCAACATACGTAGTGGACCAACTTTTTCTTCTTCTTTTATTTCTACAGCAGGTTCATCAGTCTGTGGTCCACGCATCAATGACATAAGAACACGAACAATGTAACTGAAATTGATATATACATCTTATTATATGTACACACACATATATATATAGACATATATATATATATAAAACATATGCATAACTTTACGTACTTAATAACCATAGAAACTCCAAAGCCAGAGTAATAGAAAGCAAAGAATATCATTTTGAAAAAGCCGATAATGAGTTCCGGAATAGACATTTGTTGCATTTCAGCTATTTTATTCTTAATATTACTTGGACTAAGCATTGCGAGTGAAAAGTAAATACCATCTTTAAATGCTTGAATTCCTCTACGAATAGGATCTTTTCCACCTCTGAAAGTTAGTATTATTTTAGAACATTAAAGTAATTATAAAAAATATATTTAGGTAAACTGAAAATATTTAAATAAATACATCATATTGAATTAAATAGAGTTAGTTTTATTACAATGGTTTCCATAAAATTATATATTTTATACCTTTCTTCATCATCATCCGCCATATAACTATAACTAGCTTCACGTGCTTTACCAACACCACCTGACTCTTCAACAGCCATTAAACCACTAGCATGTTGCATTTCAAAGATTGCATCCTCACAGAAGTTTACAAATGCTTCCAATTTCTCTTTATCTCCACCCTCAGTTACAATGGAATAGAAAAATGCACGTTTTGATTCCTGTATTGATATTGAAATTAAATCAATTAATAACAGTTGTCTATATATTATAATTGCAAACTGACCTTAATTTGAGGTTTCTCCCATTGTTCTATATTTGATTCTTTGATTTCAAAATATACTCTTTCAATACGTTTACTACTACCTAAAATTTCAATACGACCTAAGAAGGGTTCGAAATAGTTTAATACAGAACCGGCAGTTTCTAAAAATCTTGCTAATCTATAAATAATATAACATTGAGAATTAAACAAAAATATTTTTTGTATGTAATATACATACATACATACATACATACATACATATATATATATATAGTAAGTTACTAAATTAATGTATGTTTTTAAGTTATATAGTAAGTAAAATTTAAAATTACCTTGGTTCATTTGGCATATGTTCAGATAAGTTTGTTAATAATACAGCTAAATTAAAACCAATTTCGGTAGCAGGTTCATGGAAACGATCTGTGAATCCAACATAATCAATTTTTCCATCGTGATTTGTTTCACAACATAATAACAAGAAGTCAATCTCTTCTCTGTAAGACAATATTTATTAAAAAAAACTATAATTTTTACACATAAGTTCTAAATAAAATAATTGTTTTTAGAAATCCATGTTTTTTAAAAAGTTCTCGTTTTCTCTCTCTCTCTCTCTATATATATATATCCGTGTGTATAAAGTAATTGTAAATGTGAATTAATATGAAAATTTTATAATTTTAATAAAATTTTAAGTACATACGGCGTGTAGCTTTTCTGTTGTTCCATTTTTTCTTTAAAATCTTTTGGATAGACCCAACCATCTTGATTTAGATCAATTTCTTGGAAGTTTGGTGATGAAGTAAGATCTTTAAGTTTTAAAAACATATCAAAATATTTTAGAATCAATTCTACATTGGATGCACTTTCCACAAGTGTGTCAACCATTTGTTTTCCAATAGTTCCTGTAAAATATTACATAAATTACTGTCAGTTTATATATATATATATATATATATATATATATATATATATATATATATATGTGTGTGTGTGTGTGTATGTATGAATACTGTATATAGATTGAAATACACACACGCATACACATAAAAAAAACAGTGCAAATTATTTTAGTAGATTTGGTATTACCATTGACGACATTTCCTTCAAGCATAGACAACATCATAGTAATCATGTCTTTTTGTAAATTTAGTAGTTCTTTTAAGAGGTCTACTTGGCTAGAATGTTTCGAAAGTTTATCTTGCATGTGGGAGAAAAGGAACAAGAAACCACCAACAGCATCCCACAATCTGTTAAGAGAAGTAGAATACTAATAAAAATACACCAAAAGTTCTTTTATTATTATTTGATTAGAACAGTTTTGTATATATTTTTAAATCCATTATGACTGATTGTAATTTTACAAATTATCAATATATACACAAGCATGTGTTATTTAATTTATAAATTTTTTATATAAAAAAATATTAACAGAAATAAAATTAATCAAAATTATAAACCTGGAATGTGCAAGAGCTTGCTGATTTTGTGTACATGGACCTTGGATTACTTCAGTAAGAGTGTTGAAAACTTGACTAGCAACACCGATAGCTTTAAAGAAATTTGCTTTTCCTGCTGGATCAATCAGTTCTTTACTAGAATAATGCCAGTAGAAGTCCATGATCGATTCTTGAAGACGTAGTAAATAATCGACAGTGCAGATAACAACATTTACAGTTGTTGTATTACCAGCCTGGGTACGAAGGTAATTTTGCCATTCTAAAAAGAATAAATAATATATGTATATTTATCTCTCTCTCTATACATACCTATATATATATATATACATATATATATGTATGCACAATATTTATTATATTTGAGGAATAAGTGTTACTAATTTTTTTACATTTATTTTTGATCTATATTGTTATTATACATGATTATAATTTAAAAAATAAATAAAAAGGAGATTCATATTGTTTTAAAACTAACAATTACCTAAATTGTGGCCTTCACAAGTAAGTTGAATAAATCGGAAAAGTGCACAAGTAAATTCTGCATCATGCATATTTTTTTCTCCAGCCGCACCTATAAAAAATTGTATATTTTTTGTTAACATATTAGTTATTAAACAATAAGTTATATAACTTTACCTTCAGAACCGACACCAAGTCCTTCAGCTTTCGTATTGCGTTCAAATGCATCCAAATCTAACACACTGCATGAATTCATTAGACCAGCTATAGATGTAAAGAATCCAACATCTTTTTTCTCTTTTAAATGATTTAACATTCCCATCTGGATATCTAAATTGCCACCACGTAGTACAGAAATGCCTAACTCTAGTGTTCTCATTACCATATCTGATGGTTGACCTTTACAAGCTGAAATATGAAGCAGTACCATTTCTGCGACACCACGATTAGCTAAGCGCGCTTGATGGAAAAGAAGCTTTTGTTTTTCCATTTCTTGTTCCTGTACAAATTAATTATAGTATTATATCAAATATATCATTATAAATATTTAAATACGATTAGTAGTATTTTTAAAATGAACATATTAATAAAATTGAAATATAAAAATCCATATAATCTACGATTTTCTTTTTTTAACAAAATGCTTTTTAAAATTTATTTCATCTAATTTTATAGAAAGTATTATCTGATTCTTAATATTCATGAAATATATAACTAATGTATTTTATTTGAATTGTAGTGAAATCAGTTAATTCTACAATTATTAATATCAACAATTTGATATCAATCTATCTTTTAGGGAAATAAATATATATATATATTTTAAAAACTGATTGAATAATTTATATAACTGTTATACAAACCATTAATTTATCCATTGTTCTCTATTTAAAAACACATAATATATTTTTTTATTTAGAATTAATTTAATTGTGATTCATGACAAAATTAGTATATTTTCAATTAAAAACAGAACTATGTATTTTAACTCCAAAACAGAATAACATCTTACATTTAGTTTTATTTACATTTTTGAAACAGAAATATTTTACAAATCTCCCTGCTAAAAAATTCATATATTGTTAATATGTCAGTAAGAGTAGGATGTGCTGAATGTAAAGATGTAATATTTGTTATTTTAATTATTATTATTAAGAGAAAAATAAAATTTTAAACAAATAATAAAAAGGTTTAGTAAATTTGTAAATAGATGCGAAGATGCAAAATGAAAAGTTTATTTTTTGTTCATTTGAATGATTTATTATATTTTATTTTTGAAGGAGGGAGGAATTTAAGCATTTACTGTAAAATGTAATGCTCTGTATTTTTTAATGAGACATTATATTTTTATAGGGCAATATTAAAGCCTATTGAATGTAAAATTAAATAAAAAACTATTTTCACTAAGAGATGAAAGTAAAATATACTTTATTTCTTTAACTCATATCTGTTTAGATCATTTGTCTATATAATTCTTTTTGTTTGTTCGTTTTGGATCTTTAGCTTTATGTACACATTTAGAGCAATTTTTAATAAATTGAACGATATTGAATAAAAATAAACAAAGTCGAAATAAAAATATTTTTTTACATGAATAGAAGCTCCTCCTTCTTCCCCTTCTTCACCTCCAGCTTCTTCATCACCTCCTTCCTCTTCTTCTTCACCGCATGATTTAGCAACAATTTCAGCATAGCTCATGTAAAGAGGATCTTCCTAAAATATGTAATTTATTTTTATTGACATTACAGAAGTATGTTGTATTATTATGAAAAAGTTTTTAATATCTAGGAAGTAAAATACTGTTTAATATTATTAATTTTAATTTAAAACTCGTTTTGTCTACAATAAAATTTAAATATATAAAAATAGTTTAAGTATAGTTTAATGTATAGAATTAAATTTGTAAAATATGTGGAATTATATCAAATTTAACTTAAAATGTATATAAAAATTCAATATAAAACTGTAAAATTCAATTAGTCAACTATAGCCTAAAACTTACTTTTTTAAATTAAATGATGAAAAAGAGTTTTAAAAGTTTGTTTTGAATATTAGTTTCTCTTTCTATATATATATATATATATATATATATATATATATATATATATATACAAACAAAAGAGATTTTTTGGGTTAATAATTAATAAATTAGATCTTAAAGTTACAGTAAAAAATAAATGTAATTAAATTAACCTGTAAAGCTCCAGATCGTTCAGTCATAGCACCTCTACAAAATGTTGTTACAAGTTGAGTCAATGGATCAGGTTTACCTTCTTCAGAATCTTCACTTGTTTTTCTTAACTCTGCATCTTCAAAACTTTGTGTCAGATCTTCAATCATAACTTCTTGTCCGACATTTTCATCTTGTAGCCATAATTCATAATATGTACGTGCAAAAATATTGATTGCTCGATGTCTGTTTAAAAAAATTCCTTTTAATAATTGTAATATATAAATATATATATATATGGGATTTAATTTTTTATAAAAACCCAAAATCAAGAAATTGACTTCTCTGATTTGGCTTTAAAATCAAAAATTCAAATAAAAAAATTACAAAAACAACTGTGGTTCATAATTTTTAATTAATGTATTATTTTCATTAGATATTGTATAAAACTGTAGTAAATGTGTTTTACTTTAGATACGTTGTCAATGAAAAAGAATATATTATTTTTAATTCTTTGATACAATTAAAATTAAAATGTGTAAATTATGATTAAGAAATAAATCAGATAATTAGATTTGTTATTATGAGTACTAAACACACGAAAAGTACAAACCTTGATAGTTTATATAATGGTTTTGTACGTAAACATGCAAGAGCGGCTCGTTTTCGAGCAGCGCATAAAACCTTGGACCATTTTGAAGATCTCGGTGTTGGTTTTGTAGCCTGTTCGATTCGTAATGTTAATTTAAATACACACAAATATGTTAAAATAATTCTGATTAAATGTTAATGTTTTCAATGAATAAAGAAATTAATTTATTAATTAAAAAAAAAACTTATTTATGCATTTCATACATACAAATACATACATATGTACTTTTATACCTACATAGCAAATACATGCAAAGTAAAATTAAATTGATTTCTGTCGAAACAAATAATATAAAATAAACAAATAATATGAATACCTTGGGAGACTATGTAATGAAGCTTGTCTGAAACAAGATAAAACTGCTCTTTTACGTTGTGTGGACACAACGGATCGATAAACACCTTTCTGTTGTTGTTGTGGATGGTCAATCTAATATTGAGTATAAAAAGTAATAAAAAAATATAGAAAGTAAAGTAAACTTATAAAATAATAATACAAATGGAGATTATAAGAAAATGATTACGTGCGTAATTTAATTATAAAAATATGAGTGGTAATTATAATAGTTTCTTATTAAGACAAATAATATTTAGAAGCAAAATGTAATACTAAAGAATACCCTGTTTCAATTATCCTTCAACATTAAAAATCTTAATTGGACTAGAATACGTACCATATGCAAACCGTACAGTACTTTGCTCATAGCAACAATTCGATCAACAGTTTCTTCTATCTGACCTTTTCCATCGGTATCTTTCTTGCTACCTAGTTGACTGTACAGAAAATGTTGCCAAGACATTTCATCCGCCGGATCAATTTTATCGGGGAGAGTAAGTTGTGTTTTTGCGAAATCAATGATATCGTACTCTGGAAGTTTCTAAATAAAATTTTAACTTATATAAATAATTGCAAAAAAATCATTAAAACATTCTATTAATATATCTACGTAACTATTTAGAAGGAAACATAAGCAAAACTTAAATGTTAACAATTAGTAAAAGGAGAAAAATGAAATAAAATGCAAACGTTAATATATAGAATTCGTTGAGATTTTTTCTTATGGATACTATTTTATGTTTTAGTACTTTTTAAAAAAAATAACCAAATATTTTTGCAATAGAATTTCTTAGTTGAAAGTAATGAAAATGAAAGGTGACCTTAGAAATCTAGACTTAAAATATTTAAGGTAATCGTAGTTCAAGTTCTGTTGTATGTACTAGGCTTTGTAAATCGTTTTATATATGGAAAAATGAATAAAACTGATCATAAAAAATAAAACTAGTGGGTAAAACTATTGACACTGTATTGTAAAGTGAAAACAAATATTTGTCAAATAATGTTATTACCTTTAAGTATCGATCTTTACAGTGTTGTACAAGTTCCTGTTCTCTGCCTGCAAACAGATTAAGACCCACAGGTAATAAACGTTTCAAACAAGCGACCATTAAACTTGCTTGTATCTCTTTATCTTTGTCCCGTTTCTTATCACGATGTTTCTTCTTTTTCTACAAAAAAATATATGCCAATATTTTATATAGTCAATAAACCTCCAATATGTGAATTTGTTTTAAAACAAAATACTGTACAGATGACTTATTAATTGGTTTATTAATATGAAAAAAAATCAAAATGTTTCAGTCACATGTACATTGACTTTAATAAAATTATTTTACTTTGGAACCACCCGAAGGTTGACTGCCATCTGGTACAGCTGTTCTTCTTGTAGCTGTTGGCATGATTAGCACCATGTTATCGATTTCATTAGCCGAAATAAAGTTTTGTTCTTCGCGTAAAAAGTATTGAGATTTTGACCAGATGTTGAAGATTTCAGCAACATAATTATATAAATATTCTGCTTCTGGTACATTATGACGTAGCCAGTGATTACGTTGTAGATCAACATATTTGATAAGGAGTGGATAAAATGAATATATGTCGCGTACTAATAACTGCCAATCTTCTTGAATTTGAGCTTCAACCTATAAATTAAAAATAAATAATGCATTTTGTACGTTCGAGTTTATAGAAGAGTACATATGAAAATTCAAAACTTTCCTTAAACATATTTTGTGCTGAGAAGTGCGGAGTAAATATTGAGTAATATAAAATTAAATAAAATACAGGATGGCGCAAAAAGAACAAAGGGATTTGAACAGTTAATACGTTTTTGAAGTTCATCTCCACTTAACCCTTTTACCACGGATTAAATATTTTTAGTTTTGAAACTTCTGTTCCGTTTGATGATCTTTTGAGTTACTTAAGTAATCTATTCAATTTCCATTAGTAATTTTTGAAAATTTTATAGGACACATAGGTCCCATTAGTGGCGAAAGGGTTAAATGGCTTCGTGAACATATAAAACTAGAATATGGGCTACAGAGAATTCAAGAACACTTTATCAGAGACAATACACCCACTTAGGTATACTGAGTAATACCTGAAAGGATTATAGGCTTTTATTTCTTCAAAAATGAAGACGGTACAGCTGTAACCATAAATGGTGCTCAATACCGTAAGATGATAGAAAATTTTTTGAGACCGACTGTTGATAATCGTCCACAGATATGGTTCCAATAAAATTGGGCCACAGACCACATAGCAAAACAGTTTAGAACTTTTACAAGACATTTTTGGTCAAAATATAATTTCAAGAAATAGTGATTTTAATTGGCTTTCACATTCGCCTGATTTGAACCCTCCCAATTTTTCTCATTCGGATTACTTAAAAGAAAGTGTATACATCCATAAGCCAAAAACCAATTTGCAGTTAAAGAAAAACATATAAGAAGAAATTCGAGCGTTTTGTCCAGAAATTCTGAGAAAAGTGATGGAAAATGGCTTAGAAAAAGCTCGACTTTGTGAAGCCGAAAATAGGCATCACTTACATGATCATTTTTTATGTGTAATCAGGAAAAAATCCCCATCCTTATACTATATTTTAGAACACAAGAAAAGATGAAAATATTACAAAACAAAAAAAAAATATTAATATTTTAAGCCCCTTGTTCTTTTTGTGCCATCCTGTAGAAGCAAATATATACAAAAAATACTCTAGGGTTACACAATGAAGATGTAAATAATATAATCTTACCAAAATTGCGATATATGCTAATATTTAATTAAAACCAGCTACCTGAACTTCATTTACAATAATTAAAACATTGAAAATAACAAACATGTATATTACTCTAATAATAATAATTCAATAATAAAAGTTGGAGAGTTTTAAACATGATCAAATCGATAAATGTAAAATCAATTTCATCTTGTTCAATTTGACCTTAACTCCTTATGGAAATCCTTGCTATCAGATTTAATACTCGAGTGTCACACATTCTTACAATTATTATTATTGTTATATGAGTTGAAAATCAGGTAATAAAAAATATAAAAGTTTGATAATTGGTACATCAAAATGAAATAGGAAATGTTTATTGTAAATTATTTTAAATAATATTATCAATATATTTTTTACCTGTGATGTATCATCTGACGAGCTCTTAATAAATCCTCGTAAACTCTCTTCTTTATGAAACATTGTTTCAGTGCGTTTTTTCACACGTTCTGCTAAAGGTAAAAATGGATCTTTGAGCAACTCTTCAGAACTATTGATAATAATCTGTTGAGTATAAGCAGCTATTCGTGTCATCCATGGAGCATTCTCGTTACCAATGTTTTTCTTAATTAATTTAAGAACATTTTTTAATAGTTGATTCATATGTTCGGCAGTAACCATTGTTACATGATTTCTAAAATTATTAGCCAGAATATGAAAAAGATAAAATTGATAATTTTGTTTTAAAATTAAAATCTAATATAAACAAGTACGAATAGTTTAAAAAATTCATTCGTTACCCTCCAGTCGGACTGACATTATCTGGTCCTTGTGCCCACCAGAATGGAAGATACGAACATAATAAAGGCATTATAACATCAATCACGTGTGGAGCATCAGCGTATGTCATTTCACTATCAACAAACTGTTCTACTTCTTGTAAAATAGCATCCAATGTTGGCATAGAACTTTCCATTCTTGCCATAACATCTAAGTTAAAAAATATTGTATATATATATATATATATATTTATATATATATATATATATACATATGAGTAATTGGTTAATTCCTAGAAAATATTATTTCTTTTTTTAGAGTAGAGTTA
This sequence comes from Acanthacorydalis orientalis, assembly GCA_034766995.1. NCBI lineage: Eukaryota > Metazoa > Arthropoda > Insecta > Megaloptera > Corydalidae > Acanthacorydalis > Acanthacorydalis orientalis. The sequence continues at coordinate 11,303,134 of CM068318.1, read as the reverse complement.
GTTAATTTAAATTAGTAAAATTTATTTATTTGATAAATGCAAGAAAATAGTGATTATTATTTTTTAAAAATATAATAAAATTACCTTGAGCTTCTAAAGAATGATCAGCGATTCTGTTTAATAGAGAAAACTGGTTGTGTTTATTCAAATGAGGCTCGAGGAAAGCTACAGGAAATGTGCTGCTAAACGCACCGAGACACGAACCTAATGCTGGTTTATGTCTCTCTAATTCCGTTTTTAAGTATTTTCTTTCATGAGTTAATGTAGGATCAGTGCCTAAAGTATATAAAGACTGTAACATTTTATAGGCAGCTACTTGAATTTCATCCACTGTAAATAAAGTAATATATTAAAAATGTAATTATTATTTACATTGTTATTAATTTTATAAAATGTTATGATATGAATATTGACAATGAAACATTTATTTGATATTGAACCATTATATAAAAATGTTTCAATGATATACAAATATATATTGTAATTTGATATCATTAGATTTGTGTTAAAGTGCTTTCGCTTTTTTTGTCTATATACATTATTTAATATTCCAAATATCAATATAATTAATGATAAATCCATGATTTTTTTTTATGTATGAACATTTTTTGCCTTAATGAATTAGAATTTAAAATCGTACAATATTAAGACTTTTAATTGCGAACTCTTTTATTAATGACTTCATTAAAACTTCTACAAAATGGTAAATAACTGTGTATAATAATAGATATTATATTAGAGATTAATGCTGTAATAAAAAAAATAAGTATAACTTTTACTTTAAAAATGATAAAACTTTCCTACACATTCAATAAATCGAAATATTATTTCAGATATTACAAATCCAAATTTAATAACGTAATAGATCAGTAATAACAAAAATTAAGAGATAATAATGTTTACACTATCTCTAATAACAACACAAAAATGTATATGTTTAATATAATTCTTACATAACAAATCGCTTCCATATTCACACGCGGCTAGATGATCGAACATTGAAGTAAGTACAGGAAGAATGACACCGTTAATATAAGCTAAGGAAGTAGATGTTTTTAGATGAGTCCCCCTTAAATGACTATATCTACCCTAAAAATAAACAATTTTGAATTAGATAAATTTTTATATTTATCATAGTACATCATCTTACTTCTTGTAAGTTTATAATAGTGTGTCCTAAATCGTCGGCCGCATTGTTGAAGAATGTTAACATAGACGTTCGAATAAATTCTGGACAGTTTTTAACTAAAGATTTAGCGTCGATGCCCTTAACAAGTACTTGTAGACATCGAACAGTTATTCTAACATCAGCTCCGAACGCAGCAAGACGATTGCGAAGCAGGTTTGCTAATTTACAAAACAATGCAGCAACCATTTCTTTTTCTTTAAGACTTGCGGCACCTATATTGTTTGTAGCTGTTGCAACAGCAGTGAAATAATTACGATGTGTTGAGAAATATTTTTCCATTAAAGGAAGAACAACCTGAAATAATACACTTTTAAAAAAATCTGTTTAATTGACTTAGCTCTGTACATTTCAAATAAACCAATTAATATACCTTAGAAAAGAACTTGATATCTCTTGACGACGTTTTAAATGAATTTCTTCTACTAAATGTTGACGAAGGTTTCAAAAGCTTCATATTAATTGTAGCTCGATCAAGGTATTGAATCAATTTTTCAAGTAAACTGTACGCAAATCTTAACTCGACGTTGGTAGCTCCACCACCCTGTTCTGTTTCTCCTTGACCACCTCTTGATGGTCTATGCAATTTGTAACCTTGATATTGTAAATACTTGAGAAATTCTTGAGATCTCTCACGATCCTTTCTCTTTTCTTTATCTGTTAACAAATCATAAGGAACAAGTTGCGGATGAATTGCACCTCCTTGTGTATTTAGATCTTCGCGTTTTTTCTTTGCCCAGATATCATGTGCATTTTCAGCTAAACGTTCAGCCATATTCTGCATTTCACGGGATAAAGTCAAGTTTGTCATATCGACTGGATGTGGATTGTAGTCAAATGGCGTTGCTGCGTCCATCTAAAAAAGTAATTATGTCAAAATGTATGTATGTATACATATATACATACATACATATATGTATGTATTTATGTATGTAAATATGTAATATACAGAATTAACAAATGGAATAAATACATTTGAGATTGCAAGCAGTAATGTAATTTTATCAATGCATTAACACAAGCACACAAGATTAAAATACACAGAAATATTTTTAAATATATATTTCTAAGTAGATAAATGTTGATGTAAATAATTAACAAAAGTCATTTAAATAAAAAAGTGTTCATAATGAATTAAAATAATTCAAGATGCTAAGTGATTCATTAACTGGCAAAATATAAACAGTGAAACAAAATAATATGCATTTTCATTACATTTCTTTGGAAAGAAAACATATACTATATTTTTAATTTCTCTCAAATAACAGCTATAATTTTATTTTTAAGTATCGATATTTTTATATTTTTATTCATTTTAATCGCACATGACAGATAAACAAATTAATTTTTGATTTTTTTTAATATTTTTTGATTATTTAATAAAATTAATTTTAAAATAAAAAAATATATATTATCGATTTGTATATATGTATATATATGTATATATATATATATATACACACACGTATGTATGTATGTATAACATTTTTCTATCAAAATATTATCAACAAGTTTATTTACTGGAGATTCTGGATGAAAACCAAATAAAATACATAAATTTATATTCCTAATCTTAAGTTTAGATATCACATATTTTTTATATATATATATATATACACAGTTTTATATATATATATATATATATATATATATATACAGTTATATATACAGTTTTATATACAGTTATATATATACAGTTTTATATATATATATATATACACAGTTGATATTTTGTTGTGATATTTATTTTTGTTTTCAATATCAAAATTCTGTTCTATCGATTGAACTGTTCAGTGTCCTCTCAGTGACTCCGTCATATTATTTATAAATATAATTATTATTACATTTACATTAAAAAACAAGTTCAATCTAGGTTTCTAATTTTAACAACTTATTCAAACCTGTACGAACTATTAAAGGAACACTGTATGTATACATATATATATATATATATACACACACACTATTCTTGGTACAAATATTTCTTTAAAATTTTGAAATAGTAGAAGTTACTAATACAAAGTTATACTCTATAAGTATAGAAAACATAAATAAGTTTAATACTATAAATATAGAAGATTTAAGTGCAAATTTGTAACAAATAGGGAGAAGGAGTCTTATTTATTTACTCACGTCTGCTAAATCAAGGTCTGTCTATGAATGCGAAATATAGAATCAATTTATTTCGGTAAAAAATGTAGAAACAATTAAAATGTTTTTTTATTTATTTTGTGTTCACTTACGGGATTTCCTTTCGACTGCCGACGAATAGAACCACCTCTTGGTAATGGAGTATCGGCTTCGGAATGTTCAACTGACCAACCAATCGCGAGAAGAGCTTTTAATGATTCGCGAACTGGTTCTTTGTACCGTTCTTTTTCCTGTTATCGAACAATTATATTTTTTTATATGAAATAAATTTCTAAAATAATATATGACTAATGTAAATTTCTAAACTTACATAATCGTTTAACATATTGTATGGTTTGAGTCTGGGATGCGTGTGTGCACTATCACTCCATTGATCATTATATGTCCAACCATTTTCAAGTTTTCTCGATGCCCACGCATCGTGATAATGCTCAGAAAACTTTTGTACGATTGTATTGAGATCATTATTTAATGCAACTTGACTTGTGTTAATTGGTTGTGGATTATAAGGTCCATCAGGTCCTAAATGATAAAAACAAAGTGTTAATTAAAAACAACAATTATATTACAATACTTTTAAAATTTAACTGTTTTATAAAAAAAAATCTATAAATTTAAATTTCTATGTTCTACGAAAGATCATAAATTAAAATTTATTGAATAATTTATTTATATATATATATATATATATATAATGAAAATACAGTAATCCCCCTATTTATGCTATATATTTTTAATATTAGATTTAAATACATTCAAGTTTAAATTTTAAGCATTTCTCATTTTTAATGAGAATAGAATGTCTGGTGTGGTAACTATAAGCATGCCTAATATTTTCCTTTAAAATATAATTTTAGAGTACTGTTTTTAAATAAAGTTTATGAAATTGTCCTATTGTGTTTATTTTTTAAGTCAGATAGGTATGAAGTATTTTATTTAATATTTTTTTTACATACTTATAATGTGTTTTAGGTAAAATAAAAAACAAATAGAAAGTTACTCCTATCAATATAACATACTAATAGTATTATTTTACATGAAAGTGAGGTTTTAAGGGAACTAATTCTTATCTACATAGAAATATTGTATAATATAAAATAGTTTTTTGAAAGATGATTAAAATTAATAAAAAAATATTTCATAACATTTCAAGTGTTTTATATGTAACAAAACCGATAACAATATAAATATTTTGAAAATAGTCCAACTACTTTACTGATTATGACTTAAACTAATCAATAGATATAATTTATTCAATGGTTTTACCTGATGAAGTTCTATTCGCATACCATTCGTCATCGTAATTTTTCGATAATGCGTAATCAGGAGGCAGAGCGCAACCTGGAACACAAAAAAATAATAAATATACACAGATAACATTGTGAAAAACAAATATATTTACCTATTGCAATCAAACATGGCAAAGCTTTGCCGAATAGCTCAGGATCATAATCCATTTTCGATAAAGAATCAAAAATGTTTGAAAAGAGCATCATTGTTAATCGTTTTTCTTCATCAGATGAAGCACCATACAAGCCTTGACCGCCGGTTGAACCATAGTATTTTGCGCACCGATCATAATGTAAAGTTAAAAGCTGAAAATTAATACATATATATATATATATATATATATATATATATATATATAAGTGTAAAATCTCTATAAATAAATAAAAAAGATTTAACATTTTACAACTATATTATTAAAAAAATATAATTAGATTCATCAATACATCAATACATTTATAAATACAAAGTTTTTTGTAATTAGGTAATTTTAAAATTGATGTAAGATAATGGTGCAGTTACAGCATTTCACTGCCTAGCACAAAACATAGAAAAAAACTTGCAGTTTATTCCATTTATGTTAGTTTCAAGATAACATTTTTTTGAACAATGTTGTTAAATGTTAGATTCCAGGTAACATTTTTTTGAACAATTAAACACCAGTTACTGTGATTAATAGTATTTTCGATACTGATATAAGTTAATAGATGTTAAAAATATATTAATTTGTTGGTTATATCTGGTAAAAATAATAATTTAATAAAGTAGTTATGTAAAGTTTTTCTTCTACTAACGTGACGACGATACAATTCAAAGAGAAACAAAATGGTATCTACAGGTTGTATTAATAGTTGTTTACTTGCGCGCTATTAAGACGGATTTTTTTTATTGAATTTTCATCGCAGCGCTTCAAGAGAACATTTAAAGATACAAAAATCATGTATTGAATCTTTTTTAGTAAATTTGAATATAAATCTATATATATATATATATATATATATATATATATATATATATATATATATATATATATATATATATATCAAAAGTAGAAAAAGTGAACTAAAACAATTTTCAAAATAAATGCTTATATGTACTTACACGTAATGCAACAGTTGTATATTCAGATAGTTTTGAAACATCCACTGTTAATTTTCGTAACAATTTCAATAACATTGACGGTTGTAATTGACTTGTTAAGGCTACTAGGAAATCCGATACAGCTTCACGTTGACCTTTTGTCAACATACGATTCTTAGAAAGTCTATGACAGAAAACAACAAATTATTAAAATAATAAATCTTTCTAAGTTATATATTAATTATGTATTTACCTGTATACGGTATGTAATGTAGCATCTAAAAGACTAGCGTAATTCTCTGCCTCGCTATAAAATTTACTATGCTGAATTAGTAATGGTAAAATAGAATTACCAATGTAACGATTCATACTTAAAGCCATGTCACTTTCAGATCCATCATTCTAAAATATAAAAAAATATACATTAAAATCATTATTATTCAATTCAATACATTGTAACATATTAGAAACTGAAACATTAAAAAAAATGAATATATACCCTGTCTAACATTGTTGCGCAACGCAAGTCAGGTAAAAATGCTTCTTCTAGAAGTTTATAAAAGAGTTCCATTGTTTCGATACCATAGACACGTTCTAAGAACAATACAACACTTTGTTTGTGACCAGGAATTAAGCCGGATGGAACATCACTCTTGGGTCGTTCTTCACCTGGTGCAGGATTAGATAAAGTGAATCGTAGACTGAGTACTCCTTGAAGATCTTCAAGCGGCACCAATGAACGTAAAATGGCACGAGCACGGAGAGATTCATTTTTACCCTAAAAGTAAAAATGAACATATAATAAATATTTTTTTGATATATTGAATAAAGTTTAATTATTATCTAAATTATTAAAATGTCTGAGACAATATTGAATATCTGAAAACATAAATGCACTTAAATAAATATATTTCAAATATAAATATACATTTTTTAATTATTTAATAGTCAAACATTATAAACATACATACATATCTATTTATCTATCTATCTATATATATATATATATATTCCAAAAATTAAAAGACAAATAATAGGAGAATGTAAAGATATCGATTGTCAAAAATGAGATACTATTCGGTCTTTTCTTGTATGATCGGCGAAAATGTTTAAAAAATAGTTGAAAATCACTAAATATACAGAAATCTGCTGACAATATTCATTCTATTATATGCAGATAAATTAATTTTATTCCTATAGATAAAAATAGGACTATAAATGTTTTTTGATAAATTATAAAATGAAATTAAGATATTTAAATACAATAATAGATTTTGAAACATGAACGCGTTTTATAAAATTATTTGCATATTAATTTACCTGTGCAATGACAGTAGAATCAGGAGCGCAACGACCAAGTAGATCAACTAGAGTACAATAAAAGCATAAAATTGCAGCACCCGTGTCGATATAGTCCTCATCGTCTTCTGATTCTGGTAAAGGATGCGTGAATGATGTATCAACAGTACCGCCATGTTCTAACATTTTACGACGCTCTGTTATTCTCTCAGACATCTAAAAACGTTTAATTTAATTCAATGAACTGTATATGTAAAAAAATTTATCAACTATGCATGTACATATACATACATACATATATATATATATATATATATATATGTATATATACATACATACAGTTGTAATATATTTTTTAATATTTTATAATTAAATGTAAATTATAAAATATACCTTATTAGCATCTATAATGGCATGTAGAAGACCTTCTCCTTCACCACGAAGAGCAGGACCAAGACATTCAGGTCTTCGAATCAATAATCTAATTACAAGATTAGCATTTTCTTCTACACTTTCGCCATTGACCTAAAATTTAAGTTCATTGTTAATTATTGAAATAAACATTATATATATATATATATATGGAAATCTTACCCAAACACAGAAACGTAAGAAATCGAGATATCGTTCACCATCAACAGGATCCCAGCCTAAATCAGGATAACCTTTCTCAATTAATTCAGAATTTGATTGGAGACCGCAACGTGAGAGATATATAGCAATTTTCTCAAGATAATGCTCTCTGCAATTGGTAAATATATATTAATTAACTATAAAGTATTTTTAAACCAAAAATTTTTTCAGTTGCATGAAATATTATTTATAGATATATTAATAATATATTTTCATTATTCATTGTCAAAACACTGAATGTTTTAATATTCTGAATATTATTAATAAATATTATCACAATGATGTCTATTTTTCATGCAAATTGTTACTCAGCAATATTGTTTTCTTTTGTGCTCTTTTTCTTTGTGATCATTTTCTTAGGGGGTTTTCTTATGATCGATATAATAGAATACCATAAGTTCATAAAAAATAATTTAATGAATAACAACAAAAAATATTATTGGTATTACAGAAACACAAATATAAAAATAATATATTGTTATACTAATTATGCTATGAGATCGTGTAAACATAAGAAATAAACTCAAAATTAAAGTTCGAGATCCTGGAATATCTACTATGTAGTTCACTCCGGACTGATTTCAACATGTTTGAACTGTTAAAAACAGGTTTAAGAAGTTATCAATTTGCGAATGATGAAGAAATATAAAATGGGTGGATGAAATGCTTGATGCATAATAAAAACTTTTTTTTAAATAACCTGAAAGTTATCAGCAAGATAAGATGTATAAATTCGAATGTAGGTCGATTATGTAAAAAAATTAACGTTTATATATATTTTTACTAAAAAATAGTTTTTGAATTTGATCGTTTGTAGATATTTTTGTCTTATCTTCATATAACAATAATAATTCATATAAATAATCAAACCTGAGAGCCAAGGCAAGTTCAGTGTTCTCCATTAAACTGGAATAAGCCACATCTAAAGGAGTTGAACCACGAAGACTTGGCCGTGAAAGTAAAATATTTGAATTTTCTAATAAGAAATCAAAATGATCAAACATTGCCTTTTGGTTTTGTCTTCCTGTACGACAGAAATAACATAAGAAACGACAGCATGCGACAACCATTTCGTGAGAGGTGTCCTATAAAGAAAGTAAAGATACATTTAAAAAAATACATTTAATTTGTTATTAAATATACATTTTTCATTTTTAACAGGGAGAAAACAAGCCGATGTATAAAAAATTGTTTCTTTTAAATTGTTTCACCTTTTCTTTTGCAGGTTCTCCTTCAGCCGATTGTCCTTGAGCGCTTGCATCAGACTGAGCTTGAGCACGCCTACCAAGCGTATTCATCATAACAGCCATAACGTTTTCGTGAACACGTAGTACCCTAATTAAATCAGGATGCTGGAAGAACGTGTGGTTGTTTACTAATTTCCTGTAAAATAAAAAAAGTTTACACAAATAGAAACAATATATTTTTTTACCTTTAAGAATCTATTTACCATAACCGTTCTCTCATTAATTCTTCTTCTTCTTGTGACATTTGTACTGGCAATAAAGCTCTAATCTGACTCAAACCAATCCACATTAAAGCAACATCACCTTTTGCTTTAGCGTTTACAACATATGTCTTGCTCAACGCTCGAATCAATTCACCAATAGAGTCATATTGACGCACTAGCAGACTGAACATTTCTCTTACAAGTTTTGGTGTTTCAATCTCACTTTCCTCAGCCCATTTCACTATTGTTGATATTAACACTTTGCGAAATATTTCTTCAGGTGTTTTTTTCTCTGGTTCAGGTTCTTCCTTTGGTTCTTCTTCTAACTCTTTCACAGCATTAATGAAATTGTACAGTTTCTTTATAGTGCCGGGTTTCTTTGCTGCTTCTTCAGCTTCCTTTAAATAAATAAATTATATATATATACATATATATATATATATATATATATATATAAAGAGAGAGAGAGAGAAAGAGGAAGAGATAATTAATTTTTTTGTATTCTAATTTAAAATACTTACGGTTTCTGATTCAGATTCTTGTAAGGCTGTTAAAGATACACATGCCATCAGCCGTTCATGGAAATTATTCAAACCTTCTCTTAAATCATCTCCACAAGGACAATTTTCTTTATCATCTTCTTCGAGATTTTTAAAACCTGTTAATATTGAAATTTTTGAAAGAGACATATATATGTATGTATAAATATATATATATATATATATTATATTTTGTTAGTGCATAATAAATGTCTACTTTTATCATATGTCAGCCTCAATTTCGCTCCTTTAGTATAAATGTGTAAACAGGTGAAAATTTGTGGTATATTTTTTACAGCTAGCCATTAATATTAGAATTTTTGTACTTTGATTAATAAAAATCGATGTGAATTATAATGAGAGATCAATACAGATTAATGAATAGGTAAAATAAGAAAATCAAAAACTATATTGGATGTGTATAAAAGAGAAAGGCACGTTTGTTCGAATTCGAAAAATTTGGAAGATACCTTTACCTAACCATGATTATTTATTATAGAGAAAATTACTCAAACCAGATTTAATTAAAAAAAAGATTATTATGTATGCATGACACTTACTTAAAATTGCTTTCATCTGTTCTCTTGGTGGGCAACGAAACTCTTTAGTTTTTTTAGCAGCAATAGCAGATGGTAGATCTGATTGTTTAATTTCTATATAACGTCTAAGCTGATCAGCCTGTAAGTCACTAACAAAATCATGGCTAAAAGCAATAATAGATTCAACTCGATGTCTTAACTGTATATCATTGAGATGCTGTAGTAAATAACACATTTGTAATTTTGCTCCCTCAGCCATTTTCATGTGAAGTAATCCTTTACGATGTTCATCTTTTCCATCTAGTTTAAATAAATTTAAATTATTTAGATGTATACAAACATGCAAATAAATTATAAGTACAAACCGCTTTCAAAAGAAGGATCCCATGTTTCAGGATTAATCATTATCAATAATTTTTCAATGTCAGTATCACTTAATAATCCCACTAGTAAAAGTCTATCAACTAATTTTAAAAGTGGCCTACAATAATAAAAGTTTTTAAAAATGACGAGAGTTCTTAATTAAATATAAGGAAGTTTATAAGACAATGTATAAGTTTACATACAAAAATAGATTTTCATTAGATCCACCAATCGGATCTCTATTATGAACTTGATTCACTTCAACCGCTTCTTCTAGAGCACTCATAATGTAATCTCTTACAACGTCCAATGGAAAATAAGGTGAATATAAGTTACGAATATTTTCAATATTTTCTCTGAAATATATAAATATTCTTTAGTCATTTACTTAAACTGAATTAATGTATCAGATCAGTAGATAATTGCAAAATCTATTAAAATAAATTGTACTTTAATAGTATTTTGCAATTAGCCCTATTATTAAGATAATTTTTTTAAGAAAATTTGTACAGTATTTAATGGCTTATATATATAGTACTTAATTGTTTAATGATTAACACATTAAAAAAGTGTTCTATATGCTTTTATGTGCATGTTTTTTTTAAATATATTTGGTGTATTTTGGAGCAAAATATGTAGAATATAAAAAGAAAAACTATTATATCGATTATCTTATTTATATTTGCTGTTTTTAATAATCAGAGGAAAATTAGATAAAAAAAATACTAATTGTATCTAATCAGTAATGTTTTTCCTTTTAACACATTCTGAATTAATAAAATTAAGGCACATTATTAACAACAGAAGTTATATACAACTTCCAACAGAAGTTGTATAGTTTGGAGTCAAAAAACAAACAAGGACTTTTTTCAACATCTTTTATTCACTGAAAATTTTTGCTGTGAAGATGTTGTTGCAAAGTAGAAATTTAATGAAGCTCTAGTTTCAATGAATATGAGTAAAATGACATTAATTCTAACCTAATGTTTTTATTTTTGCTATATGAATGTGAGCAGCGTCTTAATGATTTTTTCCTTTTGTCGAAAACGAATACATTCCAAGACAATCTTTAATTTCTCAAGGTGATGACAAAATACGTTTACTGTTAATGATCCATTTGGTGGCAAAAACTCGAAGATGAACTCCCTTTAATATCCTAACAAATGCTTAACATTACTTTTTGTGAGTGTAAACCATTTCTGGTTGATGTGCAAACACATAAACTATTTGGGTCGTATTTAATGGCAGGAAATGATCTCTGAGATGATCAATATTACTTATATGTTAATACTCACGAAATATCTGTCATTTTCATCGCTGGTCTAATTGATTCAGTTTTCAAACTACGAAGACTGTGACCCATATCTGGATTTTCGTATAGTTCTTTTAATTCAGTGCCTAATGGAATAATGTATTCATTTTTACATTTCTCCCTAAAAAATAGATGTGTATGTTAATTTATTATATAATAATACTGTTTCATGTACAACTATTTATATTATAGTTTATGTGGTTTTAATCTTATAATTAAATATGAAAGAAATGAACATTTACAAATAAAAATATATTATACTATATATTATAACTAACATTGTTGTTGCATGAGATTCAAGATGTAGAGCAATCAGTAAATCGTAAAATCCTTGGCGTAATGGACCAGACATATATTCCGATCGAATGGCATATAAGAGCTGTTTCTGATCAACGTGATGGCATAAAGCATGTGCAGCGCTGTAATCATTTTATTTTATTTATTTGAACATGAATAATATCATTAGTTTTTAAATATTTTAACCAGTATATAAAATAATGTTATAGATATCAGTACCGGTAATTAGATTGATAACAAAGAGCAGCATATAAAGTTAAAGTGTGAGCGTGAAAACTCAACAGTTTGTCCATTTCAATGAGTTCTAAGATATCGATGCAACGGTCTTCTTCAGGAATGTGTAAAGCTAACATCGAAATTGGATCTTCACATAACATGGACCAACCTCGTATGTCAGACAATTTCAGAGCATGTACTTGTAAACTCTGATTTGGAACCTATAAAATTATATGTTTCAAATAGATGTAGAGAAAAAAATAAACTTGAAAATATTAGAAAATTTTTAAAATAAAATATGCACTACTGATTTTTTGACCTTTTATCTTTCTATAATTAAAAAGCAATCCCATGCACACTTTTTGGAAATTTTATTCATGTTCTGATTGGTTAATGGAGATCGTGTGGTCTTTGTTCTGATTGATTGACATTAGTCACAGGTATGTGCTCTGTCACGGTGTATAATGAAAGAGAGTATGCGATTTCAGTGTAAAACTGATAAGAAATTTATTCAAAACATTACATTCACTGAAGCTTTAGAGTAAATAAATTGTTACAGATTTTAATATTGTATTTTGTTGTTAATTTTTAAAAAAACTTTCCAATAAAAAAAATTATAACTTATATTTTACGCAAATTATTTGTGTGTATAATTTGTTAATTTTTGTTACTTGTTAGGGGAAAGTGAGTGTGAGCAAGTGGGGAGCGGAGCTCTCCGCGAAGTAGGCGAGTGCAGCAAGCTGGGGTAGAGTCCCCTGGTTTATCAAATAAATATTCTGGACCGAATTGGAATTAAAATTTAAATAAATTATAATTTAAATCAAACCTCTTCTACATTTTAAGTTATTTTTATAAGCAGATTCAAATAAGTTAATGTTTTTTAATTATTCTCACGATTTTTTAATCTTCTTTTGAAGTTTTTTTAGCCTATATATCACATTTAATTTAAATATATTTACATTTTACTTTTAAAAAAGATATTTTATTCTTCAGTCGAATTTAAATATAAAAAGTAAATTTAGATGATTTCTTGAAAAATAAATCAAAAATAGAGTTCACATATCGGTTTTAAGAAATTAGCTTATTGTGCTTTTTCAATTTTCGATCTTCATGCCTATTTTATTTTCAACCATTATTGGTTAAAATCTAATTGAATGTCATCAAAGTCAAAATCAAAGTTTAATAATTTTAAACTTACTCTCGCCCACTGATGAGGTTTCAAACATTGAACCTTCAATCGTGGCGGAAACTGAGGAATGACATGACGATCACTATTTTGTAAAACAGCTGCAGAAAGAGGCAGAGTTGTTGAAGTACGGCCCAGTTCAATCTGCAGAACTTCTTTGGATGTTGCTTCAACGAAAATTGCTGGGAATAGTTTCGTTTCAGGTTCCATCTAAGTGAAATAAATGTATTAAAAGTTTAAATTTGAAAATTATTAATATTTTTAAAATTATGTGTATATGTAAAATGTATATTCCTCGTACTCTAAATTTATGACTAGTTTCTTTTCCTTCGCACGTGAAAGTTATATAACCAGTTGCAGTGTCTATAAAGCAGCCAATGAACATTCCTTGACTAGCTCCTTTACCACCAGCATCTTGAGTTACTTCATTATAAAGTTCATCAGCTCTAACCATGTAACATGACTGGCGATCGACGCTGAAAAAAATGGGTATATATATATATATATATGTAAACAAAAATAAATATTTTTGGATTTATTTAATTTATATTTGCAGATTAAATATTTTGTTTGAGTTTTAATACATTTTTTGTTATAAATAATTCACTCACTTGTCAATAACACGATCGTATTCATCAATAATTGTAACGGATGCTTTTCTAACACATTTCTGATTAAATTCTTTGGTATGCAGATGGTACTGAGTTGTGACCCAACCGACATATACATGACCTGGATCTTGACCAGGAAAAATGCGAATACCTTTAAATTTAAAACCAAAATCAAAAAAATTAAAAATATTCAGTACACGTAATAACTATTGAAAGTAATATTATTCATATTAATATACCGTAAAAGTATTCGTTGATCATTTTTAAGCACTCTGAATCGAATATTTCATCTCCTATTGATTCAACGCCACCAGTTGGCATGTTTACAGACATTTGCTTCTGTGTACGCTCTGAAGCAGCTGGAGGCTGAGCTTTTAGATCAGTCTGTAAACAATAAGAAAAAAATAGGATACATATATAATGAAATGAAATTATTGATTTTATATTCAATCGTTTCTCAAATTTAACCCTTAGCGGACCAATCCCGCAATTTAGAACAGTACATTGAATAATGCATTCAATGCTGAATATATATATATATATATATATATATATATATATATATATATATATATATGTATGTGTGTAAACATATACGCTTACATTGGAAATTCTAATTGATGGAGTTCTCCCCATTCCTGGCGGTTGCAAAGTCGACATTCCTCCCATTTTAGATCTATCCATACCTCCGGTCATTCCTGGTTCTGGTGATCTCGATTTCATCTTTGACCGATCTTCCGGTCCATCGCGTTGTTTTCGAGAAAAGAACCTGTCAAAATGATATTAAAAGTTTAATTTTCTGATAAAACAGACGTTATAAATATACAAATCAAATATATATGCATAAATATATACACGTACATTCCTTTCTTCAATACGTGTGTACTAATAAACCTACAGTGAAAGCTTACGTTTTTATATTAATTATAATAGTTGGAATAATTATGTATTTGACTTTTTTATAATAAATATTCCTATTTTTTTTACTAAAAATACTAATATTTAATAGGATGATATAATATTTATATAAATCGTAATTCATTAATTTTAATATAATAGTAAACAAAAATGTTTCAAATTTAATTTTTACTATTTACATAAAATTATTTAATTTATATATCTTTCTATTATAAATATAACATTGATTTGTTCAATATGTTCTGTATATGCGAGCAGCACTAGATTGACAACATTTGAAGAAATTAGAACAGGCAAAAAATTCTGAAGATTTAAATGTCCAGCAGTAAAAAATGCTGAAAAGATTTAAATGATGTTATATATATATATATATATATATATATATATATATATATTATAAAAACATAATCGATGTTTATAAAACTCATTTATATTTTATGTTACTTTTTAACAACATAATTACCCAAATTATATTGCCATCGGTATAACTTGAATACTAATAGCAACTATTTGAAAAAGTTAACAATACTTTATTTAACACATTTTAAGCTGATAATGTAAATACAGAATGTGGTTAAAGTGCAGTGAACATAGATTATATATGTTCATTGTGTGTATCTTCAATTAAATTCTGTGAGATAATATTACATACTTTTTACACTATAATAACTTTTGTAAATATAGAATATTAATTAATACAATTACACATTTTTTGACAACTATAAGTAAAAGTCTGCGATGCAACATCTGTTTAAAATGTCTTAATGTAGTCAACCCTTTTCATTTATCAAGTAAATACATCAATAGTAGATAACTGATTATAAATTATACCAATGACACCTAGAAAAATTCTAAATAACGACATTTTACAATGAATATGAATATATTTCAAATGCAAAGTTCTGTTTTGACTTGAATTTTTTTCTTTAAGGAAAAGTGTTTATTATATCTAAGAAAAAATTTATAACCTTTGAAGCATATTAATACGCATTTGATTAAATTACTTTTAAATATTTTTTTTATACAACTAATCTATAACATATTAAATATACATGACTTAAAGCATTTGTTGATTTAAAGACGATTACAATAGACAAAAAATATCCTTTTTTTTATTGAATATAAATTAAATATTTATTATTAGAAGATATCTATTTACTATATATATATATATATATATGAATTTAATTTATCGTATTCATACAGTAGTATTGTTAATAGAATAACTGTTATTTGATAAGATATTTATTTAAAAACTACATTTTAAATTAGTAATTTAAGTAAATAATACAACTCCACTTTACTCTAGTTTTTTATATTTTCAAAAAATATTGAAAACATTTATGAATGTATATATATATATATATATATATATATATGTGTGTGTGTGTGTGTGTGTGTATGCACGCTCCCACACACACACATACAAAAGTAGATGTATCTACTATATAGTAGATGTATATGTCCTAACATACCAGAAAATGTCGTTATAGTATTTCTGAAATTTATATAAATTCAGGAATACAAATAAACAAAAAAGTATATACAGAAATGTGATGGTCTTTAATGCTTCATTAATGAAATACTAAATGGTTTTTTTATATTTACTTTCATATTCGAGACCACTTTTTTTGTTCTATTTTATGTTAAGCTTTGTTATTTTATTCAAAAAACATAATATTCCATTTAAAAAAAGCTCAATTAGATAAATTTATAATAAATGTTCAACACTATATTTATTTAAGTGCCATGTTTTTTAAAGTAAAATGACAAATCTTTCTCAAATTATAAAAAAATAATTTCCATTATGAAAAAAAGAAAACGTTCTACAAGTAATAAATTATCATGATCACATGTTTAATTAAACTTATTTCATCCCTATACTTGAACTTATATACAAATTTATGAATATATATATATATATAAATATATATATATATATATATATATATACACATTTATATTATTTTAATAAAATGATTAAGTTCACATTACACATCTAATAAAAAAAATATCTTATATTAACGTGATATGGAGACTACACACCAATCATGCTACAAATTGCTTGCAAAATGACACTGTGACTTCGTGTGCAGATCTAATTAATGTGTTGATTTAATAAAATAGAATAATTCGTGTTACGTCAACAAATGTTTGAACCTCCTTCTTTTCGATGTCCGACTATAATAAAAATTACGAAACAAAGAATTATTTTTGAAAAAGTATCTTTTAACAAAAATATCGTTTGGATGCTAAATTTGTTTTAGAATCGTTTATAGGATACAAGAAATAAACACGCACACGAATAGGACTTTATTAATTTATCGTTTAACATTTTTTTACCTAAACGGCGATTTTCCGCGTTTTTTCTTATCATCCAATTTTTCTTCATCGTTGTAATGGCCCATGTTTATATCGCTAGTAGATCTTTGCATTTTACTTTCTGGATCAAGACCTAAAATGACAATTATTTAAAAAAATTGAGACAATTTGTAAAAAAATTAACTGTTTTAAGTTAAATTGTTTTTATACACTTACCGCCCTCCATATCATAACTGTTTGGTATGTTTCTAGCTAAAGAACCTTTACGAGATGGTCTTGTTGGCTTATTTCGCATATCAACTTTCAGCATATCTTCTGTTTCCACTACATCTTCAGAGTAATTACGATGTAGGCCTAAAATCAAAAATTGAAATATGTATTTAGAATTTATATTATCTTCAATTAATATAAAAAGTATTATATATTTTTTTATAATCAAATGCACATACCTTTGATGTCACTCATTGAAAATCCACTCTTCATAATCTGTTCAATGTGTGCAGGTGTAGTTTGCTCTGCTTCAATTTTGAGCCGATGTTGTCTAATTTTTATTTCTTGCCACCGACGCATTTTTGTTTCTTCACTGTTTAAAAAATATTTAAGTGAATTTAATTGACTTTTTTGAATATTAATATAATTTATAAAATTCTTATTCAAATCTAAATCTGTTTCGTAAAATAAAAGTTCATAAAATATTGAATGTAAAGATAAAAACGATTTATGAAATAAATTTTATAAGAATACACTCACATATATATATATATATATATATATATATATACATAACAAACTACAAATTAATTATATTTCGAAAAGTAAAATTTTAATTTCAAAACAACTTACTCAATAAATTCATAATTGCAGATAACTGGTAAACTTAGACGTAAAAATTCCCAATTAGCTTTTTCCATTGTTTCGAAGGTGTTGTGAGAGATTTTCATACAAGGAGGTGTATCAGAACCAGCAAGTATTCTTGTAACATCAATTCTGGTATCAGCCATATCGTCAGTGTTTTCGAATATTGGTTGATCTTTTGTGTACCAATATGTTACAGCACGTTTCATATTTCTACAATTTTTTAATATTACTAATACATATATATATATATATATATATATATATATATGTATATATATATATATATATATATATATATATATATATATATATAATTATGTATATGAATTCAATTAATATTAACCTTAGAATCAAATTATTTATGTACATATATACATTAATTACTAGCTGAAATAAAAATTCAAGCACAGCTATAGTATAAAAAATGAAAATATTTTTCACTTACACACAGAATGGTTCGTAACCTTCTTGCAAACCACAAGTAGTGAAGAATTTTAACATTGTAACATCTTGACCAAAACACAATTTTGCTTTTTGGCCTACGCCAAGTGTCAATGCAGGTACAAAATTATCACCCTGAACATCCGCAAATGTAGTTTCACCTCCTAATGCGTCCATCAGTAGTTCACCGTTTAATGAAAAACCTATAAATCATGTTATTTTTTAAATACAATTTTACTGAATTAGACTTGAAGCTAAATTTCTGTAAAAATATTGAAAAACACCTAATATATTCTTAAAATATAATTAAAATACATTAAATTTTGTTTCAGGAGTCGCAAAGAAAATTTAAAAATTTCTCAGGTAATAAAAAATTGTCCGAATACGAAAAATGTAATTATAAATTGAAATGCATTTTATTATTAGTGTCTCATGAGAAAAATGTTTTTTTTTTAATATTTTATTAAATTTTATTTATCAATGAATAACAACAAAACATTAAACAAAGTATAATGCATTATACAATGACTTTAATACATCGTTCTGTAAAAAAATTAATATTTCTGCTAAACCATGCTTATTATTTTAAAACAGAACAATATTGGCAACATATTGGAACAATATATGCTCAATGCTATGGTCTTGTTTTTAATAATATTACAAATGTACCAATATTTTTGTTTATTCTTTGTTCATTCTCACGAAAAAACAAACATTAAAATATATCAATAAAACATTTATATATTATTCTATTCATCATAGTAAGTATTTTAAATGAACATTAATAATTTTATAGAAATATATTATTTAAAAAAATATGAAACAAAAAGGAATATATTTTTTCCAGGACACCCATTAATTCATAGTAAAACTATCAATTTGAAACGAAAGTAATTGTCTATTGTAAAAAGTATGGAGGAATATCATTTTAAGTACTTTTTTATTTTATTTTCATATATAAAAAATTTTTGAATTTTTAATTTGTAAAAAAGTAATATAATTTTGAAATACATTTCTTATTGAAAATCATGGTATAGCATGTGTCAATAATAATTGTAACTAAAAAAGACCAAGTTTTTTTAATAAAAAAACAATAAAAAATAAATACATCTACGCTTTTTATCAATAATATTATCATCAATTAGTATCAAATGATGAATATTTCTAAAATTCAACTTTTCTATTATACTTTTCTAATTTCAGTTATATTATTTAAGTGAATTAGCAATGATAAAGTTTTATTACATTTATAATTTTATTAGATAAAATAGTATGAAAATTAACATTCTACAGCAAAAATATGTGTAAAATATGAAACAATAACATTTCTAGGTAATCTTTTAATATAAAAGTAAAGTTTCAAACAATAACATGAATGTAGAAACGTTTTTGCGACTCCTGATATGGCTATATTTAGATGAATTTTTCTTGATAAACTGAAATAAAAAAAGTGTATTTATCAGTTCTAAAAAAATATATCTCTAAATAAAATCTTTAAAACTGACATGCGTTTATAAACTTATTAGTGGCAATAACACACCAAGTTTAATTTAAATCTAAAAATAGGCAAAATAACATAAGCGGCTCTATAATTAATTAATTAATTAATTTGTTATTGAATCTTATATACAATGACCTATTCCTACAAATATGAACATGTGTTTATAGTCATTTATGTATGAAGCAATAAGCAAAAAAGAACTTGTATAAAAAAGTACCCAGGCTTCGAATGCATTGCTAATTTAATGCTGTAAAGGTGGAAATTTGTATTAAAATATGTTTAGATTTTTTTATACACATATGAATACTGAAAAAAAATATAAAAATTAACTTTGCTTTTGTATTTACACCAGAATATATATATATATATATATATATATATATATATATATATATATACACACATATATACACACACAGTATATATATATATATATATATATATATATATATATATATATATATATGTGTGTGTGTGTTTTCATTTAGAAGAACTGTAAGACAAAAATTCAAATAAGTTAAGGAGCTATTGCCATCCAGATCACATATATAACAAGAGTGAAAATTAATCTTTTTATAACAATGGCAATATCTTGTTTCATATTAATATCATTAATTACATTCTAACTTTCTTATTCAAAACACTGAATTTAAATAATACTGCTTATTAAATTTTAAACATTAGATCAATATAATGATACAAAATTTGTCTTGAAAATTTATTATGACCTTATTATTCAATTGATGTTAATCTAGATACATACATATATATATATATATATATATATATATATATATATATATATATATATATATATATATATATATATATGTATATGTATATCAAACAAAACTTAAGTGTTAAATTATTAAACTGAAAATAAATAAAAATGTCAAAAAAGAAAAGGAAAAAAGATGTTAGATCCCATTTGTTTTGCTAATTGACACTTATATAAAATATAAAATTTATGGCTTTGCAGTTTAATTATTTTTTAGATAGTTTGTTGGATTCATTTACTCTTTTCCTCATGTTATGTGTGTATGTATATACATATATATATATATATATATAGCAAGTAACTAGATATGTGTATTATCTGATGTAAATATCTGAAGCGTTCAATAGCTAAATTTAGCAAGTTGCGATAAGCTAAGCAACAATACAGCAAATGGATGCTATTAATAATATTCCTTGCGCATTAGCTGTGTCACTGAAATGAGATTCCTTACTGATGATATGGTCAGTGAGGTCTAGGAACACGCCTACAACATCGCCGACCTGCCATTGTTTGCCGAATGACTCGGCAGTGCCGCAATACACTTTTTCCTCCTACATAACAATTGTTATAATGAATTTATTTCGAAATTCATCTACCATAAATAGGAAATGATTCGATCCGTTTATTGATAGAGAGTAACCAAAATATCAGATGTCAGATAAATAAATATAATTTTTCCCTCAAATATCTCTATTTTAAAATAAAATATTTCAATTAATTAATTATAATTAAGATTAAAAAAATTATTATAAGCCAATTATTGAGTATTAAAAGTACTGATATCTTTTATATATAATTGTAAACAATCTATTCCATTTAATAAAATAATATGTAAATTTAAATAGCTGTCTAAATTTTTCATAAATTGTAGTTTTAATATTTTTTTATTTATTTGGATTTTTTTAACGTTTTATATGTAAGTGTTTATAATCAAATACACTAATAATATTATATATTTCATTAACTATATCCTATTCGTGAATTATTATTTTTCTTATAAACTGAATGTTTCATAACAACAATTAATAAATATTTCATCTTTGAGGCATTCGCTAATATTATAAGAAAATATAAAAACAAATGTTTTTCTTGTAAATAAGGGGTTATTGTTAAAACGATGTTTCCTAAATCATATTCTAATTATTTTAATAATAAACATTTCATTTTTTTCTTAACATACTTTATCTATTCTAACTTGTTAAAATTTAATTATATATATATATATATATATATTGAGAGAAAAAGATGCGGCTTTTTATGTCTAAAATGTAGGGTGTAATTAGTAAGTATATTGTAAATAATTTAATATTAGATTACTAAGTATTAAATATTTTTAAAATAAATGTGTATCAATATTTTAATTAAATATATCTGTTTATAAGTTGTTTTGTATAATATAATGGCTATTCGGCTGCATGTACAAAATGTGTAAATGGAAATATTAATTTCTGTGTCGTCATGTTACTATTCTCTAAACATTTCAATAA
Source organism: Acanthacorydalis orientalis (assembly GCA_034766995.1). Taxonomy (NCBI): domain Eukaryota; kingdom Metazoa; phylum Arthropoda; class Insecta; order Megaloptera; family Corydalidae; genus Acanthacorydalis; species Acanthacorydalis orientalis. The sequence goes on along the minus strand of CM068318.1, from coordinate 11,280,680 downwards.
AAAATATACAACTGTATTTATCTCATAATTAATAAAAAAGTACATTTTCTATTAAACATGAATATATGGTAATCGAATCACAAGCACATATTATCCAACACTAACCTAACTTATAACGGAAATTACATAGCATTAGCACATTTGGCACACGTATTTATAAAAAAATGAAAATGCAACATTTAAATCGGGACCACATTATGAGATAGGATCCTTAGACGGAGAAACGCACGCGGGATATACAAAACACAAGTAAAAAGAGACAAAGAAACACGTTGAAACGTCGTCTAAGTTCATTCAATTTTCTTTGTAACTATCACTCACTTATTGTACCGTCGACGACATCCAAAAAACATCCTACGATATCACCAACTTGGGGCTTGTGCCCAAACGGTTCGTTTGTACCAGCGTGCCATTTAAGAGCCTAACAACACAATAATAGCCGATATAGATGTTAAACGGCACCGTTCAAACATTTAACGTAGACTCTGAATGCAGAATTACGACTTCACATTTTTATAATAAATTTCATGAATACTTTAAAATGTTGAATTATATTATAAGTAAATAGATATGTTTTTTTATATTAACTGTTTCAGCATTATACTCCCAAATACTTCAAGGAAACTTCCCTTGAAAGGGTTAAATACATACAGTGAAATGAAAATAGGTTTTATATTATCAAAAAAAATCAATATAAACGATAATTGGATGTATTTAGCCCTTTGGCTACTCCACCTTATATGCACAATCGACCATATTTACATACAGAGTAACACCGTACTAGCATGGTCAACGATATTACTTCTTTGAAATTGACAAAACTCGTTTTCAGCCACAGAAATTTTCTTTAAAACATGCTATTCATAGGATTAATGAACAAAAGTTCAAATTCATTTTTTTATATTAACTTAAAATTTCGACTTATTATACAGTATTTATTGCATATTTTTATATTAATGAATTTTACTTTAATTTTTTATACATATGTGTGTGTGTATATATATATATATACACACACACATACGCACCTATACTTTTTATTATGTATTATTATAAAATGTATGTCGTAAATCTGCGTTCTTTGAGCCAACCCTGTACCGTATGAAAAAGTTATAATTATCGTTGTAAAGTTCTACTATCCAGCACTATTCGTAAATATAATAACTTACATTATAACCATCAAAAGCCCATGTGAATTCATCCTGACCCAACATGATACCAGGTACACAGTCAGCTCTAGCCCATCCTACACGCATTGGTCCAGTTGTAAGTACTTCCATTTCAAAATACCATTTTCCAGAACTAACAGCATAATTTTTTTCCGCGCGATACGTACGAAAAGCTGCTTGTCGAAGGCGTAGAGCTTCAGCTAACAGCGCTGTAAGATTTTTAAAATCATATAATTGATATCAATAATTATAAAAATAAACTTTTTTAACAAAAATTAAAACATTTTTAAATACAACACTAACATGTATAAATTAACATGTAAAATTCAGAGCTATTTTTATTTATCATAAATGCAGTTTGATTAGACTTCTTTAACCATAATTTAATAGTTAAATTATGGTTATATTTATTCACTGCAGAGGTATTCATAGTTTATTTTATCATTTATTGATCTAATGACTTTTTTTAATTAAAATAAATAATAATATATTAAAGTTATATTTTAATTTTAATTTACATAAATAAAACTATTCAGAAAAAAAATAAATAAATTTATCAAAAAAATATTTATAATAAATTAGAATTAGTCAAAAATATATCGATTAGAATTATAAAAATGGCAATATTTAATTAATAAAACATCTTTTTTAAATTTATTCATTCATTTTAAATCAATAATTTACCTTCATGTTGTTCTCCTGTTGGCGGATCTAAATTATAACCATATACAAGCAATGTCCTCACTGTCTCTGAAGCAGTATCGCGATTAGCTTTTTTGATTGCGTCGTCTACTTTAGGATAAGGTACAAGATGTGGACTACGTTTTAAATCAGGATCCTATAAAATACATAAATTATTAATTATAAAAGTCGTTTTTTGTAATCTCTAAATATAAACATGGAACCAATTATGTAATTAAGTATAGAATTAAAAAAAGACGAAAAATAATAATCGAGATTGAATGCTTGAGTGTGACAACAAAAGAGGCCAAAGAATAAGAGAATTTCTGAGAAGATGAAAAGCATATTTAAAACAGTGTAGAGGATTATAAAATATACAGAAGGAACCATTAGATAGCACGATTAACTTACAAAAATGTCAGCTTTTAAACAATGTGTAATGTAACACATTGAAATTTTTAAGCTGTGCTTTATCTGAAAAAAAAATAAAATACACACTGATAACAGTGTGATGTTACTTTTTTCTTTTAACCCTTTTATTCTTAGATATAAATACTTAGCAAGGTAAATGATAACAGTTGTAAAGTTTTGTTCTTTTTATAAAGTATTATTATAAAAATAACTTTTTATATTTTAGATGCTTAATTTAAATGTACCTCATTAAGACCATAGGTCCATCCTTGTTGAATACGTTCTTTAGCCCATAAATTGTGCGTATTTTCAGCTAATTGATCAACTAGTTCTTCCATTTTAGGGTTGAGAGAAATTGCACTAAGATCAAGTGGTGCAGGTTTGTATCCGTTTGGTTGCATGAAAGGATCATGCGGTAAACGAACTTGTTTAATTCGTGATGGTGGTTTGTCCATTGTAATAAAATAACCAAGAGCTAAAATTGTTCTAGACGGATTGATAAAAAAATAATAAGATTTTAAATCTTTGCATAAAAGTGTTTTCTATAAAATATTTAATATATATTTATTATGACTTACTTGAGAGTTTGTACTGCAAGTTGTGAATCATAACGTTGTTCCGCGGCTGGAAGTCTATCAAATGGTACAAGACACGGATGTGTACGACGAATATCATCACGTCGTTCACCCCAACTCCATCCAGCTTCAATTTTATTCATCGCCCACATTTCATGAATATTTTCTGCTAATTTATCACGAATACTTTCTACATAAGTCGGTAGAGTTATCTATTTTATAAAAAAAGGGTTGTATTTTTATTTTATGTTTGGATATAATATTCTATTGTGTTTTTGAAAATATATATATATATATATATAACGCAATCATTTTTAATAAAATAGATGTGGACAATAATAAATGACACTCACTGCTGTTGTATCTACAGGACTTGGTACAAACGCTGTATCATCCTCTACTAGCCAAGGTCCAGCCAAGACAACTTTGTTAAGATTACCGAAATAAAAACATGGATCGATTGATAAAATTTGTTGTGGAAGTAAACTTTCAACTAATGGGGAGAATTCTTCCGGAGGTTGAAATTTGAGACGTCCATGATCACCACCCAAGAGGAAACGACAACTATATGAAAATAATTGAGTTTAATTTTTTTTCGTTTTATTAAAATAGACAATTTCAACTTTTAATAAAAAAATATTTTGCTAGTTAATACCAACTAAAATAACATATTTTAAAAAGTCATGGCAATAAAAATCTTCATTGAAATCTTTTACATATAACATTTGTTTCAAGTAATAATATTTATGCAAATCTTATTAATTTAGTATAATATTTAAAAAATAAAAATAAAATTGAATAATATTATTTACCTGAGTTTTGAAGAACTGCTTATTACTGGGAAGAACATGCCATCTAGATTAAAGTTTCGGAAACTACCACGAATTTTCGCTCCATTAAACGTAAAAGTAATTATAGGTACTGTTAAATCTAAGGCACATCCGATCACATCACCTTTAATAGAAAAATGTAAATTAAAATATACCTCTTTATAACAAAAAAAATTAATTGTATACAAACCTTTACGTATATAAGGCTGAGTGGGGTTTGCAACAACCTGAGTGCTACGACCACCCGACCATAAAAATGCCCCGTCGAAACCAAAAGAATACAAGTCGTCACCCACACCATTTCCACCCCATTTTTCACCTCCACCAGGATATGGTATATATCTAAGAAAGGATAAACTTATTAAAATTATTACAATATTTTTTTAACTATTAGATTTTAACCTAAATTTATATACTGAGATCATATAACAAAAGCTATTCTAATTCCTAACAGTTGACATAATAGAAAACTACAAAAAATCTGCAAGTACCAAAAAATTAAAGTCCTTACCCTGTACTGTTAGCCCAGCCAATTCTCAAATGTGGAGTCATATGCGTTGTTTTCTCCACATGATCAACTGTAACTTCAAAATACCATTTTTGATAGACTGCGCTACCTTCAACTCTACCAACGAAAATATTAGGACGGACACTAAAAAAGAATTAAAAAATATATTTTCCTACAGAGGACACTTACTAGTGATTATTTTTTATAGTAGACAAATATTTATTATGAAGTCTTTTTTATTAGTTTTTACATGTAAATATAATTTTTATTTTTTTTCTAAATATAAAATGGTATAACACCAAAAGAGAAAGCACTCAACAGTATTTTCTTATTTTGTTTCTTTGGTTGAGTGTACTTGTTTACTACGATCGGTTTCAATATTTCCATCATCTTAAGGTGAATTTTTGTTATGAATGATTTTATATTTAAAATTAAACTTTAATTTAAACTTAGATTTGAATCCTAAAACGATATGCCTGGAGATAATGAAATCCGAACCAGTCTTACTAGTAGTAAACAAGAACAAAGATCTTAAGAAATATAAAAAAATGATTAGATGTGCCGGATTTGTATGTAAAAAAAATTACAGAAGACAACTATAATACTTATTCTGTCATAAAAATTACCTGGTAACGTGATCTACGAGCTGTGTTTGTAAAAGAAGATTTTTTCCTGGTAAAAGGAAATCACAAATGTTATTTTGGGAACTACGAACAGCAACACCATTACCAACACATAGTGAGCACAGTACGTCGAGAACTTTCGGGTCACGGCCGTGTTTTTCAAGCAATGAAATAATAACTTTTATATGTTCATCCTAAAGTAGATCAGATTAACATTTATGCTGATTGCCATATTAACATTTACAGTAAACAATAATACATTATAATTATTAATTATATTAATAAACAATAAAATAAGATTTAAAAAAGGTACACGTACCCTCATCATATTCAACGCTTCAGGAGAATCGATAAGAACGCAATGTAATACATCTAACATTCCAGTACCTTCGCTAGATGCTTGTGAACCCAAACGGGAAAAGAGCCAATTGAGACGATTAGAATTGGCGAATTGGGCACAATTCGTGTGATTACCCTTAATAATGGCAGCTAAAAAATACACTCAAATTTAGAAAGAATCCAAATATATTACTTTTGTATTATATATTTTTATATTTTCAAAACATAATTATATATTTCTTAATGCGCATTAGAAAAAAATTTAAAACTTTTTTATAAAAAAATATTTGACAAATAATCTTTTAGTAGCATGTTTTATCGTTTAGACAAAATTTCAATAAAAATTCTTTTACATATGATGTTCATACTGTTCGAAACAACAAAATTATAAATATATGTATTTACCAAGCAGTTGGTAAAGATATCCAGATATTATCTCCCACGATTGTCCACTTTCATCTCCAGTGAGAGCAACAAGAAATCCTTGCGATGTGATTACATTAATTTTATCAATTGCTTCCAAAATTAAATTTAAAATACCTTCCTCTTGGAACAAATCTTGCCTGTTGCGTAAAGCACGCAGTTTATTTTGTTTTTCTTCATGCTCTAAAAATGTTATTTGAATTAAAATCAGACATATCAATATTAAATTGAAAACATATTATTATCATTAGTAATATTTTACAAAATTTGGAATTATGTCTATATAAAAATGTCTAAACAGTATATAGATTTGATTTAATCAATTTGTTATAGACTTTATATAAAAATATTATATACCCATATCCTCATCGGGCTGTGCGAAATAGTTAATCAAATCTTCCAAGCACATCACCATCTCATTAAGATTAACAGATGCATAGAACAGTGAATGTCTGCGTGTTGTTTGCAAATTTTCTAAGCCACTAAAATAGAATCAATTATATCAATATTTTTCATAATTACTTTTAATATGTTTATATATTCTATAGATTGATAATTATATTCCTAGTAATTAATTAATTTAAAGTCGATATTTAATGTTAAATAAAATATAAAAAAGATATCTCAATTGAAATCAAATCTATATTTTCTTATTAAAATATGTAACATTATTGTATTACTTATTTATATTTGAATGATATACTTTAAAAACTCTAAAAATCTTTTATCATAATATTAGCACATTCGTAGAATGATAATTTATTAAATTTTAAATCAAATAAGGCACAGATTGAATTTTTTATAAAAAATATTTTGAGAATATCTTATTTCCATAGACTGAAAAATAATATGAATCACAATTTAGTTTGTATACCTGATAAATTGTGTGAATAAAGCTGAACATTTACGAATAACTCTTGCAGTTCGTGATTCTTCTTCTTGTGAACGACTGAAATCAAGTCCATCGTCCATTTTTCCTTCTTCGTGTAAAACCGCTTGCTTTTCTTCAACTTTACCAACGCCTTTCTTTTTTGTTTCATATGACTTTAAATGAGATAAAAAAATTAATATATACACACATACATACATACATACATACATACATACATACATCCATACATACATATATATATATATATATATATATGCAATGGATTGAGTAATGCTACTTGAAGAAACTAGAAAGGTAAAAACTTAGTAAGGTTTAAAACAGAGATACAATTTCAATAATTTTTTTAGTCTTAGAAGTTTTGAAATATTTCAGTTGAAATAATGAAAAATAAAATTAAAAAAAAAAACAAACGAAAAATGAAACTAAACTCTTTATTTTGTTGATGAATTTTGAATTGCTTACGTTAAAGTTTAAATGAAGCCAGTCGAAAAATAGAATCAATACGAATCATCAGAAAAATAAATAAAAGGAACAAAAAAACAAATAGCTATAAAGCATTTTTTTTATTAGAGGTGAATTTATTAAAAAATGGTAAATTGATTGAAGTTAGAAAAAAAAATAGAATGGAACTCATTTGGATGAAATGAAAAAAAATTAAAAATTCCTTTTTGAATTTCAGCATCTAATTCATTTAAAGAAAAACATATCCCATCACTGTATTATACTTCTCTTCAGAAATACATAAAAAATAGACTTGAATTCGAAAATAATTCAGTGACCAGACAACCTACAGAAACATATATGCTGGGAATATTGAGAGACAGAAAAATAACAGAATGCTTACGAAAAAACAAAAATGAAATATTTAATAATAGGAATAAAGAATGTAAAATAGAATGTATTGCAAGAAAAGAAGCTGGCATATGAATAAAAGAAATTATTATCTTATTGGGTCACAAACTAGAGATTTTTCACCTCGACTAGTTTTCCATAGGACGTTTTTAATTAATTTTAATTATATTTTTGGGGCCTGCATATATATATATATATATATATATATATATATATATAATTTACCTTATAAGATAACCACAAACATGTTTCCGAATGTTGAACAATAACTGTAGAGTCACCATATTTAATAATTGGAGCACCAATTACTTCAAGATCTTTATCTTCTAGTACAACTTTTTGATCATCTTTTTCCTGACGTAAACAAAATGTCGATGAAGCCGTCGTCGCTTCTTCTCTGTTGATTAATTTTTGTATGAAACAAGTTATTATATTTGGATATGAATTCTATGATGACTTAATTTTTTTCCTATTTAACTTACCTTGATACAAGGTACAATTCATTATTTTCATTGACACCAAGATATCGACCAGTTGTAATATGTCGTATACGCATTGGATGGTACCAATTAATAAATCCACCTGCCCATTTAGTGCGAGCTAATTCAAGTCTCCATAAAGAACGGGCTTGAGACATCACACTACCTCCTTCGTATACAACAATACTGAAAGTAATTTATATGTATACATACACATATTTTAACAAAAGTATTTAGAAAAAATGTAAATTTTTTTAAAATATATCTGTTTAATTAATTCTGAATAATCATTAAATAAAAACTATTACAGTTACACTCACAAACTACAGACAATATCTTCTTTATTTGTAGGAAAAGAATGCAAAACTTAACTATAATTAATATTTTCAAATATTCAGTGCCAAAACCAAATAGGGTTTGAGAAACTGTGTAAACTTGTCTTTATTCTTGGAAAGTTATATTTGAATATTGATAATAAGTATAGAAAAAATTAATTCCAACATAGAGAAGCTATATTTTATCATGTTACTACTCTTGCATTTGTTGAGTCTAAAATGTATCCCTCAGTTATAGCAGTTGCGATGAAAAATGTATCGAAATTTATAATATTCAAAATTGAGGTGAGTTTATAAAATAATGTTCAAATTGTAATAAAATTTGAACCAATAGTCTAACATAAATTTAAAATGCACAAAAACATTTGCTACTTAAAATAAGGTGGTTAGATTAATGATTTCATTTTGAAAACTAACAGGGAAACTACTGAAAATAATCTATTTTTTTCAGTGATTTTGACTGAAAAATCCTTTAGAAATGTTGTCTGGTAAGAATCTTTTTTATCAATGTATATTGATTCAAGACAAAATAATATTCTAAACTAAATGTAATATACAGGTATTTTAATAAAGATATATTTATTTAAAAAATGCTATATATGCAATTTTCTTAAACTCACTTTTGATTTGGCTGATCACTCCACGATGATGGTATTGTTAAGCACTCATCGCCACCATGAAAGAAACGTAACACATCTCCACCAAACACATATCCCACATATTTCATTCGGCTGATACCAGTTCCATATGGTTGAACACTCCAATGTGTTACATGGAAACTTGCATTTACTACAGATACCTCGTTCTCTTTTGTCGTATGCTATAAAATTTAGAAAAAATCACATATGCGTATTAAAATATCTTTTCTTAAATATATATCGAATTGATTTTATTAAATATATTTATATAGGTATCATTCTATTTAAAACTTACCAAATATCTTTCAGTCGCAACAGATACCAAAATTAAATCATCACCAACACGAACTTTTTCACCTTCAGATCTACAAATTAGGAAGTTTGATTTAAATAATATCGACCATTTATTTATGATATAAAAATAATTATTATATTATTTTTTATCAGATATGTAAAAATATATAAATAACAATTTACTACAATATAAACATTTTTTAATAATTTGAATAAAAATAAATATTAAAAAATATTCAAAACAAATTTCATATTCATATTTGTACATAGTAAATAAAAATATTATTACTTTTACTTAATATGTAGTGGAATAGCATTTATTTTTAATAATAATTATCAAACTATCATGCAATAATTCTATCGATTTTCTGTTTGTATTTTATTCAATATTATCTCAATTTGCATTTCAATCTCTTTTTTAATTATTTCTTGTTTGAATTACTGTATTTTTTACTTGTTGTCCTAGTTATGTATACAAATTTTGTCTTATATTCAAACCCAACAATTTTAATAGAATCTGAGAGAAATAATTCTAGAATATGAAATATTTTATTGTTTTAACTATTATTTTAGTATATTATGAAATATTTTTAATGTTCAATTTTATTGCAGTACGTTGAAATTATGTTTTTAAAGTAATTATACATCCAGTAACATATCAAGTACATGAAGAATGATGTTCGAGCTCAGATGACAATCAAAAAACGGGTGATATTAGCAAAGTTGAAAGATCAATGAAAGTTTACAATTTAATTAAAAATTTTGATAGAAAAGAAAATTAATTCTCGGTGGGTTCTTATCTGCTACAAAGTGGGCACAGGGTGTATTTTGTCCATGTTGAAATTTTTAAAATATATTGAATATTTCGACATTGAAATAGTAGAATACGAATGAGACTGTGAGTATATGTCAATGACTGTATAAAAAAAAATTACTTAATATTTTAATGAAAAAAATCACAAATATATTTAAGGTGAATACCTCTGTTTGCTGGCTGGATGTACAGTCCACCAACAGGCTTCGCCTTGACTGTGTTCTTGTAGACCAACATCAAAAGCTAATTTATCATTACTAGAACTGGTCGAAAGACATGCTAGATACTGTCAAATGACAACCATATAATTCAATTATTATGCTTTTAATTAAAATAGACCTTATCAAAAGAATAAATTTATTAATTCATAAATACAATAATAATTGCTTACCATATCGCTATTATTGTGACGAAGAAGAATTGCGTTGCCATACAATAATGTGCGATGTCCGGAACCTGTACCTTTCCCCTTTAAAAATAATATGTTTATTATTAAAACGCCATCCAACAAATGACAAGATACTCCAATGGAAAACGTTCAAAAGACACATGTATAATTTAAACGAAATCGTTGCTTATATATCTGTTTTAAGAATTTTATCGAAAAGTGTCAAAAAAAGAATATTTTACACATTGGAATTATATATTTAAAAATTTTAATAATTTCATAGAAAACGGTAGTTTGCAGATTTTAAAGTTGTGTGTACCTTCAGTGAAATTTTATTATGAGAAATAATTAAAGAAAATGATAACTGTAATCATATAAAATATTAATATGGATAAATTATTACTTTTAACAGCATTATTAAAATATTTTCATTATTTTTTTGCTAAATTTCATACAATGTTTTCAACAGAATTGAATTTACTATATGCTAAAAGAAATAACTGCGTTTATATAATACATTTTTTTGGTTTTATTATTTATTTATATTGAAACGGTCAAAACTAAAACTAAAATATTGACGACAGGTCACATGTGTAAAATTATTACTAACCGGTATAACTTACATTCTTTATTATTTGTTCATTTATAAAGTTAAAATATTAAAATATTTATAAATTCAAATATATATTATCTAAATGTAATAAATGTTTAATGCTTGCTTCAAACTTTCCAACAGACACTAATATGAAATTAATCGAATTTATTAAATAGAAACATAAAAAGATACATTTGTACTGACAATATTTTTTTACATAGTACACACAAACCTGTACCTGAAAACGACCTATATAAAATTATTCATTTACACGATGATCATAACAATATCAATAAACACAAAACGGTAATGGCATTTGATATGCCGTTCAATAATTCAGCGAATAACGAATGGATAAACACAATGTCGTAAATTTATTACTCAATATTCATGAAGAAATTTAGAAGTAAACAACCGCTGCTTTTAATTAACGGATAAAAAATTACAAAGCCAATATTTAAAATTTGCAACTAGATTTATCAAAAAATATATTCATCAAAACGAATGTGTATATCAGTACAACCAAAACATAATCAAAAAATTCCAGTTCTGCAATAATCGAGAAATTCATCGAACTTGTATTCTATCAAGATCTTTTAGAACTTGAAAAGGGAAAAAAATAGTATCACAAATAAATACAAATTCGTAGAAGAGTTCAAAATGTAATTCATGATCTAGAATAAGAAAATACACAATATATACCAAAGTCGTATAGCAAATATTGTTGAAATCACAGAAACAATTACAAATTATTAAGAAAATAATATATAACTTTAATCCTGTAACACATACTTTCTTAAAAAGAAAACATTTAGGTAAAAATAATTTCTTTTTGTTTTTGCTTTCTACTAAAACACTTCTTATTTCTTAAAAATGAGTAGTATTTAGTCAAAAAATAAGATTTTAAGATTGATAAAAAATAATATGGCTAAGAATTGTAATCAATATTTTATTCAAAAATATCTAGCTATCGAAAATAGTTTTGTTTCAATAAAAAAATATGTAATTTTATATTATATTAAAATATATATTGATAAAATTAAATTCAAACTGAACTGTATTAAAATTAATAATTAATTAAAAGGTACTCCATATTAAATAAAAATATATATGGTATATCATACGTATAAAAAAACGTAATTGGTAATAAATATAAACAAAAAAATAAACCATTACCTTAGATATTCTAATTGTACTGATATATTTCAAATACTAATTTCTATAAACACAAAATAACTATTATACTTTATAAATAAAAAATAAATACATAAATACCAACAAAAAACTGAAGCAAAATACCAATAATGCAAGTCGAATATACCAAATAAAATAAAGAAAATAAGTATAATAAAAAATCTCACAGAAAAAAAGTAAATAAATAAATAAATAAGACCATAAATAGGATTGTTTACTGTATTAAAATATTCGTTAATGGCAATGACTGAATTTCTATTCTATATACACATAGCCAATTAGTAACGATCTGCGTTAGTATATTATAATAATTTTGTACATTTTACGAAATGGGTGTAGTTTTTATTGCGCCAAATACGAACGACTATGCATTACATTGCTGTTAGATGAAATAAAGCTATGATAGAAAAATTTAACGTTCGATTATCTTTTTGTCTGTCTTAAATAAAAATCTCTTGAAATAACTACATTAATGAAATTATTCATTGTTTTCCTACTATGTTAAATTCATTTAAATGTTCTATTCAAATAGCAGTGATAAAACACAAAGTATAATTAATATTTCAATGTTTAAAATAGATAAAAGTACATATAAAAATATAAAGTAAATACCTAATAATTTTACTAGGTACTTGGGTGTCATTAATTTTTTTAGTAAAATATTACAACTTTTTTGCACATGAGTTTTAATAAATTACGAAATAATCTTAATAAAAACAAAATATATAGATATATGAGAGGAATTCAGAAAATCTTCATAATCATTTTAAAAAATAATAATAATAATTACGTATGCATGCATAACAGCAATTTGTTGCAATTGTTGTGGTTCAGGTTTAAAATTATTAGTATCAGATTCAACTGATCAAAACTGTAATGTTTCGCCTTCAAGAAAGCTGAGAATAAAGTTAATAACAACAAAAGAAATTCTCACAGTTTTCTGGGATATATAATGATCGATACTGGAACATTATGTGAAAAAAAAATCTTCAGTAAAGAATATTCGTTATTGTGAGATCTCATAAAATAAACTAAAGCCAATAATTCGGAGAAACCCTTAAAGATTACTATTAACAGATACAGTGTCATTGTACAACGATGTCTGTTCACATTATTAATCAATATTATGAATATTCTTCAAGCGTTAAAATTATATGCTTTAAAATATCTTCCATACAATTCAAACCTCTAGTCTATCACAGACTTTGTAATGAAGGAAGTAGTAGATATATGTTTCATTTCTCAACCAGAATTACTTTTCTGAGAGCATATAGAAACATGGTCCCCATTAAACTAAAGAGGAGAAACTTAAAACGATGATTCAAAATAGATTTAAATTCGGATAACAGCAGATCAAATATACAGAGATAAACAAAATTGTTCTTAGAGAACATTACTAACTTGTAATATGCACTTTTGTCCGTCTATGTATTTGATATGTTAGTAATTTGAATATAAATCTGAAATTTGATTCTAAACCATCACATTGTTCCTAAGTATTCAAATAAGTAAAAAGAGTATGTGAAACAATAATGCTCAAGAAAATTTCGATTCCTCTTCTACATTTTTTTATAAATATGTAATGGAGACTTTCTAACCGGTCATCATATATCTTTTTAAATTTAAAAAGTATTAATGAGAAACAAATTCAATCTTATTCGTTGGGCACATATAAAATTAATTAATGATGTAAAATCAAATAAAAATGTGTAAATTTTATACATTTTTTCATTTTTTTTCTACTTTAATTACTCTACATGTATAGATAAAAGTAAGAAGTTAAAATGTGTCTAGAATTCAAAAATATCAGATAAAAGACACATAATACAAAACAATAAAACAATAATTAATAAATGTAAGATGTGTAAAAATGGTCTTAAGTTATATTATTTTACAATAAATGTATTTTATACTAATAATTTATTATTTTTTAAATGTTAAAAATAATTTTAAAAAATTCATAATTATCGATCAGGTGAAAATCATCAATTAGACAAACAAAAAGATCACATCGATTAAAAAAAAGTATAAATAATAAGAACATAAAATAAATAAATAAAAAAAAACAATGCCGAATGAACAATTTCGAGACAGCATATCTGAAAAGCACAATTTTGATCAATGATACTTACTACTGAATCCTGCTCCTGGAAAATGGAAAAAAGTCGTTTTCAATAACGGCACAAATGTCGATTAAACAGACGGAAACAGGTGAAAAAAGAAAGAGAAAAAAATCACAGACATGGTATAGCAAAATACAAAAAAAAATCAATTAAGTAGACATGAGTAGAAAAAAATATTAATCACAAGTTATTACGATCGATGGTCTGGGGGCTAAAAGGTATCGATTTTTAATTGGAGATTCGCGGGGGGTAATGAAACACGGTTTTATATTGTCCTTATCCTACTTATGGCCTTTCAATATATTTGTATATTTATATAGAAATATAATGTATGTCTTCATATGATATATATATATATATATATATATATATATATATATATATATATATATATATATATATATATATATGTATGTATATATGTATGTACATGTATGTGTGTGTGTTTTGGTGTGTATACGATTCTGTATTAGTTAAATTTTTGTATAAATTTCTCATAAATATATAAAAATATTATAGATAAAAATGTAAAATAGTTAAATAAACTGACAATGTATTGAAAGAAAATAAATTTCTAAATTATAGTTTTATTCTTAGTTTTTCATGTAATTTCGAAACAAAATATTAAGAACTGTTTTTCTAAATATATTAAAAAATACTCTTAAAATATATATTTATTGTATTAAACAGTCATTCTATGGTTGGTTGGATTAATATCCATTAAACGGGCTTTTTTCTCGTAAATTTTAAACAATGAGATAGTAATATACGATAATAAAATTGGAAAAATTAAATAATAAATAACAGATTTCAAAAAATTACACATCTAGCAATATTTATACATACTTAAACAGTAATATAATTTGCTTACTAATCTAACATACAGACTCTAATTAGAGCCTTAATATATACAAAATTAATTTAATGATGTTCATTTGTATGTATATATATATATATATACATATATATATATATATATATATATATATATATATATATATATATATATATATATATATAATCCCTATCAATATTTATAAAACTATTGCTTTTTTATTATATTCTTTTTCATGAAATAAAACGTATTATTTCATTTATAACTTAATTATCAACATTATTTATAAAACGTATAATTATATGACAAAGTTCAACATTTCGGTTTGTATCTATATGAACTTTTTTTTATAAAATGAGCCATTTATAAAAACAAACTTACCGTCTCTGATCCAGCAGCTGTAACAAGTTCTTGTAAGGCTCTTACAGACAAAGCTTGTTCGATTACGAACACACATTGTGACAAATCAGGTGGAATATTCTGTATTGAAAAAAGCACAGTAAAAATGTTTATTTAAAATAATTTATTAAATTTATAGTCTATGTATATAATGTATATTAAGGATGTTATTAGTGTGACAAATTCTTTCTTTCGATTTTTTTTATATTTTATCGAAGAAAAAAGATATTAAAAATCAACTAAGTTCTTTGAAAATGTTCATAAAAAACATTAACGATCAATAAAAAAATATAAATCTTTTGGGTATATATTAAAATCTATTTTGTCAGGTATATTTATATATATATATATGACGCAAGTATATACCTTATCAAAGATCTTATCAAGAAATTTATCTCAATTATTTATATTTTTTACAATACCTTATCAGCGATATTTTCTAAAAAGCAATGCCTATTACCGAATCCTTCCGCAGCTAAACAAACACGTTCGCCTGTTGCAGTGCACGAAAGACACACCATGTCTTCCTACAATACAACATGAAACAAAAGTACAGAATTATTTTCTATCATTAATTATTTATAACATGAAAAGATTAATAACAGTAGATATAAATTTACTTTCTCTTTTTTTCATACACGTACATATAAGAATATATATATATATATATATATATATATATATATATATATAAATATAATTTTTAATCAGATTAGATTTCAAAAAGAACAGACAACCGACTGATAATGGAAATCATTTATTAGAAGCCAAGAAATATTAAAGATCTATAAAAGATCAGTGAAATATAAAAAACGATATAAATGAAGTGTTAAAACTCTGCAAATTAATTTGTAAATATTAAAGTTAATTCAACAATAAATTTTATTCATTTCTATGATTCAAATATCAAAAATTTTAACTAAAAAAATGCTAATGTACAAAATAATTTGTAATAATTTAATAAATGAACAAAATTAATCTATAAGAATATATATTAAAAGATATTTTTGATACATTAATCAGATAACAGTTATACACTGAAAGCTCAATGGCCTTGAAATATACTATAATGTTACCTTTCAAAATAACGTGTTTATCAGTAAAATCGGCGAGACGTAGTATTTTAACAATTAAGTTCAACAAGTGCTTGATTTTTAAAAATACAAATATATCTTAAATAGATCCTGAAATGATTGTTTTCTTGCAATGAACTTAATAAAAACCTTCAGAAAAGTTTCTGTTTTATAAAATGATTTTCTTTCACTTTTATATATATATATATATATATATATATGAAATTGGACCATGATATCATTTTTTTATAACCTGTTAACAGTTCATTGATAAGAACTCTCAATATATAATAAATATTTTAAGGGCTTTTGAATGGTAGAGGAAGGGATTACTGATTTATGGTAATAAATGTTTAATCTATTGAAGTATTTACATTTCAATTTTCAATTAATACCATTTATTTTTTTTTTTAATAAATAGTTAGGTTTAATATAGCTGAATGATTATTAAAGATATATATATATATATATATATATATATATATATATATATATATATATATATAAAGAGAAAAATTTTGTGATAATTATTTTGTAAAATGTTTATAATTTTTCTAAAAAGTTATCATCAAATATTAAAAATATGTTCATTATAAATATTAAAATAATCATATAGGGCATAATGAACTATTTTTTACGGTTATAATTTAATTTGAAAATAAATCAACATTATTAAGTATTATTTTTTTATAATTATGTGAGCACAATTATATATGTATTTAAAAACATTAAAAATTTAATTATATTCAACAAATCTCAGCTTTAAATTTAACATAATTTAAAACTTTCATTTTAATATAAAATTTTAAAGAAAAATATATTCAAAAAATTATAAATTCATTTAATAATGGTACTATATTCTTTACGTTCCATTAAAATAAATGCAATTAAAATTCTTAAAAAAAATATTTCAAATACTAATTGTTTATAGGTAATCATTACCAAAAATACTATATATACACATATATGCACAATGTTAATTTGGGTGAAAATAGTTTTTCAGTCGAATATACATTAATAATCTATAGCAAAACAATAATAATAAAAAGTCATAAAATTCTTTTCTATATTTTTTATAAACTGTACTGAAATGGAATAGCTACATTTATTTATTTTCAGTTGTTCAAATATCTTATTGAATTTCTCATATGTGCTTAAATGGGTCAATGAAATTTTCAACAAATGAAAGCCGATGAATCAACAAAATAATAATTTATATTACAACCCCAGAACCCAGTGTCGCATTTATTTTATATACTACAATAAAAAAAGATAAATACGTCGCCCACGCAATAAGAGTAAAAGAGAGAGTTATTACTGTATATGCATCACGTGGTTGAAAAATACACGTGTTGCCACTATACTATCTTTTTATACGTAGTGCCGGGATCGATATGCGAAAAACAAAGAGCCGCATACAATGTTTGTGCAAATTTTTATAGACTACAAACATTCAACGCATCTATATAAGCATACATATGATTAAAATATATATATAAATATTATATTTTCTTATTTATAAGCACAACTGTAGAATTAAATAAATATTTAAAATCGCTAATGAGAATTTTAAACGTAGCGCAATCTTATCATTCCAAAAATCTTACCGTGCGCAAGAATGAAACATCATCCTGTTCAGATCCACCTTCGGCTTCAGCCATTTCGTCTTTAAATACTATTCACTTATAGAAAAATAACTCTTAATTTACGAAAATCTAATCATTGCTAATTATTTATGTTTGTTTATTTTCCACTGTAGACCGCCGCGGCGTGAAGTTAGCAATAATCTGAGTGCGTGCTCGTGAATTGATCTGAAGTTGACTGCAACAGAACGTGAAAATATATTTATACAGCTGTTCTATATTTAATGTACATATTGTCTAAAACTAATATAAAATAATTTGTATCAAATTTCCTAAATATATGAACATTCTTCCAAGTCCAAAGAAAGATATATTTTTATCAATAACACTAATCACCTGTCAATATTTATTTTTATTAATTACCAAATCGTAATAAATTTTATTAAGTTAATAAGTTGTTATTTAACTTCAATATTACAACACTTACAAAATAAAATAAATTATAACACTTAACGTATTAAAAATAATTACAATAATATTTTTGATAATAACCTGTTAATTGTAACGAATTAATCCCGACAAATTAATAACGCTCGTCAGGTCGTTCGAACCCAGACTGAGAGATTTCCTTATTTTATTTTTGACCAAAGCTCGATGATCTATTTTTATCCCGCAGAAACTACAAGAAAATATGTATAAATAGGTACCGTAGGACCAGCCTCACATCAAACTTACTTTTGCAGAAGATTTCAAATATTCAACAACTCTTTCCGTAGTTTAACTATATTTTTTAAGTATACCAATAACTATTCATATATATTTATCCACCTACTAATTGATGTCCCATTGTCTTTAAATAACAGTATCAAAACGCTCTGAATAGCGATTATACAAAGTTTCTATAGAAATTACATTGTACTATTTTTATATTTCCTTCGAATTCGTGAATCGATATTGTAATTTACAATTTAATTTTTTTATTTATTGTATAAATACAAATATAAACTATAAATGAGTAAATAATATATTAAAAAAATAATTAAATAAGACAATGGTATTTATTTTTAAAATTAATAAGATTTAGTAACCATACATATTCGGAAACTATAAATATACAACATATCAATCAAATTATATTACTACATAATTATTAACTGTAAGAATTATTGTTTAAAAAACATTACTACTACAATTCAGAATTATGTTATAGTCGATTTTAAATTATTATAAAAAAAGGAAGACACACACAGATATATACATATATATATATATATATATATATATATATATATATATATATATATATATATATATATATGATAAAGTTTTGTCAATTATGATATTTTTCTTGGGTATAACTTAATTGGGCCAAAAATAAAATCGGTCATAATAGTTAAAAATAATTATTAAAATATATATTTTCTTTCATAATTCATAATACATTTTTTTTCTATACTTAACATATTACATGTACCTAAATAATTTAAAAATTGAATAAAAATTTCATTAATCTAAAATTTAGTATAAAAAACATTTATTCAATAAACAAAAAATATAAAACAGGAAATTCGTGAAAAACACTTACTATGCATGCAATTATGTATGTGCACAAAATGAAGAAAAAATAAAAACAAATTTATTTTTAAAACAAAGATATTAATGACGGTTCTGTTTTTTGGCAAAGATATGCAATTACTTTATAGAATATATAAGTGTTTATGGAAATGCATCAAGTCAAAACATAACAAATAAATAGAAATGTAAGACTGTATAAATAACCTTGATGAAATAGGCTGTAATCGAATTTTCTAGCTAAAAATATGTAATACAAATATTGAAAATATTTTTATTAATCTTTATGTGACATATTTTGTTTATAAAAGTATATATATATATATATATATATATATATATATATATATATAAATAACCGATCTCAACCGTAATTTCAAAACAACGTGATTTTCTTCTTTAGCCAAAAATTTTGTCATACTTGTTTTTTGAAATTTTTCTTAAATAACACAAATTGATACAGAATTGATATTAAATCACCCGTTTCATAAGCTTGTGCATACAAAGTGATACCGGCAGTGTATAGATAATTTCCGTATTATTCGCGAAATATCATCAGCAGATTAGTATTAAATTGTTTTATGGCGGTCAAAATTTTAGATGGTTTTTGAGCTTTTAATGGCAAGTGTTGCGTGTGAATATTAAATAAATCAAAATTGGCAAGTATTGTTTGTAAACATAATTTAGAAAACAAGGCGAAACTTAAAATGCGGATATAAGACCAGATCAAAAATGTTAATTACTTCGATAATCTATAAAAACAGTAGTTAACGTAATTATTATAAGAAAAACGTATAAAATGAGAATTATTAAAATACAAAAGATAAGCTATTTAAAGCCAACAAACCGACTTGAAAATATTAATACGAAATTGAATCTACATAACATTAAATGATATTTGGTCTTAATAGTATCAGTTATACGATAATTCATCTTTCCTGATTTACAACAATAACCAATACCAACGGAATTATGTATTTAAAAAAAATATTTGTTGTTGTTAAAACTGATTTCTTTTGGAAGTATATTCTTACAAAACTTTCATTTGAAAGGATCAAAAATCCTTGATGCATCGACCAAAATATACCAGCCTTATCCATAAATAGGTTTAAGAAATGTTTATCCTAAAAGTTATACCCACTTACCCACACTCGTCACATTTGAATAATAAATAATATAAAACACAACAGAATTAATAAAATACTTTTACATACCCGTACATTGCTTTTATATTCCTGACTTTTGAACAAAAAGATTTAGAATTCATGTAGAAAATTATAAAACTTTTATATGCATTGCTATTACATTTATGACTTTTAATCAAAAAGGTTATATATCCAGAATTCATGTCAAAAATTATAATAAAAAAACAGACTACTAGATAACTATTTACCTCTAACTGGATTTTAGACAGCATACAAGAAAGGAAAAATAAAACACATATTTAATTTCAACTTTTAATTACTTTTCTATACTTATGTACATTAGAGAACATGAATACAAAAAATTAAATAATGTAAATAAATCGTACATCTACATATTTGTTTCATGAACAAAAATATATTTTTGTCTCTTGAATATGTTACCTGACTTTATGGAAATATGTCCCATACTTCAATATACAATATATACACACAATAATTTGAAAATTGTGTGCTCAACATAAAACATTTTAATTAAATGTCTTTATTTATATTTTCTAAAATTTATTTGATAACTGCATTCTATGTATACATACATTCTATGTACATATATATATATATATATATATATATATATATATATATATATATATATATGTATGTATGTATAAATGTCTTTCAAATTATTTCAAACAAGTATTTTTTATTAGAGCACACAACATTCAAAATCATTCAATCGATATGTAGAAATTATAAAGAAATAACAACAAAGTAGTAAAGAACAAATAACGAGTACTCGATTGCATCACATAATAGTATTGTCACAAAATGAATCATACAAAAATTTTTATGTAAATTATTTATAAGCCCTTAAAATACATTCAATGAACTAGTATTAATATTTATTGGTTGTGCATTAAATCTGAATTATTTTCAACTTTTAATACTCGTTTAGTTTCTTTTTTCACCAAATTAAAAAATTCATAGCTTTTAGAATGTAAAAGATACAACCTTAAAAAATTATATTTGACTTAAAATGAAATCATAAAGTACAAGAATACTTTTTTAATAGATGACAATTCAAGTCAATAAGTAACAATCTATAAGTCAATTTGTGAATAAAATTTCTTTTAAAACACTATTCAAATTTTTAATCTAATGTTTCAAATGTCTTTTAAAATAAATTGTTTTAATACAATTTAACATTGCACACAGTATGAATAAAAATACTTTTTATTTAAAAAACTATATTACCAGTTCAATATAATAAATTTTGATAAATACCAATGAAAATTATTCAGAAAAAAAAGACAAAAACAACAATTATCTTCTTGTTTGTACATTTATGTATCCCGTGCTAAATGAAATGTGACTAGATTTATATCTGTAATGAAAGAGAAAAATATCCTTATTCATACTGTCCTATAATGACATGTTTATAATTTTCACGTTGAAACTCGCCTAAAAATTAAGGTTTGAAAAAATTGATTACTAATTTACTTTGTTAAGCTAGATAATAAAAAACCTCCAGTATAATATCTTCGCTAACAATTTAAATATAAATGGTGAATATTGATTATAAATGTATACTATAAATGTAATATGGTCATTATGTGCTGATAAATTTTAACAAATTGAAAAAATAAAATTTTAACGAGTACAATAAAATTCATTAACACATAAACCAAATGTTAAAACAACAAACCAAACACAATTTATAATTATTTTATAGTTATAAAAACCAGCAAAATTTATTAAATATACACTTCTACTTTAGAACAAAAAATTTAAATATTCATTTGGTACATGGGCATGGAAGTTTCTCAATACAATATTGTTTCAGTCAGTGCACTAGATTAAATGTATTCAAATAGAATTGGACATTTTTGAATTATATTATTATTGTTTTATATTTATGACCTCAAACACTGTTAAAATACAATTCACAACCTTTCAAATTATACTGTTAGTTTAAAAATAAAAATTAACGACATTCGGTATTAACTAAAAAAATTTAAAAATTGTATCTTACATGAGAGATTATCATATTATTAATAATATTTGAAATAATTTAATTTAAAATAAATAATTAATTGAATTGCTGTTAATATTAAGTCTATTTCACATGTTCTAATATTGTATTTTATTACCATGGCAATTCCTCTTCATCAGCTTAATGATGAAATTAGTAACATTGGTAATAAAATTCCAAATGATTACTATTTAAATATATATATATATATATATATATATATATATATATATATATATATATATATATACACATATACATATATATATATATATATGTATATGTACATATACATATATATATATATATATATATATATATATATATATATATATATATATATATATATACATGAAATATCTTTCAAATAATTGATTAATGTATGAGGAACTAGAAAAGTACAACACGATGTGAAATAATGAATTTATTAATAATAAAAAATTTAATGTCTATTAAATAAGAATTGTGCTATATTTAAAAAATTCAAAAATGTGATGACAAATATATATATATAAAAATAAATGGTTATCAAATTTACAAAAATTAAATAAGTGAATTTGTTAATTAAATCTGAATTTTTTTGACTGCCTACAATTTGAACAATTTAGTTTTGACTACTTGTAAAAAAATATAGTACACAAAGTTTCTTGAAAACGTTATTCAAAAAATATATACTATCTATTTATTTCTATTTTTCAGTAAATCTTCAAAATATATATATACATTTGTAAAAATTAAAGTCATTTTTGAAAATACGAATATTTTTTGACTAGGTTTCGATGCATTTTTTATTGTAATATTTAATAAGGAAAACATTTTACTTAAAGGCATATTACTGTAATTATTCTTCTTTGAGACACCATCAGAAAAATAATAAATTTACTTTCACATTTAATTTTGATTAAGAAATAATTATAAAATAACCAGCATTATGACCTATTACTCAAAACAAATTTAATCTTAGTACGTACCTTTTTTCAGTGAATTTAAATAGTAGATATATATTCATTACCAAGTATTATTTTATAAATGGATTAAACAAAATACAATTTTCGATGCTCTTCAATAACAATTTTTATCACCTTCATTACAATAATTATAATTTAATAATGTAATAAAAACACTAACAATAATTTAATAAAATCTATATAAGTAGCATTAAAATTTTATAAAATTAAATTATTTTGACTAAATATATTCTTTAATTTTTCACATTAATGTGAAAATATTGTCATTATTTTATACACAAAAACCTTTTTTATTTAAAATTTATATTGACCATTTATATTTAATATCTGGTTCTCAGAATAAAATAACATGTATTAACTATCAGTGAAACTATATGAAACCGTAATAATTATAATAATGATAAGTGTTGTCAGAGTATAAAAAAATGAAAGACGTGCATAAATGGGCATTGCCTGCAATAATGCGGCTGCAACATGAATTTCATGAACTGTCTTCAGCAATGGATACAAGCGTAATAGTATGTCGTGAGCAGCTATATGATGAAACTTACACGATCTTTTAATAACTGGCCTCATGGCCTGCTAATATATATAGATCATGTCCATCTTCATTTGTAAGCGTACCAGTCTTGATTATGTGACTCTCCAACATCACAACCCTTTAATAAAAAAAAATAATGATCATTATAAAATTTTAGAAACCTAAAATATTTCTCTAGTACAAAATTTTAAAAATAACAAACATAAATGCTATCTAGTACATACAAAAATTATCATAAATTTAATTAAGCTTATAATATGCATATTTATTTTTATTTTATTACATACTTTATCAATTCAACTTACTTATCAGAACCTAATAACCTATACGTCCTTGATTGATCAGTTATTTCTTGTGTAACCTCACCATTCTTAAATGATCGCCCTTGTACACCGTGTTTATGAAACGCTAAAACGCTATCAGGTAAACAAACTGAAAAAAATTTAAAGTCATTACTAAATACAACATTATTAAAATATAACAAGAACTCACCTATACTTTCTATTTCAAAATCAAAAATCAATTCAGAAACTTGCTTCTTCGTAACACGGAGCTTACCTTGTGGAGTTACAATTCTAACAACATTTTTATAACAAATAAGAATAGCATCTTTATCAATTTGCGTTACATTTATCACATTTATATTTTCTCTTCTAGGTACAACAGTAGCAGTACCATCCATTTCCTGTAATTCATCGGAATGAAACCAACTTGCCCCTACAAAATGAAATATTACTTTTAAAAAAAGAATATAATTATGATAAACAGAATTATATTCATTTTATATATTTTGGAAGATGTTTACAATTAAAAATAAAAGACACTAAATATTTTGTCTATAGTATTATTGTGTTTAAATTAATTATATTTTTATTCATTTTTAAGAAGTCTGATCCTAAAATCAATTTACTGCAACTAAAGTAAATCTGAACAATATATATATATATATATATATTTACAAACCTGAGTTCATATTAATGAGATCAAGTCTTAATCTGTTGGATTGATATTCTTGTTTTACTGACACACAAACCATAGGATATTCTTGCTCTGGCGTAATGATCATTTCAAACACATTCAATGGAACTGGTAATGTACATTCAAAATGCTAATCATGAAAAAATTAGAGGTAAAAATATACAGATTATACTTACATTTAAAGGTAAATATAAAAATGCATATATAATATTCAACAAATAATATTTATATAATCTCGCACTTGCCTTTAATAACATAAATTTATTAAGGGGATCATACCACTGCATTAAGAATATTCCAGATGGCATCGCGCCACATAAATATTTATAGCCGTTATAAGGATTACGACTAACACAGCACTTTGTACAACCTTTAGTGTCCGGCACTTTGGTAGTTAGTGCAAATTTTCTGGGTACAAGTTTTTCTGGTATTTTATTCATATGTAAACTAAACCTGTGGAGCTGTTTATTAAGTAATGCTACCAAATCATGTCTATACAATTGTGGAGTTTTACCTGTAATTTAATAAATAAGTTGAATAAAAATATACAATTTTTCAAATTAAAAACAGATATTACATTAAACAAAAATGATAAATATTATAATGAATCTTAAATTCTTATAGCAAAAATAAGGAATAACTTTTTAAAATAGAAATTATATATTAAAATCACTAACTTATTTCAAATATGTACTGTATAAATACAACAAATTAATAAATAAGGAAAAGTTTTGAATATTAAAAGTTAAAATAGGAATTTCTAAAACATAAATAATATTAAAATTATTAAAATGAATAATATTCACTTAAAATTATATTTATATTTTAAAAATAAGTCTACTAAATAGTTTTTAAGTTGTTCTCATATACGAAATGATTACCAAATATCAATTAAAATTTATAACTAATAAAATCTTTTAATAATAATAATTACTGGTCAAATATATTTTAAAAATAAAAAAAAATTACCTGACAAACTCATAAGCACATCTTTTATTACATACATCCATATAGTTCTTCTTGGATACAATTGATCTATTGCTGTTTCATGAAGTTCATTTAAATTAAGATTATAAATACCTTCTTCTGCTCCAATTAAGATATGTTGATCTCTTGTTTCTGGATGAATCCAGGATGCAGTGCAATGAATTCTCAATGGAGAACCATTAAATACCTATAAATAATGTAATTAAAAAATGTTATACCTTAATAATTACATATTTTCAATTTGTAAGCACTTAAACATAAATATAACTATACATTCAGAAAAGAGTAATTTTAAATTATAATAATACTAATAGAAATATTATATTTCATATACAAAAATATTAAAATATATGATTTTAGTGATTAATATGACAATAACCAACAATATAAATTAATTTATATTAATCTATTGAATTTACATACAATTTAATTAAAAAAAGTTAATGAACATATTTGTCATAAAATAAAAAAAAAATATGAAAACAATTATAATTTCAACTATTTTATTAATAATAATTACTTTTGAAAAACATGCACCCATGTGCACTTTTGGTGTAGGTGGTAATCCATTACTAGGAGGTCTAGGAGGCGTGTGTCTGCGTCTATGTTTTCTAGGAGGTACAACTGGACATGAAACAAGATCAGGAGGTGTATCTGTTCTCCCTGATGTCGTGGACACATCCTCACTGTTATGTGTACCTACAGAATACATACATTTGTAATTAGTAAATAACTAATTTACTAATGTCTAGATAAAAATATGAAAGTTTTGACAATAAAATACAGTTATATTTTCAATTTTTTTTTATTATCTAAAATATTAGCAATAAATTATTTCAATATTTTTTTTTATTTTTTTAGAAACGAGAAATTTTTATTGGTAGAATATAACAATCTGTAATTATAAACAAATCTTCATCCCCTTTACAAATCAAACTGATATGTTCCATTACATATAAAATCATATGTATACTCATTAGCTCACTTTTCAGAAATTAACTTTAAATAAACTTCATGTTCCTTATTGAAAAAAAAATATAAAAATTTATATAACTGTTTTAAGAATAAAGTATATAAAATCAATTAAAAAGTATCTTAAATTTGAAATTTTGAAAGAATCATCATTAAAAAAATATAATTCAAATATATTTTAAATCCTTTTTAATAATGGATTACTGCTAGCTTTTATCTTTGTACTGAAAATAAATAAATAAAGCTACTGTAACAAGTCAAAGAAGCGAATTTGTTTGTACTAATCAATTAAAAATAATAAATAATACACAACTGATAATTCTAAAGAATAAAAAAAATACAAAATTAAAATCAACAATCAACCGCAAATTGTCATCATACAGAAGAGTTGATTTTAAGAGTTTATGATCTTTTTGTAGTAAATAAAAAAATCAATTATAATAACGCAAATGTAATAAAATACTCACAGTATACTCAAATTTAAAAATAATTTTACGCTTCTAAATTTACATAGAAATAGATTTATATTTTTATACAACATAAATATTTTATTGAGTACAATTACAGTATAAACTTTATTAAATTAATCGATGTAACCGTACAATAGTAAAATTAATAGTATGATATAAAATAGTAATACATGAAATTACTGAAAAAAATAGTATAACAATTTATTGTTTCTCTATTATTAGTTATAAATATAATCTGTATTACGTTTCATACATGTATTATTTGATAAACGCTTACCATTTACTTCTTTTGCGCCACTATCGCTCAAAGATCTCTGCCGTTGCCCATTAACATTCAATGAACTAATTAAACCGAAAATCTCATCTACGGATGAATGTCGTCTCGGTGAACTACTTACACCAGAATCCAACGAAATTTGATTTGAATTATTTCCTTCTTCTACATGAATATCACATTGCGCTAACGAATTATGGTCTGAATCAGCCATTGGTAATGTAGCTCTAAAAGAAATGAAATCGAGACTTAAATGCAGATTAGACGCGAATGTATGCGGTTAGGTTTCAAATTATTTGCTTTTGTATTATAAATAACGTGCATATGTAACAATGTGCTATTAACAGTGATTTGAATGTACAGGTCAATATTAATATGTTTACAACTATTTGAAACCGACACCCTATTTCACATAGGTTTTTAAATATAAAAATAGAAATGTTTTGGTTAGGTGCTTTTCATGCTTTTGACTCATTGAAATTTTTATTTTGAAACATAATTTTTCCTATGTTTCAAATTATATAGTTACAAAAAAAAAGAATTCTCGGAACACAAAATGGGAACGTATTTTCAAGTGGTAGATATAATAAATAAGTCACATCGTGATTAAGAAAAATAATCGTAGAATTTAAAAGTACGGTTTGTTTTAAATTTCACACTAAGGATAAACTGAACTTTTCTTTTTATTATAAAGATTACATTTAATAAAACTGTGATTGTCATAAATAAAAAATATTGTATACGGCAACTGAGGGCAATAAAACAATATACATACAAGCACATAAGTCGTTCAAATTTATGCGTTTTTTTCTTTAAAAATAATACAACGCACAAAAAGGTATGTTTACATTAAAAATGTATATTTACATTACAAATACAACTTTTAACATTTTGAATGTGAAATTTATGTAATATATAATCATATAAGCAGTAAATAGTAAATAATACAACAGAAAATGTGATTTTCATAAATTTATTGAAAAGCATGCTTTGTAATTAATTTAAAAAATGTTTTCCCCAATTTGTACAAATACATAAAAATGTTTTTTTTTTAAAAAAAAAGTACATCCAAATAATCATTCTCTGTGATAGCGTAAATTACTTATTTACAGTATAAAATAATTATTTTGTCAAAGCTATAAAACAAACACAATTATATACATTCAAATAAATACATACAAACATTAATATATGTTTGTATGTATGTATGTATATATATATATATATATATATATATATATATATATATATATATATATGTATATATATATATATATATATATATATATATATATATATATATATACATTTTATTGTTATTACCTGGATTCCTTTCACAATTATGTCACAATTATATATTAAAATGAACGAATTTTTTTTTAATTTTTGGTTGAATCTAAAATTTAGCACACAATTTAATGTGACAAATTAATTTATAAATTACATTACTTTGCATGCTATACGCCAGCTAGTAAAACACGAACTATATTCACGTTAAAATAATTTTATAGATTTTTTAATTAAGTAATTGCAAACGTTAGGAACTAAAAAATATATTTCTGTAATTAAATAAAATTGTTTTGTAATAATACCTGAATAATATTGTATTATAATAATATATATTTATGTGACTAGAACAGATAGCAATACGAAATGAATACAATAAAAATAAGTTATTTAATTAATATAATAAAACCGGTCTCTGTCCTCGTAGAAAAATGGTCAACAATTATGTAAAACTAATTAGTAAAAACATACATATTTAGTTTCATTTTTCAATTACTACTATGCTAATTATTCTTCTGTATATATATATATATATATATATATATATATATATATATATATATATATATATATATATATATTACAATGTTTTTTGAATACTCTTCGAATACTACAAATTAATGTCTTTTTGAACTGAAAATGAGAAATCCAATACGTAAAATATAATTATATGTGTATGCGCACGTACCTAAAATTGGTACAATTATTTTTAAATTATCCTGATTTTTATGTGTATACGCACTATATTTATTTATTGATATATAATGTACTACATACAGGAATTTATAAAAGTGTAAGCGATCAATTAATATTTCTGTAACTGAACAAACTGATTTACCGTGCCAATGAGTCAAAACGAAATAAATGTACTTAGATATAGCATTCACTTACTGTTGGGAATACATTTCTCCGGATTGGTATCGAAGCGTGCTCCTATAATGTTAGAAAAAATGCGATTCAAAACGAAAATCAGAACAAACAACCTTCGACGTCAATAATAAATGTTACTTGATTAAAACAAACCGATCATTTTAAAGATGAGAATATAATAAACTACTAAGTAACCACGAAATGTAAAACGAAAATAAAAGATGCACACACTAAGTGGCGCGATAGTGCATTAATGTGATAATTCCGTACACATGACCATTAATAAATATGATAGTTAGTAAAATACATTTATTGTTAGACAACAGAGAAAAATTAGAAAAGAACCAAAATGCAAATTAAATGTTAACAGAAGTATTATTACCTTAACATTAATTCTTCATCAATGTACTGCAATAGACTCCTAAAATACCATCAAAATACATGTAATGTAAACGTAACAAACGGAAAAATTCAAAAATACACAAAAACAAATTAAAAAAGTATAATATATAAACAAGTTGTCAAGCAAAAATAGATGTTCAAAGCAAAATGAGTTATACGATTTGTGTTATTTGTATTTACATCAATTTATATTGATTAATTGTTAACACTTGAATATTATTATTTCATGATAGATTTTAAAATATTCTAAATACAATAAATGTAAATGATTGGTTATATTAAGAAAAATGACTAGTCAATTAAATCAATAACAAATATTACAGATTCGATTTAATATCCGAATTTTTACTTCACTTTAAACTCAAACTAATATAGTAGTTTAGTATTAAACATGCGAACTAAATACAGTTATTAAAATGAGGGTATAAAAATTTTGAATAAAATTAAAATTCAATATTTAAACATACATATATATATATATATATATATATATATATATATATATATATATATATATATATATATATATATATATATATATATATATATATATATATATATATATATATATATATATATATATCGTTTTAACCGAATTAATTCCGATAAAACAGAATACGTATTACCATTTGAAGATGTTCTATTGATATTTTATTAGGCTGTGTTATCTACACAATAATAAAACAATCACTGTAATATAATAGTAAGACTTCTCAGACATTACTGCTTGTTAGTATAACTACTAATTTAAATATTTTATATATTTTTTACACATATATTTATTAATGTATGTATGTATATACGTGTGTGCGTGTATATGCGTATGAATGTGTATCTCCATATATACATATATACATATATATATATATATATATATATATATATATATATATATATATATATATATATATATATATATATATACATACAAAGAAGTGCCCCACAAAGTGTTCTTTAAATTTGTATAGATTCTGGGATACAATAAATAACATATAAATATGTGGAATTTAATGCCCTTTCACAGATATTTTTTTTAATGAATATTTCGTTAAGTACGTTAGGTTAATTTAAAAATTATGATCTTTCAATAAATGATCAAAACAGCCCCTTTTATATTATAATAAAATATATAACACATACAAAAAATACTTTTTTCACAACACATTCACATTAACAGTTCATAATATACTGAGAATTTAAAATTAACAGTACAATATTAAGCAAATAAACAAAGTCTATGTTCTGAGAATTGAACAAATTTTAATTAAAGAAAATAATTATATAATATTTGATTTTTAAATCACATTTACTACACATTTAAAAACCGTTACTGTGGCTAGAATTGCTAGAAGTCAGTAACATAACAAAATTCAATATAATGATGATAAAGTACTAAATGATAATAAATAGAGTTAAGAATTATCTCAACTCTTTGAACCCGAAAGACCGAAATTTCGGTTTTTGAGTGAGGGGCCCTGAAATCCCAAAAGATTGATATTTCGATTTGATCCTTGTTACATCACAACTCGAAAGACTAATAAAAAAATAATTGTGGGAGTCTATGGTTCAAAGGGCAAAAGACCAATCATATAATGATGATAATTCAATATCAAAACATTGCATAAATCTAAGACAAAAGAAGTATCACTAAACAAAAACATTTTTTTTGTGAGCAATATATATATATATATATATATATATATATATATATATATATATATATACATATATATATATGTATGTATGTATGTCATAATGAAGTGTGCTTTTATAGATTGCTGCATAAATTTAATTTAAAACATAGACAATTTAAATTGTTTTTAAAAATATACATTTAAAAATGTTTAAACTTTAAATAATGTTTTACTGTACATTTATCTTTTTCTATATTTTAATAAATGATATATGATTTTACGTACAACTGGCACTTTGATTATTTTTTAATAATACATGTGTGTGTATATGTGTGTGTATATAAGAATTCATATATTAAAAAAATGAACAGATTTAAAGACCTATTCAATGATATGAAGTAAATATAATTATATATTAATAAAACCCAAAATATATGATAAATGTAAAAGCATGCAGAATGTTTTTAAACCGAAAGAGGAAAAAATTTCAACCGACTTTCAAAACTACCTTAACGGCATTGAAAAAATGTCTTCCCCGGTTAACGGTGGCCTTAAAGATGGCCTGCTAACTTGCTTTGAACTAGAAATACGACATTTTGTAAGAATACAGATCATCTACAGTAATGCCACTAAATAAAAAAATTTTGTTACAAATATATTTTAATACTAATAACATACTTTGCATAAGTATTAATTATCTGCAGAAATATTCATTTAAAATGATAATTGTTTTATCTATATTTTAACATCACTGCAAAGATTTTTCATTTATAAAAAACATTCTATCTTTTAAAATACTTTAATGACATATTTAAAATAAAATGTACAGTCCCGATATACGACAGGATTATTTTACTCATAACCTATTTCTGATATATAAGTACATACAAAGACAAAATAATTCAAACATATCAAATTTGTTAATGAAAAATGCACTAAATAATTGTATGATTCCGTTTTGATTCATTAACATTTATAATTTTATTACTTTAACTGATTCAATAAAATTTTATTTAGCGGCAATTAAATAAAACTTTAATTTACAAAAAGTTCTGTACGAATAAAAAAATTATATGCAAAATAATTACAACAAAACCTATTTACGACATCAATTACATACAATAATAAGCTATTAAAAAAAACATTAATTTCACTTACTTTTCCCTGCCAATTGTGTCAAATGCTGATCCAAGACCACACTGTTGATGTTGTGAACAATTATGAACAGTTTTTACATTGTTCATTATGTCTAAAATATCCCAGGCCTTTGATATATCTTCATCTGGAGTTTGTGAAGTTTCTAAAAAATCACAGCAAAATATCAAAAATTTGAACACAAAAATAATGTATATTATTATTGAATTAAGTATTATGTAAAAAGCTTACCTGGTCGCTGTAATGGTGTTATTCTGTCATCTACATTATGCTGTACATCAGTATTAATTGGAATATTTCTAGGCTTTGGTTTTGCAGTCATTCTTGATGCAATTCTATGAGGAACATTCGGTATCGCCTAAAAAAAGTTAATATTTACGTCTCAAATAATCAATTCATTAAGCAGTATAATTATTGATATGTATAATAAAAAATGTATTATTTACTACTAACCCCATCATCATCGAGTTCATAATCAGAAAACATGTGAGAAGGATTATTAACTTTCTGTAATAACTCAATGGCTAGACGTTTATTCATATCTCCTTGGAAGAAAGCATGCTAAAAAATTATACAATTTTTATTCTATATATTATTCAGTTTGATATTTAAACTTTAAACATAAAAAAGTAAAATTACTTGTAAATTATACAATACAAACAAATTTAGAATAAATCTATTTAAATTATGTATCTAATTATTAAAATATAAAAATACATACTTGCAATAATTTGTCTGCAGTTGGTCTTTTCTTTGGATTTTTTGTAAGTGCTACTTTTACAAAATTATGAAAAGTTGGACTCCTAAAATAATTACATATGTTTTAACACAATTTTTAAATGATAAATTAGTATTTCAACACTTGTATCTAGTTAATAAAATTACTGTAGTTGTGAGTATATATATATCAAACATAAACATACCATTTATCTTTATCTTTCAGAGTCGGAGGTTTAAATCCACTTTTTGACATCAAAAACAATGCTCTCATTGGGTGTAAATCAAACATAGGTGGTTGTAATTCTGCCAATTCAATAGCTGTAATACCACATGCCCAAATATCACACAATTGATTATAACCTCCCTTTCGTTCAACAGCAGCAACCTAAAAAAAGATTTATTTAATGTTAATACAAACAAACCACATATATATGTAAATCATTTTCTATTAAACATAGAATAAATATTTAAACGTACCTCAGGAGCCATCCAGTATGGAGTACCAATAAATGATTTTCTTTTATTTATAGTTGCAGTAATTTGAGCTGATACACCAAAATCTGCTAGTTTTACATCACCTGATTCAGTTAATAAAATATTTGCTCCTTTTATATCCCTACAAAAAGTTATAAGTAAAATTTACATACATACAAACATATATATGTGTATATATATATATATGTGTGTGTGTGTGTGTATGTACATATGTACGCACGTGTGTATATGTAAATTGTAATCGATACTAATATTATTTTCATACCTGTGCATTTTTCCCATTCCATGCAAATACGACAAACCAAGTAATGTTTCTCTGCACATATAGGCAATTTGAATTTCATTTAATGGACCAGTAACTATTAAAAAAAACATTGAATACATTTCAAATTACTTCAATAAGAACATAAATATAAAAAATTACTAACTATGATAAATGTCCTGTAACGATCCACCTCCACAGTATTCCATACAAATCCACAATTTATCTCTTCGTAAATAACTTCCATAATATGCAATAACATTTGGATGGCGGCAATCTTTCATCATAAGAATCTCTTGTTGAATTATTGCAAAATCATCCCCAGGTTCCAGCTTAATAACTTTGATCGCAGCCAACTCATTTGTTGATAATCTTTTAGCCTATAATTATAATAATAAAATGAAATACGAATTATTACTTTAAAAACAAATTTATAATTTAAGTATAACAAAAGAAACCATCCTTTTAATAAAAAAATAATGACAAAAATTGAATAACTGTAAATTGATTTAAACATAACAATTTAATACTGTATAAATTTAAACGTAAACATTCAATTACATTTATTTTAATTAATTATTTGTTAGTATATGTACCTTGTATACATCTCCATACGTCCCACTGCCAATTCTTTGAATTAGTTCATATTCGTCCTGGGGATTTCTTCTGGATATATCAGAGCTCAACACGCTCTGTGCCATTTCTTATAATTAATTTACTTGTTGACTCGTATATCTTTCACATTCTATATTTTATATCAATTTTTAAATTTCTCTATTACATGAAATTGACAAGATATACGCCTTCAGGAGACATTTTTGCTATTACCAACTGACCATAGATTAAACTTCTACTCAACTGACAATAACAAAAATTATCAAATGTCACCTAATAAATATTTTTATATAAACGTTAAAATATTTTTTTGTGATATGAAGTTGAATAAAAATGAAAGAGGTATAATAATATATATTTACGGTACAAAAATATGATTTATACACTTTTAACTTTTATTTGTAGCAAAAAAAATAAACCGTTCTAAATTACCATTTTTTTTTAAATTTACATTATCCCAGATTGCTTATTTTGAAAACATTTAACTGATATATAATGAAGAATGTTCCATGAAATAAGAAAATATTGTTTTGTACCATTTTCTACTGGGCATCGATAGTATTATTGTGTTTCTAGAAATTTATAATTCAGTATATGTATTTTAAATAAAAAATATTGAATATAAGTTATAGTATTTCTATTGTAAAATGGAAACTTAAAAGATTTTAACTGAAATATCATATATATATATATATATATATATATATATATATATATATATATATATATATATATATATATATATATATATAATCGATTCAAAATACAAAATAGAATACGGTCCCATTTAATCACTTATAAGAATAATCTTTTAATTAATATTAGTTGTTATTTTTTTATAATAAACTTGAATCAATTTAATAATTATTAAGGACAATTATTATATTGCATACTAATAGTTATTACAAAAATATTTTGTACTAGAATTCATAGATTGACAATAATTATATTTTCTTTCCATAGAATTTCTTTATAAATAGATCGCACTTAGTTTTCTAATACTTTAATCTATGATTTACTTATATATCTGTGTTAACCGTCTGTTTGTATTTGTTAGTACATTATAGTTGTTTTAAAGTAATATTAAACTATGGTTATAATACGGAGTTTTACAACTCCAAATGAGGGATTACGGCATCAACAATCTGGTGTTACGGTTATTTTTAATGATACAGACATTGGGAAAGGTACATTATATGTATATGAAAGGTTAGGTCAGGTTAATAATTGTTCAGTTATTTGTTTCTTAAATAATTATGTATAATTTTCAGTGTCTTAGGTTGGAAAGATGAGGATCATCCTCAAACAGCATTTTGTGTTGAATATCCACACATATCACTTCATGCATTGTCTCGAGATCCTTCAAGTTATCCAGTACCATGTATTTATGTGATGTTAGATGCACAAGCAGACTTACCAGGTAATTTATTATTATATATATATATATATATATAAATAATATATAAAATATTTTTATAAATGATTTTACAGGAAATATGGAACTAAATAGCTCAAATGGGACTCACAAAATTGAAACAGAATCTGATAATGACAGTAACAGTGAAGTAGACATCACAGAAATTCGGCTAATACCAGATGATATTAACTCATTAGATCCCATATATACAGCTATAGGAATATGCCAATCTCTGAATCCAGATCCAAATGACATGTCAGGTACAAGTGAAAAAATAATTTATCAAGTACACATATAACATAAAAATTTTTACAGACGATGAATATTATGATGGAGAAGATATGTATGCTGATGATGATTTTATGGAACCAGATGCAGATAGATTTGAATCACTGCATATTAATGGAGCAGGAAATATCGATGAAGATAAAGCTTTTGAAGATGCAGACTGAATAAATCTTAACATATGTTAATAAGTGTTAGGCTGAATATATTAAGATTAGAAGTAGAATTTGATAGTACATTTTATATATTTATATTACATCTGTACCAAAAATCAAGTTCTTGTTTGTATTATTAAATCAAACAATAATTTTATTAAAATATGAAAATATTATCTTTAATTTTTTGTCAAAAAAATTGAATTACATACACAATCATTTTGAATATGACAATTTCATTAATATATAAGTGTAATAATTACACAGGTACTTTAATGTTAAGACTCATGATTATACTCTACAACAATGTGGATAACATTGATTTTCATAATTACTTTTATAATTGTCTAGTCAAAATTTACATTTAGCTACATTATGTAGATAAATCATAGTACCTTATGGATACACTAACACATGTTAGTTTTAAAAGTAAAACAAGATATCACTATGTTCTGTTTTCTATCGGTGTATTTAAGTACATAAGGGTATACATCTAAAATGGATATGTGGTGGATGTCAAGAAGGTTTCACAGCAGCAAATATTTACAGTAACTTGTTTTTTTTAATTCAAAATATTTGTATTTAAATTTTATATATTAATACACGCACCTGTATATGTGAACTTAAAAATGTACGTGTTTACAGAAATATAAATACAGAATTGAAATTACAAAAAATACATACATAACCATATAAATGAAGATTATATAATAATTATAACGTAAAATGTATTCACATATAACAAATAAGAAAAATTGATAATTCATTTTAATTGTTTTTGGAGATAATATAAAAAATATAAATCTTTATTATATTATAAAAATGTATCCCGAATTCAACAGTTGCATTTAATGGTCACACACATCCATTGTACCCATTATTTAAAATTAAAAAAAAATAACAATTGCCTAACAAATTAATTATCAATAATTGAAGCTGTAATTAAATTATTTATTTACAACAAATTATTTTTTCATATGCTAAACTACATATCTATTTGCTATTAAATAAAAATAAATCACAATTTATTCAACTAAAATTATTACAGTAACCACAGTTTAGAATACTAGTACTTTAACCAAATACAATTTAAACAAAACTGGTGTATTTAGCTTAAGCACAACATGAATCATATTTTAAAAACTGTTCTTTAATTTAAAAGCAATATTCAAATTATTAAAGCCAATAAATTAGGTCACAATTACTCTGCTTCACAACAAAATGCTTCATATACATTTGCACCCAATTTTTTAAATTGTTCATTTAACAAGAGTTGTTGCACAAGAGTATCAACAAAATTCTCATTGGTACTATCACCTATTCTGTTAACCATACCATTAACAATTGGAATAATTTTTGCCATTGGTATTTCATTTTTATTAGGATTGATAAATGAAGAGTCTTCTTTATTTTCCTTAGTTTTAGCAGTACCATTTACTCTAGATGCATAATATTCAGCTATACAATCAATTAAATATGAGTAACTTCTGCTGATATTAGAATTACATATGTTTTTAAGTTCTTCACTTTCCAAAAGATCTAGTGTTTCATTCAAAATCATTTTAAAGGAATTATCATTGACTGCATCATTATTTTTCTCATGCTCAATTAAAAAGTCATTAATTTTTAATATTGGATCATTTAAATCACTGCTGAGTTGTGATTGAATTGACCAAAATAACAACTCCACATCTTGTAATGACATTTTTTGTTTTAAATCAAATTTTGATAATATTACTGTAACTTTTTCTTGTATAATACTTATCATTTCTGTTAATCCTTCATTAAGATACCTATGACATAATGATAAATATTTTTGTTGAAAAGTACTAGAAACAGAGTCTGGCTGTCTTATTAAATATCCGCCTATTAAATTAAGCTGAACACGCAATATTGCAACAAGTATAACAGAAGCATATATTGTTATTGTTACTTTCGTAAAAGAAACAATTTTTATCTCATTCCAAATCTCAATACGATTATCTGGTGAATTTTTTAATTTGTTAACCAACTCTTCAGTAGACAAACTTCTAACAACTGTATCAATTAATGATCTATAAAGAGCCAAAATTGTTTGATTACAAGTTCTTTCAGTCGACTCAAAGTGTTGTTGTTTCCTAGTCCTCTCGAGATATTCGATAGCTTTACGTTCTTGCCACTCGTGTAATTTATGTCGTGCATAATGAGACAACAATACAGTTCCTCCAACTAACAAACCGCCGATTAAAAACTTCTTTTTATGACGTGAAATAAATGTTTTAAACTTAGAGAGCATGATAAATCAATTTACTTGATTAATTTATAGCAATTATTATTTTTTCCGTAATGTTTTTTTAAATTAATTACGTCAATTATACTATAACATATTAATAGAAAATCAAATTATTAGAATCCTCACCTAACACGTAAACAGCAAGTCATAAACGTCAACAAAAAATAACAAGGAGGTTAGAATCTGATAAAATTTGTTCAAGCATCATGTGTTGTAGCCAAGATAACATTAATACCAACATTTACTATACACGTTTATACAAATCAATGCTTTTATACAGAAATAATTTAGAGGTCAAGTACATATTAATCCATATTATTGGTATTTTCTGTTTATCATTTAAATAAAAGTTTATAAAATTTTCTTTAAATTCATTACTGTTTATAAATGCTTCGATTGTGATGTATAATAAATATTGATTTCTCTGCATTTATTTTATTTGTTTCATATATATTTCTATTAACCAAAGATTTAATAACATAAAAAATAGGAAAAAAATAAAATATTAACATTGTTTTATTATATTTATTTACTTTTTAATATTTATCACTTTTACGATTCATATACTCCCTCACACATTCAGGTGCATATAT
>CM068318.1:11180529-11235529 GCA_034766995.1 Acanthacorydalis orientalis | reverse complement strand
GTAATGAGTAAGTAAATGTATTTAATATTTTTATATATCATTTATATATAATCGCCCAACAAAGTTCATATATTTTAAAAGTTTGTGCACCTGGTCATCAGCGGCCGGCGATGAATTGTTTCTAAAAATCAAACCATTATAACATTATAGTATGTTAAGGTCCTGTGACTAAAGTCATTTTTGTAAATGAATTCTGCATCCACCCTACAAGCCACACTTTTTTTGATCAAAAATATTAAATAATTGTTTGTCCATCATTTTTATATGTTGCTTATGCACAATTCGAAGGTAATGCAATTATCTTCACATATTAAAGTACTAAAGATTTTTTTATACCTTATGCAATAGATAATTCTGTATTTTATGCCTTTTTTATTTTTAAGTTATCCAATCGCTTTATCATTGGTTGCTTCTGGACAAGTGAATGTTAAACCTTTAATAACTCATCGTTACAAACTGGAAGAGACAAA
Source organism: Acanthacorydalis orientalis (assembly GCA_034766995.1). Classification (NCBI taxonomy): domain Eukaryota; kingdom Metazoa; phylum Arthropoda; class Insecta; order Megaloptera; family Corydalidae; genus Acanthacorydalis; species Acanthacorydalis orientalis. Next base: position 11,235,059 of record CM068318.1, on the reverse strand, counting down.
ACAAGCGTTTGAAACTGCACATAAAGGCACTGGAGGAGCTATAAAAGTTATGATTCATTGTAATCATAATTTTAAAGAATAATTTTTTTCATTCTAATTTAAATAGAATTGAAATAACTGACAGTCTTTGAACTAGATAAAAAATGTTTTTTTTCTTACTTTGTAGTATAATGTGCTTACATTTATAAATGATTCAATAAGATTGTTATGTTATAGTTATTTCGAGTTTGTAATAAAAATCAATAAACTAATACAATTATTGATTTGTTTTATTTATATATCTGATTTTCAGATCATTAAAATTATTGACCGTTTTAAAATATCTGGTTAGAAGATGACACTTATTTGCACGACAGTTCTTTTAAATATCAGCAATATATATGTATATATATATATATATATATATATATATATATATATATATATATATATATATATATATATGTATGTATGTATGTATGTGTGTGTGTGTATAAAGTATGTATATAAAAATGTATTCTTAATTTAAAAGTAAATTTATAGATTTTAATAAAATCATTAAAACATAATATGTAATAATCGAATAAAAAAATATAAATATTTTGATTTATTGTGCAGATTATGATTCTTTACGATTAACGAAACTATTTCACAAACAGAAATGTTTATAGTTGTTAAAAGTTTTGATTTAGATAAACATTATACATAAAGATGTATTAAAATATTATTTTAATTATATGTTTACTATTTATTTATCATTTTTTATTATTATTACATGGTTTTATATAAATAGAATGGTATCAACATTCTGTTTATTCATTTGTTCCATTTTTAACAGTTAATTAATCATGAGTTGCTTTTGAGGTATTATTTATCATATATGTATATATAGCAATGTAGCGATAATTTGACCTTAGATTGTCCAACATAAACTCTTAGTTCAGATAATAGTAATAAATGTCGCCTTAGTATAATTTATTTGTAGAACAATCTATCTGATAAAAGATGGTCGGGTAGATGAGTTTTATGAAATCAAATTAAAACATTTTCATAGTACCTTTTATCTTCAGTTTTTCAACTTAAGGTTGTATCATAAAGTGTTCTACAATCTAGGAACAGTAACTACCCTCCACAAGTCATTAATTTGTGATTTTATACTTATCTTACACTTAAGAATTTAATTTCGTTCCGCTCTGTTCTTTTCTGCATTCTCAGAAATCAGGCCACTCTCTGGTCCTATTTAGATCGGATTAATAAAATCTGCTATATACATACATATGCACACACACAGCACACACACACACACACATACACACACACACACACACACATACACACACACACACACATACACACACACACACACACATATATATATATATATATATATATATATATATATATATATATATATATATATATATATATGTGTGTGTGTGTGTGTGTGTGTGTGTTTGAAAAAATAAAATAAATAAATCGAGTAAGTTGCAAAATTAATTTTTATTTGGGTCCAAATAATTGATGAATTTCATTAAAAAAATGAAATTGTTCACTTTGTGAAGTAACTTTTAATGAATTGTGTTTATACTCACGTACAGAAATGAAATGTAGTCATTTATGCAAAAATAATTCAGTAATGGAAGTAAGTAAGCATGGAAGGATGAATGGCAGGAATAACAAAAATAAAAAGAAAAAGTAATTGATACGAAAACAAATAGATGTCAAACATGAAAAAAGGTAAAAAAATGAAATGGAAACAGGTGGAACATATAATAAGAAAAAGAACCGATCTACAGCAAAATAGAAAATGGTAACTTAATAATTGGAATAAGGATATTTAAAAAAATATTGGAAAGGGAAGCATTGAATTGTATAAATATACGGAATTTGAAATAGGTCTTTATTCAGTAGTGAATTATCAGAACTTTATATATATATATATATATATATATATATATATATATATATAATAATTTACAAATTCCATTTTTTGGATAAATAATGCACCGTTATTTATTTATAAATAGTTGAATCTATAAATAACGAATTATTAATACATTTTTTCACTCTCATCAAATTATGTATGAAACAATTACAGAATTGTACTTAGTGAACTAATATAAAAATTAGAAAATAAACCTTTTCTGTTTATTCTTTAACGTTATTGTCGAATCTAAGAGCCATGTGTGCATTTCGGCGTATATTTTTACCTCTTAATACCATTCCCTGACCGAAAGATTGATGCTTATCACTGGCAGGTTCATCTTCAGCCGACATTAACTAAAAATTATAATTTCAGTTCCAATATTAACAAAATTATCATTTTACTTATTTATTTTTTAGTTATTTTCAATATGTGAATGTATTCCATAAAATATATTAAGAAATAAATACAACGAATAAAAGTAATATTAGAATTTAATAATACATAGTGTTCTTTCCGAATTTTTTTAAATAAAATTGTATATATATAAATAATACCTGAATTAAATACATTCTTCGAACTTGTTGACTAAGATTTAAATAACTTCCATGAATAAGCAAATATGAAAAGATTACCACATCTCCTTTTTTCGCGTAAACAGGTGTAGCTTTTTCAATAGGGAATTTTTTCTGTGAAAAAATAATGATATATATCTATAGCTGTGCACATTACTGACGATAACAAATTTATAGAAAACAGACTTTTTTTTCTAAATATGTACAAAATGACATTTTAATTCGCCAATAGTAGATATTGATTTGTATCTTTCATTTAAAAAGGATATAGATAGAAAATAAATATATTTCCTAAATCAATAACTGTAAAATTAAATTAATAACCCGTTTCAAAATTTAAAATTTTAAATACAAACATTTTTTATCCGCTATTAACATTATTAACTGTTTTTTTGGTTAATATTTATTTTCAAACATACTTTGGTATTAAAAATCCATACAAGGTAGACATGGAAATTTATTTTATTAAAAGTTACGATTTACGTATGTTTTGAACTTATTCAAGGAAAGAAACATTCGTCATATAGCTCATAAACTTGGTTGAAAATATTTTAAGTAATAAAAAAATGTTCTATTTTTTTATCCTGTATCTTACTTGATCTAAATAATGATATGTCTCGCCTTTTTCTATAACGCCTACATCTTCTTGTGGTCCTAATAAATGACTACCAGGGAAAATTGCAAGACCACCATTTTCCGGTGTCGTGTCATCTAAGTGGATGAATACAGCTACCATTGAATCTTTTTTGAAAGGGAAATAATGATAATCCTATAATTTAATATATATATATATATATATATATATATATATATATATATATATATATATATATATATATATATGTAATGTGTGTGCATGTGTATTATGTGCATTTTTAGAAGCTCAAACAAATCTTTATGATATTATTGGGATTACAAAAATTATCTACATTCAAGCATATTTAAAAAGTTGCAATCAATACAAAAACACTATTATGTTTCAATTGAACGTAGTGTATTTGATTTTAATTTAAAATAAAAGAAAATATTCTATTTAGATTTTTCACGATATTAGCTGTATTTTTAAATTACTTGATGCATAAGATACGGTGCTCCATTTTCAGGCGGTTTAAGGTGTGCTTTCGTATGGTGTAGTAATATATTTGGAGTTTCCATAACGTCTTCTAGAGCATCAAGCATATTTTTATTTAAAAGAAATTCCGTAAAAGAAGCTGAATGAAATTGTAAATTATGGATTGATTTCACCTGTAAAAAATATATTATCTTAATATATATATATATATATATATATATATATATATATATATATATATATATATATATATATATATATATATATATGTATATATATAGAGAGAGAGAGAGAGAGAGAGAGAAAGTCATATTTTTATACTTACGGAATAATTAATATTTCTAGCCGCTCTTTTCATTTCATCACCTCTCCATGCAGATTCTGTATCATATTCATGTGTTTTTTGTTCAAAGAGATCATTATATTCTTTACTTAATTTATCTAATTGGCTGTCTGTAAATAATCCACTCAATTGAATATAACCATTCGTTTTGTAAAATAGTTTTTGTTCGGCTGTTAATCTCCCCATTTCAATTTCGTCAAACTATTTTCAAAGCTTGAAGATTAAAACGACCGTGACTGTAAATAAGAACCACCTTTTATAGATTTGGTGTAGTAGACACTTCATTTGATAAATTAATAACCTCTGACATGAAACAATACATATCGATATATGTAATTACACTTGATATCGTTTATTTGATCTTGTAAATATTCCATTCTAAACTAACATATATGACAATTTACTAATGTTTAGAAATTGTATCGTTTATATATATATACATATATATATATATATATATATATATATATATATATATATATATGTGTGTGTGTGTGTATATATATATATATATTGTTATGAAAATATATATTAATATATCTGTATTGTTATAAAACATATTTTGCATGTATTTATTAAATTAAATCATTGAATAACTAAAAAAAACAAATGAACTTTAGATAAAGTTTCTTAATTTTTATTATTATTTTATGAATTATATATATATATATATATTTGTACAGTGGAGTACCCAGGGAGAAAGGGGCCCTGGCACTCTCAAAACTTCTATATACACAGAAAGATTAATGTAACCCCTTATCACTATATCCTATGTATAAACAGAGAGATTAATGTAACCACGACTGAAGTAATTCAAGAGCTTTGTAAAAAGAAAAGAAAACTGGATTTCATTCTTTAAATAATTTTTTATAATCACCTAATGAATTTTATTGTATTCACATTAAAAAAAATATTCGTTTAGCTCGCCTTCCTCCAGATTAAATCCTGAGTGCGCCACTGTATTTGAAGTATCCGTACATTTTATATCAATGGTTCTTATCCATTGATGATACTAAATATTACTCAGTTTCTTGAACGATTCCTCTTTTTTATTTCCGAATTTTATTTATTTAAAATTATTGTTAAAATATATGAATTTAATTGAAGAATAAATACATACATAAATTAATAATACATATATGGTTGATTATGCTAATTTTTAAAAAAATTCAATTCGGTATAACCAAATTGGCATGAGCTACAAAAAATACAAGATTCACTGGTGTGTAAAATATCAATAACTATTTCTATATTACATGTGTGTATTAGGTGTGGATGAAGAAGGAAAGTCAGCTCAGAGATTGTGCTTTACCGATTCTCGTGCTATAGTAATTAAAGATTTTATTAATCATTTGGTATTTTATAATTTGAGCTACCTATTTTGATCAAGGGACTCTACGAGGCACATTCGAACGACCATACGACAGATGCCATTGGTATATGCAATAATTTTTTTTTAATTATTTTATGTAGTACGCATATAAAACGTATTTGTAAAATTTATAAAAACTGACGGGCTTCACCTGCTACTCGCTCCGCTCACCAACCCCCGGGCTCGCTGCGCTCACATATTTGTCAATTATAGGCATCTGCACATAATCGAATGAAACAATAAATATATTTTTTAAAACTCATTTATGCCTATATAAACATTATCGTAGGCCGATTGCAACGTTTCTGTTTTATATATGAGATAAATATATTTGGGTACCATGAAACCTCGATATCATAAATAAATAAGTCGATATCGAAAATTTTTTGTGGATAATTTTGATTTTCTATATATATATATATAGAAAATCCGACTTTGCCCGGGCGCCGTCAGTCAAAATCCGAAGTAGAACCTCTACTCAGGGCTGTATACCTGCGCTTGGCAGGGTCAAAAAAGGGTGAACATGAGATTGAGTATGTGGGTGAGGGTGAAGGTGAAGATGCGGGTTAAGGTGATCTAATTTTTATTTTATAAATCAGAATATGTATTGACTAGTCAAAGTTGGACTTTGATTGACGGTGGCCGGACAAAGTCGGATTTTGTCTGGTCGTCAGGCTTTGCCGACAATATGTATGTATGTATATATATATATATATATATATATATATATATATATATATATATATATATATATATATATATATATATATAAAGATAGTATTAAAAAAATACTATTACGAAACAATAGCAAATTATGTCAATTATTACATTATTATGTATGTTTGTCAAAAAAGTCCACGTCCGAAAAGTGTATTAAAAATATATTATAACGTTTACTTTCTACATAACTACAGGGCGTTGTTCTTCATATTATATGAACGTTTCACTTTCAAAGCGATCGTCAACCTCTAACATTACTACATTTGTCATTTTCGTCTCGCGTTTCGAGCTAACATCTTGTCTAAACGTTATAGTCAAGTGTATGTAAGAAATTTCAAATGTCATTCGACATGTATGATTCATATCTTTGAATCTTGATATTTTATAGACATGGATGCTTTTCTTTTTGAAAATGTTAACTGCATAATTGCTGTAAAGAGATTCTATTTTATTTATCAATACTTGTATCAGACGATTACGATGGAAAGGAACTGATAAACGTTTTAACTATTGTTTTCTATTTATAATACCTTATGTAAATATTTATTGACACGTATTTGATAAATATTAATATTCATCTTATTCTTTGATGGCGTTAGAACCCAAATCGAGCCTTGTCCTCTTCAATTTTCCGCCTCCAAATATCGCTCTGCCTAAATATTAATATATTTCTTAGTAATTATCACATAAGCGTGTTTATGAAGGAGTGTACGGTATTATTATAAACTATCGATAACAAGATCAATTATTTTTTTACCTCAAACATAAAAAAATCAATAAATACAAATAGGGAATCAAAACTGTCCTAGACACACAATTGCTCTATTTAAAATCATGTTTCTGATATTTTTCTAACACGTCCTGACACTATAAGGTGTATAACACTACCTTACTTTTATTCAGATTCAGATTTTTCGTTTTGTATTTTTTAATTTGTAATAACATTTTCTCTTAATTGCTTTGAATTTTACTTAATTTCGAAATAAATCGAAATAGGTTAATATAGAAAATAAAAAAATAATAAAACGGTATATAAATGAATTAATTCTTTATATGTCACACATACACACACAAATATATATATATATATATATATATATATATATATATATATATATATATATATATATATATAGTTGTGATCTACAAACAAATAATAATTAACTGGAATCATTTTAAAGTGAATATTTAATTTTATAATTATTTCCGCACGTAATTTGCGACAATCATTTAAGAACCATTAAGTGTAAAAGATTGTAAGAGAGGATATTAATTTCTAATTAACCAAATTATTATGTAAAACAATAATTTTATAAGATAACGATCATTTAAAAACCACTCACTGTCTCTTATTTTCAAATATTGTGAAAGTACTTGGAACACCGATATTTTTAATATGAAGTAATTTTCAGTTAGGCATACAATCAAACAAGGTAGAGATTTTATAGATTCAAGAAATTCAAAATTGCAGTAAAAAGAACTTCTGTTATCGAATATAAATGAAGATAATTCTAATGTAACGATTTGCTAAAAGAGCAAATATTTAAATTATTTACTTGCTACTTGTTGCTGTATTAAAATAAATTATTTTCGTATAGCTTTCAGTTTGGGGTAACGTCTCCCCTGAATTTGCATGTAAAAATATTTTCAACATTACTTTACTAATAAAATTGTTTAATAAACAGAATTTATTTGGCCAAACTTAAAGGCTTTAAAATATATACAAGAATATATATATATATATATATATATATATATATATATGTATATATATATGTATATATATATATATATATATATATATATATATATATATATATATATATGAAAACGAATGAATAGCTAGAAATAATATAAGAAGTTTCAAAGTAAATGCATAGAAAAGGTAGCATTAGTCTGTTTAAACTGTAACAAATCTTTATCAATATAGTGTATTGTCTAATGATTGTTCTAGTGGATTTGCAAAGATTGAATAATAATCATATTAAGTGTCCATAAATATATATTTTTGTTTACGATTTGTTGTATTTTTCAGTTAAGGAAATAACTGAGTAAAGGATATAATTTGTAAGGCTTAACTATAACAAGAAAATAAAATAAATAATGGAACATATGTTTACTAAAATAATAATATTAATATTTAATTCACACTAACACACAATAAAAGTCATTAAAAAATATCGGTCGTATTTCGAATGGATTATTGTAAGTTTGTTTTATAGTGTCTGTCAAAAAAGAAAAAAATCAAAACAATTATAATAATTAGTAACATTGAAATGCTTATAATTCTTTGACACGACTTCATTAAAAAGAAAGTTTTGTAACAACCACAGCCTATATTACGTTCAAAGATTATTGAAACTGTAATAAAAAAATGATATCGAATATATCGAAAATTAAGCGGACACAGTGGGTTCGATATTTCAAAAAACATTAAGAGGCATATTGATATGAAAGTAACAGATTGTGTATGAAAAAAAAATCAACCAAAGTGTTTTAGAAGAGAGTGACAGAAATCAAATTGAGCAGTTTTATTTTTTACCGTCTCTTTATTGATGAAATAAAAATTAAATTGTTAAACCTCTCACTGCAATCGGTCGTCGACATAGTCAATTATAAAACAGTACAGAGAATGTAGACTAACACTAAAGATCTGTTATTAAGAAACAATTAATTTTCTAGTCTTATTAGGTATACAATTGTTATTTTCTAGAAGTTAAAAATGATCTGATTAAATAATTGACATTAATAATACTGTAAAATATTTAATAAAAGTGATGATACGTTTCTAATCTCTCGTCACTTTTTCAACAAGTGGGATTAAATTGACATTATTTTATTACTAAATAATAAAAATAGAAAATAATTACGTCTTAATAATTTATTTATAATATATTATAATTTAATAATACAATTAAAAGATACTTGAATATTAAATCGATACAAATAAAAGAGTATACTTGCGTATTTAAAATAATATGTTTTCATTTTAAACTAATAGTTTAGTAATTTGTTTCAATAACAAATATCTTTAGGCGAAATATGATTAAAAACCATCGGTTATTCGCTCGTTATTGTAGTAACAGCTGTTATAATAGTGTTTCATGACTAATAATATAGATTATTTTAAACTGAAATTATTTATTGTACCTTATTAATAAAACAATTAGACATGCGCGTACAATACACAATAGGTTTTCACTATCGTTTTAATATTATTGCAGAGAAGTTGTAATGTAAACAAAATCACAGAATAATAATCTTAAAAATACTTGGAAAGTTAACTGGATTTGAACTTAAAAGTGATGATTACAATAAATGTTTCTGGAAAGAAATTAAAAGAGAATTTTATGAGTTGTAATACTATTATTGGTCATTATTGCTATTATGAGTAATTTCTTTAAATAAACTAACACTAAAACCATGCCTATGAAGATATAATTGATGATCAAAACAGTGATCAATTAAATTTTAAATACTATTTCAATACGTTTCAACGTCTCTAATTGTTTTTTCTTATTGTAGCTTTATTTAAATTATTGTTCAATATTTTTTACGAACATGTTTTAGTTGGTACTTTTAGTCAGCAGGATCGTAGTCAGGGGTGGGCAAGAGGAGACGTTGCCTCTCCCTGGTTGCTCAGTTTGTCGCTCTAACAAAATCTGCGATTTTGGTATATTTGAAAATAGTGGAGAATCATTGGAAGAATCTTCCTAATGGGTTTACCTTGATAATTAAAAACATTTTTTATGAGCTCGTTTCCACCGTAATCACCAACAATTCTGATATAAAAACAATTCTCCCCTCAAAAATTGTGTTCCCTCCCATCTAAAATGACGGTCTGGCTACGGGGCTGTTAGTCAGTAAGGAAAGGAATATTTACCAATTAGAAAAGGTTAGTCATTAAGATACATTTGTAGAATTATATTAATTAGAATTAAAATATGTTTTCTGGAAAACATTAAAGTGAAATAAAAGATTACTTTATGTTTAACAAGCAAATTGTTCTTTTTATCAGCTCTAATCGTTCTTATTTAATACTTTGTTCTACAAACATGTTTAATTAAACATGTTTGTAGAACAAAGTTGAGAATGTTGAGAATTCAATTGAATTCTCAACATATTGATCCCACACCGTAGATCGTGTGTGTTTCCTGCGGGGCCCAAATTCATGCTGCGGTACAACGTGACGCACTAGCAATATATTTGGTTATAACTGATCCGTTTGTTTTTCAAGCATAATTCGAATTGTGTTAAAAACAATTTCTTTTCTTATTTTCAATATTAACGAATGGTTATATCCTCACGATATTAGGTCCAATAATATGCAAAAAGATAAAGAAGAAGCGACTCACAATTTAAAAATTAGAAACAATCCGCAAGACAAAACAATTAGAAGAATGTACGTCCTCAGTTATCAGAAAAGCAAGCAAACTGGAACGACAAGAAGCCAGGAAAAATGTAAAAAGACAGGAACATATTGTCCTAGTTGTTCAAAAACACAGCAGCTTTCTCTGAATTGTTTCTGCGAATATCATACAAAAGTAACATAATATTATATACTTTTGTTTAAAAAAATATTTTTGTCTATCTGTATATATATATTTATGTTTTTACTATTAAATATTTGTGTTATAAATGAAAACTGTTCCAAATTATTTGTAAAAGCCTGCATAATTTGATGAAGAAAAGTGTCGACCGTAACTAGGTAACGACCCTCCTCTCCCCGTGGAAATATAATTGTCGCTCAGATTTGTGTGACGGGGCAATAAAAATGTTAAGATGTCTTTACATTATATATATGATTGTTAAAAAAAAATTTTTACACGAAAAATGAAAACTTACGATTTGTATAAATGTAAACCATAACTTTTTATAATATAGATGATTTTTTTGTAAAATTTACTTAACAAATCTCTTAGATTATAAATCTGTTATTTTTATTTATTCAAATCACAGTTTTTTCAATTTAATATAATAGATATATTTAAAATATATTTAAATAAAATTAATATATATATATATATATATATATATATATATATATATATATATATATTAGTATTAAAAAATCTTTAATCATTTTCGATAATTTAGATGAATTATATTTTATTTGTAATTTATCTAAAATGTTGAGCATATATTGACTACGTGCATTTTATAATACGATGAACTAGTGCAAATTGTGATCTGAGACGATTAAAGAAAGGCCGTCCTTCGAATAAAAGCAAGCAAGCCCGTACGGCGACTGGCAGTTCACATTCACCGATTACAATTCTTTTTGCTTTATGTGGCATAACTAGAGAAGGCAGTCATTTCATACACACTATTACTTATGGTGTTAACATGACAAGAAATTATTAAGCAGACATTCATCTTCACGGTAGTAGAAATCACCATTAGCAGAACGATAGTGTTATAACTTGAATATCATTAGTTAATTGTTCAGAAGTGTCATAAGCAGAAAAAATTCTTTGTCGAGGGTTCGACGTTATAAAAAAGTTGTATTGTATTAGATAATGTTAGTTGCGACTATTGTCTTTCTTTGATGTAATTTATGCAAATCTGTACTTTTTATTATTATTATACATTTTCGTTTTTTAATAACTGATTTTAAATAATTATTATGATGCCTTCACATACATGTCTATCAAAAAAGGACTATATAAGAATAAAAAAAAAACATTAATGTTTTGTATAAATACACAATATATATATTTTATATTATGTATGATTTTTTTTTGCAAATTTTACAAAATAACTCTTACATATTATATAATAGTAAAAATAGGTTAATTATAAAGGACTGTTTCCAGAAATCAATAAAGTTTAAAAGAATGATAAAAAAGATATTATTCTTCAAAACAAAAAATAGTAATAATGAAAACATAAAAAACACATGAATAATATCAACTTACAAGTGATATTTGAGAATTGTATTTGTCTGAGAATTGATTGAACGAAAAACTAATCTTTTATTTTAATTAAAATACTTATTTGTACATATACACAATAAAACACATTCATACACACACATACATACACACACACACACACACACATATATATATATATATATATATATATATATATATAAAGAAATAAATTAAAACCAGACATTTCAGGAGTTAGTTAATAATTTTTTATAAGTATTTCTCAGTAAGAACATGAATACTAATTTGAATATTATTCACATACGGTTTTGAGAAATAAAAATTTTGTTAGAAAAAAAACGAGACAATAATAAATTTTCTCGTTTCACATGTATAATTTTTTATTAATCACAAACATTCATTAATCAGTAAAACATATTTACGGTACTATACATTTAACATAAACAACATAAAATAAAACAGAATGTACGTATACAAATTTCTATTTTACAAAAAATACTATTAAAATGTAATATTGGTTTACCATCTGCCAAAATTTCAATTACTAAATCAATCATTTGCTCAAGAACTCTCACAATGTATTAATTATAACATGCAGATTTGTGAAAGATGCTGATTATGGACATTTAAAAAATGTATGTGTAAATATTCATATATATATATATATATATATATATATATATATATATATATATATATATATATATAGAGAGAGAGAGAGAGAGAGAGACTGTAGATATGTATATATCGCCTATTATTTAAGTCACATCTCCCTTATTTATTATATGAATTTAAAAATTTTTGCAGAAAAAATTTGTAAAAATATTTCCATGTTTTGAAAAAAAATATATCAAAAAGGTTATCTTAAATATTTTTAATTTCAATATAACTTGTTATCCTGAATTTAACTCACGAAAATGTCTACCGATTAAATATATCTGAATGAGAATTAGATGTGGTATATTTTGCTCATTGATAAATTAAATATAAATATAATAAGAAATGTACACCATCGGAAAAATGTATCTATCATTTAAGAATGGTCTCTACTTTTTTCATATTTAAACGTTTTAATATTATAGTGTTGAAAGTCAATACGGGTTTTATTTCAAATAAAACCCCCAAATAAACATAAAGCATTTTAAATGCAAAATGTTAAAGTATTTCTGAATTAAATTCAATCAATCTCGAGTTGTTAAAATTAAATTAACTTATTTTTTAATTGCACAGAAAATAAATAAAACAATAAAAATGTATAAGTACCATCAGTGAAAATAGCTGGATTTAATTTGAAAACACCTTCGGTTTCAGACAGAGATTTCTCTATACTGCATGTTAAGAAGCTGAAAATAAAGAATTCACGAATTAGGGAAGCTATGTATATTTGTAAATAATGAATAAAGATTCTTTTGAATAAAGTTTTTGTTAATATATAAGTAACTATTATTTTTATAAATTTTATATATTTATAGTTCAATCTTCAAAACTATACTAACAAAGAAGAGATTTAAAAAAAGTCTTTCTTCTGTATAACATTATATAAATGTGTATCAACTACAATATTGATTTTAAACATTGCATAAATTATTTTAACAATTTCTGTAACGGATCTCCTTCTATGCCGACAGTTATATACTCGTCAGTCAATTACGATTGAACCATAACGCGATATTGAGTAGTAAACAATAATCATAAATGTTTTCTAAAGTGAGAGGAACACACACCTGTTAAAAGTAAAAGTAGTTTACTCTTGATACGCAGAAGATCAAGTTACAAGTGCATGGACATGACATTAAACTGAACATTTTTTTAATATTTATGTATTTTTTTTCAATACAGAGAATCCGAAGAATTAAACCGGTAGTTTTGATATTAGATGTAATAGTTTTTGCTATTCACGATTTCTATTTGCAAGATTATAGATTTTATTCCTAATCGATATAGATTTATTAATAAAAATTATTTTGCGAACAATCTGAAAAACAGTTCTCATAAATTGTTGTAAAATCTATCAATATATAAAACAATATTTAATCAATACACAGTTGTAAACATACTTCCTAATGAACCTCACATAAATAAAAATTTAATTTAGATTTTATATATATATATATATATATATATATATATATATATAAATGTTCATAAAATGATATTATATTTTTTGCACGTAGTTGCATTAATACAATGAATTTTATCATTTCATTATGGCGATTTTTTTAAGGAATCATAAAATCGTAATGGAATTATTTTTTATACAAGGAAAGTAGTGATTTTATCATCTCGAGCGAACACTTTTAACTATCATCATATGTAATCTGTGTTACGTATATAAAACTCAATTCTGATCTTATATATTCTGTAGATTATCGAAAATTACTTTCACTTTTATAATTGTACTTAGAAAATATTTAAATAACATTTTTTTTTAAGTTTTAAGAATACAAAATCACAGTGCACTTTCAACAAAAATAATTTTAATAGTATAGTTTCATTTTTTTCATATACCATTTAATGTATATTGTTGAATTATACATTTATAATCTTTAAATACACTTTTCAATTTAAGAAATGTATGCCGAATCAATACACTTGTATTCTTAAATTATATATACATACACATACATACATACATATATATATATATATATATATATATATATATATATAGCTGTCTAACTATAAACTTTTATATTATGCATTAATTATTATAGCTGTTGCAATAAATTTTATTGTGCGACAGTCTAGAAACATCTGTGGAATATTCATGGAGTAAACTACACATAAGATGTTAAATCATAAATCATAAGATTGTTATATTCACATAGTTATTTTTTATCGATAAGTAATAGATATTACTGCAAATTAGAGTAAGAATATTGGGCAAAAGTATAAGACATAAGCACAAGAAATGACACCAAAGTTGTTCACGCACCAGAGAGTTTACCACATTGATAGTTAAGGGGACCCCCGGTGGTCTAGAATTTTCGAAAAATCGATTTTTTTTTCGAAAGTATAGTATCTTAAAAATATACTGTTAAAATTTGATGACGCCAGAACCCAGTTGATGAATAGGTCTTGTGCAAACGAAAATATTGCGTTTTACGTTGGACAGTAATTTTATTGAAAACATTATATTGTCCCTCGACGTTTTTAATTTTGTAAATGTATGCAGCTCTAATTTCGGCAATGATTCTCTGAAATAGTAATGAGTTTAGACTTGACCATCATGAGTTATGTGCCACGAGGGGCGCCCATACACTTATTTGTGTAATTATAATGTCTATAATTATCATAAAAAAATGTAGCGTAATATATATATATATATATATATACATATACATATACATATACATATATATATATATATATATATATATATATATATATATATATATGTACAAGCATGAAATATATGTAAAGTAAAATATATGTATAAGACAATTGATCAGTTTTACAGCATAATGATTCATATAATTAATAGATTTGCTAATTGATTAAAAGATAACTAATAAATTAGTTCAATCAAAGGAGTGTAAAAATATGATGTATGGAAATACTGAATATTTTTAACGTGAGCTAAAAATAGTATACATACTAATTAGTTATACAATATACACTCTGTTGTAATTTATTTTACATGCATATTATTTTTACTAATTTTATCATAATTTTTTAATACACGAGAACGAATGAATTAATATGGTTTTGTTTTTATTTATTTGGTCTGTGTTACAAGCAATAAAAATTCATGTAAAACAAGTTTATATTAATAATAATTATAATTTTATTTAGTTAACCTACATATGTAAATTTTATTCATGGAGTCATAAAAATATTACATAAATATTCATTTAAGATTGTATACAAAATATTAGAGTAAATATTTATTTAGTTTACGCTTTTCTAACACATTTTCAAAATTTTCTAACCGCATTTCTAATTCATATATAATGCACACGCAATGTATATATAAATAGAAAAAATTATTATAAATTCGTTAAACGTAAATTTTCCTCGCTAAATATATTTAAAAAACTAATAAACGACAAGTAATTCAGCTGTAAAATCAGTGGTAATTTAAAATATTAAATTACTTTGTTATGGATAGTTAAAAGTATGAATTAATAATTTTCATATAAGCAAGTTTGAAGTTTATACATATATATATATATATATATATATATATATATATATATATATATATATATATATATATATAATGTAAAAGTATTTCAATTCCATCGTCACTTCATCAATTTATTTGTCAAGGCACTGAAAACAAATATATTAAAATTTTGAACTACATTTATAAAAATGTAGTTCAAATGTATAAAAATGTAACGTCTGTAAAATTACATAAAAAAACATGAAAAATTAAAACTGAGAACATTGTAAAACATGGACAAAAAATTGCAGAAAACTTGTTGACTGGAATCTTAGAACAAATCTTCAAACCACCGAACTGGGATGATAAATGAATAAAAATAAAAGACGATATTTACTTATAGATTAACAATATTTACATATATTTTATATTGGAAAAGTGTGTATATAAAGACTACGAATGTTTTTTTTTTAAAAAAAATACTCAACTGGAATTTTAAAGCAATACAACTTATTGCAACAAATATGTAATTATCAAGAACGGTAAAAATGCAATTCGAATTTAACCAAATCGTTAATATTTACTTCTTATTAATTCTTTACTGAATCAGATTACACTACATAATTAAATAAAACCAGACGAGATAAGATAAATACTGTAAAGCCAAATAATGATGACTTCAAATCGTTACTGTTTAAATTAATGCTGTTTTTGTGAGTCCGTATAAATCAACAGTGTATGTTTCCTACATGGTGTATCATCTATCAGAGCAGAACCGGACATTCACTTGAAATATAAGAATAGTAAATGTATAGGAAATACTTTACATAGTACATAAAATGAAGACAATTTACAATACTGTACAAGATTTTAAAATGTATTACGGAAAACATCAATTAATATTCTTAATTTATTTTACGTGTTTGTACTCGTATATTTTCGTAATTGATAAATATACAGAAAAATGTATACATGCAGAAATCAATTTTATATATATATATATACATATATATATATATATATATATATATATATATATATATATATATATAATTTTTTTTATAAATCACAGTGGAATGACGTTCCGGAACTTTAGCTATAAAATTAGAAGCACAAAGTGTGCTACTGACTGTAGATTCTATTATATGGGAAAATTCGAGGTAATAAGTAGTTAATAGCTTTTTATTTTATACATTGTCTCGAAAAATTAGTTGAGTTCTATTACTTGATTAAGAACAAACAAAAATATGATTGAGCAAAAAATGTAACTATTATTAAGAATATTTTTTCCATTACTGTACAATCAAAAATATTATATATATATATATATATATATATATATATATATATATATATATATATATATATATTAAGATGACATAGGAAAATGTGTTAAAAATAATAAAATGCAATAGAAGAAAAATAGAATATATATAAAAACAAAAAGAAAATTGAATGAAGTTATGAGTTAAAAGAAAAAATTATAATATTACTTTCTAAACAAGCAATAACATTCAATAACAGGAAAAATAATAAAACCTATTTCTAGAAATCGGACATATGAGGAACGTGGAGTAGAAAAAATACCTGTAAATACTTCGACATACTATATGTTTTTTACAAAAAAGAAATGTAAACTTTAAATTTCATTGTACAAAATCAGTTGAAAATTATAAAAATATGTAATGAAATCATATTTTTAAAATCGTTTGTTTCACTAAAATTTTTACTGTAATAAATGATTTATAATTTATATATATATATATATATATATATATATATATATATATATATATATATATATATATATACATATATATGTATATACATACAATAAGTTTAAATGTACACATATGCAAGCAACATTTAGAGATCTAACTGCTTAACTACAAGTACAGTAAATTTTTTTTCTGCATTTTTTAAAAACAACAACGGTTCTATTATACACTATCGTCGGTAAAAGACAAGAAAAAAACATTAAAAATAAGTCAACGATCTCGATAGAGAGCATTTCATCGTTCTTGACGTTGAAAGTAAAAGTAAAGTATGAAATGGTTTCCGATTACATTCTTTTTTTAATTCCGTTCTCAATTAATAATTCTTTACTGATGAACGCATAAAGTGATTGGTTCTTGACGGAGGAGTTTTTTGTCTTGCAAAATGCATTCATCTCGTGTACGGAAAAGTCTGTGCACATACACGGAAATTCTGGGCGTGGCAGTGAATTGATTTATGTATCGTTCGTTAGAATTTCAGTTTTATTATTAACTTTTTTCTTACACTGTTCATGTTACGATATACGCAATATAGAATTCGGATGGGGAAGGGAAAACTATTTTCTGTGAATTTAGATTGTATGCTATAGCTAATTGTATATATAAGTATTCTTCTGGATTTTCGATTGCCACTCTAAACTTGTTTCTAAATTACGTTTTATATGATAAGTAGTAATTGCGAATCTCTCTCAGTAACATTTATAACCCCACTCATATGTATATATATATATATATATGAGGATATGAGTGTGTACATTTTTTAATAAATTACTGGAAATTAAATTAGATTAAAATAAATATGTTTATGAGAAATATTTAACATATTTTTTACATAAATATACATATATACATTATATATATATATATATATATATATATAAGTATATATATATATATATATATATATATATATATATATATATATATATATATATATATATACATACAGATGCAAAAAGAACAAAATATTTTCTAAAGGCACGCACTCTCTGATGCTTCATTAAAGAAATAATATTTTACTTTCTTTTCATGCAGGAACTTGTTTTTATCTCATTTTATTTTGAGTGGGTTGTGATATTTTATCTAAAAAAAATTGCTTCATTGAATAAATGAAGAACGTTCAATATTTACTCAATGTTTAAAACGTCCACTTTTATTTAAAATACAAATGTCTACTGGCCATTGCACGATCGACGAATTCTTTCTACATTATACTTTTCTATTCTTAATTAGCCTATAAACATTACTTAATCGCTCTGTTATTTTCTTGTATTTACAGTAAGTTCATAAATTGCTTTTAAGATAATTTTAGGGGAAAAAGACAAAAAATTGAAGAAAATAAAAAAAAAAACTCATACCAGTCAGAACCTCAAATATTATTTTTTTGGACTTTACTATTAAATGGATGTAATAAGTTGGATACTCACACGTCACGTTATCTAAAAAAAAATAATTCTGATATGATTTCTTCTCTCAATGATCACTAATATTAGAGTTGAAAATTTTGATTTATTAATGTAATAAAAGTCATTTTTAATAACCGGAGGATTATTTTATAATATATTGTAAAACATACAATTAAAATGAACGAAATTGGGTGACCTAAGGTACACAAATAGACCGGGTTTATTATATTATTGTTTGAAAAATAATTGTAGAAGTGTTTCAAAATCTCATAGCGAAAAAAGAAAAGAATAATATAGAATAATACAAAGAAGGGTTACATGTAGTAAAACGAAAAAAATTAATACTTTTCACCAGCAAGACATTCCAGAGCGTTGCTCATTATTTCGTTAAAATATATCAGAAACGAATCTTGCAAAATATATAACGATCTCGTATGTTTCTGATAATGCTTTCATTGTTGTGTAGAAAACTAAAATAACTAGGATTTTATATTATCAATAATAAATAAATCAGTTATTTCTTAAACATATTTATATAGAATGTTAGATTTATTCTGTATACGTATTCATATTATTTTAAATATATTTTTTTCGATGACTAGGAGGCTTCGCCCTCTATTCGCTACGTTCGCCAACATCCGGGCTCGCTGCGCTCGCCCTCTTGTCAATTATAAACCTGCACATGAACCGAATGGAACAATAAACATATTTTTTAAAACTCATTATATCTATATAATTATTATCACAAATATATCGTAGTGTAGTTCTTTTGATTTTGTGGATATAGAAAGATAATTGAGATATTTAATGTAAATTTTATTCTTTTAAAATTATTATTCCAGTAATGTGTGCCGCATATCAAATAAACTCGTGAAATCAGTAAATAATTTTAAAAGAATATAATTGACACCAAATATCTCAATTATTATCGAAAGATAAACCCATATAGTAATATGAATACGTATGCAGAACTGAAATCAAGTACTGATGTACCGAAAAAGTGTTTTTTTTTCCTAAGAAAATGGTATCATATTACACTACTAACAATTATTTTAAAGACATTCTACTCGTGTCTATTTAAATAAAGTCTATTCTAATAAAATAATATAAATGATATGTATTATTTATTGTATTGTTGTTATTGGAAACAATACATCATTATTTAAAAATGTATAATTTTTATCATAAAAATTAATAGGAAAAAATACTCAAAAATATCTGAAACAACATGATAGTTTCGTTTATTGACAATCTCATTGTTAAACAATTGGCTACATTGAATAAAAGCCCAATTAGAATGCATATTATAATTTTTCGTTCTGCTTTCTTGCTATTTCGTTATTTTTTTGAATATATAGAATTTTATTCACGGTTACTAAAAGCAACAAATATATAAGAAGTTAAATTTATATTTAACTTTGTACATATTATATATATATATATATATATATATATATATATATATATATATACATACATATATATGTATATATATATATATATATATATATATATATATTTATAAATAAATATATACAAACATAATTTCACTGAATGACTTATTCATATGCGTTCAATAACACCAAAATTATATATATATATATATAGAAATGTGATCAGTATAATATTACGATACATGAATTTCTCTATGAGGTTACATACTTGAAAAACAAAAAGTCTATTTTTATATTAAAAAGAAATAGAATTTCGCATGATTAATAATAATCTTATGTTAGTTTCACTTTGTATAACTTTAATAGATGGTTCCATTAGAGTATATAAATTGCGCACATCAATTTTTTACTCTTGAGACAATTTTAGGATTTATTGAAGCGTTCGTATGTTTTTCCTCTATTAAAAACTAGTATTATTTTAAGGTTAAGTTCAAATCCACAATATATGTTTTGAAATAATGTATACTTAATGTTATAAAATTATGTTTTTGTTTAAATGTTTGCTGAAAAAACGCATAGGATAAATTTCATGATATAAATGTTAAGTATACTAGGTTGCAGAAATAATTAAATATTTATTATTTATTACTTTTTATTAAATTGAAAAAAATATTTTTTTATCAAACAAAATATGAATAAATGTCAATTTATTATAGATTTATTAAAAATTTTGTGAATTTTAAAATTATAAACGATTATACTTTTTTAAAAAAAAACATGGATGGAAGGACTTCGCCGAGGACCCCCCGACGCTCTAAAGGCAACTGTGGAAGATAAAGAAGAACGAGAAGAATTTAAAAAAAATATTTGAATATTTTATAAAAAAATTAAATTATTTAAGGAAAGTTATCCATTGTATTAGAAATATTTTTATTTGATTAAGAATGATGACGAATTATAAAACGAAACTAAATGATTAAAGAGGATACTAATAAACCAAATGCTAGACCTTATATGTTGAAGAAGGATATGTTAAACTGGAATTAAAACACACTGGCTAGTGTCTCGACTCAGATACAATTATAATGATAGCATAGGCTATAAATTTAAATAAAGTATTAATTTTTATACGGTATACATTTCACTGAAAGTGTGCGATTTCAACCATTGACTTAGAAATGTAATTTGCGATTAAGTTACTTTCAAGTTTTGTAAATAAAAAAAATGTTTTATACCAGTAGATATATTTACGTTGGAAATGTATACAACAATTAACTTTAACCAATAATACGGAAAAAGAAGTAATATTTATACGTTTGATTCAAAAAATATTTATATTTTTTGACAATTTTTGACAAATTAAGGGTTAAACACTAAGATAAATCTTTGCTATATTTCCAGTTACATGAGGTATGGAATTATAACTTCATGTGTATATTATTTTCATTATATCATTTGCAAGGAAATAAATTCACAATATTATTACTTTCAATATATATATATATATATATATATATATATATATATATCGAAAGAAAAAAACGTGAGATTTATTTAATAGATTGTAAATATTAATTTCATTTTTAAAAATAGTCCATTTTTTCCCTAAAAAATTTACCATCTCCAACAAAAATATATGCAAAAACATTTCTCCATTCGTACTTTAAACCATTTATTATATCAATTTCGTAAATCAAATAGAGTGGTAATTATAATAATCACATTTCATCTTCATTCTCTTTTTAAGTTTACTTCCGTATTTGTATTTTTAATTTGAAAAAAAAATGTGTGTTTATACAATAAAATATTCCAAAGATTTTATATTTGTTATTTATTACTATCTATTATTATTATCAACAGTCATTCAAAACATATAATAGATAACATTACTTATCAAATATAGTTCAAGTGATGCAGTTATGAAATGGAAATTTATATTCAGAATATATACATATACATATTTATATATATATATATATATATATATATATATATATTCCAATTTTTTATAATGTACAGATGAATAATAATGTAAACGTTCTGTTCTGTTACTATGTATGTAATATTATAGGAACTCAATTGACCTTTAAATCTGATTTGATTTATCCGATTTGTATTTGATAATCTGTTACTTACATGCCTCTGTGAGAAACAAATATTGAAAATAGAACGTGTAGTTGTATTGAATTTTATTAAAAGTAAGATAATAATTTATTTCAAAACGAATCAAGTAACATTGTTTTCAAAAACCTTCTCACACTTTACATTTAAACGCCTTTTCGGATCATATAATTAAATAATATAAAGATAGGAAATACATATATTTTTGTATAAGTAGATTAACAATTTGAGTGCCATGTAAGTGAACAGTATTTTTTCTATTATCAAATTATTTCTATACAAATCATATATTCTTTATATATATATATATATATATATATATATATATATATAATTATTTTCTATAATATTTAGAATACAACAATGATTTTTATAAACCTAAAAATAATTAATAAGAATACCATATATTCTGAAACAATTTAGAATGATTGCATTGAATGAACTGAACCTTTATACATAAAGAATACTCGATCTTTTAAAAATGAAAAAAACGAGGAAATGACATTCTTTGTAAGCAAATGAATATTAGCTATGAGTTGAAAAAAAGGAAATAAGTACATATATAACTATAATGTATATCAATAAACGAACACGAATTATTCTCTAACAGTCAATTTCATTTAATAAGAATTTAAATTGAACACATCTTTAAATTGGGAAAAGTAATCATTTATCCGGCAAACGTTACTGTTTTTATTTATTATATAAATAAAGGAATGATTAAATTGAAAATATCATTTTTTTACGATTAAACGCAATAAATTAACCGTAAAATATGATAACTGAATGCAACCACAATTTTGTAAACAAGACAAATAGTTTTA
Organism: Acanthacorydalis orientalis; assembly: GCA_034766995.1. NCBI lineage: Eukaryota > Metazoa > Arthropoda > Insecta > Megaloptera > Corydalidae > Acanthacorydalis > Acanthacorydalis orientalis. The sequence goes on along the minus strand of CM068318.1, from coordinate 11,211,552 downwards.
TTCTTATCTTTGCACTTGTGTACAGTTTTTTTACACTTCATTAGCAATATGTTGACCTTTTTACTTTCTTTTAATCAATTATTATTTCTATTACAATTAACACAGGAGTATTAACACACAATAATACAACTTTATTTCTTATTAATATTTATATGTATATATTTTTTACTAAAAATAAGAAATTTTAAAGTTTATGCAAATAATTAAAAGTTTATGTTTTTTTTAAAAAAATATTAGTTTCATATAATTTTTTTATGTGTGATAAAAGTAACTATATAGCAATTAAAAACGTAATAAAAATTGTTTTATTTGACTTAACAGCAAATTAAATTAGATTGTAAAATTACTTCAATGTGATCAAATAAATTTATGATAAAAAATATAGAAAATATTGATAATATGTATATTGTTTCATTCGGTTCATGCACATGCTTATAATTGACAAGTGGGCGAGAGCAGCGAGCCCGGGGGTTGGTGAACGCAGTGAACAGGGGGCAAAGCGCCTTTATATATATATATATATATATATATATATAAATAATTGAACTTAGTATATATTGTAGTTTTATTTTATTTTCAATTCAATTTAATAGAAAAAGTAAGAATAGACACAATTAGTGTTAAATTTTCATTAAAGAATCTTTAATTGCATCGTATGAATGTATTAAGAATCAAAATTAGTACTCATTCCAGAAAACAAAGTGAACAGTTTTCGTGTTTCCCTAATTAAATTACATACAATCAGTTCCATCCGAAAGAACAAATAATAATCGCAAGCAAAAATATACATATATACGAAAAAATTATTAACCATTACAAAATATGCAATTCGAATGCATATCCTACTTTCTTAGTTGCAAACGATTGTTTAATTAGAATGATTCTGTAGCAAAAAGCACGTTATTATGCTATTGTTCGAAACTTGCCGTCTGTAATCGTTTGCATCTACTTAACAATGCTTCGTTGTATACTGTTTGCCCCTAGAAGCAGCGTTCAACGTTTTCAAGATTGTCAAAAATTGAAATATGCATTTAATTACCGCTTTCTTTTTATTGTTAAAATACACTTGTTATTAACTTTTTTTGGTCTTTTTTTAAATTGCAATGACGTCGAATTATCAGAAAATTTAAATTTATACCAAACTGTGTGTATATTTTTCCATTTTTATTATTCCATGCTACCTTATCGATTTTTTAAATTGTACAATATATATATATATATAATATATATATATATATATATATATATATATATATGATCGGCTGATAATTAAAAAGAATGATATTTAATCACGCGATTTATAAAATAATATAAAAAACTACTTACTTATACATGTATACTTGTGTATTGATATTCATTTATAATAATACTAGCCCATGCATGTCACTAATTTCAGGAATTATTTTTATTTTATTTTAATTAATTTTCTATATATGAAGAATACATATTATAGCTGAGCAGTGTTTAAGTATTTTAACCTATACATAGTTTTTAAAATTAAATGTACATAACATCACATATAAACTTAACATTAATAATAAAGTGTTGTACTGTGATCTACACTTTCGCTTATAATAGTCATGAACAAATCGTGATTTAAAAAAAGAATATTTACTTTTTCGTGCAATATAAAAAAAGTTGTAAGAATTTTTTGACAATGCACTCTACGATGATACATCTAGAGTTTTATACAATAAATTTTATATTACTAATAACAATACTTTATATCAGTGTATATATATATATATATATATATATATATACACACACATGTGTGTGTTTATATATATATATATATATATATATACACACACATGTGTGTGTTTGTGTGAAATTATTCTTGTAATAAAGAATTTGGAAGATGAAAAGATAAAACTTTAAACAACGGTAATCAAGAAAGCAGTTTCATCATAAATCATAAAAAAAATAGTTTTTACAGATATCACAAGGAAATTCAAATAAAATTACCAATAATCAAAATAGTTTCAAATAATATTCTTTGTTACTGTTGATATATTTACTTTGGAAAATGAACTTTCTCCAGTTTGTTTTTTTTTCTGAATAAATTTACTTAATAATTGATTGTTAATTATTTTAATAAATGCGTATGCACATTTCAATGGCGATTCTACTATTATTAATACTCTAAGACACATATATATATATATATACATATGTATATATACATATGTATATATATATATATATATATATACATATACATATAAACAAACATTAAAATTAAATTACAAGCAGTGAAAGTAATTATAATAATCTTTGAAATTACACGAGACATTTTTATTTTATATTATAACATCGTATGAGTATTTAAACGACTGTACAAGATACAGTGGATTGGCTCCGACATACCTCAAGGAAAAAGAGTTTTAATCTTTTTGATCAATTTTGTTTTCGATTGTGGCTAAATTCACTTTCACAAGTGAATTTATATTCCCCAACAAACAACACAAAATTTTTCTGATCAAAAATAAAAATTGTTATCAGTATTTCAAAAATCATGTACTTTTCTCAACTTTAATTTTTTATTTGTAATAGAAAATTTTTTTGGTTAACTTAATATACTTAATATAATACTTTATTTGCTTTGTTTAATGAATAAAAATAATGAACTTTATAACCGGTTTTAAATAAATCTTTACCCTTCAAAAATACCTGAAGGTACACCGATTTGAATTTAAAATGAAATTCACATTTGATACCTTTCGTACTCTAAAATGTATAAAATATAAACTGAGAAATATTATTATTAGAAGAAATAAACTGTTAAAACTATGATACTTTTTCGACTGAGAAAAAAAACTATAAAATATTTAAAATCATACTGAATTTGAAAAAGAAATGTTTCAAACCTATCTCAGATTATAAATAACTTTCTATAAATGTATTTAATAACAGTGTGTTTATTAAGGAATCAATAACTATCACTGCTACAGAAACTGATTTATAATCATTTAACATAATTGTTTAGATAGCAGAAAGAAGGTTAAGAACGAATAATAAGCTTTCATAATAAGATGTTATCGATGAATTTGAAATATTGCTGAATGTTGACAACTTTCGTACATCATTAGCTGTACTATAAATGAAGTAAAATTTTATATATATATATATATATATATATATATATATGTATACAAAAATTATTTGAATTATTCAAGAAACAAAAAAATATATACATAATATGTATAAAAGTTGATAAAAACACATTTTATTATCTTTTTCTAGTTTTACAACAATTAAAAAAATAGATTCTATTAAATGTATACGAAGTGAATTTAATTTTTTCCAATGTTGTACTTGTTCGAAAACTTTATTTTCGAACACATTAAGAGAATTCTTTTAATAAAACATTATAAAATTCAAATATATTTACTGGTCATTGTTCTAATTTTATAAGTTTACAATAAACATTTAGGTTTAAATTTAAAGATTAAAAATGCATACAAATTCAGACTTTATGCGATGTTTTTGTTTAAATAACGTAGTATAATAAATTGAAAAAAGATCGAAGCTGTTGAAATAAATCATTTTATTAAGAAGATGAGTCCATAATGATAGTTTGTTTATAGACATTAATTAATACCATACAGAGTATAAGTGATTTCGTAGATAATTGGACTTTTATGTGAAACTAGGGTACTTCGCCCCCTGCTCACTTTGCTCATCAACCCTCTATGTCTATGTCTATATAAAGAGGCAGTAGATTATTTATTGCAACTTTTTAGTTCCTTGTGATTAAATACTGTTATATATATATATATATATATATATATATATATATATATATATATATATATATATATATATATATATATATATATATATATATATAGAAAGATAAGCATATATATATATATATATATATAAATTTATCAAAACAAATATATTTTTAGTTAGTAAATAGAAATATTTATTACAGATGATAGAATATCTACTCATCTGTAACTTGAGGTATTGTTTGATATGTGTAAAATATTCAATAGAATTTGAATCGATAGAATTCAAAGATTTTTAACGGAAAAAATGCGTTTGAATTCAAAATATTTTTTAATCGAATCGCAAAAATAATATAAATTTAACAGTGAAAAAAATATTTAATTAATTAATTAATAAGTATGCTTCTTCATGATAAATATCTAAAAGATTTGAATTAATTTGTGTTCAGTATCACAAAACAATTTTGAAAAATTTTTGAACAAGCAGTTGTACATAACTTAACATATTATAGTGTATATAATTTAATATATTTTTAAATGCCATATAAAAGACAGATAAGTCAATAAAGTGTATTATGAATTAACTAAATATCTGAGAGTAGTATTATTTAACCAAATACCCATAGGATTGACCTCGGATGGTCGCTCACATAATATATCTTTCATGGAATATATATATATAGAGAGAGAGAGGAGAAAAGAGAGAGGGAGAGTTAATCTTTATTTAGATTTTACAAGGATGAAATTCAATGTTTTTTAATACACATTTAACACATTGTGCACATTGTGCTCATTAATGCACATTTTTTAATGAAAACATATATAATTCTTTAGTTCGTTACTTAAGTAACTATCAATTTGACATTCTGAGCCTTTTAAAATTTTCTTAATTCATACGTTAATAATTTATCGGACTGTATTGATTTAGTATTGTCGTTTATGCATTTGGAAAATATTAAAAAATAAAAATACTTTACTAAACCACAAAAGTATTGAAAATATGAATGTGAAATCATTTTTTTAAGAATACAATCGATTGTGAACATATAACATTTTTATATATTTATTTATTATAATTACTAAACATTTTTATTGCATTATTAAAAGAAGAAGTAAACGAGATGTATTTTACCACAAAATAAATTAAAATAAATATAATAATTAAAAAAAATATTAGAAGATAAAATTAAAAGTTTGTTTCTAATACGATGACGAAATTTAAAGTAACTGTGTTAATTATATTTTAAGAAATATTGTTTACAGAACAAAGAGCTATTCATATTGTAATATGGTATGCAATAAAAAATCGAGAAGAGATGTTCATGAACAAGTTTCAGTCAATCGCCAGTATACAGTCTATAATTAAGTAAACTTCATATGTATGGAAATGAGTTTTAACTTTATTAGAAAAAAAAACATCTTTGTCATTTGAGATCATATTCGGTCTTGAGATCAGCTCGTTCTATTTATCTTTTTATCATTTATATGATTATATATATATATATTATCATTTATATGATTATATATACTAAAAACAAATAAATAAATTTGACTATTTAATGAAAGCCTTAAGACAGATAAATAATGTGTATTAAATTTAATAAAATTTTATTGTATTATACGCTCATGAAATGTCTATAAAGTAATTAAAAAATAAATAAATAAAACAGATGACTTCAATTTTAACTTTACAAAGATTTTCGGAGCAGAAAATTGTTAAAAAACTTTTATAGAAAACCAAAATATACCTAATATTCATAAATTTGTTAATACATTTGTTTATTTTATAATTTTTCAGAGAATGTTTGTGTATTTTTTATAAATTTATAGATGAACTTTATATTTCTGAAATGATTTATATAGTTGTAAAGAAATGTAATACAATTAACTACAAAATTTTAATTGTTTGAAATATAAAATTAGATAAAAAATAAAACAGCATGTTTAAACGTTTAAGTTTTTTTTTAAATCACCAGGCAACCTAACACGACGTACTTCTTTGGTGCTTTGATTAATGGTAACATTTATCTGAACTGGAATGTGTGCATAAGTGGCAATTCAAGTAACAATGAATGTCGAAAACGGGTGAGAGATGATCTCTAGCCGATCCCGTAAAGACATAACGGTAGCGGAACAAACAATAACAGTGCAACGGAACTCATGTATGTTGAGAACAAGTCAGGAGGAAGGGAACAGTGAAAGTGACCAGTGGATTCGTAAGCATATAAAAGACTTTGGACCGGACATTTGAGATACATTCAATTTTGGACATTGTCCAATACAACAATAAAGTTTTGTACTTCACATACACGCCAAACGCTAGTGTAAAATGAAGACTTTTGTAAGTTGAAAATTCAAATATTGATATTATTTTTTTTAAAAAAAAACATCTTTTTTAATTCGCACTTTTTTTCAAAACGCGAAGTGTTTATTTTTTTTAAATATGGTGGCTAATTCAATTAAATATAATTGTATATAATGTCATAAGTGATTTTATTTGAATATTTTGAAAATATTTAATTTATTCTAATTATTTTTTATGTCTAATATTGAACTTTGACTTTTTATTTTATAATAAAAGTAAAGCTAAATTTTTTATTTACAATTATATTTAAAGATTAAATTCAATGTTTCAAAAAAGTGTTGATCCTTTTTCAAATATCCATAAAAGCTCAAGTAATTTATTCCTGATAATATTCATATGGTTCTTATTTTCATTCATACATTTTATAACAAATTAACTATTAATTAATACTTTTTTGGAATTATTTCAATTAAATAAAACAAATAATAGAATGGAAGTTATTAACAAATACATATAAATTTTAATATTTTCAAATGTAAATTAAATTAATTCATAAATAATAATCAATATGAAAAATATAAAAAATACGTATATTGAATTATTAATGATCGCATTATTATTTTTGATTTCAATTCTATCAGAAAAAGTTAAAAGTAACAAGATTTAAAATTAAATAACAAATAATCAATTTCAGTCCAAACTTCAAAGAATAACACAAAAAAAAATAATTTTTATTTTAGTCATTTTTTTAATAATCATAAATCATTTTAATGTTCAAAACAGAAAAAAATCAATTATATAATATAAAAACAGTAAAATTGATAGGTTTTTAAGATCAATATTTAATTTTTCACTAATAGTAAATTTGTTTCTAAACTAATTTATTTTAACTATTTTTTTTTGTTATTATAAGGCATATATGTTGTTTAATTACTGAAAAGTAAATAATTAAATACTATCAAAACTAACTCATGAATAATTTGTAAATTTAATAGTCCATATAAAAAACATTAAATATTTCATACGCATTAATCGAAATTAAACTAGAATTTAAAGTAGCATCATTTTAAATTTCATAAGATGTACTAGTTAAATAATTCATGTCTGTTTGCCTATAAATATACATATTCATTTTTTATGTACTAAACTAATTTATTTCTTACATGAATGAAACCGTTTGAAAGTTCTTCTATACCTCTACTCGTATAATAATAGTATTATACATGAATTTTGAAACAATTACATTTCATTGCTTAGAAAGGTCTATAAATTTATCTTTGAAATTAATAAAATTTCGTTTATCTATCTATCTATCTATCTATATATATATATATATAGATACAGATAAAGAGAGAGACAGATATAGAAATTTTTTATATGAATAATATTTTATTACAGATCACATCCACCATTTTGTGCGCGTTAATCGTGTACGCCAGCGCTGGTTTAGCCAGCCATGATGCTGGTGGAGACCTTGGTGCTGGTGGTGGATACGGTGGAGGGCATGACTTGGGAGGAGGTCTTCAATCAATAGGTGGTGGAGGACATGGAGGTGGCATTGGCGGAGGAATTGGAGGTGGTATTGGAGGAGGCCATGGAGGAGGCTATGGAGGAGGAATCGGAGGAGGAATTGGGGGAGGAATTGGAGGCGGAATTGGAGGAGGAATTGGAGGGGGACATGAAGGTGGTATTGGAGGAGGATATGGAGGGGGACATGAAGGTGGTATTGGAGGAGGATATGGAGGTGGTTATGGAGGTGGTTACGGAGGCGGTTATGGCGGAGGTATTGGAAGTGGAATTGGAGGAGGCTTAGAAGATCATGGAGGAAGTCTTGGAGGAGGTCTTGAAGGAGGCCACGGAGGATTTTCTGGAGGTATTGGAGGTGGTCACGGCGGATTTGAAGGAGGTTTAGGTGGAGGATTAGGAGGTGGTCTCGGGGGAGGACACGATATTGGATCCTATGGAAGTGGATATGGTTATGGAGGCGGCATCGGTGGAGGAATTGGAGGCGGCGGTCATGTGGAGCATACACACGCAGTCCCAATTCATCAGACCGTTGAAATTACGAAACCTGTTGCCGTACCAGTCATTAAACACATTCCAGTGCCAGTACCACACTCTGTTCCTGTAGCAGTGCCACAACCTGTTGCTATACCTGTACCTGTACCTCATCCAGTTCATGTTCATGTTCCACATCCTGTCGCCGTTCCAGTTGTGAAAACCATCACCATACCAATTGAGAAACCTGTACCTTATCCAGTATACAAAAATGTTCCATACCCCGTTGAAAAATACATCCCTGTCACTGTCCATAAACATGTACCATATCCTGTCGAGAAACCTATCCCTGTCAAAGTTCCCGTCTACAAAACCATTGTCCATCATGCAAAAACGCACGGCTGGCATTGAAAATATAAAAATATGATGTTATCATTTCATTGAGATCATCTATCGTTTTATCATTATTGATTCATTCTTCATTTACACATTTGTTATTTGTTTATTTTTTCATTGTTCTTTTTTATTACCACTGTGATGACTGATTGTTGAATTTTTTGTTATTTCTTTTCATAATATATACAAAATAAAACTTTTTTATATATAATAACATATTTTTATTCACCTTTATCACTGAAAATATCCGTAACCATTAATTAGATTATTTATGTACAAAAAACATTTTTGATCGTCGTTCTTATTGGCAAACTGATCTGTATAATGGTAAAATGTTGTTTAAGTTTTTACTTAACATATATTTTTTTAATTTCTTCAGTAATTAAAAATACAAATGTATTTAAAAATAGGACAGAAAAGTTGTCACACTATTACTTTTGTAATACATACATATATATATATATATATATATATATATATATATATATATATATATGCGTTCTAGATAAACTGAAATGAAAATATGAATAATCAATATTAAAATTAAAAAATGATGATATATAGTACATTTGTCAATAGTTTCTAGCCTCATTTGTAACCAATTTTCTTTTAAAATAATAAAAAGTATGAATAAAAATAGCCGACTTTTCAAGAAAAAAAAGCTTTTGTTTGCTTATTTTTTTAAAAAAATAATATCTTACATGCAAATGTTCAAATCAGGTAGCAAATTTGCCAAATAGAATTTGCAACTTAGTTTTTTTAAAAAAAAAAATAAAATATGTATATAACTTATTCGTTAACTTGCATCATTTTCATTTTCAAAATATTTTCTCTTAGTCATTATCAAAAATTATTAAATAAGATATTATCAATGATTTATCTATAAAAAAAATTGACGTTTTCCGCCCTGGAAGATTATCTTACACCATTGATATATCTTTATGAATTCGAATATAAAGTTCTAATTTAGAAATCTTATATTAATTATTACTTTATCCCATTGATAGTATATATATATATATATATATATATATATATATATATATATATATATATATATAAACAATATAAATGTTACTTTTATAATATACTCAACTTAATACAAATATATAATAAGAAATAAAAACGATTTATTAAAATATTAATATCTCAAATGTATCTAATCAAAATAATGTTTAGAATACAAACGTTTAGTTATTATTAATTGAAAGTAAAATTTCAATAATAGATCCATATTTCATGAAAGTCTGAAATTTATAATAGAACCTGTCTTATAAATATTTAATACTGTTGACACTTTGATAAATTATAGTTTATTAATATACACTGAAGAGTAAGTAAAAGTATTTTCGAAATGAAAAAGAATACTTTTTTTAATATAAAAATACTACTCTTAATACTTGTGATGATTTTTTCATGTTTATAAAGCGAAAGTAAATAGTTAAATTTAGAATCTATAGAGAAATGAATAATTTAACATTACAGAACGTCGATGTTATTTTATTTAATTCAATAACAATAAAAAATAAAATATTTTTTTATACATATTACTTTATATCAGTGTGCGTTAAGGTACATCTAGGTTATTTATTTTTCATTTACAATAATGCATATGTAAATTCCAACTATGACTTTTAAAGTCATGAATAGCATTTTTATTTAGTGGCGAGCCATTAGTATTTTTTAACAAGATAGGTGCGGCTCGCGCCCACCAACTCATCAGCATTGAGGTAGATTTGAAAAAAAAATTGTAAAATGAAAAAAGTAGAAAATTGTTTTCAAAAATATGATAAATATGATTATTATCAGATCAGCACTATTTTTAAATTTAGAAAAAGTATCATTTATGTAAAGGAACTGAAAAATAATTATAGTTATTATACATTAACAATGAGGAAGTGGGTATAGAAATTAGAGAGAAATATAAATAAATACAGATAAAAAATGTGTTGATATCTAATAAGAAAAAAAATAATAAGGAATTGTATAGGACTGAAAGAAGATAGAAATAAACACCAGGAATAAAAAAATAAGATGAATGTAATATAAAATAATAGAAATGACTTAAACAATATTTTTATTCATCGAAAAATTGGTATGAAAAATGGAATAAGGTCTCTCCAAATTTAAAAATCGTAAATAGAACATTAAATGAACATTACTTTTTGAATTTTAATATTAAATTACTTACTAAAAGAATTGGTTGGAAAAATTTTAATTTAATGGTAAATGATTATAGTCTATCTAAATACCTAATTATATTTTACACGTACTAAAGTAAAATAGAAATAAACTCAATTGCAAGTATTATAATGAATAGACAAATAATATTGTTATATATATATAGAGAGAGAGAACAATATTATTTGTTTATTCATTATAATACTTGCAACTGAGTTTATTTACATATATATATATATATATATATATATATATATATATATATATATATATATATATATATATATATATATGTACACATAATGATTAAAAAATGACAATTGTATAGTATTTTAACTATTTACATATATTTTCAAGTCCAAACTCATTCATACTGATTTTTTATGAATGAAAATATAGAATATTTGTGGTCTATTTGTGGAACATTTATATTTTTTATACCTGATATAAAACTGTTAGTTCCGATTGAGTACCTAGTTAATATTTTTATTATCGGGAACACATTCACTTCATATCGATTATTGATACAATTTATATAAATAACAAGCATTCATTTATACAAACACTTTCAATATATATATATATATATATATATATATATATATATATATCAGATTTTTTAAAATAAAATTACACCAACACAATCTTTATATTTGATTTTGTATACAGCGTGATTTCTAAAATGAAATGTCTTTATGAACAACACATTTTCAGACTTTAAAGACGAATTTATTATTATTTCTTCGATTGCTAAAACTGGTTTCATATATTTATTATTTGTATTTATTTTTTTGTAAGGTCTCGATAAACAAGGAACACATCAAGTTTTAAATCCTCTTACTTTTACCAATTATATGTGAAATAAATTCTTTATAACACGATACTTATTCCAAGAATTTATATACGTGTACATAAATTAAAGGAAAGTATTTTTCAAAACTCTTTCTATATGTTGAGTATCTAGTATTACGTAATCAATATATTTGACTTTGAAGATCATAAGGTCATTACCATGTTAAGAAAATTATTTGTTTATACAATTAATATTATTATTTTTATACTATTATTAATAAATTTAATATATTTTTAATTAGAATATTACAAATAAACGCACATACATACACACACACACACACACATATATATATATATATATATATATATAAATAATTATTTTATCTGTATAAATGTTTTTTATATTTTATTCATAGATATTTTATATTACAGATTATTAATAAATTAGTAAATCAAAAATATTTTAATAAAATAGATAGGTATGTGAGGCATATTTATTTATTTATTCTTTGCAGGCATTTATTATTTTTTTATTTAAAAATTAAATAACATTAGTACGAATGCATTAATCCAATGTTTCTTAATTTTTAGTTCGTGAACCCATTCGGGCGATAATGATCTTAGCTCTCGATCCACCCCTAAACCTCAAATATCTTTCTATCTATCTATCGTGAACTCGTAACAATCCTCAAACGTATTAGTGAGGATATGCAAGTTCTTTTATTGTATAAGTAATGAATAATTGATTTTCTTCATTAGTATTAGAGATAGGGCTGAATGAATATATAACTTAATCTAAATATTTTTTATATTTTTTATTTTATTTACTTTTTTTATTTTAAAAGGAAAGAAAAAAAGATTTTAAATATATAAGAATAGTCGTTATTTTTCTAGAACGACTAGTCAAAAAAGATATTTCTCTAAATTGACTATCATATCTTACAAGTTGGGTTCGTTATCGAGACCGAATAAATTATTGAATTAATTCAAAAATCAAGTTTTTATAAGAAAATGTGTTACTGTTAAATATCTAAAATATAAATATTGAAATCAATGATGTGTATCAATGATATTTAAAGATATTATAAAATTCAATTAAATACACTATAAAACTGATAAATAATACATGTATATATGCATAAAAGTGAACATATCGCTCTAATTAAATTAAAAATCAAAATATGGTTCTATTTTTGAAAACTTTAAAAAATATCACTGACCAATAACTAAAAAATAAACTCAACAAATAATATAAATTATCTCAACATACTTTTCCACGACGAACTCTTTCACACCATAAATCATTACGTTGTCAGATATCTAAAAAAAACACACACACACAAGACTGGTAACAGTTTATATTTACTTGATAAATGAAAATATAAATGCTTTTAAATTACAGAAATAATTAAAATTGAATTATTCTTTATGTTATCAAAATTTTGAATAATGATGTAAAAAAATCTTATAGAAAATGATTATTAAAAATATTTTTCCTACAAACTTTAATTAAAATTGAAGAGTTTCTGTATTCTCATTTTTACTGTCTGTTTAAATCGTAACACGAGGGTTAATAACCTCAGTTTTCGTCGCATCATTGAACCCCAAATAACTAACTAACTTTAAATCATGACACTACTGAAAAAATACATTTTTAAAATATTTTAACTATTCATTCTATAATACTAATATTAATTACGAAAATTAAAGCATGATACATATTCATTTGTCGTTGAAATTGACAATGTTTTTTTATTATTTTTGTAAATGTATCTCGATTTACGATTGCTTAAAATGAACAAGTAAAATCATAAAGAGATAAAAGTATTAGCAAGAGGTGCTTCTTTTAAAATAACTACTAATCATTACTAAAACTAGTCATTTCGTAGACCCTAAGTAATTCATAATTCATCTAGATATTATATATTCTATGCACAATTCAATTCTTGGATTATTCTAAAACAAGAGGTTCTTAAAACTAACAAAATAATTGTCATTTCACTACTTCAAGATGGCCTAAAAGTCATTACCAATCATAGTGAATAATAAAGTGATCGGAAAGCCTCTCCCAGTAGCTAATATTTAATTTAATATTAAACTTTATTATATTCTTATGTAAAATGGCCATCAATAAATCAAATATTTTATATTTATTACCACCGGAGATAGACTCTTCAATCATTCTTCACAAATAGAAAACTATGAAATAACGGATATACACAACTAGACTATAGACGAACAAGTCGAATATAATTCTGATAACCGAAGCAAAATGTTGTTTTTTTAAGAAAACTCGAAAACTGTAAAAGCTTCATAATAATAAAAAGAACAGTATAACAGGTAAATAAAAAAGTAATTAGGGAACAGTATCAATTAATAAACAGTACTGTGTTATTTGCACTGATTGTGAGTAAAAGTTGATTTGTTTTAAAATCTACAGAGCGAACAAAAATGATTAACGTACGCTACTTATATTTTTTTCATGTCACAAAAGACTGCCAATGACATATATAATTTCTTTAACTTAAATTAATTAAAAAAAGTTAAATATAATGTTTAGATTGTTGTTGTTAAACTCATAATAATTAAATTTCAAAACAAGTACATTAATTTGATATTAAAAAAATCAGATTACAAAAATAAGCAATGAATCAAAAAACATTTAACACATCGTACTATGATATGTAGTAAGATAATTAAGAAATAATGTTAATAAAAAAAAGTTAATAACAAATTACCTATTAAATATTCAATTTTTAGAAGGTAATTTAAATATCATTTACACATCTGCAATAAAGTTTGGATATAATACAAAAACAATTATTCGCTCATTTTTATAATTTTGGTTCGTTCCATACACAAAAGTTATTCATAATTGTAAATATGTATTATTATTATATATCTATGTTTGTAAATATATATATATATATATATATATATATATATATATATATATATATATATATTTGACCTAGAAAAAACTATTATACATGCATATTTCTAGTTGCATCTCTTCGTGGTAGAAAGATCATGTCCTCTAACAATCAAGTGTGACTGAGTGTCTTAAAGTAACTGAAAGTCTGACAGTGACTTAGATATTTATGAACAGTACACACCTTTCATATAAAAAGTAATGTCAGTTATTTTCAGCATTTTATACATTCTTTTGAGTATTCTCACTGTTCATATAATTAATAATATTGCACATAACTGTTACTTCTAACGACTTTGACTATTTCCAATTTTAACTTAAAATTTACATATGTTTGTTACATGTAAGATTAGTAGATCTATAGTTACAATTTCCTGTTATTTTTCTTGAACTTCCTATGAAATAATATTGCCTATTTACCTTTTTTCAATAGGCGTGAGAATATATTTCTTATTGGATTAAGAAACATTTTTTATAATTACAATTTTTTATTGATTTTTAAAAAATATTAATAAATTTTATTAACCGACATATTTATTTTTCGAAAAGGTTTTTTTTTAATATATAATAAATATTGTATATTAATGTATGTGAGAAAATATTTTTTCGAAAGTAAATTATCGTTTAATTGCAGTAATTATCATCAATTTCTTAGAAAAATAAGCGTAAGAATTCAATATTTTCCATAAAAAAAGATATACTTTCCATACTATACGCTACAGGAAACTATGTGATATATGATCGAATCCATTAGCATATTCTAAATGAATGAATATAGAATAAGCATTGAGTTACGTTTCTCTTACGATATGAGTATAATTCAAATACAAATTGTTCTTACATCCGTTAAACTAGACTGATTTAAATACTGGATAATTAACATAATAATGCAAATAATAAAATACGTATTCTTTACGTTTGAATTACATTTCTATAAACAGACAATTATAAAATTAATATTTTTAAAAATGTGTAAATATTTCACTTTCATTTTCCGATTAAAATGAAAATTAAAATTCGTTCATTTTATATGATTAACATAACTTTTTACATACTAGAATATTTTATTAAAATGTAAACAAAAATATTTTTTAACATTGGATAAATTTGTGACAGTAGCTTTATTATTAGCACGTATATAAGAGAGTGTATATTTTTTCATATGCATAAAAAAATTCATCTTCATTCCATATTATTGTTATAAAATAATTTGTATTGTAAGACCTTTTTTCGGTGAACATTTTTAACAAACATTTAATTACATTTTTCTAAAAATATTATCTTATTTTGTTTTATCATTCAACTGATTTTAATAAGATTTCACGCAGACCTTTTAATAATGAATACAGGCAGAAATGAACAGGAATATACTATATTTTTTATTCAATTTACACAAGAAAGAAGATATGAAATATATTATACAGAATATCTTCATTGCAAGCTGCACAGGTAGATATACAAGAAGATATACAGGAGTATATTAAAGAAAATGAACATTTTTTTCTCTATATATGAAATGTATGAAGAATATAAGACACCAGTCGCATATTCTGTTTTATGATATGAACTATTAAATTTAACTCACTTTGCTTTAAAAATAAACTTATTAATGTCAATAAAAAAATTGGAACTGAAACTCGATTCATATATAGTAACCTGGTAAAATATTAATGAAGAAATAAGATAAAACACCATAAAATGTATGAAAAAAGTCATTGAAAATCGTTCATACTAGAATACTTTAAATAAAGCCATTATTCAGCAATAGTTTACCAAAGTATGCTGCTGTTAAAGTTGATAATTATTTAAAAAATAATAAAACTACAGTTGTCAGTAAATGTCTACAATCTTTTAACATATTAATATCATTTTTACATAAATTGGTTTAATCTGAACTTCTATTTTTAAAAAATAAACATATTTTATTATTTTTATTTAATGATCTTAAATTATTTCAAAAAGTCATCTTAATAAATCATACAATTTTTTTTTGTTTAAAAATAAATATTTATATATAAAAAGAACGGAAGTAAAATTAAATCAAAATTAATGTAACTGTTTTTATTTTCTTTGAAACAGAATTATTAAAATTTCATTAAGTGTACCCATATTAATATTTTTTATAATTGTAACAAAAAAATGAAGCATTTTTTACATACGTACATATATATATATATATATATATATATATATATATATATATATATATATATATATATATATGAACAAATATATATTTGAATAAAAATATTTTACACATCTTAATTCTTTCAAAATAAATATGGCTGATATAACAAAAACAAAATATTCGACAGATCTATTCACCGAAACATAATATAATAAAACAGAGAAAAAACGTTATTGTCAACATTTATATATGTACGTACATTCTTTTCAGTAATTATTTAAAAACCATAGGCGGAACGATACAAAAACAAATAGTAATAAAGACGGACAAGAAAAGAGAAGGGACGGTTTTGGGACTAGTGAAAGTGACCGAGACATTGGACAACAGGATCATATATAAGGGTGAGGTGAGTTCTGTAAAAGCATATTCGTAAATTGACAGTTCTAGAGCAATCACAATGAATACTTTTGTAAGTTTATTCGAATTATTTTTTGAACAATCTATTTTTTGGCCGATATTTATCTATAAAAGTGTTTTAGAAAGTATCGATTGTGTGTGACAAAAATTTATTGGTGTTTCGTTCAATATTTATTATTAATAATAGTGCTTTCGATTTAAATACTGAAATTTTGGTGTTTTTTCTTTTTATTGTTAATATACACAATTATTAGTAATAATATATATATATATATATATATATATATATAAAGTGTATTTGTAAAAAAATATATTTAGTCTTTTATTGAAATTATATCAAAGCCTTTGAGCTAATAATTTTAAAGTAAAAAATTAAATTCTATTTAAAAATATTAATTTTTATAAAACATTTCCGAGTTTATTCATAAATTATTAAAACATTTTATAATTTATATATTGATAATATAATTTATTTACATATTATTTGAGTCATATTCAAATATTTCTGCAAAAAAAATTATATTTTAAATTTTACAACACTGATAATTTTTGATCACGTATAAGCATACATTTTTTAAAATATTTGTTTGTATATTTTTTACTTACTCAATTTTTATATATGCATTTATACTACCTTTTTTTATAAAAAAACTAGTAGTATTTTTTGATACTACTAGAATATAAAATACTAATATATATAATGGCGAAAATAATATATATATATATATATATATATATATATATATGAATTAAATATGTATAAAAATGTGTTTGTATATCGTTACTTAAAATTAATTTTATACAGTAATTTACATTCAGATAATTTGTAAACATTCAAACGAATAATTTAAAAAATGTTATAATGAAAAAACTTTTTCTTGCATCAAATATTCAAAAGTATATTAATTATATTATGGAGGTGTTGAATTCTTGTTTTGTGCAATTTCGACTTAGCCGTTTTTAGTTTGAATTTTTGAATTTAAAAAATATATACTTCAAACATCTTATCTATAATTACATATTACAAAAGATCATAGAAAATTACTCAACTATATTCCAAAAAATTCAGTTGCAATTATTACAAATAACAGATACACATATGTATAGTATAACAATTAAAAACTATCTAAAGTATAAAAAAACTAGTAAATTAAAATTAATTGAAATTTTATTTTATTATTAAAGGTCACACTCGCCATTTTGTCGACGATTGCTGTATGTGCTAATGCTGGCTACGCATCCAGTGAATATGGAGGCAGTGGTTACGGAGGTGGTTACGGCGGTGGTTACGGCGGTGGTTACGGTGGTGGTTATGACGGTGGACATCATTATGAACATGAACCAATCAGTCAAACTGTAGAAATCACGAAACCAATAACAATTCCGGTGATCAAGCATATACCCGTCCCAATACCTCATACGATTCCAGTAGCAGTACCGAAACCAATTGCAGTGCCTGTACCTGTACCACATCCTGTACATATACACGTACCACATCCAGTTGCTGTACCAGTTATCAAAACAATCAGTGTACCTATCGAAAAGCCAGTTCCTTATCCAGTTATTAAAAATGTACCTTATCCAGTTGAAAAATATATACCAGTCACTGTACATAAACATATACCGTTCCCCGTTGAAAAACCATATCCAATTAAAGTTCCAGTTTACAAAACTATCGTTCACCAAGCAAAGAAACACGGATGGGATTGATCATACATAAATATGAAAACGACTTGTTAATGATGAAAATAATTTTAAATAGCGCTTTATACATGACTATGTGTATACTAGTATCTTCTAAGTCATTTTATTGTTGATTTGTTTTTTATATAAATTTATTATCTATTTGTTGTTATAAATGATTGTTACTTTTTTATAAAATTTTATATATTTTAAATTAAATGTTTTCTTTAAATTTCATTGTATTACATTTTCCATTAATATTTTGTGATACACAATTACAATTTCAGCAGTTTTTAACACATTATTTAATATTTCATCATATATATATACATATATATATATATATATACGACATTGAGTGAATATATGCGATACGAGCGAGATGAGCGGAGGCGGAATCCCGGAGGTAGGCGAGCGTAGCAAGTAGGAGGCAGAGCTCCCTGGTTGTTAAAATAAATGAAAAACAAAGAAATTGGCAATTGCCACTTACAAATAAACGGTTCAAAATTTGTCAATAAAATCGACTCAATCGTCAATGATTGTTACTAAAATGTTTATGGAAACATATCTGTATTAACTGACTTTTATATGCATGTTATAATAATATGTCACCTTCAAAATGCAATTCTATAATTATATTTTTCGACCCAATTTATGCAACAGGCTTACTATTTATTTTATAAATGTTATTTTCATTTATTGAATATATTTTTATAGGTTTTTGTAAATCATTATAAGAAAAAAATACAAGGATTCTGAACATATCCGCGTATATTGTTTTAGAAGTGTTTTTTTATGAGAAATATATTTACACTCTGTACTCGTGTAATCCATTTCTTGCATAAAGGATCGCTAAATATGTATGTATGTATGTATGTATGTATATATATATATATATATATACATACACATAAATTATATAGTTTTAAAATGAATATCAAATTACCTCCATTAAAAACCATCCAGTATTTAATACTTAGAGTACACTGACAAACGTCAGCAAATTACTTGCAAAAACACACTGTTTTAGTATTTTGTCACATTTTGAAAAAAAAAACATAATTTTTTATTGTTTTTACACAATAATTATTTTAGATAAAACTGAAAATAATGAAATTTTTTTTTGATAGCTTCATCACACAATACAAAGGAAAAATTTGACACATACAAACAAAAGAAGTGTATCGGATGTACAGAAAAATAATTGTCACTTAATATTAAATAAATATGTATATGTATTTGATATTTTTCAATAAAAATTGGAGAGTAATTTGTAAACAAATATATCAAACATATGTCGAATTAAAACAAACTAAATAAAAAAAGTGTTTCTTTCATTTGTTTTAGTATTGTATAGTTTCTTTATTTACTTTTTTCACTTTGACGATCTTTTTTGTTTTTAAGCAATAAGTACAAACTCATTTTATTTTTTTACTACCCTTTTTGTTAAGGTTGCCATATTTTGTTGAACCAAATACGGGACATGGATATTAAAAAAAAGCTAACTCCAAACCTTAAAACAATTGTTAAAGTACATAATGTAGGAACATTATAATAATTAGGTGCAGTTCAGGCCTTATATTTAGCACTACTTTTACCGCACCGTACAATGTCCAAATAAGAACTGTTTGAAAATAGGAAAATGCAATATATCTATACTAAATTATAAATAAAATGCTTATACAAAATATTATAAGAAGCGACCGATGAAAGGGACCGTCGTCGCCGTAAACTATAAACACAATTAATTTCATTAAATTGTCAATTGTTATGGCTTACAAATTAATTTGTTAGATAATTCGAAAAGAATATTGAAAATTATAATTATCTTATCATATTTATAATTTTATCTTTTTATTAAAATACAGGATATTGGACTGTCCCTACAAGTACAATAAGGGGGGCAGAAAAATTCAACTTAAAATATACGACAGTCCCGTACATGCGGAACGTCTGACAAGTCTACTTTTTATAATCTATATCACAAGTATTGGTGTTAAATTTTTAAAAACTTATCATTTGTATATAGGTAGAGTTGAACATCTTAAATACAGATATCTTTAATAAAAATCTAATTACAAAAAGGATATATTTTTATAACGTTTATTTTCTTAAGTAACTGTCAATCTTTGTTCAGAAATAAATAAATGTTGCAAAACTAAGCAATATGTGATAAAAAATATTATAGGTGTATTTCCGTATGAACGCTAATATAAATGAAAATTAATTTGACTATTTTCAAATGTTATATTTAATTTAGAGTTAAAAATTTTTTAAATAATGATTTAAATTCCTTTTCTGTGATGAAATCACTATAGAAATTTCCAATAAATTTTATATAGTATCCATTTTAATATATCTGATTCAAATTTAAATATTCAATTTATTAATAAAAGTACTAGAATTATTTTTTTTTCAAAAATCACCTTTAATTATCTTCATGTATAGATTATATATATATGGATATATTATTATAAGTAAAAATTGCATATTTGATATTTTGGTGTTATATAAAAATACATTAATGTATATTATATTTATTGTAAAAACAAAATGTTATATAAAAATATTTTTAATATATACTATATATCTACTGTTACTGCTTAATGATTATAAATATATTTTTATACTTATTACAAGTAAATATAAAAAAGTTGCACCATTTTCTCATTTAGAAAATATTTGTTTTTCTGAAAATCTTACTTCAAGTCCAGGTTTAAAATGTTCAAAAATAAAAATCTGAAATAAAAAATGTAATTAAGTAACAAAAAAATTCATACAATAAAACATTTTCAGTGGAAATTAATTTTAATTAATATAAACAAACTCCATACTTCATTTTCTCCAATTTTTTGGAATGGTGCTGGAAAATATAATGTACACTGAGGTCCAATAGTAGCATAGCGTCCAAGTATAAAACCATTTACAGCCACAAAACCTTTGCTCCACTCTCGCATATCAATGTAAGTATCTTTGGGATCAGTGATATTTAATGTTGTTTTGTAAGCAACAGGGCCATTTAAGATAACTTCTGATTGTTTTTCGTTCCAGTTAACCAAACTATAATATTGGGTAATATATGATTGCATAAAAAGGATATTTAAATTTTACTAATAACTTTTATTTTACTCTAACTTTTATGTACCTTTTATTTCTAAAACATTTTTAAATTTGATCTTTACCTTTGAATCCATTTTGTACGAAATTGTAAAGGAACAATCTCCCAATTAAGTAACTTACTACTATTTAAGTAAACATCACCCTGCCACAACCCTTTCTTCTGATTAAATTGTGTTAATGAACCAAAATTATTACGTCCCCAATTTTCAACTAATAAATCTAATGTACCATTAGTAGATGAGTAGGGTAAAGTTAATTCTGAATTTCTACAAAAATATATAGTGGATAAATGAAATTATTATTATTAACTTGAACTTTTTGTGAATTATATTATTCTAAATTTACAAAACACATACTTCATACGCCAATATCCAAAACCATCAAGATCATCATTAGTTTCCAGAGGTTTTGAACATAATTTTCCATCTAAAGTAACTACTATTGTATCACAAACACGACCTTCAATTTTTAATATTGAGTTCTCTGCTAGATAAAAAAATTAATAAAATATTTAAAGTAAGAAAAATAGGTATATGTAATTAAAAAACTTACGCACAATAACTCCTGTTTTTCGATATAAAATGTAACCGTAACTTTGCCCAGAGCCATTATTAATAGGAAGATTTTCCATTGATACCACATTTTCACTAGAAATTTTTTCACTTACCTATATATAAAAAAATTATAAATAAATTAATAATAATACTTGAGTGAAAATTCATTATACTTTTTTTAACATTCAAAGAAATGTTACCTGATCTACAATTGTCTCTAAAAGCATATAATGTGTAATAGGAACAGACGGATAAACTACTTTTATTGATTCTGATGGACGTTGTGGTAAACGTGTTTTCGTTGGATTATATTTATTAAGTAGTCTCACGATATGCTCATACTTTGGTGTATAATCTCCTGCCTCATTCAAAGGAGCATCATAATCTAAAAATTAAACACCATACATGTTATCATTTTTAAAGATCATAATTTAAATATTTTTTTATAAAACTGTATCTATTAAATTTGTCTTTCTAGTGTAACTATTATTAATATGGATATATATATATATATATATATATATATATATATATATATATATATATATATATATATATACATTATTTCTACACATACCATAGCTACTTGTATCTGGTTGATACCCTTTGTTATCAACACTATCATCTTTCATGTTAGCTCCATTCATAAAACCAAAGTCAGTACCACCATGAAACATATACATGTTTACTGAAGCAGGATACTTTAAAATGTCTTCATAAATTTCAGCAAAGTCTAAAACATTTAGAAGGAAAAGTAGAACATATATCTCAAATAATTTAAAAAGTTTATTGCCTTAAATATTGTGACTTGGAATCAAATTATAATAAAAAAAAATTATTATATTATAAAATGTTACGAATTTTAAATTTTCAAGAATATATGAAAGTATTATTAAGGATTATAAAGTATTATTATTAATTATAAATATTATTATTTACTAATTAAAAGTACTATTAGGGATTAATTAATTTGTATAAAATTTAAAAAAATATTATACAATTTTAAATACTGTATATTAAACTGTAAACTGGTCTAATTAAAGATAAACAATATATTTCCTTACATAAATTAAAATAATTCATATATATTTATTTACCAAGAGCACTTCTCACATGATGGTTTTCAGACCAATGATCAAACCAGCCAACCCAAAATTCCATAGACATAATTGGCTTTCCAGGCTGAAGTTTTTTTAACGCTTTAAATTCATTTTCTGGATTTCCTCCAAAATTTGCAGTTTGAAGAGCTTTAAGGAATTAATTTACATAATTTAATAACTGATCATTTTTAATATTTTTTTAAAAAAAACTACCTCCTGGAACCGAGGCAACATCACCAGCATAAGATGGTGCATCAGAAGTAACAAGCAATTCAACAATACCATTATTTTCTAATAATTCTTTTAATTGTAACAAATATTCTTTATCTACTTTATTATTTACTTTAACACTACCATACTCATTTTCAACCTATAAGATAGACAAGCACAAAACATATATTTTTTAGAACTTTAATCAAGATATAGTAGATCACACTGAATACTTGCCTGAAAAGCAATAATAGGTCCACCTCTTGTAAACTGTAATGATGCTAACAAAGGTATTAATTTATTATAATAACGTCTAACAGCAGACATAAATAAAGGATCAGAAGTACGAATTTTAATGCCTTCCTCACGTAATAACCAACTACAATTACATATATATATATATATATATTGTGTGTATATATATATATATATATATATATATATATAAACATTACCTTGGCATCCCTCCAAATTCCCATTCTGCACATATAAATGGGCCTGGTCTTACAATTACTAATAAATCTTCTTCTTGAGCTATTTTCAAAAATTCTACTAAGTGCAGCATATCTTGCATATCAGTACCACCATCTCCAAAATCATATTTGCCTGGTTCAGGTTCATGCAAATTCCAAGAAATATACCTATTATTACAAAAAATAAATAAAAGAATATTCATATTTGTTCTCAATGATTTCATTAAAATTTTACATTTCTCAAAATATATTCATAAGTTTAACTTAACTTACGTTTCAACAGTATTTAAACCTGCAGCACGAGCTTTACGTAGTCTATCCCTCCAATAAACACGAGGTACACGGAAGTAATGAATCGCACCACTGTACAATGAAATGTTAAAAGTATTCAATGTAAAATTTATTTTATCAGCATTCAAGCCTTCCGTGATTCCTCCAGCAGTATAATACTCATACAGAGTTGGCAGATCCTCATCTTCATTCTTCATGGCATCTGAGCTGATGAAAATTATTTTACACATAAATATGCATAAAATTTTAAAATATAATGAGCACATATTTATTATCTGAAATATATATTTGATACAGGATTATATCTTACATATCAACAGTGTCTAACTGTTAAATTTATTTCAAAACATTATATTTATACATACGTTAGAATGTAATTGTGGGCAGCTTATAAAATAAAATAATATAAAAAAAACAAATATTCAAATAAAACAATCTCAATGATATGATTTTAAAATGAATTTTATACTGTTATATTATCAGTGTAAAAAACACATTTTTTTTAATTGATTGATTATACCACATACACTAATTTATAAAAATAATAAAATTATGTATTAACAATTTATACAAATCTTTATCTACACTTTACCTACATGTGTTTTTAAATACTTGATACTGATCATTATTCTTCACAAAAGTATATTTTTTACTTCTACATAATCACTTAAGAATATTATTAAACTAATTCAATTTTTTATTAAATGCTATCTCTGAAAACTAAAACAATAGTATTTCATTTATAAAAGGAAATAATAAAAAACACAAGTAGTAAAATCTGATCTAGAATAACCATTATTTACTTAATTAGATAAGTATAAATATGCAACTTTAATTCCTTCTATTAATGTACTATAAAAATATTAATTTGTTATACAATTAAAATCTGAAATTAAAATGTTTTGTATAACCGACCATATAAAATTTTATACAATTTCAAATATTTTTAAAAATGTAATAAACTGCACATAATATTATTATTTATTACTAATCACTTATTGAACTTCATATATCTTAATTTAAAAAAAAATAAGATTGTTTTAAATTTGCAAACAATTAAAATATATATATAAATTTGTGATCAAGTATAGAATTACATATGTCATTAGTTCATTTATAATAATTTTTCTACTAACAATATATGTTTGTGCACATGCTTAAGTGTCTGCACAAACACATAAAAGTGACATCATTCCCAAGCCTTTTAGCTTATATCTACATATAAAAAATATGATACATTTTTTGCATGTGGTTATATGTTTTGGACAGGAAATGAATAACTTCTCTAATCTACACAAACAAGTAGATTTATACACTAAATAAATAAATATATATATATATATATATATATATATATATATATATATATATATATAAATATATATATATTAAAAACTATTATTTATTTTGAAAAGTACTTTGAAAAAACCATACTTTTTATATTAAAATAATATAAGATAGAAATTAATGTTTTATAGATTTAAAATCTTTTTTATTTTCAGAATATATATTTCAAATTTAACATATTATACTATTTAACATTATTTATTTCTTACTTATTTTTATTTCTATTATTTATTTATTTGTTCATCATCAAGACCAAATTCTTTATGCATTTCACCCAGCGTAGTACCAGTATATGAAGTAAGTATACCAAGAATGTCTTGTGTTATATCTTTTATTTCATTGTAGGCATGCAATGCTTCTATTTTTTTCTGGCGTGAATTTGAAGTCACCCTTGTGAACAATACATTAATTATTTTTTATAAATTATTATATCTATACTAATTGCTATAAACAAACTACATGATTTCTTACTTCCGTGCTTCTAATTCATTTATTTCTTTATCTAATTGTTCTTCCTCTTTACATAAACGTACATACTCATTAATTATTTTTTGTCTGTTTGTTTCCTGAGACATCTACAAAATTTCAATTCTTAATATGAAATATAAATAGAAGTTTTTTTATACTTCTAATTGAAATATCTTTTTATGTAATTAAAAATTCAACATAAAAATGGAAACTTATGAAAAAAGTATTTTTTTACATTAAATAAAAATATACTTATTTTAAAATTAATTGGAAACATTTCATTAATTATTTGTAACTTTGTATTGGTTTTCACATTATTCCATTTTTATATTTAACTATAAGATTGTGATTTTTATATAAACCATTTTTTAATGAGATTTATTATAGTGAAAATTGAAAAATTATACTTGTATGAATAAGATTTTATTTCTGTATTTTAACATCAATTTTCATTTTACATTTTTACTTTACCTTTATACATCAAGATATTTTTCATAACCTATATTTTTTCAAAACAAAATATAAGTATTCGTAAAATGAAATAAACAAATTTTTATATCAAAAATGTCAATTTTCTATACGACTTTTAATAGAAAATTATTGTTAAGAAAAAAATATTTTAAAGTAAAACAAAATACATATATTAATAGATAAATACTCTATATTCATCTGTTACGAACAATATTAACCAAATAATTTTCTTTGGTACACATAAAAGAAATTATTAGTCTTAATACAATACAACACAGTACATATTTTTTCAAACTGACATAATATAAGAATAAACATATGATTATAAATTCATATAAGCATAACATATATACACATAATATATATAATTATTATGTATTATATATCTATGAATAAAAACTACTTTGTTTTTTTAACATACAAAAATATAATGAAAGACTGATTATGTTAAATTAATATATATTTTAGGCACACTCTATTATAAACTTACATGAAGAGGAGAATATCACTCATTGCAGTCTACTGTTATTTTTATGCATGCAAACAGAATTACTCTTATTGCCTCTATATATGTGTGTTCAAAGAATTTTATTTAATGCTGTTTACTTGAACTCATACATTATATATATATATATATATATATATATATATATATATATATATATATATATATATATATATATATATATATATATATATATATATATATATATATATATATATATCGAAAACATATTGTTTCTAAAGAACGTGTTTTCTTTTTATGTTCAGAACTTTTAATCTATATTTTTGTACCGAAATATCTTTTTTTGTTTTTTACATTTTGCCAATTTTTTCACTGTACCTATATATTATGAAAACGTGGAAAGTGTATTTTTTATGATTAGGTAACAATTGATTAAAGAAAAAAAAACGTTTAAATATTTCAATAATTATTTATATATGTTAACTAGTTAACAGTTATTATAAATTAATATAATTTTTAGATCAGATATTAAGAATTTCGAAAAGCACGAAAAACGTGATAACAACGATTTAGAATTTATTAAATTATAACTGATGAATTAAAATTAAAGTTCATGTAATTAAAAATAATATTTTTCTTTTGTATGTTTTGTACATATAATTATATTTTATCAATATTGTTATATTACTAAATCCAGAGCTAGGTTCCCAACTAAAATTAGTAAGTTTATTATATTGAATATATTTTTTAAAACAATAATTCTCTTTTTATATTGAGAAGTTTTAGCACCCACGTATATATATATATATATATATATATATATATATATATATATATATATATATATATATATATATATATATATATATATATATATATATAGTTTATTAAATAAAATCGAAACTAATGTTATATAAATTAATCGACTTCAAATTTATTTTATATTTTGCTTCTATTTTTGTCAGTTTAAGGATAAATATATTTTTCGATTTACAAAAAATTAAAATAAAAACATTGAAAATAAGTACAAAATCCTACTTAAATTTCAACTTTTAATACACGGATAGGCAACAAAAAATATTTGAATAATGTTTAAAAAAATATTTTTATACCAAATTAAACAGAACGTTATAATCCACTACAATCTATATCTAATTATACCTTATAAAAAAGAAATAAACCTAAATTCAGATTAATGAAAAGAACACAAATATGAAAAAAATAACTTTTTTTGATAATTCTTATTGCTGCTTGATTACACGTTTCATTAATTATACCTGTACCAATATTTAAGCATATTCAATGGACTCTCACATAGTTATATAGTGGATTACTTGTGCAATTACAGCTATACTTAAATACTTTCATAAGTCAATAACTTATGCTAATAAAATAGATTTTTAACGTTATCTTCAAATTTCACGCTAAAACAATATAAATAGAGAGTTCAATAAATCATATTTAATTGTTCTCATTATACGAAAATAGTTAATTAATATAATATAAACTGTATATCCATACATGTATTCAATAAATCTATTGTGTTTGTTTATCTATATTATTCGAGTGCTAATTTTATATTAATATAAATAAATAACTGAGACCCTGTTTACAAATATAATCTTAAATGTAATCTAAGTGGATTGCTTTTAGATATATTAGTCTATATTTTTTTTACTTGAACCGGATAAATAAAATTTCATTTACATGGTATTAAGATAATGTATTTTTACATTGAAAAATAATCAAAATTATATATATATATATATATATATATATATATATATATATATAAGCAAAAGGTATTTGTATATTTTAGTGAAAACCAAACATCTGCTACAAGTATTTATGTACATTGTACTTTATAAAACATGTGGTTCAGTCTTTAATACAAAAAAAACCTTCCCAGTGAATATGTTATACCTTTGATATTTATGCCAGTATTGTCGTAAATGTTGTAAACAATTTACTACTCCTTTCCAGTTTGTATCAAACACCCAATATAATGTATCTTAATATGAAAACCGCAAATAAATAAAACTGACAAATGAAATCGGATGTATGATGTTATCTCAACAGACTGAACTTTAACATGTTTAAAAAATAAAAGAAAATAAAATATATGTTTTGTATGTATAAATAAACGAAATATGCACATGACCAAAACAAATGTCGACCATTAACTTTCTATAATTATATTTAATTGAGACGGATATAATTACTAGTCTAATGCAGGAAACAAGCATAGCTCTAAATTTAATCATCAAAATCTTCAGAATCCAGGTACATGTTACACAGCCATGCTTGGAACAAAAAAAAAATGTATTTGCTGAACCAATATGATTTTTCATTTAGAGTGATCGCTTATATGAACATTAATTGGATTACGAATAACTATAAAAACTGTATTTATTTAATTACTTCATTTAAATGAATAATAATTATAGTTATTAAATATTTAATTACTTAAATTTGTTTGTAACAAAAATATAAATATCAGTCATATGTAATTTGTTTCAAAATAAAATAAATATTTTGTTTTTTATATGTTTGTTTGTTCGTTTCTTGTCAAATAAAATAAACAAATAAAATTAAAATTCGTTGACATTTTTTACATACATTCATCAATTGATTTTAGAATAAAATACTAACTTAATTAAATATGGAGAATGAATGAAATAATAGAATAGAATTTCACCTAACTTTAGTATATTTAATTTGCATACTATAATATTTGTTTATTGATATATATATATATATATATATATATATATATATATATATATATATATATATATATATATATATATATATATGTCAGCATGCGCATAAATTACTTTATTTTGACCATTTTCATTCATTAATAATAATTTAATTTCTCTCTCTCTCTCTCTCTCTCTCTATATATATATATATATATATATACATATATATATATATATATATATATATAAATATATATATATATATATATATAATGTGTGTATGGGTGACTTAGTGCGGTAGTATGTTTTGTATATATATATATATATGAATATGTAAAAGACATGTATAAAAATTCATACATCATCTACTCTTCGACTTATATATGATTCGATTTACAAGAAGAGATTTCGTCAATACGCATTTATACGATTTTCTTTTATATGTGTACATGAGTGTAATTCTAGATCCAGTTCAAGTTTGAATACAAAATGAATCCGTTCTGATATGAATATTTCACATTCTCTAGCTTCTCAAGCTGTCTTTTGTAAATTGTAGTGCATTAAAAATTCATGTTAATATGTAAATCACGTTTCTAGTTCATTTAAAAACCTTATAGAAATTTCTAGAAAACTTTTTTCCGTAAAACACGTAGAGTATAAAGTAACTTTTACAAAATTTCTGTTTCTTACCGATAAAAAAATATATAACATTCCATTTATTATTATAAATTATATATATATATATATATATATATATATATATATATATATATATGTATGTATGTATATTAAATTAAAAAATATTCTTCTCTCTCCTAAAGGCATAATAACTACTCAAAAAAACCTCATATTGATATTTACACACGGTAAATAACAAAGATTTTTTTTATTGAAAGTCATCCTTTTCATAACATTTACTAATATTCGACATTAATTTTAGCAATCTTTGAATTTTCCTACCTTGATTCATTATTATCCCATTGAGATGATTTTAATTTTATTTTCAACTTTTTCATGTCAAAAACAATGTAAAATAAAAAATAATATTAGCACTTTACTTGTTCTGTTTTAGTTTATGTGTGCATTTAAAATTATAAAAATATTAGTGTGAATTTATTTTGTACACATTTTATGGCAATACATTTTTGCAATTATAAAAAAAATATAAAATTCTGTTAGGTAAATTGTTATTCATTTGTTTTTATATAATTAAGCACAGATGAAGGAAACGTATTAATAATAGTCT
>CM068318.1:11015529-11175529 GCA_034766995.1 Acanthacorydalis orientalis | reverse complement strand
CAATTACAAATATCTTCATTGAACTTGATTTTAGTAAAGATGATCCCTTAAACTTTTCGACGTTTTAAAGATCTGTTATCTAGTGAAATATTTAAATTCTATAATAAATTCTTTGCGATGCTGCAAGAAATTTATTACTTATTCTCTCGAAATTATTGACTACAGTATGAGAAATCCTGCAGTTCGGTTAGAAAACGCTGACAGAAAAAAAACTATATAAAATCATTAATATACAATAAATAATATTCAGTTAGTTCGTATAAATCACAAATATTACACAGTATCTGTTAAAACTACTAACATTTTTTAATTGGATAGTATCTTTTTACAAAACTTTAAATTAAAGCACATTATTTAGGTACATACATAATTATATACATACATACACACACACATACATATATATATATATATATATGTATGTATATATATATATATATATATATATATATATATATATATATAGTTATTATAGTGCATCTTGGTTAAAATTAATTTAAAAATGAAAGTTCAATGTTCCATGTAGATAAAAAAAATGTTTGTAATCAAATTCTGTATACATTTATCATGAAATGAATGGTTGTAATTAACATAATATATATTCTTCTTTAATTTCTATTTATGTCACGTAGAGAATGAATTTATATATTATTAAGTGAAAATAGGGCTTTTGATTGCTACAAAATAAATTATACATGTTTAGCAGCTGTTTGCATTGAATACATAGCATACTAATATGAAGCGTTTTGTTTTCAAACAAGAAAGATATTAACATTATATACATATTGTAATACATAATTTGTATATATATATATATATATATATATATATATATATATATCTTAAGAAAATAATGACTCTTTTGTACAATTTGAAATATTTTTCATTAAAGACTTACGATTTCAAATATGCATAATATAACAAATCATCCACGATAAATGTATGAAAACTAACAAATTGTTACAAAAAATGTATTTCATTTATAATAATTTATACTTATTAGTAAATAATTCGTGTTAAATTATTTATAAATATAGGGAATGTGTATCGTCGTTTTTAAAAGTTTTAACAATGTATATTACTATACATAAACTTGTTAAATAATTAATAGAAAAGAAATACATATTGATACAAATACAATACAAAAAATTTTTTATTGTAAATTTACACTTGTTTTTTATGTTTTAATACTTTTTTGTTTTTATATTATTATACATTAAACGTATCCAGACAATAAAAACTAATAATTGTAAGGACTGATATTTGTCTGTATTAAATATCAAATCATTCGATTACAATAATGCTGATTAAATTCATAATAAATATTCAGTTTAAATAAAACATACACACACACATACATACATATATATATATATATATATATATATATATATATATATATATATATATATATATGTATGCATATTTATATATTTTTTAGATGGTTCTCAAAATATTTTTTCTAATCATTGATTAATACATTGCAGGTATCCCATGGACATGGAAAGCATGATTCTGGTCATGCAATCATCAGTTCAACAGTTGAAGGCCATGGCCATGAAGGTCACGGAAATCATGAAAGTACTCTAATTGGTAAACATGTATTAAGTGAGGCAGGTCATAATTTCGGTATTGGCGGTGATCATGAATCATTAGGTAATAACCATGAAAATCAACATGCACATATTGGCGGACATGAAGGTCTATCTTTAGGAGGCGGTCATGAAGGTTTATCATTAGGAAGTGGTCATGACGGTCATCATGTTCAATTTGAAGGACATGAATCTTTAGGAAGTGGACATGAAGAAGCATCTCATGGAGCTGGAGGACATGAAGGACTATCTTTAGGAGCTGGTCATGGAGGAATATCTCTTGGAGGTGGACATGCAGGATTCAGTGGAGGTCATGAAGGATTTGTCTTTAAAGGACATGAAGCGTTGGCACTGGCTGGTCATGAAGGATATGCCGGGCATGAAAACAGTGAAACTTCTTCAGGACATGAAAGTGGTGCTAGTTACGGTGTTCACGAAACTTCCAGTGGCGATGAAGGTGGACATCAGCAAGCTGGATACGATCTTAGCCATTTAGGACACCATTGAGATTGATGTTATTTTTTAGAAATGATATCATTTTGTCATACTATCAGTATTGTGAATTTGCCCCACGATTGACTGCTGTTTTTCATTATTTTTGTTATTTGATTATTTTTAACTAAATAAATTTACTAATAACCAACTTATGTTTTATTGGTTGTGAATATAGTTTTATATAATCATATATCTCTTCGCGTTTTTACACACATATAATTAACTTTAACATCAATTTACTAATTAGGACAAATTAAACTAATATAAAATTGCATTTACATTACATTTTCAAATAGATTCATACTTAATTACAAAAAAGATAACATATCTAATTTAAAAAGTCAAAAAATTGAGTAAAATAAAATAAAAATTAGTATACATAACAGAATATTTTTATTTATTTAATAGAGATTTTGAAAAAGTTTTTTTTTTTATACTTAACAAATAACTAATACGAATTGAAAATATAAACATTAAAAAACGTATCCCTATATTTAAATATCAAAATTTATTAAATATGTATATTAGCCTTTGTATAAATTGAAAAGTATAAAGAAACTGCAAAACAAAATTATTTTCAGGCCATTTTATAGTTGTAGATCTGATTCCTACGAAACGTACTTTGAATCTCAAAATTCAGTGATATCGATTGAAACATATATATATATA
The DNA here is from genome assembly GCA_034766995.1 of Acanthacorydalis orientalis. Classification (NCBI taxonomy): domain Eukaryota; kingdom Metazoa; phylum Arthropoda; class Insecta; order Megaloptera; family Corydalidae; genus Acanthacorydalis; species Acanthacorydalis orientalis. The sequence goes on along the minus strand of CM068318.1, from coordinate 11,172,773 downwards.
TATATATGTATATATATATACATATATATATATATATATATATATATATATATATATATATATATATCCAAAAGAGGAAGTAATTATACCGCAGCAGATGGTGAATATAAACAAAATGTAAAAGCACTTTCACTGAATCGACATTTATTTCACATACACATATATATATATATATATATATATATATATATATATATATATATATATATATATATATAGAGAGAGAGAGAGAGAGAGAGAGAGAGAGTACAAGAGTGAAATTTGATTTATAATTTATGGAGTTAAATTGATTTGATTTAGATGGATGGTAGTTGTTTATCAAATAAATACCTAAAACATGTATTTCACATTGGATATATATATATATATATATATATATATATATATATATATATATATATATATATATATATATATATGTACATCAATTTTAAATATTTTATCTTGTTAGCAATATCCATTGTCTATCAAATTTTAATTTGACTAATTTTTATTGTAAATACGTAAAAGATTTTTGATACGGTATCATATACTATTTTCATTATTTGTGATTTTTTTCATTTTTCTCAAAAGTATGTAAATTTATTATTGTAAATATTTTTTTTTACTTAATAATAATAACTTATATGACCAGATTATAGAAATGTTCCAAAGTGCTTTTGTGAGATGAGTTAGTAGTAAAAACCTTGTAGATTTATATTACTTACTGAAAACTTCGGTGTAAGGAAAACGTATAGGAATGTTATGTTTTAAATGTCGATAATTAATTATATAAAATTATACAATCTGATAATGTCTCGGAAAGTAAGGTACAGTGTATTCAATAACAACGATGAAGAAACTTTAGACTAAAGATATTTAAAAAAAAACAATTGCTTAAATAAACAATTAGCAATTCCAATTAGCTGTCTAAAATTTGAGAAAACTTGGTTTTTAAAATATGCCACACATGAAAAAGAGCATACTTATCAACTCCGGATGGTTATTAATCGTATTATTACAGACTATTAGCATATTTAGCACAGATTTTATTTATAGTCTAAAAACACAAGTTTAATTTCACCGTTATATTTTTTATTATTACTAAGAACAAGTTCGAGTATTCTAGTATATTGTTTTTTATGCATGAAATAAAAAATATAATCTTACATTGCAAAAATTAGTTTTGTTTTGTTGTTGATATTTCTTGAAATAAAAGATATGAAGATTAACTTAAAACTCTCATGTCATTTTTTTAATAACACGTAAATGTAGTATAATTAAAAAAAAATAAAAATAGCTTTGTTATTAATTTTTTTCTGAAAATGTATGGTAAATGATCTTATGATCATTATTCATACAATATTAAACTTAAGAGTAAAAAATTAATATCATCTAATTTTATTTATTTCAGACTTGTATTAATCATTAATCCAACCAAAAAAAAGAAAATATTGATTTTATAATATCGCATTACATGTAATTTTTTTAACCTTATAAGTTAATTTATATATAATTCTAAATATGATAAAGATATGTAATGAATGGCATTTATTTTATTTGTAATTAATTCAATTCTGAACATAACTGATTGTAGTGATTATACAGATTAATCACTTTTAATTAGACACCATTTTGTAAACATTTAAATCGTTTGTCAACGTGTCCATTCAAATATTAATATGAATAATGAAAAGTTTAAACACCGGCTTACCTTAAATTCAAATTTTAATGATTATTTATTTAATTAATAATCACTTCATTATCAACTGCATATTATAATTTTTAAATACAAGTAAACTATCTTTTTCAATTTAAAACTGTGTAGCAATGTTGTCATTTTGAAAACAATTGCAAATTCATTTTGTTAATCAGGCGTTTGTTTTTTATTTTGAGGAATTACCAAATTAAAATTGGTATTTAAAATACATAAAACATATAATTGATTGTATATTGTTTAGCTATACTTTTAATATAACAAGCAAATAACTATTATTATAATATAAAAACTTACATAATTTTAGATTTTGTTTTCATGTAAATGTGTAATTTGATGGCAAAACTATTATCGAAGTCATATAAACATGACCAAAAAAATTAGTTTCATTTTGTCAACATCACTTATCAACCAACAATATATAATGTAATAATTGCTATTCAAACCTATCAATGAAAAAGTATTTGATAGATAAGGTGACAATTTATGAAATAAACTGTTTGTTCTAATTTAGTAAAAATTATAAAATAAAATATGGGCTTCTACTATTGTAGAACACTAAAATAGATTTAATAATTCATTGAAGTCATATTCATATGAAATATTTTTATACAGGTTTGGTACTTTATTTAAATTTGTGAAAATATAATAAAAAAAGATACATACCAAGATCAAATATATATATATATATTTAATTGTTAGTACAAGTTACAAAAATGCTTGAATCATTCAGATTCTGCTTCCACAAAAAAATCTTACACTCTAATAGACAAATGCATTACATTCAACAAATATAAATATATATATATGTATATACGGCCAATGGCATTATAAATAACATTAAATTTTCAAATCTGTTATAAAAACAAATAACGAAAATAACATTATGTACAAAGATTTAAAATATTTTGTGAAACATTTAAAGTTCATTATAATTAATCTGTTTACAAACATTCTAAGCACAATGTCAGTCACATGTGGCTGATAAAGTCACCGTCTTTGATATATTACAATGTTTAGAATGTTAATTGTAAGTGCTATAGTTTAAGGTTACATCAAAATATATTTCTATTGAAATATAGAAATTTAATTCACTACTTATAATTTTAATACCATATTTAATTACATCTAAAAACTTTTTCAGAACTATTTAGATTTAATGTTCACTGCAATGTAAACATTTATAAACTATGGGAAGCAAAACATGTGTGTATAGTGTTGCTATCTTTTTCTCATATTTTTAAGTATTCTTTTCACTGTCTAAAAATAATTATATCCTACTTATACATATTGTATATATGCATGATGAGTACATATATATATATATATATAATGTAGAACACATACACACAAATGTTATATATAGTTTTAAGGAACAAATTTAGATTTCATTTTATCTAAAGATTAATAATATTGTTGAAATTAAAACTTCAGTTTGTTAGTTTATAATAAAAACGTATTAACAATGTTGGTATAAAATTAAACATTAACCGATGGCCGCAACGTTGAATGCATGATTAAAAGACTATAGTCTACAGACGTGCAAATGATTAATTACGAACAACTATGTTTATAGCATTATCTGTGTACTACTGATCAGTCTTCTGTTGCAGTGGTAGCCAGCCGAAGCTGCTTTTGTATCACACTTATGGACAAATCACAATACTAGTTTAAACATTTTATATATTAAAAAAAACAAACATCACACACAGACCTTATATTCTACACACCATATATAACTTGATGGTTTTCTCATTCGTTCTATATTATTCGATGTATTTTGTACTGATCAATATGAATAAAAATTAGTTCTAAAAAGTACAATAACAATATGACAATCTTCATTACACTAACCATTGTCTTAACACATTTCTATTTGTTACTACATATTTTTTATTTCAATTGGTTTTATCTATTATCAGTCAATTTATTAATATCAAATTCATCATATTTTGACTAATTATTACAAAAGTCTAAAACCTTATGTAAGACTTATGAAATACACAAATTAATTCATTTATAATACAAAAACCACTTACAAATAAAATATCAATATTATTTTCATATAATTTTTATGCAATGCCAAATTCAAGCAATTATTATTTACTAGAAAACCATCAAGTATTTTACATTATTCATATTTTAAATACCAATACAAGGTTTTCAGTAATAATAAAATATAACATTTCATTTAGAACATGTACGGTTCTATAATCAAACTTGAACAACAATCATACTTTATTTTCGCAATAAGAAAAAATTCACTCAAAAAAATTAACTAATATTTTCAAACAGATTTCATGTCTCTAAGTGCAGTTTAATAAACTAAAAGTTCTAAATAACAGCAATTAAAAAAGCTTTATATTATGTTTTTTTCTTATTACAAACACATGCAACTAATTTTATATTACTTTTAATTTTCATTTGTTTTGAATATTGATGTAAGTCTATAAAATACATATCTATATATTTTAGAACTGGATTCATCAAAATTCTTACTTAGTCTTTAAAATTAATAATTAAACTGTGATATTAAAAAAAAAATACAATTTGATATATATCAATAAATTGAAATTTTGAATTTAATTTTAAGAACAAAAAGTAGATATTTTATATACTTTCTTCATTATGTCACATTTTATTTATGAGTATGAAAACAATACTAATTTATAATCAAAAACATTAAGATTTCTTATGTTATTGATTATTTATTAGAAAAAATATATATTGAAATTTTAGTCCATGAAATAACATAATCTTCAATTTTTCACACATAAAAATATATTTAATAATATTCATAAATTATATGACATCACGTGCTGTTACAATAATAATAATATTACATACATATATATATATATATATATATATATATATATATATATATATATATATATATAAAATAATATTCATTATTAGTGCCCTAAACTGATATAGCTTCTTACTAAATTATACACTCTTAAAAAAAACAAATATATTCTTTTATTAAATACCATTTTAGTGAAAATATGTTGTAGAAGCTACATCATTTTTAAATTGTAAAAAATACTACTGCTGTACTTTTAGTTATATTCATAAAATATGCATATTTGATATTAAGAACATCATAAAAACTTTTTACTATATTTTCAATTTCTAATTACTTTCATTTGTTTAATAACACTGTGCCTGACTGTTCACTTAGAAAACTTTTTTCAAGTATTGCACGTACATACATGAATATAATATAAATTTAAATTACTTATATTGAGATAAAAAGTGTGATTTTATTGTGAGAAAAATTAAGTTTAATTAAAACAGTTGACAGAATGCCTAATAAAGCAGCATACAAATGGTAACTAATGCAAGATTAATCAAAACAATTTACAGTACATATTTAATTTTAAACATGAAAGATTTAATGTCATTTATATCATTTCATTGGTGTGAATGTTTGTTAATTAATAAAAGTATATATTAAAAACAGTACATATGAAAAAAAATGAGATTTAATTGTAAATAAAAATTCATTACTAAACTCTCAATACATTAAAATAAAATTTTGAAAACAGATTTAAAAAATTCAATGAAATAAATATATATATATAGAAAAGTACCATGAAAATAAAGTTCAAAAAACTATTTAAGACTAGGAGAGCGGTGACATAAAAAAAATCCTCCGAACACTGTTACCAAGCAGAACACATTTGGTTATAGAATATCTTAGAAAATGTCATATTCCTTAAATTTAAACAAAATAAAAACACCTACACTATTCTTACAAATATATTCGAGCACATATAGAAAAATTATTAAAAATACGAACCCCGCATATTTATGATTGTATAAAAATTGTCAACTTATTTATTAATTTAACACAAAAATTTTTTTTCTCAATGTGCTAATAAAATAAACTTTTATAATAATGATATAAAACATTATGACTACAATTATAATGCAGAAGAACAGTCTTAAAACAGTGCGTTAATATTAATCTAGAAACAATGTTTCACAATTATATTAGCAGTCAATAAACCTAATCTACAATATTTCAATGTTATAAGTTTTACATTGAAATATTTTACAATTTGAATTAAAATAAAAATTTAAACTCAAATATAAAAGCCATCTACCAGAGGGGCTATGTCACATACTAGTACATTACATTCAAAATAATTGCATTTATTCTGAGTTTATGGTACCATATGTTTTTAAAATTATTAATAGGTTGTCAAAATTTACCATCAATGATTACAATGACAAAACATTAATAAAACTTAAAAAGAATATCAACAAACAAAAGAACAATGTTGAGATGTTCTTTTTCATATACTTTTTTTAATATTCATAAACATAAAATAGCTACCAAAAATTATTGTAAAATATTTGCACATAAATCACTCTCAAAGTGAATGAAAATTCAATAAATATTACAAATTTGATAAATAAAAACATCTAACATTGATTGTCATAATATATATGCATACATAATGAAATTTATACATCTACTTTAGTATTTTTCAAATAATTAGTTCAATTGTAATATATATATATATACATAATTTGAAATAAATATGAGCATGTCAATAAAATAAAGAAATTTACTATTTTCATATATATTTGACATTTTTTATTTTATGTCAATAGTCAATCATGACATTTTATCAAACCAGAGTAAAAATTTCAATGAAAATACACACTCTATATTATTCAATATAATTGATACCATGAAAATTAATATTATTTACTCAATAACCAGTAAAATAACATATTTTACAAATTACAATAATGAACAAGTCAGATAGGATTAATATCAATATTAGAAGAATTGAGGAATACAGCTGAAATCATTTACTTTGTTATCTCTCATGTACCGATGTTTTTCAAAATTTTATTTATAGTGATATTCAATTAAAAATACCCAATATAACAACTTAATTTAATATTAAATGCAAATAAATAAATCAGTCCTATATTTCTCAATATATTAATGTTATATTTATCAAATTTACACCTTTTGGAACAAAATGTAATATTGAACTAATTATTTTATACTTGAATAGCCAATGAAATATTCTATCTGCACCATTTGCACAATAACAAACATACTTTAAAAATTAAAGAAACAATTATAACACTATTCAATTGCCATCTGATTTTTCATTGGCAATGTTAAAACTACAAGGCCAGTTTACAGAATAAATTATAGAATTAATACAACTATAGTTTGTTATTAAACAAAAATATTACTCTTGGCAGTAGGCATTCAAAATTTTATCAAGATATTGTAATCAGAATTCAATTAAAATTAGGGTCCTAATGCATGTTCCATCATTTGGAGACAAAGATTTTCAAGGCTACTCTCAATATCAACACTTTTTGTTATGGATGTTTTTCCTGATAAGGATTGTTCTTTGACAATAATTGGAAGGTCTCTTTTAACATCTGGACTAAATCTCACCTGAGCTATCGCTGGTTGGGGAAGAGGCACTGTAGGAATGGCAGTGTTTTTTAATGATGAAGATGAATGAGAACTTGAAGCAGACAAAATCTGTGGTGGTGTTGTAGAAACTCCAGGAGCACAAAGATTGTTTAGTGATGTACGTGGTGCTGAATTATTAGTCGATATATTGCCACACTGTTTTGAATGCATATTTGGATATGATGAACTTTTGTGGTTATAGGTATTACAGTTTTGTTGTGATTGATTGGTTACATTATTATGGTACTTATTTGAAGTATGATAACTGCCTGATTTCATATTGTGGTGTCTACAATAAAATACTGATTATAATAAACAAGCATGCTTATATATATATATATATTTGATTGTACTTTTATGATTTTAAATGTGTATATTGAATTTCAATGTTTGTTCTTACAATTTATTTTTTAAACGAATACAAACCTATTATGAGGATTAACATAAGATCGATTAGAAGGTGGGGCATGTAAACCAGCTCGAGATAATTGACTACGCCACATCGATAATCTTCGACGTTGTTCAGATCCAAAAGCTTCCAATGCTTCAGCTCGATCACACAACCAAACAAATTGGGCAAGACAATCATCAGGGGGATGTCTAATCATTAGTAACTGGGTACAAACTATAAAAATTAAATAACCATCCATAAAACACAGTTCTATGATAGTTTCATTACATATCATTACAATTATACTTATGTATGTTTGTATATCCTCATACAAACATGAACCCAAAGGAAATGTGCATATATATATATAAACATTGAATAATAAAAACATTATTTAAATTACCTTTTCCCATTACTTTTACAAACTGTGAGGGCAAATCTTCATTTCCATTTGTCTGTAATGGACTTTGTAAAACAGTCTTAAGTTTTCTTAAAGCAACTGATAGATCTCCACCATTCATCACATCAGTTTCTAATGTAGACAACATCGCTGACCTTTCTTTTAATTTTGATATATTAATCAAAAGTTTATGTCTTGCACCTTTTGTAATTCCAGCTGCTTGCAGCTGTTCATCAGTTAGTGATAACATTTGTTCATAACTTAAATTTGCAAACACCCAACTATATTTATGTAACCTTAGAGATTTTAACCAAAATATAATCCCTTTAGATATAGTTTGAGTTTGTTGCATATCATGAAGTCTAGTATCAGAGCTGCTTGAAGTTAAAGAAACAGGAGGCATTGTAGAATCACATGATAACGAATAACTTCTTGGTTTTTGAGCTACAGAGAGATTTTCTTGAGATGACCATACTCCACTACTATATCCTAAACTTTCATGAGAATCACTTTGTGCTGGTGTTAAACTATTTGACCTTCTTGTTAACCTGTCAGTAGATACATCTACTTTTGGACTAACTGATTCATCACTAGACTGTTCATTTACAGGAGAATGAGCAAAACTATCTATGTTTGTTGGACATACCTTGTTAACAATCTGTTTTAAAAGTATTTTAAATGATTTCTTATCATCTTTATCAAAAGCAGGATGAACAAAAACGTAAGACATCAATTCAACACATTCGTTGTATGCACGGATATGAGGCAAAGACATCAACTCATGTAATACACGTCGAATTGCTATTAAATATCTATCAGCTGCATCTCGATTACTGGATCTAAGTAATGGTAAATGTGCGAGCAGCCGAGCTAAAGCAATGTTTGAGCGCTCCCATTGTAAGCCCATTATGAAATTTGGATCGTTTGCATTACGTTCTAGTACCATAAGTTCTGGATTTATTACTGCATTTATACAGTGCTCAAGAGTATGTTGCAAAAAACGTGCATTTGCAAAAGGAAGACCACCCATTAGATAATATAAAGCTACAGTTCGCTCACAGCTATCCCATTTTTGAAATTTGTTACGTATATCACTTAACTGCTCGCAAAATTCAGAAAAATCTCGCATTGGTAAAAATTCCATTATATTAATAATGAAGTTACTTCTTTATCTATAAAAAAGGAAATTATTTGCAACATACAATATTTATAATAATTTAAAAATATTTATTACTGCATGCAAAACTACAAATAATAAAATTATAAAACAATAGAAAAAACTAATTATCAACAAACCGGTAAAAATGAAAAAAATCCAATATCTTAACTAAATATACACTACAATACCTAAGGGAGAAATATGTTTTGGCTATTGTAATTTTACTACTACACTAAAATAAATATGGTGTGTAAATATATATATATATATATATAAAATATATATATATATATATATATAAAATATATATATATATATATATATATATATATATACACAATACTTTAATCCATTACATAAAATTAAGTAAGTTATTATAAACAATGAAAACGTCTATGTATACGACCAAAAATTATACATATAATACTACATAACATTTAAAATTAATAATGTTGTTTTAATAAAGGAATTTTATATTTCTCAAACTGTAAAAAATATATGTTTGAACATTAAAATACACCATATTTACAAAGTAACAAATAATCGATAAAAATATAACTTACTACATTCCGCTCTTACAGAAGAATACTCAAAACAAATAAATTACAATTGAACTGGATTTCAAGTATAACAAATTATAAATATATTAGTACTACAAATTTAAAAAAAAATAAAAAATATTCAGTTACTATTATTTGCTAGGAGTTTATTTTTCCATGTCAGTGTGGGGTACCTTAATGGCCGTCAGAAACATAAATTACAAGTAAACATAGTAACAAAATATATAAAAATTAACATACTTACTTGAAATTAAAATATGTTGCGGTATTCAACTACCACATAATTAATGCTATGTCTGTCAAATTTTACAGAAAACTGGACAATATTATATAGTACACACCCATTCAATAATCCAAGATCACCGTAAACACAAAATACACAAACTACAGTCCCAAATGCCATCTATCGACATAATCATAGCTACATAAACACGTTCTTTATAAGGGAGTTGTCAAAACACCAGCTGTTTTGTGATCTAACGTCATTCTTTTGTTTTCATTTAGTTACTACATTGAGCGAAGCTGTTTGATCATTTGTTCGTTAAGGTTTGTTACATCTATTAATAGATTTACTTTAAGCTAACTGAATTTTATAATTATAGCTTAGTAACCAAGAAAAGTAATACTCTTATCGGAATCGAAGTAAATTAACTCGTGTGTTGTATACTGTAAACATTCATCAAGTGTGTTTACATTCTTGAAACAACGTTTTTCATCGAATTCAATTTATACATTTGTATGTTAATTATTCAAAATTAGGATTTAAATTGTTGCAAATGTGAGTACTTTTGAAATGACATGCACTTTTTATAAATAGATAAATTGGGATAATAACCTCATTGTTGTATATTGTATATAGAATAATGTCAAATAATGTCAGTTTATTATTAAAAAAGTGAATATATTTACATAATTTTTCTAAATTAATCCTATTTTTGTTTTATAATTGATCAGAAAATGTAAATAACTACACAAAAGCAAGTAATTTGGTAGTATTTTTGTTTACTTCAATTAAGTTTGTTTGTTATTATGAATGTTTGTATATATGAACAATATATTTTTTTTCTATCTCCTATGTATTTTTCTGTGTTTGTTTTGCTCGAAATTATTATGGGTAATATAAAATTAATTATTCTATTTATTAAAATATTGAAATATACATGAACTTTTAATTAAAAAGTTTTGTTACATTTTTTATAAACTAAAAGAAATTATTGAAAATTTAATTTCAAATTAAATATATACACACAGACATTGATTGTAGTTAATCAAACTGACTCGCTAATATATATATATATATATATATATATATATACACACATATATATACATATAAAACATTTTTTATAGTTTGAACAAAGGACAAAATGGGTCGAGTTTTTCTTGAACATATGGGTGGTGCTCGTCTTTTTTCTTGTGCAAGTTGTGATGCAAATTTAACGAACAGATCAGAATTGATAAGTACTCGATTTACAGGTGCTACAGGCAGAGCATTTCTGTTTAATCGTGTGGTTAATTTAACGTACAGTGATGTACAGGATCGTATTATGCTTACAGGGAGGCATATGGTATGTAATTACATTTTTCATGTTTTGTTTGCTTTTTAATGAATTTATAAAAATAAAAATGCTTCAATTTAATTTTATAATATTTATTTAGGTCCGTGATGTAGCTTGCAAAGCATGTGATGCTAAACTTGGCTGGATGTATGAATTTGCAACTGAAGAAAATCAACGTTATAAAGAAGGCCGTGTTATTCTTGAAAGAGCACTTGTAACTGAAAGTGATGGACTTGAGGAACATATCTTACATCATGCTCCAAATTGAAAATATTTAGTAACTAATAAATGCTTCTGGAAAAGAAATTTTATAAAAAATTGCTGTGCAGAGTTTCATCTTTAGGGTTGCTACATATTTAAAATATGGTGTTGTAAAATTATCCTGTTGGTAGTTTTAAGAATACTATTTTCATATTTGAGTCTTGTACAATAATTGAATTTAGAATTCTTTTGTACATTTTCCAAGTTGAAAAGTGTATAGATGAATCTGCATCACTAGTACTTGTTTGCCGAAGGTTTACAATTTTTCTTTGTATTATTGAAATGGATTATGTATATATATATATATATATATGTGTGTGTATGAACATTTTTCTTGAAAATATTTTAATTAATTCATGACAGACGTTTCAATCTATTGTAAGTTAATTGATTTAAAATTTTTATATGAAAAGAATAAAGTATGTTCTAATGAATAGTTATAAAATATACAATAATGTTTCTGTTTTTGATTTATTCTGTATAGTTATTGAATATTTAAAGAAAAAAAAAACCTTCATTCCCATTTTCATATGTAATCTTAAATATTTCTAAATATAAAAGGTCAATCATTTAATCTATAGAATTTATACTACAAATTGTGACACACTTCCTTCAGAATCATACCTATTTGTATTTAGAAAATATTAGACCATAGAAAACCATTTGTAATTTGAGTAGAGTGTATTTTAGTACTTATTAAAAAACACTCAGTGATTATTATAAATTAATTGCTATCAATGTTTTATAGTACATACATGATGTGTATGAGTGTGTGTGTGTATATATGTTATATTTTACAACTATCTAAAATGAACAATATTATTTTTTATTTCAAAAACATTTTTCATGCACTTGGTAAAGACAAAATATTGAAAAATAAACTTAAATAATAATTTAGTGTAAAAATATATTTAAAGTATATCTTTTTTTAAAAAAAAGGTTATTTCCAGTATTATCAGCCATAACTTTCAAAAGTTTTGTGAGTAAAATTGATATTGAAATACAAATGATTATATCATTTATAATATTGTTTAAAGTTGATAAAAGAAATAATTACATTTTATAAATATACAATTGAGATGTGGATTCCAACAGTAGTGTTCTTGAAAAAATATTAAGTAAATATAACTGTTTGATTTTAAAGAAATGAAGTATAAAATTGATATTAATTATTTAATTTTTATCTTTAGTAAAAATTTAATTTACATAATGTGGTTTCATAGATGTGTGTCTATATATATATATATATATATATATATATATATATATATATATATATATATATAATATACACACATACACATACACACAAATATGTAACACATGTAAAAATAAAACTTGATTAGATTACTTAAAAAAAATAACTTATTAAAATTACTTTCATAGAACTTTATTTAATTTTTTTTTCTATAAAAGTTCAATTAATGTTGCTGTAAACAGTTTCAAAAACACTGATTAAATTTCTTAAAAATAGTAATCAGTAATAGAATTACAGACAAAGAAGTAATACACTGCCAAAAATATTTTTTTGTAGTTAAAAGTTGATTAAATAAAATATTTATTAGTTAAATCTGTTTCGTTTTTTTAAGGATCTAAATTTTACAATTGTAATATTTTTGTTATTGTTATAATAAATGGTACAATTTTTGTATTTAATGAAAATAAAACATTTGTCACGTGACACATTTGGTTGAGATTCCTTTTCTATCCTTGTTTGTTTAACTATTGTATCTACGTGAAGGTCATACAAAAATTAATTAATTTTTTATTTATGTTGGTAGTTGTATAGTTTATAATAGTAGTTTATTACATCACAAAAATAGAATGACAAGAATAAGACTTACATATTGTCTTTTTTCTAATTGCCATCATGGGGTAACCGGAAATACTTATCGATATATATATATATATATATATATATATATATATATATATGTATATATATATATATATATATATATATATATATAAAATATAAAGAATTAAAAAAATATTAATTGCTATGATAAATAAAATTTACACATCCATACATATTATATATATATATATATATATTTGTATGTGTGTGTACATAATATGTCACAATTATTAAAACAAGAAGGGATATTTGCAAAATAACTTGCCATATACCAATAACAACCCGCATAGAATGAGTATGCGCATCGCAAACTCTACTGACACCCGGCTATCAGCTGACAGACAAAACAGAGACATCTTGTCAGTGAAGCTTTGTAAAGTAACTTTTATCAAAGACTCAGTGTTTTGAATGAACAACTGTATAAAATTGTGTAAAATATAATTAAAAACTTTAAATCGTGACGTACGAGTGCCAATCAACATCGATTTATGTCATTTTATGGAATTTTCGCTCTTATGACGTCATGACGGTGTATAATCGGAATGGAGAGTGGAGATAATGTAAGTTATTTATTTCATTTTTAATTACATTTTCAGAACTTGTTTGAACGGTATGTAAATTCGTTATTCAAGATTACATATTGTTATATACAATTATAAATTGAAAGCGTATAATCGTTCAGAATTTAATTGAAAAAATAGCAAGTAAAGTTGAAGTTTGACAATGAAAATGTTCCAATGCCCTTGAGTGATATTTACTGTAAAGACGACCTCGGTTTGCATGAAATATTACCATTAGTAAAAAATTATGAATGAGATTTTTTAAGATTTCCCTATTTTTCTTTTAATAATAAATTTCATCGTATTGAATTATTTGACATCTGCTTGAAATGAAAAAATGGATACGCTATTGAAGTGAGAAAGTTAGAAGTAGGCCGAAGTATTTCGCAATGTTGATTTGTTGAATATTCTCACATAGTTTATACTATTTGAAATTCTTTAAAATGTTCATTCGTACTGTTGTGGCATTGAAGAATATTATGTTAACAATATAGCAATATCATTGTGGTAAATCAGTGAAGATGTATGTATTCATAATTAATGTTAATTAGAGAATTAATTTATATCTATATGGTTCATTGTTTGGTGCACTCGTACGTGTTTACACAATGATCGTTTGAATTCGTGATATGTTCGGATTTTCCTCGGGTAGTTTTTTATGTATAAATTTATTCAACATGACTTTTTGCAGTACGACACATATGGGAACGCGACAGCCTTTGCTGTGCTTTGCTTTTTTAAAGTCGTTCAAGGCCGTCGGTCAGTGGGCAAATCGGTAATCAAAGAAATTCTCATTGATTGTATGAAACCTTAAAAGTAGAATTTTACTAATTGATTATGATTTTTATATAAAACAAAAAATGTATAATCATTGAAATTATGTTCGAATGCACTTAAATTGATGAACTTATAGATACTTATTTTATTTTCGTCAAAGTATTAACTATTTAAAAATAAAATAGTTCGATTCTTGATAGCAACAAAGTTATTATTAGTTGAGGAAGTATTACTCATTCAATAAAGATAATAAAATGCAATGACCACATTATTGTTAAATTATACTTTTGTGTATACAATTCTTTAAAAATGACTCATTGTTTATAAAAGTTCTGAAGTATATCGATTGAGTAGCTACGAAAGAAGTAATTTCGTTTAGGTTTAGTTATCTTATCTGTTAATACGATTTCTGTATTATGATTAACAAAGAACATTAGAAGAAAATGTTAAAATTTATGAAAATAAAATTAAATGGATTAATTTTGTATTAGTTACTTTCATGGATCAACGGTCACGGTACAAAGGCATTAATTTTTTTTATATACTTTCACAATAAATTGTTTCTTAATTTAGTTAAACAGTGTAATGAAAAAATCAATATTTATCAATTTGTATTTTTTTATGTATAAAACAAATGTTGAAATAATGTGTTAAATGAGAACTAGTTACAAAAATACTAAATAATACAATATAATTTGAAGTGGATGCAAATCTATTTGTTCTTTCAGATATGCTTAATTCAAAAATGTTAAATATATTTAAACTTGAACATTGAGAACAATAATCTTATTATCCATTTAAAATATTCTACAAGTACACTATAAATAAATGTATATATATATATATATATATATATATATATATATATATATATATATATATATATATATATATAAATAAATTATGGCACACATATAGTGAACTATATGTGTGCTACTATTTCTTATGCATGTGTGTACTCTTTTTTCAGATAACAGTAAAAGCCAATAAAATGACAGACCTACAAACAACCCCATTTACTTCTTTACACACTTCTCTTTATAAAGAGCAGAAAGATTCTCCGCACACCATAGACTGTTTATACAAAAATAAAAATATGAAAAATGATTCTAAAATTAATGAGACAGATGATGATAAACAGAAATCTGCATTATTTTGTAATGATAGAGTTTATAATAATTTGCACGATTGCAAAAAAAATGTTTCAAATAACTCTAGCAATACTGAAGCAAAACATATCACTGATAAGCCTTATACTGAACATAAAAATCAAGTAAAAATTTTGTCCAGTGGTACAAAACTAGAAACTGTATCTATGAATCCTAAAGAAGTCATTAAAAATAATATGATTTTAGATCATGAATGTAAAACTAATAAAGATATATATAAGAATTTGTCAAAAAAGGATATTATAGAAAAAGAAAGTAAAAATAATTTAAATTATGTTATTGCTTATTCAGAAAATGACTCTGAAATAAATAGAGATCATGGAAAGGAAGAATTTGAGAATAATAATAATACAAGTACTAAACATGTCATATCAGAAGATAGTACATCTGAAACTGGAACACAAGAACCAGCACATCATGCTCGTCGTCCTATGAATGCATTTTTAATATTTTGTAAGAGGCATCGTGGAGTTGTTCGTGCTAGATATCCAAGTTTAGAAAATAGAGCTGTTACAAAAATATTGGGAGAATGGTGGGCTGGACTTGACCAAGATGAAAAAGCCAGCTACACTGCACTAGCAAAACAGGTAAGTTATTTTTATTCAATGTAAGGCATAAAGTAGATATTATTTAAGAGAGATTATTCAAATTATAAATCATTTTTAAAATGAAAGTAAGTATTGTTAAATATACTATTCATAAGTTTTTAGTTTCTTAAAGAAAATTATGAATATTTTAATTATCAAATTTGTGTACTTGGTTTTTGTTAATTTTTTTTTTTAAATACAAATTTAAATCACAGTTCAATATAATTATGCATTTTTCAATAGTACAAGGATGCGTTCTTCAGTGCCAATCCAGATTTCAAGTGGTATAAATTACCTGCACCTCCATTACGAACTCTAAGTACACGACCCAGTAACAGTACAGTTCGTACAAGCCCTCTACCATCGAGCACATGTTCGTCTCCTGAAACACCATTGACATCTACTTCTACTGGTTCATCAGTATTTACACCTGGTAAGCTAGCCGATGAAACACAACTCGGTAACTTAAATTCTTTAATCAACCCAAATTATCATGTACCAGTAAATGATATTTTAAATGAATCAGTTTCAAAAAATAATTTATCAGTTACAAATAATAATGATTATTCATTATTGGAACTTAATGATCGTTTTACGAAAAACCACGATTCTGCTTCTTTATTTTATCGTTCGGAAACTACGGAGTCTTCTCCGGTTTCTGAAAAAGCATTTCTTCAAATATCATCAGGTTCTGTCGAATCTAATGCTGCCCCAAAACCTCCTAAAAAAAGATTTGTTAACGATATTAAAAAATTAGAAACCGGAAAAAGTTCAGTTTCGAGAAGCATATTTACAATGTCTGCAAATGATAAAAATAATGAAAAAGAATCGCAATATTCACCCCGTGATATGGATTATAAGTTGTTTTCTAATGAACAGAACCCATTTTTTAACTTGCGCAATTATGCATATTCAAGTACTCTGTCAATTGAAGATAATAAATTGAAACGGGTATCTAAAATAACTAATATAAAATTTAATAAAGAAAAAATGGAAAGTAATTTGTGTTACACATCTGAACAAGATACAAATCAAAGTACAAATAGCATAGATGACATTTTGAATTATGATTCAAAAAATATTGCTGAAAATATGACACAACAAGAATTGATAGATAGAGTTGTTGATAGAAGTATGTGTTCAGATTTAGAATCACACAATATTTCCTTACAACTAAGTTCTGATTCTGAAATTAATGTAATTAATCAACAATGTGATAGTATTGAACGGCGAACAATGCATACTAATAAAATGGATGTACGTAAGTCGGTCAGATCCTGTAAAGGAAAGCGTTATGCTGAATTTATGATTGAAGGTAGGTTAATTGTTAATAAGAGAGTAAGGAAAAATAGTATGCCGACAATCCATACGACTGGAAGCAAAAAAATGAAACATAAAGACAAACAAGATGACAATTCAGAGCATGCTTTTAATAATGAATCAAATATATCATTTATAGGTCTCAGTGACACAATACAAAAATTAACAGATCGTACAAAAAATTACAATGATATTTTTGAATCAGATGCTGGATCTTCAAATGGTGAAATGAATTTTATAACAGAACCTAGAAAAAGAACACTGTCCGAAGCGTCTGATGATAGTATTACTAAGAAAATGTTTAGAGCTGAAGATTTTGATCTGAATGCAAAAATTGAAGCTTTACCAAGTTTGAGTCTCGATAAATTTCAACAAAAGAAAAAAGAAAATAAGAAAAAGAAAAAAATCGTACACACTTCAAAACATGTATCCGAACCAATAATGAATTTACGAAAAGAACCCGATTTACGACATATTGATACAATTTCAAGTAGAGATAATAATGGTGATATAAACGAAGAAGCAAATAATAATGTGGAGGTACTAATTGGTTCACGAAAAAGGAAAGCTAGAAAACAAAGTATAACGCACATAGATCCTCAAATGATTGCAACAGTGAAAACATCTGTAGCTCAGCCTGAATTATTTAATTTAGCCACTTTAGCTGAAGTGGCTTTAAAAATGAATGATAAATTTACTTCACTGTAAAGCTGAGCATATTTATTTTTTTAAATACCAAATACTAGATAGAAGTGTATGTATGTAAACATATATACACATTATTTTAATTTCGTTTGTATAATTTTATACGTACAGCATATATGTTATAATAAAAACATATAATCGTTACTATCTATAGATATTTAATGATTTTTAACGTTTTATATTCAGATGAAAGAAGTTGAAGATAAATATACAAGTTT
The DNA here is from genome assembly GCA_034766995.1 of Acanthacorydalis orientalis. Classification (NCBI taxonomy): domain Eukaryota; kingdom Metazoa; phylum Arthropoda; class Insecta; order Megaloptera; family Corydalidae; genus Acanthacorydalis; species Acanthacorydalis orientalis. The sequence goes on along the minus strand of CM068318.1, from coordinate 11,154,092 downwards.
ATATATACTTAATAGGTACATTATTGAATCTATAAAATTTTGACGCTTATAATTTTTGTTGATTTACGTGTTTCTCAAAAAATTATATCATAAAATGATTGACTGCAAGTTCATACTCTAAGCATTATGTAATGTGTGTCCTGTACTTCGAACATTATGAAATGTGTAGTTAAAAATTGTCAAAAAACTTCTAATATTTATCAAAAAATATTAAATGAAATCGGCCATTAATAATATTGTTCAATATAAAATAAGATTTTTTTATTTTACTTACAAAAAAAAATATCGAACACTGATTTTGAGGCATTGTAATTTTAAGGAAATATATTTTTATCACTTGTAAAGAATACCATTTATTTTTGTTGAAATTTAATTTTAATATATGAATATTGTTTTATTTTTGGTTAATTGTTATTTTTGTTGGTCAGTATGTTGACAAATTAATTACTATTATTTTTATTATAATTATTGTGTATACAGATTACTGTAAATAGTGTATTTATTTTAAGAAATGTTAATAATAATTTAATTAAAACTCAAACAATGCTTCACATTATCTTGTAGTCATGGTATAAAAAATTTGTCTTACTATTCTGGTACATTGATAATTCAAATTATCTCTCATCTAATACTTAACAACCATTGTAGACTTGTCACATTTAAAACTTATTTACAAAATAGTAATTCACATTTATAATACTTTCAAATGTTTTTACATTTATATACAGTTCATGATGTGAACATTCATATATGTATTGAGAATTTCATGTATGTTTGGAGAAGTGATTAATGAAATTAGAAATCAATATATTATTTTAAGTGATTAAAATTGAAAGTAATAGATTGAAAGGACAAATATCATATACACACGTATATACATATATTATATATATATATATATACACACATGTACACACACACACATATAAAATTTATAATTTATTTGATTAATACAATCTATTTGTTTTATAATGTAGAAGGTATATTTCATTAAGCAATAAAATTGTGTTCTTACTTTTTCAATACAGGAATATTAAATAATAAAAAAGTCATTAATGAAATTCTCAAAATGAATGTTTGAAACTTTATATACAAAAAGTAGTAACACCAATAAATATCTTATGATATATTTATAATGTGACAGTCATAAATAACATCACATAATACACAACATACATATACAAAAAAACATACATTTTCCACATATACTCATTCACACACTACAAACAAATCACAAATATATTCATCAGATTAAGTATTTTTTGTACTTTATGAAAGCATAATGTATAAATAATATTAAAAATCAAAAGTTACATCAATAAGACCAAGTTATTTTAGAATCACACAATAAGAATTTAATGAATTTTAATCAAATAATTTTTACCCATATTTGAATTATTTCTACATACAGTTGTAATTAAGAAATAAAATTAAACTGTATATTGACAAAACTATTATATAACAATGGCAACTTAATTACAAAAATTCAAATATTTTGTTCTGAATCAAAAAAGAAACTAGATTAATACTATACTATATAAAATAGTGCATGTATGTGTATATGATGTACACATTTATTGCAAATTTATATTATTTTAGAATTCTAGATTAAAAGATTTATTTGATTAGATTAAGCTAGTGACATGTATAGTGTTTTATGTAATTTAATTTTAATATTTTAATGAATAATATAGTTTTGTTGATAAAAATAATGGATTTAAGTACATTTTAACATTTACCATATAGATCTAATTAATTTATATTTTTAATATTGATTTGACTGTTACAATTATATATCATATTAAGCTAATAGAATATATATATATATATATATATATAAATAATTTCATTAACTGTTTTAGTTTTAAGTATTATTTTACTATTTTTCTAATCAGTAATATATTATTAAGAAAATTACATTATAACACTATACATGTTAATTAAAAAACTGTAAATAAAATATATTTCTACAAATATTACACCAAAATAATTTATCTATGTTTAATGTTTCAATATATTTTATAAAATGTTTGATAGAATGATACAGTGAGAAAGACAGATTGTGATATTCTATATTTTTGTATTTAATTTGGAACCGTAGGGCGCTGTGATTTAATGATGACAGATTTTATATATGTATATGAATATGTCTATATATTTATAAGTGTGTATGGATGTGTATATATATATATATATATATATATATATATATATATATATATATATAATGCATATGCACACACATATATATTTTTCACATGTCTCCTTAATGATGTATTAAAAAATAATAATTTGAAGAAAATATTTAAATAATCTTACTTTTAAGTAAATTGTTTCATGGTAAATTTAACACTAAATGTATTCAAATAAAAATGTTTCAGTTATAAAGATCTTGTAGGCCGAAATACATTTATACAATTTTATTTTTAACTTTTATTTCTTATTCAGTATAATTTCTTAAGAAATGAATGTTTTGAAAACAAATTGATTTGTGACTGAACTTCATTGTATATCTAAACATTAAAATACAATAAAAACGAAAACAATTTAAAATAAATATTTACTATTTGTTTGTAAAAATTAAATGATCTAGTTTTACCTACAACTTTAAAAAAGTTACTAATATTAGTCAAATGTATTGTGTTCAGTTTTAATTTCTTGTTAATTAGTATTGATTGATTTAATTGTAAGTTTTTCAGTTGTTGTTTGTTGATAAATATCTTAAGTTATTTGTATTGTTAAAAAATGTTTTCGTTATTTTTGAAGATATTAATATGAACTAAAGTTAAATATTAAATAATGTGAAGTGACTATGTAAGGTGTCTTATAGCCTTTTTTCAAAATTTATTTTTTTCATTCTTATTTCAAAAACTATTAAGTTATGAATTTAATTAATTTGCAGACATTTTATGACTTTTAGATAAAGATCTAATCAATAGTAATATATTGAAATGTGTATGATAGTAAGGTGCTGCATTGAAAATAAAAAAAAATGAACTGGAACTAAATTATTATCAAGTTGAAATGTAAATAGAAATTATTTATTAAAACGATATAAAATTAAATTATTTACTTATATAAAACAAAAGATCTTTCAATTCAGATGCTTTATTTTTTTAAAAGATAACAATTGTTCTTATTTATAAATATGTTAAATTTAATAAAATTTTCATTTTTAAAGTATTGACTGAACTAATTTTATAATAATATTTATACAAAAATTTCACAAAGATGATTGTAGATGACCAGAAGAATTGCTATCATTAATGTAATATTTTAAGACATAATTTTTTTAAAAATAAATAGGCCTAACAAAATGATTTGTAAGAGGTAGAGAAAAAGTAGTTAATATAAAATTTTATCTAATGACGATGTTATTTTAAATATTTGGATATGTTAAGCAATTTTTTAATGACTTCTATATAAACTAGAAAATTTCAAATTCTTGGCAAACAGTAAATATAACATATTTTAAACTATAAAACATCTTAAGGAGAAATTTCTCTTGTTTTTTTTAATTATTCATGTTTTATATATATATATATATATATATATATATATATGTGTGTGTGTGTGTATACATATATGTATACATATATATATATATATATACATATACACACACATATATACATACACATATATACTGCAAAATATTCTTATTACTTTTATTTATGTATTTTTATAAGTTTAATATTATATTTTCTCTTACTTGCATTTTAATTTTATTGTCCAATCAAATTGGAAAGTTATTTCCTGTAATATGAAATGTTTTCCTTTTTTAAATATAGATATATAACTAAAGCTATAATTATAAAGATATATATATATAAAAAAAAAACTGTTAAGATTTACTTTTGATGACATTTTATCTAACAATTTTTGTAAGAACCAAGGAGTGATAAAAATTCTTTATACGTTTATACCTAAGATAATTATTACTGATGGTGTAAAGACAGAAAACAATAATGAAAATCAAACATGTAAATGCATATGACCAAATATTTGGCTGTTAAACATCATATCTAAGAAAGTTTATGTTTTATAATACTGATATATAATCATTTGTGAATTTTTAATATGCTAACAAATAATTTACAGATTTTTATCAAACATTCATTGCATATTGCTATATTTTGTTTTTGAAATTGTCATATGCGATAGATAGTATTTAATATTGATGTCTTCCTTTATGTAGTTAAATACACTGCTGTTAAAATATATGCTACATTCATCGTGCATATTTCCAAAGAAAAATACAATATCAAATATGAGCAGTGCATGTCAATGTATGTGTGTGCGCTTATACATACGTGTGTGTGCACAAAGTAAAAACAGATTTTTGCTTGAATGTTTATATAAAGAACTGTTGATTATTTAAAGTAACAAATTGTATTTGATGATTACTTAAAAGTGATTATAAGAAATGGGTATAACGTTTATTGATTTTAATGATATGTAATAAAATCAGTATGGTATTTTCTTTTGAATGTTTATTTAACTACACTAATTATTACTGGTTAGGTGAGGAGAGTGCCTTTTGTTTTGTATACCTATAACCTATTACCTGAAATATATTTTATATTGGACCTGATTATTATATAATGCAATATATTTAATACAAGAAATAAATCATATATATATATATAGTATAATTATTTTTGTTTTATTTTGTATTTATATTAATATTAGGCTCTTACTGTAATTAACAGTTTAATTATACAAGCATTATAAATATATATATGAAAATTCAAATTCATATAAATTATACTGTTTGTACATGAGAAAGGCATATAAATTTAGAGTTAAATAAAAGTGACTAATTCAAAATGCATAAATTTTTATTTGAGATTGAATATATTTTATTTAAAATAACATTAATCAAATACATAATTAAAATTACAACTTTATAAAAAAATAAAGTGAAATTTAACCAAGAATCGCAATGAACAATTATCACACTTATTTATAAAATTCATGTTCACTTTCATCTTTTTTGATGTTATTTTTATATCCTTTTTCGAAATCTTTTGGTAACACAATGTACCTATTCTCACGAACAGCATGCATACCTGCTTCTTGACAAATAGCATTAATGTCTGCTCCAGATATACGATCAGGTCGTGCAACAAAATCTTCTAAATCAACTTCTTCAGACAGATTCATTTTTGTAGTAATTGTACTAAAAACTAATCGTTTTTGTCGTCTATCTGGTAATGGAAATTCTATTTTACGATCGAGACGACCAGGACGTAATAAAGCTGGATCTAAAGTGTCAGCACGATTTGTTGCCATAATGACCTAAAAAGGTACATGAATTTTCAATAATTGTTTTTTGATTTACTTTTTATATTGATTTTGATAATTTTTTTCCCGGTTTTTGGATCAATACTTCTTAAGGTATGTTGGGAAAATTTTAAAATGAAAATTTTTTAATTGAAATATAACAAATATGTAATTTTTACTCACCTTAACATTTTAAAAATTTTGAAGGGACAATTTTGAAATTTCAACACAAAATAAACTTGAAAACTAACACTACATACTTTGAAAAAATATGATTTTTAATTCACTAAAAATTATTAACTACGCAATATAGTTAATCTAACTTTTCAAAAACTATAAAAAAACGATACACTTTTCTTCTCTTAAGTACATATTTTTTTATAATTTACAAAATTGAAATGTTTTAAAGAAAATAAAAAATATATTACTTATAAACAACGTATTTAATCTTTTTAAGTTACCTTAACATTTGTTGTCTGATCAAAACCATCCATTTGATTAAGTAACTCAAGTAATATACGTTGAACCTCACGATCCGCACCAGTCTGGGCATCAAAACGTTTTGTAGCGATAGCATCAATTTCATCAATAAAAATTATTGCAGGTGAATTTTCTTTTGCTAAACGAAATACATCTCGCACCATACGTGGACCTTCACCTAAATACTTTTGTACAAATTCTGAACCAACGACACGAATAAATGCAGCTAAAAATTAACAGTTATTTATACCTTCTATTATTAAATTATAAAATAAACTACTTTACCTGTAGTATGATGAGCAACTGCTTTGGCTAACATTGTTTTACCACATCCAGGTGGGCCATACATAAGTACACCACGTGGAGGATCAATACCAATTTGTTTATAGAGCTCAAAATGTGTAAGTGGTAATTCTACTGCTTCACGAATTTCTTGTTTCTGCATATCCATTCCACCAATATCACTATATTGGACATCGGGTTTCTCATCTATTATATTAGTAAATAAAATTTTTAGTTATTTATTTATATATATATATATATATATATATATATATATATATAAGATTAAAAATGTGTATATACTAACCAGCTTGCAACATACTGATAGAAGAATCTGCTTCAGGAGGTAAAACATCTACTAAAGCATTACTGTGCTTATGTAAAGCAACACTTGCCGATGGTTTTAATAGTTCTCTATCAATTGTTGACAAAATCCGTACATAATAATTAGAACCTGTAGTTGAACCAACAATTCCTGTATTCTGATCAACTGCTTCTAAAAATTGTCCAATAACCAATGGTACAGATTGAATACGTTTCACTTCTTCTTGAGCATGTAAATATTCTTTCTTTAAATTACGTTGTTCATCTTTAATATACTCTTCTTGAACTTCAAGAAATTCTAATTGCTGCTGTAATTTCTGAAATATACATTTTTTAAGGATAACGTTATGAAGTAATAATATACGTCATTTCATTAACAATATGTACGTAACTATATAATTATATGATGGTGTTTATATATACACATATATATATATATATACTGATATTAAAAATCATTTCATAAACCATATAAAATATTTTATATACTATTAGGTTAACAAATTTTTAGACTTTGATATATAGTAATGGTACTGATATTTAACAAATTATAATTTACCTTGTATTTTGTGTATAAATCTTCTAAATCCATATCTTGTAAGGCAGGTTTTTGTTCGGCTGGGCTACCTTCATCCTGTAATAAATGTCATTAATTAAATTTACATAAAAATTATATTACTCATACAAATTAAGGTAGTGAAACTAAAATCATATTGAACAAAAATATTAATGAAAAATATATTGCTACCTTATCAGGTAGAATTATTTCAATTCCTTCCATTTTTACGACGGTGACTTGTAAATTTCAACAGAATGGCGTTAATACTACCACATGTACACATACATAATAAGTGCAATACCAATATAAAAATTCAAAAACCAAAATATTTTTTTAGTATTATTTTTCTATAATTTACTTTTATATTTATATATATATATATACATATACACACACACGTAAATGCTATAATAGATTATTAAAACTAAACAACTTTGCAAACAATCTACCTAAATATAATTGGTGTACCCAAATTCAGAATACGCTAGATAAGTACGGATTCTTGCGATTATGAACCTACCAAAACTCTACGGAAATAACGGGTTATATAGAAAAAATAATGAACAATATATCTGAAAAGAGCATAAGAAACGACATCGAACGCGTAGAAAATTAGACGTATAGCACTCTATACAAAACAATAAAGAACCCTACTTTTCTAAACTGCGAGCCATATTTAAAATTTAACATACTACTAAAATACATCAGAACCATAGCCCAAATAAGACTTACGGGATGCGAAATTTACCACAATAGCAATTAAGGAATTACCCACAAAATATGTGAAACGGACAAGTGTCTAATGTATAATTTAAATGTGAATGAAATAATCCAATACCTACTACTAAGCGCCTGTTCATAATATGAACCATATAGGAACAGTTTCATACAAGTTAACCAATTTCCAAACATAATGCTCATAATGACCAAAAGCGAAGCAAAGAATATATAATTTATTATATAACTTCAGCCTTGAAACTGCGGTCATTCTGTCTAAATGAATAAACTATACTTCATATTATTCTCTAATACTATTATACATTACTGTACTATTTTATTATTTAACTATTATCTTAGTATTCAAACCAACCATTATTACTATTTAAATTATAAAACTATATTATAAAAATAAGCACATGTAAAATAACACCAACCACCTTTGTAATAGGTCATTATGCACCTCGGATACAAATAAATATATTCATTCATTTATCTATCTATCTATCTGTCTATATATATATATATATATATATATATATATATATATATATATATATATATATATATATGTATATATAAGCTTATATACAATAAAAAAGTAAATAAATTTGTTCTATGTTTCACATTAAATGATAAATATAAAAATTATTCGCAAGATTAACTACTGCGAGTGTGTCATGATTTAAAATAGATTTATTTGACAAATATCTCGTACTTCTTTCGTTTAGAAGCACATTCTTTAATTATTATATTTGCAGTTTGAAATAAAGCAAAAAAATAAAAAATGTACAAGAAAAACACTGCCACTTTCTCAGCTAATGTGGCATTGTTGTGACTTCCAATTATGCGGTTGCAATTAAATTCAAATTACGCACTGAAAAGTGAATTCGACATAGCATAGTTAATTTACAGAGGCTGCGAAAGAAAAGTCTAAAGTATATTTACTATATTGAAGTGTTGTTTTCTACCGGATTTCTAAAAAAATGTCTACATTTTAAGTGTAACACGCAAGCGAAAGGCGACAGAGCGTTAAATTGTCCCATTTGTTTATGTTTTCATTTTTATATCAAAATACCAATTATTATAAATATATATATATATATATATATATATATATATATATATATACATACATACATACAGAGTTCGATTTTTGATTTTCATCAAAGGAGCGAAGAAATATCACAATGATATTTATTATTCTTCAAGACGAATGAAACTTTAATTAAATATCATTTATAACAGAGTACAATTTATAATGATTATATTTATATTGTATTTTTCAATAATCAATAATATTTTTATTTTAATTAAATGCAGTAAGCATAAAGCTTATATTTATATTAAAAATCATTTCAAAAATAAATAGCTATTACAAAGAAATACATTTATCTTTATTTCGACGTATATCTCTAGTATAATGATTTAATTTATTTATAATTACATCAAACTTCTGAGCAAGAACGAACACATATTATAACTAGATAAATGCAGATATGGTATTCTGCTGAGTTATTTTGTTTATAATTCTTAAGACATATTTTTGATTATAGATACATTATATATCATTTCAAGTTTCTTAAATTTTTATGTCGTTTTTTTCAGATAATGCATTTTAAAATTATTTTTTATTAAATGAAGAAAAATAAATATAAGTATAAATATTTATCAACAAATATGTAGACTAGTGTTATACCGATGAACCATAACTTCCAATGAAGCATAGAATGACCGACATTTATACACTCGTACAATACATTAACTTTTATTTCAATGCACAATAAATTGAAAGTTGCTGATACATACAAGTTAATCTGATTTATATACCATATTACGATCCAAGTTCGAAAGTGTGATAAAATTGGTTATAAAAATAAAACAACATATGAAAAATACAAAAATATATGAACATTACAAGCATTATTTTATTAATAATTTAAACAGCTCAGATTCGTAGTTTTGGCTATTCCTAAACAAGTTAGGAAATGGTAAGACGCTAGTCTTCAAAGCATTCAAACCAGGGTTTTCAGAAGAAATTCGATTTTTTTTAAATTATTGTGAGTGTTTTTATACACTTTTTCAATATTTTAAGAGCAAATATATCCAAAATAGATCTGATATATTTAAATGGGATAAGGTGTTATTTCATCATTTTACAGAAAATGATCGGAATTTTCATTTGCATTTCCCATCCTGAATTTTTGTTTAACTGTTTTTAAATTTACAATAAATATATACATGCATACACACTTACAATATATACATACTGTGAAGAATATTGATGTAAAAGATCGATATAGTGCACAAAATCAATGGTAGTGTACGAAGTCAATTGATTAAAGGTATGGTGGTTATCAATATAATGATTGACGCCAAAGATAAAGGACCTGGCCAACGCCAAAGTGTACCCGGCAACAGTTAGTCCTTAATATAGCAGCAAGCGAACAATCACTTCACTTGTTCGTGCTCTATATTATATATATATCTGCATATTTTAATATATCGATAAAACTTTAGTTCACTTAAAATCACGTCTTGTTATTTAAACCCCAATTCCCTGACATAAAAATATTTACAATAACTACATACAATAAATATTAAAATGCGTATTCGTTATTTTTAATAACAAAAATGTTTAATTAAACGTTATAATACTCAACATAACAATCAATTAATCCAAATGATTTATATCCAAAACAAATATGATTCTAATTATTATCATCTTTTTTTGTAAATTTTACTTTGAAATTTTATAATCGCATTGTATTATTGTCAATTTCAGGTTATTAATTTGACATGATTATTTAAATTATATATTAATGACCAAATCGTAAATCTTACTATAAAGCCCAAATATTAATAAATAATTATAGATCATAAACATCTTTTTCAAAAAACATAATAATTATTATTGAAAAACATAACTATGAATTAAGCATTGTAGACATATTTTCAGCGCATTTGAATGATTATAAAAATGTTTAAATATCAATTAGTTACTTACGGCGTTTTCACAGAAATAAATATCACGGAAGTATGTAAGCATATATATATATATATATATATATATATATATATATATATATATATATATATATATATATATATATATATATATATATATATTATGGCTTAGAAATCATCAGCAAATTATTAAAAGTAAAAAATACGAAAATTATTTTGTTATCGTTATCGTGATATGTATTTTAACATTTGCTAAATTATTTATACTTTAAAATGTTTATAGAAAAAATATTTAAGCGAAAATTGACTAATGCTGATTGAATTCGAAGCTTTCAATGTATTTCACAAACTCACTTTTATACATATTAAAATATTGATATATTATTAGTAACATATTCTTACACAATTAATTTTTAATAATGAACCGCACATCAAAATTTAAATCACATAAAACATATACGAAAATGTGATATAAATTGAAAACAGAAAAATTAAGAAACATATAGCAGTAATCTTATCAGAATTCATAGTGATTTTGTATAAAAGAACTAAATCGAACTGTTTCCATACATTACTATTAGTGACGTTAATACTGTTATTGTTTTATTTTTTTTTGTTTTGTTTAATGTAGATAAATGAATGATGTGATTTTTTCAATGCTGTACTTTTATTGAATTAAATCAATAATATATATTTATATATATATAGAGAGAGAGAGACAGATGTATATGTGTATAAATTATAATGCAAATATTAAAAGAATATATTTCAAAAACATAAATGAACTAAAAAATTAATTTTACTCTCGTAATGTGAAACTTGAGAAATAATCATGTTATTATAAATGGAGAAAGAAACATTGAAAAATAGAATTAAAATTTACGTACATGATGTCTTGAATAAGTGAAAACATTTACCTACTAATTTTTTGTCACATATTTTCCACGTGAACAAATAAGAACAAGATTTTTTTGCTGTATCTCTCAGCAAGCGATGCATACGCATTCAGCGACAACAAAAACACATATAATTTATTTTAATCATTATGACAGTCATATGAAAGTAGTTAATTTTAAATAAGTGGGTAATGTTTAAGGGCAGAAGACAGAATCACAAATAACAGTGACAATGAAAGACGCTTTTCACAAATTATTAAAATGCAGTATCACGTGAGAAATGGGTTAACTTCTTGTAGGTCCAGAATTTATTATCGTGACTGGCAATATGAGATTGTAAAAGACGTAACTTCGTGTTGATTTTTATGTTTCCTTAATTGTTATGCTCATTGTTCACTGTTCGTTCATAATTTACAAATTGATATTTAATAATGATATACAAAAATATTACCTTCATTTCGTGTTTTGCGTACGGTTCATCTAAATATACAAATTAAAATATATTGTTTAAAAGACAACGCCTACTTGAACGTTTCGTGAAAGTTTAAATATATACCTTTTAATAATTACACACACACATACATACACACACACACACATATATTTATATATATATATATATATATGTATATATATATATATATATATTTATTTATATATATATATATATATATATATATATATATATATATATATATATATAAGTAAATAAGTATGTTGTTTATTTAGGTTAGCCCTAATTTTTCATATTTCCATTAACAGTTAATTCATACAGATTTAGAAGAATTTAACTAGTAATTCCTAATATTTTCTAGCAATTCTTTTTGATGGCGATGACAAAAATAATTTAATTTTTTATACCTTCACTAAATGAATATCATAAATAAGTTTCATTAAAATATGAAAACATTAACATTAGATGTCATAAAAAATAATATTAACTATTCACATATTTTTCATAACGGGCAAAATAAATCAGGAAAAAATTTAGATATAAATGATGTATATAAATAAATTTAAAATTAAATTAAATGAAAGAAATTAAAAACATTTCATTTAAATTTTTAATGCACACATACAGACATGCATACTCAAACATATACATATGTGCATATATATATATATATATATATATATATATATATATATACATATATATATATATATATATATATACATATATATATATACATATATATATATATATATATATATATATATATATATATATATACGTTCTTATATATCGCACTTTATTTGAAACGAATATGTACGACTGTGTACGATTCTTTTGTGTTAATAAAAAGCACTTGTACTGGCTAGTAAAAATCAACGAGCGTGAAACGATCTAAATCACCCGACAATTCGCTTTGCTAACCATGTTTGACTTGGTCGTCGTATTGAGGTTATTTGGAACAAAAGAGAAGAACTTTTACAAGATGTGTACCGTCTGACGAAGATTTCATAGTTCCCCATCACTCGTCGGATGACAATTAAAAATACGGAGGGGCTGCAAGTGGTTCATAACACGCAACAATTATTCTAGCATAAACTTATATTAGTAGGCGTCGACTCGTGAAATGTCCAGTTTAAATGCAATTGTTGTTAGATGTAGATGTTGAACAATCCATAGACGTGAAACATTTATTTTAATTGTCAGGCGGCAATATGTCGAAATATTATAGTATATACTTGTTGTGTTCAATTCAGTTTGTACTGACGGTGAATTCCAAAACGTTAAGCACGCTTACAAATTCGCCGGTTAATTTGGAGAAACGTGCACTTCAAGTAGAAGATCCCTTACCAGGATATACAACGAAAACGTATGATCTTGAAGTGCCAGGTTCGAATCCAATTAGAATTGTTGAAGCGGATCCTATATGGCGATCATCAGGTTACTATCATCGGCCCGATGTAACAACTGACTCTTATTTCATAGGATCTATGGAACATAGATCGTACAAGCCAGACATACTCAACTGGAAAGACGAGATCCATCCGAAGGATCCAAAAAGTCCATTTACAACTGAACAAACGAAAACTACTTTAAACGAACCTATTACAAATAGATGCTACGGAGTGGGATGTGAAAAAGATCAACTAGAAGCATCCGAATCGAATAGACGAGATAATTTTTCTCCTGACGAACTAAATAAGTTTTTAAACGAATATGCAGAGAAAGTAAAAATGTCGCAAAAAAATGTTGATCCTGAAAATGTTGAAATGTTGTTACCACACTCAAAAAAACATTCCGAAAGGATTGATAATGAAGGACATGAAGATAAGAACGTTGCACAAACAACTTCTGTAGAGCCAGTTGACAAATCGAAAAGCTCCGATTGGGATGAGATTGAAATGAAACGTCATCATCATCCATACGATGACCAAGACGGATGGGTTACTTTGGAAGCTGTACCTTGGGCTGCGAGTAAAGTTTCAAAATGGCAAAGTAATAAGAAACCATCAAATTGGTATGACAGTGATAGATACCATTGGTCTACAAAACCGGATAATGGATATAATAATAATAATGGATACAATAATAACGGATATAATAATAACGGATATAATAAACCACATGAACAGTATGGATACAACTCTAAACCTCAGAAACCATATTCACATTATAATCATTATGCTCAAGAACACACAACAGAGAGTACTTCAAAACCATATTGGAATAAACCGCATTACAGTACATACGCTCACGAATACACTACAGAGAGTACAACGAAACCATCTTGGAACAGACCATCTTACAATAAACCTTCTTCATGGAATCAACAAGGCAGTTCTTCGTGGTCTGAGAAACCCTCGAAACCAAATTCACATAAATATGGACACAAAGACTGCGATAAAGATGACCCTGAAATTATAACTGATGGAAAACCAAGCGATTTTCCTTCTTATCCAAATGGTTATCTTTCACACCATAATGGTTATTATCGTCATCCGACTCCCACAACACAGGATTCATCAGAAAGTTCTTCGACACATCACGAATCGTACCCTGAAAATGGAGACGGACAATGGGTATTGTTATCAACAACAAAAGGATATCAGTATCCTAAAAATAGACAACGGTCTCTAGATGTTACACCATTCTCTTTATCGTCTCGAAAAAGCGTCCACCTAACTGTTTTACCTGCTAAGGGTGCAACAAAGGCAAATAGTACTAAATCTCATGGTGGACTTTTAGAAGTTGAATCTACTTTCGAAACAGTCGATGAAGCCAGAAAAAACTATATTAGAAAACTTAAAAAGAATACGACCAGAAGACCAAATAGTAATGCTGTTAAACCACAAAAGCAAGCATCTAAAGAAGTTGATAATTCCGCAGTCTGGGCTGCTGTTGGCGCCGGAATGATTCCAGCAACTATGGCTATGGTAATGCCGATGGTTTTAGGAAGAAAACGACGAAGTCTAGACAACAATGATGATAATCATTTTAGAAGATTGTTACTCGACAAACTTATTCCTTCAAATGTTACACAGTCATCAAGTGATCATTTTGAAACAACTTTACAAAAAAGTTTTTAAACGAATCATTGATATTTCTATTATTAGACTGATTATTTATTTCTGAAAGAATATATATATATATAATTTTATTTTATTCTATTTAATTTACAAATAAAAGTGACAAAATATAAAAGTTTAAAGACAACTGCTTTTTTATTTAATTATAAAATTAAAATAAGTTTTATAACGTGTAATTAGAATGATTATTATATGTGACTCATGTACTTACTGAATAATTTTGAAATTTTGATACTATATGTAGATAATATTGATCTATTAAATAGTCATTCATTTTTTTGGTTTAAAAGTAAAATACAGATATACACTTGTAATGATATTATCTGTAAGATTACAACAGATACAAATATAAGATTCGTTATTTATATCGATCTGATATACAGTAATGAAAAATAATAGAATCATTTTTTCATACAAATTCGTTTAATGATAGTTTGACAGTTATACGAATGACGAATTACTAATAAGTTTATGTCGTTATATAATATACAAAATGTGTATTTTTTATATCTGATCTTAATAAATATTTGATATTTATTTATAAACATAATTGTGCAGACCTTGAATTTTATAAAATTATATAATTACTCTAAAAGTTATAACTTCTAGTAATTGAATTTAGATAAATAATCAACCTAAAAAATATAAATATATATAATTATAATTTTTTCTTTTATACACATACATATACACACGCACGCACACACACACATATACATATATATATATATACACTTATTAAATAAAAACAGATAATGAATTTTTATTAACATATAAAAATAAATAAGAAAGCTAACAAATCCAACATAAAATATACCCTATAAAACGATGATCTATGTAAAGAAATTTAACCCATTTTTTTATCTGTTAAATGTTAATATAGTATCTTAACGCATTGAAAAATATGAATTTCTATTGAAAAACGAATAAACAATGTTCTATAACTTTTATGTTTATGTAGATATTTTTTCTTATGTTTATTTATATGATGTATTTTGAAATACTAAGTATTCAAATACGATGAGGACTTAAAATCGAAAGAAATAATAAAATAAAAATATTTAAATCCTCAATAATAAATGTAAGACTATCGTTCGTGTAGTATGGAAAATATCAAACTATTGACCATGTTATTCAGCAATAATACTCACAAAACAGGTGCGGACATTTTTTTCCGAGCAAAAAGAGTGCAAATTTCGCTTCGATTTGTACAATGTTCTCAAATCTAACAAATTACCAATGTACAATTATGTATATATATATATATGTAATCCTCATATAAGGTAGGAGTTAGTTCCCAAATGATGCAGTACAAAAATCGCGTTATGCGAGACTGACACGTTGTACAGCCTGACACCAAATTGTCATTTCAACCAGTTCATCTTTTTGTGATTATACCTATCTGTGCACCGTATTCTGGGAAACTGCAGATCTTGTATGCAAAGATTGCTATAATTTGTGATCTGTGTTATATCGAAAACGTTTTATATAGATAGCGCGTTATACGAGAGTTACCTCTCTCTCTCTCTCTCTCTCTATATATATATATATATATATATATATATATATTCAAAATTATCCAAAAACAATTTTCAATGACGTCTCTTATTTATTTATGGCGTGAGGTTTCTATGGTAGCAATATGTTTATCTTATATATGCAATACACGTTGCAATAATCTATTTGCAAGAATGTTTATATAGATATACTAACATAAATATTGTATACATATATATATATATATATATATATATATATATATATATATATATATATATATATATATATATATATATATGCCTATGAATTGTTGACTTATTTATTTGAGATGTGGCTACTATGATACTCAAATATGTTTATTGTTTCATTCGGTTACATGGCATGCTTATAATTGACAAGTGGGTGAGCGCAAGCTCAGGAGGTTGCTAAGCGTAGCGAATAGGGAGCAAAGCCCTTGTATATATATATATATATATATATATACATATATATATATATAGAGAGAGAGAGAGAGAGAGAGAGATTTAATTTAGACTTCCACATAGAAGTATTGGAAGGAGGCGCAGGAGTAAAGAAAGATCATATTATTTTTTATTTAGTATTTTAGTTCAATTCAATACTAAAATACAATTGAACTAAAATACTAAATGGGGGATAACGTTTTTCTTTAATACTTTTGTGTGAAAGCCTAAGTTGATCAATACCTTCATAGCTATTCAAGATTACGGTCGTTTATTTTATTTCTATAATTAGTATGCAATAAGAACAAATGAAATTGATATATGTATTTATCTCTAAATTAATTTAATGTCTATTTGAGTTCTAGGCGTTTTTCGTGATAATTCTCATAGAATATATTTATATATATATATATATATATATATATATATATATATATATATACTGATTTTAATCAAAATATGATCGAGCCGTAAAATTTACCAAAAAAAAAATGTAAATTAAACAAATATTTATGTTTCCACTGAATGTACAGTTGATGGTGTTCAAGAAAACATATTTTTAATATAAATTTATTTAATATCACTATCGTTTCACAAAATATATGTACATGCAAATCACTACAATATCTAACATAAAATATAAATATATTAGTAAATGTAAATATAATACCACAAGAACGGTAATCAGTGCATAATAAAACCCGTGCTAGTTTACACACAAACTTGCAGAAATACACGATTAGTGAAACTGAACTACGAGGCGTATAATTTATATTTTACCTTATAATTGAATTTTCCTTAATTAAAATTTTATACTCAGTAGATTTCATTTATTTTAATAATTACAATTATATATATATATATATATATATATATATATATATATATATATATATATATATATATATGTAAATGTATGAATGTATTCATGTAGTTGAGATCACAATGCGAATAAAAGATATTTTCTATTAACCTGTTTCCAATAACCCAAATAATGAAATGAGTTTCCCCTGAATACCAATGTTTCCCAAAAATGACAAAACAATTTTTTGATATGAATTTCCATATCGATTTCAATTTTGATTCAAAATTGTTGTAAGGAAATATTATGCTGTCAATCTCATAATTGTTTCAATAAAATGATGATTCATTCACATTAATGAAAATTTATCGGCTTTTCCGTTGTTGTTATTCTCTGATGACGCTGTTCTTCTCGCGCATTAATGTCGCGTAAAACTTGTTCCATTCTGTCATGAACACCCCGTACATATCTTGAAAAAGCCTCCGAGGTATGCTGCATCAAACTTAATCCGAATCTAAATTTGAATTCAAACAAGTTCCTAAGGAATGACAGAAATGAAGGCTGTTCTTGGTGAGGTGGAATGAAATCTTCGGTGTTAGAAGTCTGATCAGCTTCACTATTAGTTATATTCGATGAAATGTCATTCTCAGCTGCTGTGGTTTTATTACTATCCGAAGACAAAATTTCATTCGATATCGTTGTGTGTTCTAAGTTCATTTTGGTAGAATCTTCGAATTTAAACATAACGTCCATCGGTTTCAACGTCGGCATATCTGTTTTTTCAACCATCGATCCCATCACATCATTCACTTCGTCGTTTCCAATTTCATTATCTTCAATGCTTTTACTGTGTTTTTTGATTTCTTCAGCATTTCTTTTACGTCGTATTTTTATATTTCGCGGTCCGTGTTCAGGGACGATAGCTGCTTTCAACATCATTTCTTTCGGTACGTTACCCACAACAAATTTCTGTTGATTCATTTCACTGCCGTCAGTTTCGGCGACGGTGTATCCTGTTTCTTTTTGGTGTTCAGCAACGACATCCGGTTTGTACGAGGGTGTCGAATAATCGCCGTAAGCTGCAGCCGTATCGTATCCATAGTTCGACTCTTGTTTGTAAGGAGCGCTATTTTCGTGTCCATAGTAAAGATTTTCGTTTCCGTATTTCATGTCTTCCGCTCTGTAATTCGGCGCAGAGTGATACGTTGCAGGGTATGCCTGATAGGAAGAGCCCGAGTATCGATACCTAACAGAATTATCTCTATAATTTGAATCTGTATTAAACGAGAGTGGATCTTTTGCTTTCTTAAAATTTGGATTGTATAAATAGTCCTGAGTAGATATACCGGAACTTGCGGCCGGCATGCCTGCAATTACCTTATTGATAACATCTTCTTCTGATTGTCCTGAAATATAATCATCGTTATAGTAATACTTATCGTCTCGTCTATCCATTGCGTCATCGTACGCTCGACGAAGTATTCCACCATAAGGATACAAAAAGTAACTGGCTAGACCAGCGGTCACCATTAGACCAACTAAACCGACTCCAACGGATGGCATCACCTCTCGGGATAAATAATTGTAAATTTGTGTCGAAATCGGTTTTTCCTTTACAGCAATTTTAGTTCCGTTCGTCTTTGTGTTTGCCTTATTTTCCGGTTTTCTCCTTCTATTTTTATTCTTCTTGCGTTTCTGCGCATTATTCGTCGAATTACTCGGTCGTTTTGGTCGTTTAGTCGTAGACACCTTATGTTCAGATAAATCGATTCCACTGTCTTTCGGTTCTAACGGTAACATCGAAGAGTCAACACTCTCATTCACTGAATCAGTTGAATTGTTATTCTGAACTGTAATGTTAGTGTTCGTGATGTTCGAAGTGTTGTTTATCGTTTCAATTATTATGTTATCAGTGGTGACAGTGATTTTTAAAGTGGTCGGTTTAGGAGTTGTAGTTGTACTTAAATTATGATTAGAATCCGTTTTATTCTTTATGCTGTTAGCTAAAACAGAAGCCTTTATTTTATTAACGAGCTTATTTGCAGCGACTGGCAGCTTCTCGGTCGTCGTTACAGGCATCTTCGTCGTGGAAAATGAACCGGTCTTTTTTGTAGTTGGTGTTTGGCGCAGTTTATTGTTCGGACGCATTTTCTCATACATGCTCGTCTTATTAATTTTATTGTCCACTATTTTAGTGGTTGACTGGCCACTAAGTAACACCCATGTCGATAGACTGCTGTCCGTCGTCGTCGAAATTTTATTATTGTTCTTATGAATCACGATCCGATTACCTTTCTCTTCTAGTGTTTTCATGTCTTCGTCTTCGACGGGCACCGCAATACCAGGATGAGAATTCTCAATCGCAGATACTGGTTTAATTTTATTTTCGTGATTGTTCTTCGAATGGATTTTAATCTTTGGAGGTGTTCTCGTATCTAAAGTAATATTACTTGGATCCAGTAACTGATTGGTCACGACTTTAATCGATTCTCTTATTGCTGGGTTCGCCGCTTTATTTTGACGATTGACCTCTGGTGCAGACGGGTCTGTAACGTTTTCCGAACGCGACTGCCTTGGCGATGATCCGGACGTATTTTCAATCCGAACTCTGAAACATAACATTTCATTATTTGATTGACATATCGTTTGTGATAAAGATAATTTCTCAATATAAGTAATTTCTTCTAGAATTAATTCCTTTGATTGTTACCACATTGTCCATTATAGGAATAATATATATATATATATATATATATATATATATATATATATATATGTATATGTATATTACATTATATTTTAAATATTAAAAAAAATATTTAAGCATAATTTGTGTTTTGTTGAAAATTACTCGAAAAATACAGATTTAGTATTAATAGTATATTGTATTATTGAATGAGCTATGACTGAATCAGATTAATGAGACATAGATTAAATGAGAATTTTTACAATTTCCAAGATATATACAAAAATGAACGCAAAGTATGCTTGAAATAATTTTATTTATAAGGATTTAAGGGTTTACTATATTATCAAATAACACCAATATAGAAATAAGTCTTCAGTATTAAATAAATGTGTGAAAAATGAATTTCTAGGACATTCTCTGCAAACACAACAGGAAATACACTGAATGTTCTGAATAATTTATATATATATATATATATATATATATATATATATATATATATATATATATATATATATATATATACTTATATTTGTTGGTAAATATAAAATCCTTTTTTAATTACATTTTAATTATATATATATATATATATATATATATATATATATACATAAACAATAATAAGAGCTGATATCAAAATTAAGTAGATGTTGAAATTAACTTACATAAAATCAAAAATGATCATGAATGCAAAAAATAACTAAAAACATTATTATATTATTATTATATTATTACATTATTATGGGATATTATATATATATATATATATATATATATATATACAACAATGAACATTTTTTATTTAACTTGTTTTAATTACAAACAACATTAATATATTTGCTTAAAAATAATACACCAGTTTATTTTTAACTGAAAAAATATACTTTTATATCTTATACGAAATAAGAGATTATATTTAATTTTTACTTAAAATTAGCTCATTAATTGTAACGCGTTCAAATATCTTTTTAAATCTCCCCTCTCGGAAGAATAGTAAAAATAAGGTTCCATTCAATTCATTCTTTTTTGAATGCGACGAAAAAATATTTTTTTCAATTCATAAATTTAAAAGATACTAAAGATCACGGCGTACTGACTTAACTGAAATAATTTGTTTCTATGACTGACAGCAAATATAATGTTTAATGTTAAATGTAGTTTGTTGTAAAATATTCTGAACAATTCTAGAAGAGAATACTCGTATCTATTGATGGTATAACCAATTTCAGATAGATATTTTCTGGTTTAAGAAATTTTTGTTAGTATTTGTAATGTTCAAGTTTGTATTTGTCTTATAAACATTTGTTATATTGGGATAGATTTATGCTGAAGTTTATAAAATATCAAAAACTTGTATTTTCACTATATATATATATATATATATATATATATATATATACATATATATATACATATATATATATATATATATATATATATATATATAAAGAATGAGAGGAAAAGAGATCTACAAATTTAAATAAATAAGACATGCACAAGTTTTAAACTTATCCGAATTCCCCTCTAATATTAAACAAAATTGCAAATTGTACCAGAAATATGCGTGCGTTGAAGTAATTTCGAGTACTTATGATAATATTAAGGTTTGACTATATTTAATATGAAATAAACTATCTACAATGATTATTTAACTTCCAGATAGTTTACTTAAGTGATGTGTTCGTCTGAAAATGGAATAAATTCTCCTCAATATTATAAAATTACTTTTTAATCACTGTGAAATATATTTCCTTGCAGGAATTAAAATTGTCAAAATGTAAAAAAGAATACTTCTATTATTAATGTTACATGTTACTCATTCATTTTAATTGTATTTACAAGTATTTATTTCAAGTAGATGCTAATCTTTCAAGCACTATGAACCCTAAATATGAGTTCGAAGAGACTTCAACAACCGATATGAATTCTTGTATATATATATATATATATATATTTGTATATATATATATATGTATATATATATATATATATATATATATATATATATATATATTTGTATATATATATATATGTATATATATATATATATATATATATATATATATATATATGAGTGACTAATCATAATTTAATTTGATTTAGTTTAATTTTTAAATAAAGTTGGCTTACTAGAAAACATTGAATGTTTTAGCGGAAATTGATACCAATTTAATAAAATTGTGTCTTTTGTAATATAAATAAATGTCCGATAGTATCAATAAATCTGAATTTATATACACTAAAACAGTGGTCTTCATATTTCTGTTATTGCACGCTCTATAGTACTAAACTTAATACCACCCCCCTATTTATTCAAAAATCATATGCATATTTATATTGAATTGTATACAGGTATACGATCGCCGGTAAAATTCAATACAAAAATATAGATTAAGAGTATAAAAATTTCTTTAATGTAAACAGTTTAATTAAATGTTGTTCGTTAATTCTAATATCTTGGCATAACTAACATCTTCAGGATCTGGTTTAATTTGCAGTTTATTTCAATAATCAGTGTTAATAACTTAAAAAGCCACCTCGTATAGGTAGGTAGATTTAAATAGATGAGATGCATAATTATACTCTTTTTTGTATTTCTGAAGTAACCCTAATTTTTTATATGAATATTGTACAAAGATTAATTCAAATTTATTTTCTGAAAAGCTAAAATTATTATTAATTAAAAACAAATATTAATTGATCTTTGATTGCCTCGGAGATCCGTACATTCTACTTTAGAGACCACTGTGCTAGAGTAAAAAAACTTTTTCATAAATATTTAATATCTAGATGTCTAATTTATTTTTAATAAGTTATACTTCATTTGTGATGAGTTGTCAGTTCAATTTTCATAGAATAATTTATAAAAATAATTGATTGTGAGAAAGGAATGTATAACCTATACAAAATTGAATTTCAGTTGTCGAATCAGATATACAATAGATATGAAATATAGCATCCAGTAATTTATTTATAATTAATGAAATTCGTTTAATGAAAATAATTTTTCAGCAAGAACAAATTCACTGGAAACTCGAAAAAATATGAACTTCAATACAGATATAAAATCTTTAAACGCATTCAGCATAAGTTATTTATTTGTATATTTTTATTTATGTTTGTTATTCGTATAAATAATATGATTCAACATACAATTTATCATACGAAACCGACACAATTAAAGAGAATTTATTAAAGTCACGTTTGTCCTAAAAAAAAAACATAGAACATTAAAATTTATGCAGAAGTCAGAATAAATCCTAATCTATACTATGAACATTGTGTACATACAGACTTGAGGCAATTTCAATACTGCTATGAAACAATTTCTATACTGTTTAAACATTTTTCGAAATTGTATTGATTCTGTATACATGCAATGCTCATGGTATGAATAAAGTTTAAAAGGCGAAATAATAAAGACTAACAGTAGTATTGTCTCTAAAAAAAGGATTTTTTTTAAAAGACCATTATAGCAGTAAATATTAGTGATCCACTCTAAGAAAATATTTGAAAAAATATCATGAATTTTCATTATAAATGCATATGTTCTCTCTTAACGGTAAACGATCCATGAGTGGAATTAATAAGACATGTTTTTACAGATAATAAATGTCCAAACAGAAATGCCAATTTGAAGATTCGCTGTATATAAAGTGCATAAATAAAAATAGATTAATTTTAATTTATGTAAATAGAACACATGTATCACTCATTAAAAAATTAACAAACATAAAATAATAAATACAATTATATTTTGGTTCAATATTGGTAGGGGTTAAACATTAATCGAAGATAAAAAAGTATTCAAACGTTCCGTATATATACAGATTGCACAATGTACGTACCCCATTGAAAGATTCGCCGCTGAAAAGTTTAAACAATTCACATACATTATTTGCTAATATAAATATTATGTTATACGTTAAAGGTCAGTGTAGGTAACATAAATAAATACAGTTATTTATTCTAGAGTTATATTTCATAAATAAATGAATAATTAAATAAATACAATAAATAAGTTACAAATACTGAATATACTTTGACACACAATTGTTTAGTCGTATATCTTATTACCAATAATCCCACCAGTCACCAAAACACTTAAGATAATAGATATCTTCGTGTTTTTTAAATTATGAATTCAACTATTATAAATAATTCGTAAGCGATCCCAAAACTGTTTTACCAAATACAAGTTCTACCAAAGCGTGTATCTGTGTGGAATTCACACAGATACTATTCAGTAATAAATACCCATAAGTAATAACCCTGATTTCCGAAAAGAAAAAAAAGCATTTGTTCAGAATATAATAATGCAAATTATTTCATTGCATATATATATATATATATATATATATATATATATATATATATATAAAATAGTTATCCGATTACTTTGAATAATTTTTAATGAAAACTGTCATAATTGGATACCAGCATATTTTTATTTCGTATAGCCAAGTCTAAAATTTTGATTTTTAGTAAATGCGTTCACTTTATTAAAATTTTACTATAAAACATAAAAATAAAACAGTAAATCTAAGTACTATGAAAATTAAATACAAAAAAAATATCTACTTTCATATATATTGAAAATCTATACAAATCCGCATTGTCTTTTTTTAAATATTTCATCTCCCTGATATATTTTAAATACCAGCCTTGCTTTTTCTGAAAATCAAAATACAACCAAAAAACATGTCTTCAGTTATACTTGCGTGTCATGTATTTGCAAGAGTGAGTAGATAAGGGAATCAAAGTGATAAAAACACCATGAGGTATTAAAATATAATTTACAGCCTAATATTTAACACCTAAAAATCACAAAATATTTCTATTTGCAGGATGGTTTAGTTTTAAGTCGTCCATAAGTCCTGACGCGATGCTGTCTTCTATATTTTTCTTATTTATTAAATTTGGTATTTATATACTCAGCTATATTTGAAACTAGATGATTAGTTTTTATTCTACTGAACGAATCATTTTTGAAAAACGAGTGTTTATATTTAATCTTGAATTTTATATAAAATTCCAATTATAAAAATTCGGAACTTCATTCGAACAAAGAATACAAAAACAACCTGTACAAATGTTTTTAATATTTGTTTTAATATTTCAATATATGCTTCATATATAAAAATAATTCATGGAGAGTAAAATTATAGATCTTCACTCCTTATGAGTGCAACATAATTCTAAAAATAGATCTAAATTAGAATCCAGTGTATAAACGTTTTCAGTAAAAATTAATTATTCGAAAAACTATTTTCTGTAAATCATCTTCGAGCAAAATAAATAAATTAAAAATGTGTAAATGAAATTAATATACCATGATGTTAATCTTATTTGTATATTATACAATGTTTAAAATTATATTCTTTTCAATTATTTCATTTAACTGATATAAATTAATAAGTAGTTCGTCACGTTTCTATTGGAAACAATCAGGCAAATCAATATATTTTCAATAACGTCATTTAAATTTACGTTTTTCTTCTCCGGCCTCGTATTCTTTATAAAAACCGTCTATTAGTTCTGAGAGTATGTAGCTAAAGCTTTCGACATTCCGTGGATACTGTTTTCTATTATAATCGTAATTATAAGGTGGATTAATCCAAGTTTTGTATCCATCATGCCAATACCAATCATTTAAAGGGCGAGGTCTCCGTAAATATCGATGGCGTTTAGACGAAGACCTGGCAAATAAAGTGGGGAGCGTCCACGGGAAGAAGAGTGCGACTAATGCAGCACCGCTTGCAGCAAGAACAGACAGCGGTGTCAAAATAAATCCGAGAATGTTATAATTGAAGGGATTGAAGTAGGACAACCACGAGAACGTACTATAAACAGAATCGATAATAGCCGTCAAGTCGCTCTCTTCCGATTCATCGTTCTGTGATTGCGGTCGCGAAGGGGGACGTATGTTCGGAAGACTGGGGAAATTACCACCTCCTCCCGAGCTACTTGCAGGAGCGACATCGCTCTGTGCCGGAATCGAGTCACTTTGTACGGGGTCGCTGTACGGATCGTGATAATGGTTTTCGGATGATGCGCCTGTCGTTCCCGTTTCCGCATTTATTATGTTATGATTATGTATTTGAGAATTTATTATGATGTTCACGTCGCTGCACCCTTCTTTGCTATATACAGGACTGTTGCTATTTTCAACCGAAGTTATAGCTGTAATGTGCACCGTAGGACACTTGTTATGTTCGGGATATGTTTCGTTATCGATACTTGGTTCTGTTGTTGTTTCATAATCGACCGTGGTCGTCGGTTCTGTTTCATAGTACGAATTGTGAGAATGTACATACGTGTCGTTATTTCCGTAATTGGGGTTTTCATCGTCGTGGTAAGGAAACTGTGGTCCAGTACTGACAACGATTGGAACAGAAATCGGTTGGAGGGACGAAGTTGGCTTCACAGACGGTATTTTATGATAAATAACTTGTGTGGGATAAGGGTGACTTACTAAATAGCCGGGTGGATGATTGTTTTCGGTGTTCCATGTGTTCGATAAGTGGGGGTAACTAGACTGATCTGTCCACTGGGTGACGATACTATGAATGATAGGTTTTCTGGTCGGTTTCTTGGTCGACGTTTCTGTATAATACGTATGTTCCGTTTCCGTTGTAGGTACAGTCTCAGTCCACGACTCTGTAGGTTCCGTAACTACTTCCGTATTGTATCCATTATTATTGGTATATTGCGAATCGTGCCAGTTACTATAGACTGGATATATGATCGGTTTTCTATTTGGTTTCTTGGTCGAAGTGTGCGGCTCTTCATAATCATACTCATACTCATCCGAATCTAGACTAGAAGGAGCAGAACCTAATAAAATAGTAGATGCTGTCACGGCGTTAATCGGTTTCGGTTTATCCGGAGAGAATGAAGATTCGGCCCAATGTGTATTAATAGGATACACAGTCGGTTTTTTGTATGGCCGTTTGGTCGGCTTCTTAGTAGCATAGTAATGGTTACCGACTGTGTAATACGGTTGTGGCGTCGTAGTCGTTGTTGTCGACGTTGTCGTTGTCGTCGGTGTAGTTGTTGTATAGTAAGGCTTTCTTGTCGGATACTTCTTTTTTGTTGTACTGTAATGTGGTTTTCTTGTCGTGTAAGGTTTTTTCGTTACATAGTAATGTGGCTTTTTCGTCGTTGTAGTGGTAGTGGTTGTCGTCGTCGTCGTCGTCGGTTTTTTCGTTCCATAATAATGCCATTTTGTAGTATACCGTCTCTTTTTCGTGGTCGTATAAGGCCTTTTCGTAGTGGTCGTCGTCGGTTTCTTTGTAGTGATTTCATAATAATCGTAATCTGGTTCTAAGGACGGCGTGACGTGAGACGCCATTATAACAGACGACGCCGTAACAACTTTATTAACATTCAAGTTCGGAGCCACTTCTGAGTCGACGTTCGTGTAATTCTCATACAGTTCGAACTCCTCCTCGGTTTCCGCCTGAGTGTTCGGCCAGATTTTCAATTCGTCCGAATTGCTCTGCACGTTTATAGGTTTCGGTTTCGGTTTACGTCTCACTTTCAATTTTATTGTCTTGATTTTCGGTCTCTCCTCTGCAAAGTACTCGTCGTACAAGTGCTGCAATCTGTTTCGATCGAAAGTTATATTTTCTCTATACAGGTCGGGCAAATTAGTACTTAAAAAGTCATTTAGCATTGCGACGTCGTCGTCGTCGTGATATTTATTAGATTTCGATCTCGCCTCCGACTTGTATTCCTTCTGTTTGATGTAATCGAATATCAACTTGTTGAGAATCTTACTTGGAATCGATGTATTATTCGGATACAAATTCGATTTTAATTCTAATAGACGACTTATGGTCATATTTTTTTTCACGTTAGAGTCGCGTTTCACTTTCGTGCTGTTCATTATTCTCTCATTAGAGGTAATGTTTGAAACAATTGCGAAATTATCATCATTGCGAACATTTTTCATTGTTTTTTCATCATTTGTGTTCGTATGATCGGAAATATCAGCATGGTTTGTTATATTTTTCGATATTTTGTCTGTCGTATTCGATTCAAGTACTGTGTCATTGCCTTCACCAATGTCATAATTTTGAATAGAGTTAGAAACATTAAAAATGTCAGTATTACTTATACTGACTGATTGCTTGTTTTTATCGATAAAACTATTGTTAATATTTGATATAATATCTAAACTATTATTTTTTAAGTGTACATTTCTATTTGGTATTGAATTAACTTCACGTTTATTCCTATGTATACTTTTGAGCTTACCAGTGTTACTAAATCGATTATTTATATCTATGTTAGTATTGTTATTTTCTTTTATATTTGGATTAGAGTATGTGCCAGTGTTACTTTTATTAAATACATTTTTTTCGAATACCAAATTGTCGTTTTTTGCCTTATTACCAAAAGTGTCACTTAATCTATTAGAAATATAATTGTGCGTTTTATTACTTTGAGAAAGTAGTTCAATTTCGTCGACGTCCTTAAATAAAATGTTATCAACTACATCCTCAGGCATACGAAACGACCTATCATCTTCTACATTAGACGGGTATTTTTTAAAAACAGCATTACTGCTGTCATTCAGTTTTTTAGATAGGGACGGCTGTCGCCATTTAAAAGGATCTGTATTAGATGTATACCTGCTAGCATGTTGATCGATGGCAGGACGAGCTACAGGCAGCTCAGAGCGCGCCCGTACGGGTCTCCAGTCGCCGTTCTCTAAGACCGGCTCAGTTAACGTATGGGGCGCGCCCGGAGCTGCTGCAATACTCGGCACTGCCACCATAAAAAGCAGCCACACGATCAACCGGCAACGCATCTTGACTGACGCGGTACGAAAAAAATCTGTAAATAAAAATACAATTCGTCAATTATAAATTCATGTTCTCATCAAGACATTTAATGAGATTGTATATCATAATGGACAAAACTTAAGTCATTTTTTCAATTACTAGATTATTATAATGCAAGAGTGGGCAAATTGCGGCTCCCGAGACAATATTGGGTTTCATTGAGATTTTTCCTAAACTTTTATATTAATAATTTATAGTAGTACGGTATGTATCAATATTAGAATATTTTGTATATTAAAGGGTAGTTCACATTATCTTTTCAAACATCCATATGCATTATGTGTCAAAACTACTGTTTAAGGTGATTCTACGGTTATGGACAATCCTTAAAAAAGATATAAAACCAATCAATCTTGTTGATTAAGACTTGCTGAATGCAATAAAATCAAATTCGGGACCGGTTACTGTGTAAATTTTTGAGAAAAATATCTTTAAAGATGCCATAATATAAAACTGAATTGTATTACATAACACCATAAACTTATTCAATTTTCATATCGAATACATATCATTCATATACGACGCATAAAACATTTTAATGCAAGCGCTTCCATAAAACGAACATACTGAATATTTTGACTCGATTTGGTTTTTCTATGCACGCGCCTATCTGTACCGGACATTCCACTGATAAAACTCGTCTAACGGAACGGTGAATTCCTGAAGAATACCGTCACATTAAAATGCAAGACGATTTGCTTGTTCGAACGGCATCGAATAAACAGTTGTTGATAACGAAAGTGCAATTGAAAATGTATAGGAATTTAATTGATATAGATATACATGTACACAAACAGCTAATATGTGTATTGTGTTAATTATAATTGTATGTGATAAAAATCAGATTATAAAAAAGAAAATTTAAACAAACAAGCCAATTTTTATGTAAGATTTTTTTTTATTCGATATGTAACTGAAACGTTTTTTTAAGTAATTAAATTATTTCATGAAAAATATCAGAATCTTACTAATTTTATTAGTAAACTAAGTCTCCATTATATGAAAAGACGGGAACAATAATTTAATTACATTAATAATTAATTGAGATAACAGATAACATAATGTGTCAGGGCAAATGTAAAACAGTTCAGTTATTTCGAATATTTCATTATGTTTTAAAATTTATTAATACCTTTTGAAACAATATTGTTTCGAACTACTGCAATATACCTCACTGTCATAAAGAAAAATCAAATTTTCTGTCTCACTGAATTTGATTCAGTAATCTCGTAATAGTAAATTGGTAGAAAAATAATTGCTGTTTCTGTTTTCTGAATTTTAAACCTTAATTTTTCAATGAAAGAGTCATTTCATCTTGTTCATAAAAAATCATTTTAAAGTGCATTTTTCGGTCTGTATTTTGGTAAAATCGACATTGGTCTTATTATTAATTTTGATTCAAATCCGACTATTGAATTAAATATGGAAAAGAAGTAAATAACAGCAATTTTTGTATGAGTTCAAAACGAGTGGCAGAGCAACAGAAACTGGTCCTAAACCAAACATGCTTTTGGTGTGGGTACCGTTAAAGAACATACGGTGCAATCGTGGTTCCAAAAATTTCGTGCTGGGAACGAGAGTCGTGAAGAAGAAGAAGGTCACGGGCGTCCTTCTTCACTTCATAACGACCAACTGAAGGTGTTAGTTAAATCAGAGCCACACACAATTCGAGAGCTTTCACAGTTAGACGTTTGTCGTCCAACAGTTCTGGATTACTTAAGACAATTAGGAAAATCGAAAAGGCTAGGTAAATATATATAAATTTAAGGGTCATTAACTGCAATTATTTTTCTACCAACCTAATAATATATCGAGCATGTAGTTTCGCGATTTGAGAAAATATTAAATAAGTGGCAGTAATCGGTGTAAAATTTTTTTAATAATTCTATCAGCTTTATCTGTTGTACTATTTGATTAAATCCCTGCCATGTTAATGAACTCAAATAATTTATATATATATATATATATATATATATATATATATGTATATATATATATATATATATATATATATACATGTAAAAAATATGATTATTTTTGCTTATATCGACAATGTTCGACTTGTGAATATTTTTAATATTATGCATTGCTAAAAATCTGTTTAAATTGAAATACCTCACTTTATGGTAATATGAAACAACCGTTCACGTATAAATTTATTACCTGTACGGCTTACTGCTTAACATAAGCCCGACATATCTTGCATATGTCGAAATTATCGACCTTGTATATATTATTTTGATGCCACGATTGTGAACAACATTGCGTCATTACGATTCCGTTTGAAAACGGTACAATTAATCTTTTTATTTATTCGTATTCGTTAGGATGGTGCAATTATTTGATTTTAGATTCTTCGTATTCATTTGTTGCTCTTTTTAATAGATATTATATATGTGTGTGTATATATATATACTGCTTTACACATATACATATATTTTTTTTGAATTTAACTCAATTTTATATTTTAGTAGGTCATTGGTTTATATGAAAATGTTAATTTACATAAAAATCTAACAATGAAGTCATCAGTTTATATCGGTTGCAGTAGTGTTCTATATATATTATAAAAACTTCTAATTCTGTAGAAATATTTGTTATTTATCATCTTAATTAAGTCTTAAAATATAATAAAAGAATAGCAATTATTTTTTAAATTGTTTTTCAGAGGATAACAAAAAAAAAATTAAAGAAATCAGTGTGACTTGATTTTCATAATAGATAAAATTAACAGCTGTCTGCCATTGACCAGTGGGTATTTAAAATTTCAATAATCATACGACATGTTTATTGTAAAAAAATAAATGCACTTGTATAATTTCATAAGAAAATAATATAAAACAGAAATGCTGTTTGTAAATATTTGATAGAAGAAATCGACTCATCATGTTTCTACACTAAAAATGAACATAATAAAAATAGAGAAAAATAAAATTAAGAACGGAAATTCAAACAGTTATAGTAGAACAGTTGAAGATAACGCAAATAAGAGAATGATGTTCAAATAATTGTTTTATTGTATTAAACTCGAAACTTGTAATTACTTACAGCTTACTTTATGGCTTCATTAAAACAGTAAACTGGTCTAAAGTAAATATTACATTAGCTAAAAGAAAACCTAACAGTTTAAAATATCCAGAATTCCTCGCATGACTGTCTTTTCCAATAATCCACCCTCATTGTACATACCGGACACTCGTGTCCGCTACCTCATGTCTCTCTTTAAGTAGAAAAATAAACGAATATTTACAAGAATGTATAACCAAAGTTAATGTAAAATAGATGCTATTATACAAATATATTTTTCACAATTATATTTACATAAGTGTCTTATGAACGTATTTTAATAAGTATGTTACAAAAAATAAGTTTTAACATATAAACTAGTAGGAAAAATCGTAACTGTTAAATTTTATTAGTTAATTTATAATTTTAATAGATTCAATTTAGTGCTTCTAATGCAGATTTTCAAAAAAAAATATTGACTTTGGATATCGTTATAGCTTCTTTGCAATTATAAACAGTTATACTTTTTTTAAAAAAAAGAACAAGTAGACACATATTACTATTATGGAAACATAAGTGCTAAAAATTGAAAATTATATACTTGAAAATCAATTTAGTTCTCGTTCTAGAACATATTGCTGACTAGATTTTTTTTAAACACTTTTTGTTCAAATCATTCTTACTGGCATTAAACAGACATGTCGGTTTCTTTCCGTACAAAAAGTACACGTGCCAAGAATCGTGTATAAATCCCGTTGTGCATTTTAGAAGATCATCGCATGAGAATCCAGTTTTAAATCATGTATCATCATAATCAATCCGCTTTTGAGTGTCATGTTTGAGTCTATTATTCGTACGAAGCATAATATTTGCATTGTTACAACTGTTGTTGTAAAAATGACATATGTTTTTCAAATACAGGGCAGTATATCAAGTTTTATAAAACATACTTGAACTAGTATTTTAATAGCTAAATTCATTGTATTTTTAACGTATACTTTCTCTTTATTATATATATATATATATATATATATATATATATATATATATATATATATATATATATATATATACACTACAAAATTGGGTTATTGATATTTTAAAACAAAAATATAACCTATATTCAATTTATAGTGAGGTAAATTAATTAAATATATATTGATATTTGGCCTACTTCCAACAACGGAATTCCCAAGACGTTCGTGTACATTTACTGTCACGTGCGCTGAGTAGGTTTATCTGATTCATGAACGGACGTCGACCTCGTCCTACAGAATGTATATAAATATTGTCAATGCCAAGGGCAGCGCCAAGTACACCACTGACATTCTATTCGAATGATTTCGATTGTGAATACGAATAACTGTAGATGCATTGTTGTGTTATTTTGTTACCAAATGTATTGTTTATATAGTCGCGTTTTTGTTCTTTGGTACACAAAGCAAATTTTTGTAATCAAGTCACTCTTCGCGCACATTCTTAAAATGTGCAGATTGCTATTTTTTCCAAAGAGAAGTTTGTTGAAAATCTTGTAAAGTAAACAAGAGAATGAAACAGTTTTAAGTACGGAAATCCTTATAAAAGTGTAGTAACTGTAATGATTATTCTAACAGTCGTTCTATTTTAACAAGCAGTTATCTATTTTATAATATATATATATATATATATAATCTGTGGAAAAGAGAGGCATTGAATCGAACAAAATGGAAAATCATGGAAGAGGCCTTTATCCAGCAGTGGATTAACAGAGGCTGAAGATGATGATGATGATGATATATAAATGTTTCCCATTATAGAATTTTAAGTTCCACATATCATTATCAGGAAGTCAATAAGAAATCGTAGAATAAATAAAAAATTTGAAACCTTGGAAATATCTCATCTCATTTAAATATCTCAATAGATTTTGCAGAACATAAAAAATGATATCAATAGCATGTTCAAGGAAAAAAGGTTAGAATCACTGGTTTCAATTTTATTTTTAATTTGGTGACTTTAACATAAAATGCTGTTTAAATAATTGTTATGAGAAATATTAAAACAAAAAAAAAATCTGAAATGAACGATATACTACATATTAAATATCGTGATAAAAAAAATAGGAAAAGATACACAATAAATTTATAAAATAAACGGTACAAAATAATGTTTTAAGATTTGGAAGAAAAGTATCTTTAGAAGCTTTTGAAAACGTGTTCGAAAACAAAGAAACGGAAGCAAGATATCTTTTAGAACTGAATTCAAATCTTAGTTGAATTAAGTTGGGATTTTAAGTAAAGCAAAAAATTCAGTAGACACAGAATACGTTTATATAAAGACACAGAAAAAGCTATTTATATATATGGTTAATTTTTGTAAAAGTTTAAGTATAAATAAATAAAAAATTTCTAGGTACCACAAATATATCTGTGATCAAATTTTAATTTTATTGAATTTATTTCCTATGTTTTTGAAATTTGCTCTGTGTTACTTGATAACTTTAAATATTAGAGTGCTTTGTAATTTAGACAAAAATAACCGTAAGGTAATATAAAAACAATATATTTTTTCTAATAAGTTAATGAAGTTTCCATGGCAAAAAAAAACAATAATTTGATAAAAAAATATCTAAATACTCAAATATTAACCGATTTAAAGAAAGAAATACTAACGAACCAATAGGTTACTGAAAATATCAAATTATTACACATTTATGCATTCCAAATAAATAAAACACCATCTATTTACTTTTGAGCTACTTTTAGATTTTTTCTAGAATCTTAAAAATGTCAAAATCTCTATTATATATATATATATATATAAACAATGTCATAGACCTTTTTATATGACCTACAAAGAGTGAAAAGTTAAATATATTTCAAAGAATAAAACGTTAATCATGCGAACTGTCGAGAACTTGTATAAACAAATTCTCGGAATAATCATAGAAGTAATGAAAGCAAAAGAGCATTAAATACTTAATTATATAATTTTTACCGTTAAAGTTGAAACCCTACTACAGGTGTTTTAAAATTAATTTCCTTTCCATAATGACGGATAATATAAATAAAATAAAAGACTGACTAACGTTTGTTTACTGTTGTTTTGTTTGTTTGTGGAGAGAAATATAAAAAATATATACATAAATGAGTTTCAAATCAACATATATATGAATATTATATATATATATATATATATATTTATATATATATATTTATATATATATATATATATATATATATTATTGACAATTTTTAATAAAGTCAAAATATATTTTTTTCAGTGTTTATTTTTAATTAAATCAAAATAAGATAAAATCAAATAAATAATTGTAACAATAATACCAACAAGTAAATGATTAAACTGTATAAATATTAATAAACAATCAATTTAAATGAAAATGATTTAGTTAGAATACTTTTGACATATATTTTAGATAATAAAATATATAATAAAATGTACCGCACGATATAAACAAAACGAATACAATATCTTTTGTAGGTAGTTCGACTAAAATTGTTTTTTTTTCTAACTATTAATTATTCAAGATCCAATGGATGAACAAATAAGTATACGTTATGAATTTCCTGTATTATTTTAGAGTAAGCTGTGTCCACGTAGGTAAAAGCAATTTAAATTATAAGGAAGCTTGTTTATAATTTTATATTACAGAAACAACATTAATGTTTAAATATCCATGCAAGCATAACCTTAAGAGCTTTCTCGTTATCTAAAAATATATTACCTTTTCTAACTTTTACTAAGAAAATATCATATATATAATTTTAATCATGTGAGTGGGTCTGATAAAATTGTTTTTAATTGGAATATATTGTAATGTTTATTTTCTATATTCTAATTTCTTACCGACATTTAAATATATTCATCATAAAATATTCGTGTGTATATATATATATATATATATATATATATATATGGACATGTTTACGATAGAAAAAGTTCAAGCTAAATGGGAACATATAAACAATATAAAAATTAAACTATTAACAAAATAAACAAATACTTTTTCAATTATAAAGCCGTTAATTGATCAATTTAAAATGATATAAGAGAGAAAAAAATAAGAAATAAGATGAGAAAAAAAATTTTCTGTAAGATATTTGCTTCGAAAAAAATCTTTGATTAATTGTTGTGTTGTAAAACAAATTAATGGACTTTTTTGATTCGAAACTGTAAATAATTTTGTAAAAAAAAGGTCATTTATTTATTCAGTTTTTTTGTTTTTCAATACAATAATTATGATAAAAATATCCTGTTAGTAACTATATAATTCCTCAGAAAATCTTCTCTCTCTCTCTCTCTCTCTCTCTCTCTATATATATATATATATATATATATATATATGAATTACAAAAAGCAATAATGGAATTTAATTTTAATTTTTTGACATGTTCTACTGAGTAAAATTATAATTTATTGTCTTCTATGACAGTTGTTTTATTTACTCAAAAAGTTTGTAAGTACAAATCAGAAAAAAGCCTCTGTCATTATAATTTCATTTCAATTAGTTTGATTTAGATATTGAAATAAAAAATATATTTGCATTTTATACTGCGTTAATGTATTAATCGTTTGTCAAATTTATTATCCTATTTGTAATTATATGTTGATTCTTCTGTAATTTGAATAAATGGTTTACCTTAAATTAGATATTCACTGTTTTAAATATATATATATATATATATATATATATATATATATATATATATATATAGACAGAGAGAGAGAAAATAGAGAGAACAGGATGAAGACGATTAATAATTAACGAATAAAAACTTAAGACAATTTTGTAGACACTAACTGGTTGTTCGTAGATGAATGATGATTGACAACAATTGATGTTCAGTCAAAATATATTAAAGAGTTTTTTTATTTTATTTTAAAATAAAATAGGTGGAAATTAAAACTCTCATGCTTTTATAAAATTAAAAAAATGCGTCGATATATGCACATATATATATATACATATATATATATATGTATATAAACCTTCATATCTCATGATTTAATTTAGAATAAAATGTTTTTATAGTCTTATTTGATTGAAAACCTCTATTTTCCATAAACTGCTAATTACTAATTTTCAGTTAGTAATTTACACTGCTATAAATTACTAATTCAAATGTTAACATCATATATACATATATATATATATATATATATATATATATATATATATATATATATATATATATATATATATATATAAAGTTTAAAATTGAAATGGGTACGAACATATAGAAGATGAGAGATTATATATGTTATAGAAATTATTGTTTGGAACCCCAGAAATATAAAAAATGTAGATCGTGAAAGGCTGAAGACACTGATAGTAATATATATATATATATATATATATATATATATATATATATATATATATACATATATATATATAAAAACAATAAAAAAACATTAAAACGCTTGACGCGTTCTGAGTTCAAACCTTGATATGAAGTCAACAAGTCAAATTCTGTTTTTCTAATGACCAATTAATGTCATCTAAGTGAAATTTATGACTCATATATTCTGAACATTATGTTATAAAAAATTGCAACAGTGATTTTTACAACATTAATATAATTTGATGCTTTATGTATATATATATATATATATATATATATATATATATATATATATATATATAATTAGTTAAATTTATTACGTTGTCAAGTAAATTAGACGTTACTTATTCATTAAATTTTATTTTTAGCAGAGAACAATTGTTTTGTTAATGAATGATGACATTCGAGATGGAACATAAACTGTTTACTCGTTTACTACCACCCAATACCCAGCCTACTTTATATTATTACCAGCTATAATTATTTCAACATACAAATCTTACAGTGTAGCATAAGATATTCGAGTCCAATTCATGGGAATATTATCTTATAGACTGGATTTATATTTCACATTAATAAAGTTTGCTTTGAAATATAAAATATTATTTTCAATACATGTATACAATACGATTTACTTTTCTATTATTTTTTTTTTAATAGTACATTATTATTTATAATTTCGATGGTTTAGAACATACACATTGATTATTTGATTTGTATAAAATTTTAAAATCATCTAAGAAGTGATTAATTTTGATTTTATAAAAGATTCCCTATTATATATATATATATACATTAACAATTATAAAATATTTTTCAAAATACAAAATTACAAATTATAGAGATTTTATTGTGGCATTACTAATAAAAATGGGATTTTGGAACTGGTAAAATGGAAAAAATATAGATAAGCTCCTATATTTCAAAGATTTCAATTTGACATATGATACAGGACATATATGACAATATTTTAATTTTTTAAAATGATTCCAGAAAATCTATTAATCCAGGAAATCATCATATATATATATATATATATATATATATATATATATATATATAACGTTTGTGTATTTTAAAATAGATTAAACTCTTAAAAACCTTTGGAGTACATCTTACAATATTTATTATGACAATTAATTGAAATATATTTATTCTTTACCTATAAGAGAGGACACTCGAAAGACAATTGTTTGTCTTATGATAACAAACGGGACCGAATGCACGCGAGTACGTAATAAACGGTTAGTACGCAATATAGAGTAATACCTACACGAGTAGGTATATTGCACAGATCACTGACTTCTTATACACTTCACGTAAGTTCGACTGACACTGAAGTAACAACCAATGCCAGGTGTCATGTGGCCTCGGCCCCGGATAACGGTTCCCGTCTCGTCTGGAGCCCAACGCACGCAATGCACAAACATTTGAATAAGTCAGGGGGGCGAGCCCCACTCTGTTAATATTGTTATTTCGAACATCATTGCGTACATTTCGAGTTTTACGAATATCGTAACGCCCACGAATACATCTACGTTTCATTTGGTTCCAGTGTGACGACTGGGCCAGTTTCGGTATTCAGTTTTGTTTGACTGACCTACTCAAATAAGTGAGGATCCATACGATCCTACATAATATTTTATAATGTTTTTCTTGTTCTGGAATGGCATGCAAGCGATATTTCTGAAATATCAATTCTTAAATCAAATATTGTACAAGATATAGAACCGAATTTCAATACTCCTATCAAGTTCGATACAAAATTTTGGACAGAATACAATAATGTCTGCTCTAAATGAAAATTCTTAAAAAAAAAGATAAAAGAGTTGTTATTTATTACAATTTATATTCTTTATCACCATACGCATAAATGAACACACACACACACACACACACACACACACACACACATATATATATATATATATATATATATATATATATATATATATATATATATATATATAGTTTAAAATAAAACTAATAGCACCTCGATAACTGCAATATAATACCATTTAACTGATGCTATACTTGCTGTTAATACTTTATTATAATTTCTAATATTGCGACCAAATGACTATTATTACCAAACGATTGAAAACTTCCATTTGATTTAATTAGTTTCAATTATACATATATATATATATATATATATATATATATATATATATATAAGACAAATAAATTAATTATATATATATATAATTTATTTATTTGTCCACTGAATAGTAATTATTATTTAAAAAAAATACAATTCGAATACATGAGATATTTTGAAATTTACAAATTTTTTGTTCATATCAGTTACATGTGTTAACATATTAAACAATTCGCATGCAAAAAATACGTAGGTAAAGAACTTGATGCTAAAAACTAAAATGTGATCACAGGGAGAGATGGTATTAAGAGCAAAACATGATTGTAGGTATTAATTGTTATGAAAACCAAAATAATCTTCAAAATGAAAAAGGATATTGTGAACAATATTTAAAAATATTACTAAAACATGCATGTAATAAGTAATTTTACTGTTTAGTTAATATTTTTTATTTATTTTATTCTATTTATTTAATATATTTAAGAAACAGTTCGTTTGTTGTAAATTACCAATCGTTTCTTCAGAGGTTATCTTGCGAAAAAATTCTAACAATTGGATCATTATGAAAAAATATTAGAAGTATGGTACACTTTTTAATTTTTAGAAATATTTTTTTACTATCCACTATAGCGGTCTACATGATACTTAAAGTATTAAATAAATTTAGTTACTGAGCTTTTAAGGAATGAAAATTAAAAAAACTGAAAAAGTATATATATATATATATATATATATATATATATATATATTATATTAAACTTTAGGGGATTTTTAAAAATTGTTTTATCTTCCAAAATAAGAAACGTTGATCTAGATACCTCCATAAATTAAGTAATAAATATATTATAAATGACTTGAAACGTATAAATCATTTTTAATTGAATTTAAAAATGATAAACAGTGCCATGTTTATGTTTTATATTTATTTTTATTCGAAGCTACTAAGAAAGGAAGCAGCGGATGTTTATCGATAATTGCCGTCAAATTAATCCAACTGTGAGAAACATTTAATCGTGACTTCCTACAGATATGGACGGAATTGTCTTATGCGCATTCAAATTATTTTAATGCTGCATAGAGAATACATTTCATTGAATTAAATCGATTTTTAATAAAATTATACAAAAAGCGGAATTTTGTACAATTTTGTATTCATTTACCTATTTTTTAAATAATAATTATTTATTCAAAAAATTATTGCTAAATTATAAAATTAATACCGTTCATAAAATATAATAATATCGTAGAAATGTTATAGT
Organism: Acanthacorydalis orientalis; assembly: GCA_034766995.1. Taxonomy (NCBI): domain Eukaryota; kingdom Metazoa; phylum Arthropoda; class Insecta; order Megaloptera; family Corydalidae; genus Acanthacorydalis; species Acanthacorydalis orientalis. Next base: position 11,113,026 of record CM068318.1, on the reverse strand, counting down.
TTGACCATTTAGTAATTTGAAGTACCCAATATTTTGACAATTTTATTTTTTTTATAGATTAAAATCCGAGTCCGATAATTTGACATCATGCCAAAAAATGTTTTAATCATCAAAATCATTTTATATATTGTATAAATATATTTTTTGACAAAATAAAAATGAAAATGAATGATATTTGTTGTTATTCGTATGTATGTATATATGTATATATATATAGAGAGAGAGAGAGAAAGAGATATTTTTTCCCATATACTAAAAATATATGAAAATAATTTAATTTTGTTTTTTTTTTTAGTTAGTTAGTTAGTTTTGTAAATAAAATTAGATATATTTTGCACCTCTTTAGTTGGAAAATTTTTAGACTGATAATAATGGCGTAATTAACTGATCAAATTATTATGACCTGATTATACAATACAATAACATATTAATTTCGTTACAAAATAAAATTATTCTGATAGACAAAAGTATAATGTTCATTCAGTACCGGTTTCTCAATACGAAATCTCTTATTTGCCAAATTTTAGTTGTATGGTATTTCAAATATAAAAATATTTTTCTCTAAAAAAAATCATTCGAATCTCTACAATACAAATAGGATACCGAGCAGTTTAAAATAATATCGAGTTGAAGAACATTCCTGCAACAAAACCGAAAGCTGTTCAAAGATTAGGACATGAAAGAACCAGCATTTCATACCACTGTTATAATTTGCATATTTATGAAAAATTATCATCAAACTGAAAATAAAGTTGTACCGTCTATTTATTAAATTACTGTCAAGATGCATTGCATCATGACTACAAGACGCTAACTCACATTAGATATACTTTTTTTATTCAAAGGGTCAACGTCCTTAGATGCACTGAATTATTCTACACTGCATAAATAAAAAAGATGAACGGGTCATCCAAATATATATATATATATATATATATATATATATATATATATATATATATATATATAATATCCGTGATGATTCAATAGTAAGATATTTACAATGAAAAACAAAGTACTCGATTTCAAATTCGGACACTTTATACTTGACTACATGGAACCGTTGTACAAACCACAAAATTCGCTAAATAAGAACACGCAAATACAAGTAAAAAAATAGCGTAAACACTTAGTTGGAAGTAGTGAAAGAAACGACAGCGACAAATCGACGGAAATGAAATATTAAAGCAGAGATGTTTTATAGAAATAATCAAATAGTTTATAATGTCGTTACCATAACTCGTTCCGAAATTCATTTTATAAATCAAGTTCTTACAAGTCGCGTTTTTGCAGTTTAATTAAAAAATATCATTGTGCAGATTTCTGCTAATTTTATTTTCATTTACATCTTTTAATCGTTCAAATATTAGAAAATTACTTAAACTATGCTTTCTTCTTTTAAAAAATTACCAGTTCGTTTTTATTAAAAGAGTATATTTAATATATACATATATATATATATATATATATATATATATATATATATATATATATTAAAACTCGAATAATCATGCAAGCATAACATTAACTGGTTACTAATTATCCGAAAATATACCATTAGTTCAAACTTTTACCTAAGAATTATATACATATTAATGATAGAGAATTACTCGTTCGTAATATATTTTATCATTACAGCTCATTTGGACAATGTTTATTAAATTAACCGTTCATTGATCTGATTTCAGATAGTATTTTCATTTTGATAAATTGTTTACATAAATAATTAAACAATAATACATGATTGAAGTGTAAATAATTACAATATCAAATGCATATTTAATTAAGATATGTATTTAACCATATTATTGTCTGTTAGAATGTTAAGCTGTTGAAACTGTCTGGAGGGTTTTGCATAATTTTAACTCTTTTAACACTATGAACCCTAATATGAACGTGATTAAAACACAAACATCTATCTGACAGTTTGACTGATGAAAAGTTTTCAATAAATTCGACATATTTAAACTATTAGTTCGGTAGAAAATAATCGCAGTTTATGATATTTAATTTCATACACTATTACAGCTTTTTCGATCTTCCCAGCTATTTTCAGTGGTCTAGAACTGTTGGATAACTAACGCCTAACTTTTGTGCAAGCTCTCGAATTGTTGTGCGTGGTTCTGATTCAACTAACCGCTTCAGCTGATCGTTATGAACGGAAGGAGGTTCGGGATCTTTTTCATAACAGTACCCGTACCAAAAGTACCGTTCAGTTTACGAGCAGTCTCTGCTGCTTTGCTACCCGGTTTGAACTCTTGCAAAAAATTGCTGTTATTTATTTCTTTTCCATTTTTAATTCAGTAGTCCAATTTGAATCAAAATCAATAATAAAACTAAAGTCGATGTTACCAAAATACAGACCGAAAAATGTGCTTTAAAATGATATTGACATGAACTCGATGAAATGACACTTTCATTGAAAAAAATTAAAGTAAGATTTCAGAAAACACAAACCGTAATTATTCTCCTACCAACCTAATAGAAGTGATACATTCAATCCCAAACCAAATTTGTATTCGTTTGTTTAAATAATAATCCAGTCAAATGAATAAAAAAGCATCTGACGAAACAAGACGTGAATGACAGAGTTGGTATAAAATTATCCAAAGACAGAAAATATGAAGATCTAATTCATTATTGTATTTTTTTAAATAAAAACAATTTTATAAGAAAAAAATTACTAGAATTGTAAAAGTATAATTTTTAAAATTGCATTTGGAAGACATTATTTATTCACCCTTTTCTTTTATTGTTAATTCATCATTCATTAATCATATTTTATAAAATAGATGCATAGATAGGTCATAAAAAACATTTTTCACAATAATAAAGTATTTGTGTTTTAACTCTTATGTAGGTAGAATCGAAAAATATTTAATAAGCTAACAAAAAATTATTTAGTCAAATATTTTTTTACCACTAATATATTTTTTAATTAAATAAATTTAAGTATAGTTTAGAGATATTAACAACAAAGTGTAGTAGATTATTATCTAAATTATATAAAAAAATGCAATATAACATAATTATATATATATATATATATTTATAATATAATATAATATATGTGCTTTTTAAATTAATTTTCTTTTGATAAATAAAAATAATTGTTTATGAAACAATCGAAGGTCAATGTTGTTATGCAACTTAACATACATTCATAACACGATTGTGTGCTCACTACACATTGAAATCACTAGATAATTCTGAACATTTTTTAATAATTTTTTAGTAAAAATGAGAATGCCATAATGACAAATCAATATTATATATAAAATTCACCTGAGTAAATTTTCTGCAAATTTATTTATAACTTAATCAAGTATAATAACAGCATATATTAATTTATTTAAAAGTAATTTACATATTTATTTAAAAAAAAATAACTTACGCGTGCGGGCTGAACGTAAAAGAAAAAATTTCTTTTACAACAATCTGGACGGCCATAGCATTAACTTCCTTAAATAATCACAGAACTGATTTTTTAGCCATGGTAGTTGATTTTTCTTGTACAAAATTATTTGACAGAATACGGCAATCACTTGTTGATATATATATATATATTTGATATTGATTTAGGTTATCAACTGAACAATTATTTGATATTCTTTCGATCGAAAATATATCTGTATTAAAATAATACACATTATTAAAAATTAAATTAAACTTTCATATTTTTTGATATATATATATATATATATATATATATATATATATATATATACATATATATATATATATATATATATATATATATATATATATATTTAATTAAATATTACCTTACTAGTATTGATAAGTTCAAAATATTTTAATGTACTTTAGTGAAAGTAAAATGAGAGTTGTTGTTTTTATAAAACCTGAAACAAGAAAAACATAACTGTAAAAAAATATTTTTTTGTAAAATAAAAAAAATTCAGTTTTCACAAATTAAAGAAACATTTCGATAAAATTATTTAAAATTCATTCTTAAAATATATAGATATTGAAACAAGAGGAACAAGAAACCACCGGAGGAACTAAAATATTTGAATTTTTGAGTTAGGATCAAATTTTGGTAATATTTTAAATGCACAAGTTAAGAAAACAAAATAGTCCAAGTCCAACAATAATACATAATTAAAGATATTGTTGATCGTTTTAAAACCATATATTTAATCGGAAAAACTTGACCTATCTGTTTGAAATTAGGTCGATGGTTATCTTTTGCATAACATATTTTTTATTTGTTTTTACATTTATTACTTTCAATATGAATTTTGTTACAAAAAGGAGATTTAGTACTTATTAGATTGTTTGATTATAATTATCTCAGAACTATAAATTTGGAGTTACGCCAATGTTCTTCCAGTATGACGATAAATAAGTGTGCATATATATATATATATATATATATATATATATATATATATGTATATATATAGAAAGAGAGAGAGTTAGAGAGAGAGGAGAGGTGAGGAGAGGGTAAAAGAAAGGGAGAGAGAAATTATTATTTACAAATAAATAAATTGACATAAAATATTAATAATTTTTAACATTTTGAGTACTACTTCAATCTTTGATAAGTGACATCAAATTTCCTCGAAAAACAAAACCGTAGTCTGGTATCTTTAATATACTTCTAATTTCTACTCCTTACTTCTAATTTTTTTTATAAAAAAAGAATGTTCATGAAATTTAGAAAAAAATAATTATTTGATTTAAAAAAAATCAATTTGAAAATTATTGTATTTTTTATAACAGAAAATTTGTATAACAAACAATATCTATTCTTAATACACAAAAATCTCTTTGTGCTATTTGATTTTTATTATGACCAGAGGAGATTTGAAATAAATACATAATTCGATTATATGTGCAAGGAGTTTAATTATTCTTTATAGTTTGATAGTTTATAGTTTGATAGACTGGAAAACAATTTAGTGAGTGACAGGAATATTAAAAATCGAATAAAAGATATATTTTGAAGAAAAAATAAGCTTATTGTGTTACGCTTTTTCAATTATTAACAAAATATAAACATTTTTCATTATATATAAAATGTATAAAAGATCAATCTCATAGATAATATTATACTAATGTTATTATCATTAAGACTATAGACATTGTATGTATCAAACAGAAGTTAAATAAAATATAATGGGAACAATATCGAATATAAAAGGTTAGAAATAGAAATCGAAATCATTTTAAAACGGAAATTCATTCCACGTTCTATTTGAAAAAGAATTACAGTATGAATGAATACATCTATTTTATTTTTATTAGATTTCATTGAGTCTTTCTGCTTCAATGAATATTGTATTTTGGTACATCAACGTTTTTAAACAAATGCATTAATTATTAAAATGTATTAAGTAATTAAAATTCACAGTTGTTTAATGTTTTTATTAAGTCTCTTCAGTTAAATTATTTGTATTTAAACTAAGAAATATATATATATATATATATATATATATATATATATATAAACAAACTATCTAGAATTTTAACTGGAAAATTAATTATTAAAGTAATTTATTAACTTAAATTTTATAAATGTACGTATTATTCAATTTGGATTTATTATTTTTTTAATCATAAAATATATTTCAGCGACAGGAAGTAAATATAAATGAATTATATAAAATGTAGTAATCAATTATGACAGGATTTTAATTTGAACTAGATTTTTGTAGCTGAAAGATATTTAATAAAAAAATCGTTTTAACTATTTGTGTTTTGGGAATTTTAAAATGTGGAACTGTAGTTATAAGAATTAATTTATAACGCTATAATATATAATTTAATTATCATTCCTTTAATAATAAAGGAATGATAATTATAAAATAAAATTGTATATTATGACAACTGGTGCAGACCAGGATGAAAATATAAATTACGGATAAAAACATCTCATTTAATGAATTTCACACGATCAATTTGTAAACATATATTTTAACCAAAGTATGACAAAAAAAATGAGGAATGGGTACAGCTCGCAGGAAATAAAAAATCTAAAACACTTCCCACCGAAAAGTATATCGCGATTCGTTTCTATGAAACGAAACATGTTATTGAAACATATTCGGTGTAAAAAAGCAGAACAAATTGAATTAAACGCTCATCCCGATTGCTAAATAGTTAGTAGAAAAGTAGTCACAATATAGCCGAGTGCGTTTGTGGGTGAACATTATTTCTGGCAGAACTAATGGGTTAGTGACGGTTGACGAGGTCTTCCGTCGACACTATTATACATATATAAACTCACATGTTTGCACACATTCGTGCGACTCTGTGAATATTTATGAACAGTGCGTTAATTTTGACAGTTAATCCGTCTACTGTTAAGTAAAAGAAATGAACGTCGAGAAATTGAATCTATCGAAAACGGTCATGTGTGCTCTCGTCCAATCAAAATTACTCAAGTATGCATGTTGTTTAAATAAATTTAACCGATTCGACAGAATTTAGAAAAAAATGATTATCTCGGTTCATACAGTATCCGAATGAAAAGTAATACAATCCGTTTCATCGAACAAGATCAAACTAACTAGGTTAATTTTCAATTAAACAGTCTCTTATTATTTAAATAAGATCCCAAATTACTTTCTTCAATCGTAAACACTATTAAACACGAACGAAATAATTAATAGAAGAATTACGAATAACTTTTTATTCTTTCCTCGAATTCGGAACATGTGAAAAAAATGTAAAATTTAACACACTGAACGTTTACACTTTTTTATTATGTGATTATAATACTTACATTCAGCAGATTCAAATAAGGTATGCTGATAGTCGATATCTAATCATTTTTTTATTACAATATCTTTTTTAAAGAAGACATAAACAAGTTTTTGTAAATGTTATAAAAAACATAAACATATATATACATACATATATATATATATATATATATATATATATAAACCTATTTGCCTTAAAATCAACTATTACTGAATTTGAAACAAAAACTTATCAGGAGGATTAACTGATAAAAAAAAAACTTTTTTAAAGCTGTTACTGAATCCCTATACTTTGACATATATATATACATATATATATATAGTGTACCATAAATGTGCTTATAGATTAAGGAATACAAAATGAACCAAAAAATATATAAATTATAAAATAAATACAAAATAAGATACAGGATATTTTCTTTACTTTCGTAATGAAAAAACCTTTTCTATTTACTTTTACATAATTAATCTTCATTATTTTGTTCAAAGAACATGTTACTTCATTAAAGAAACGTGGAGAATTAAACAAATTCAGTGAAAACGCTAAAATGTTATTTTCCTTAAATATAATAAAGTATATATCTGGTGGTAGATATAAAAAACTTAAATCCTTTTTCATCAGTTTTATTTATACAAGCTTTTTGTTTTTTTTTGTATTAAGTACAATTTTTTTACGTTGTAGATCAACACAGATACGTTTTTGTTTTATATTATTTTTACTTTATATTTACTTTTAATAATTATTATGGCATGCCTTATATACAAGAAGAAACTCAATTCATTATATATATATATATATATATATATATATAATATACAAGTATATACATATTATATTATATATATATATATATATATATATATATAATTATATGAAAGTATAATGAATTTTTTGCATGCAATACAGTTTGTATTGAAATTAAATGTGTATCATTAATGAAAAGTTATTCAATGATATATATATATATATATATATATATATATAATGAAATTATGCATTTATTCAATATTCATATAAATAACAAATTCTAAGAAATGATCATATAAAAATCAATTAAAAATTTAAATAAACTAGAAGATAGATAGATAGATAGGTGGATAGTTAGGTGGATAGGTAAACAGATAGACAGATAAAAAGATGTTTGATTTAACGGAATTATGAACAAAAATATTATCACTGAAAACATGTAATATTTAAACAATCGTGTGTACTGAACAATCACGCACTGAAAATACATAAAAATGAATTTACATTTATTTATTCAAAAATGTTGTATTTAAGTTAGCTTCTTCTAAATCTCAACTATTTATACAATTTTGAAATATCTCCATCTAGTATTTGAGTTATCTTAACACATACGTTTTTAAAAATACGGTATTCCTGTTTTATAGGAAGTTCAGTAAATATGAATTCTATTTTTGAATAAAATAATTATAAAAAGAGTACCTCAGATTAATATTTAAGTATAAAAAAAGCTAAAAATTTAAAATAATTAAAAAGATAATCATAGATAAATTAATTTTATCGCCATTTATTTTAGTCCTTCGAAATTAAAAGAAAGAAAATAAATAATTATATAGTATTTGAATCGCTACTATATATACTTTGTAATGATTAGACATTGAAATAATCTCTGCAATAATTTTGTCTTTTATATAAATTGGATTGTTTTATCATATATATTAAATATATCACTGTTTATTAATCTTCATACATACACACATTTATATATATATATATATATAATTTATATATATATATATATGTGTGTGTGTATGCATGGTGTGTGCGTGTATGTGTGTGTATATGTTGTGTATATGTTCATACACTCATATATAAAATGAATATTATTATCAATTGATGAAAATTAAAACATGTTCTACAAAACAGAATTCCTGAGTTTAAGATTGTTAACGATTGTTTATCTATAAGAGAAAAGTGTTTATCTATAAGAGAATATATATATATATATATATATATATATATATATATATATATATATATATAATCACAACTGTCTCTTACAATCTAATTTTTCAAATAAATTTTAATATAGAAGTGCAGATCTTCTTGTAAAAAATAACTGAAAGTGATTCAAAATGTGGATGACAAAATGGGGGAACATCTGCTATAAAAATATTTCTGTAAATCTTTTCTTCGATATTTATAATTTCACTTTTCATAAATTAATAATATAAAAAATATACATTTTCAAAACCTCGGATACACATAAAACTATCGAAATACTATATAGGGAATAAAAAAAATAGAAGAAAATGAATATACAAACGTAATATAGGTATAATATTAAAACTGAAACAGACAAGACATAAAAAAGAAAAAAAATGTTAGGTAAGAGAAATTATTGATTAAGATAATAAGGATCGGAAAGAGAGAATTAAGATATTAGGAAATGTGTTAGAATGTTTGGGAAAAAATATTAGTCAATAAAACAGGAAGAAGAGGCTTTAACTATCGGTAGATCGGTAAATGTCAAAGATAATATCATAACAATATGCCTCTATATATGTTATTCTCACATTATAAACTTAAACATTTTACATTTTTTAAGAAAAACAAAGAAATTAAGTACTAATTAAAAGCGAAATCAAATTGAGAATTGCATTTAATGTTGAAAATCCTTACTGTTAATTTTAGTTGTAATGCTATCATTGTTTTATAATATTACAAAATAAATTCGTCGTTTAAATAATATTATATTTGAAATTTACTTACAATTGACCAAAATCAAGCATTTTTTCCATGTTAAATGAAATATTGAATGTTTTTATTAGAATACATAATTTAGTTTTTAGGTTACGCCAGTTAATTGTTTATTAAAATTTAGTACTATAAAAATACATAACAAATATAGGCGTATGTTAATAAACACTAACTGTTAATCTAAAATTTATTAAATACCTTATTATTGAATCCTACTCTTAAAATATTATTAATAATTTATATTTACTATTAAAGATTTATAAATGAGAAATATATGCCAGTTTACAAACATTATTGTTAAAAATAAAACAAATAATGTTTTGGATTTGATATGCATGCTTTGTTTTTCTTTCCATACACCTTCAATATGTGAAAAGATAAAATTAAAAGAGATGAACATATAAAATAAAATAACAATTAGTATCATCTATTTTTGTCTTTCTTTTATTAAATATGTTCTTTTTTGTTACATACGTTGGATACATGATAGGTTTTTGTTATATTTATTGACACATTTTTTCGATGTGATGTCGCTAGATGCAATATTCGAATTACGAAAAGAAGTTCAAATAAAATTTGTTGAATGGTTATACTTTTAACATTATTTTAAAATGTATTTATTGCTAACAGTCACCCAAAAAGTGAATATGAATCAGTAAAAAGTCTTAAATAAATTGTATGAAGTATTTCCAAGCAAAAGTACAATTACTGATATTAACTAAATAAGTCAAATTTATTATAGAATGAGATATGGACACAATATGAAATAATTTCCTAAAATATAAAAAAATGTTTTGTGAAATATATAAATGTAATAAACATGCATACAGACATATATGTATATATATATATATATATATATGTATACATGTAGTAAACATTTTACTACTTGTTTAAACAATCCTTAAAAAATAGCATCCACCTTTAAGTATAGATGATTAAAGAGCCACGTTTGAATACATTACACCAAATGTTTATAATAAATGGTGTTATTTCAGAAGCGGTGTACTATAAAAAATGAAATTACAAAAAAAATGAAAACAAATTTCGTACATAATATAATGCATTTTTTTAAGAAACACAAAACTTACTAATTTGATGAATACTTGTGGTCAAATTATAAACATCTATGTATTTATAAATAAAAGATTTATAGGAAGGATATTTACTTTATAAAATGTTGCAGTTTTCCGATTAGATGAAAAATGTCGGCTCTTTTGTAAATGTATACAATTCACTCACACTTCTATGATTTTATTTGAAAATAATATGATGAAATGAACAAAAGCTTTTTGCCGATTTCCAGAAAAATGATTCACTTTAATTTATATAAAACTTATGAGAGGAATAACATAAAATTTAGTAAACTTAGTAAAATGTAAAACGAATATTTTCTTCACTTGTTTCAAATTATATACAGTATTGTTTTTATGGACTTAAACACACATGCAAATTTGACAGAAACAATATCAACATCAAACTGACGCACACATAAAATTAATAAAACAAACACATTTTAATATTTTATCACGATAACAGACGACAATACAAATGAGAAGTGGAGTCACGAAGAAGTGAATGAAGATAGTGTCTCCGTATAAAAGCATCCGACCAATTTTAAATAGTGGAAGAAAAAACCTAACGACTCATTTCCACCGCTATGATATTATAATATTTATTCAGAGTGTGCTATATAGCGTAAAATACTAGTCCTGTTAGACAGTGTATTTTAGAGTAATTTTTTTTGGATAGAAATATTAAACTATATTAATTCAGTCTATTGTTTAATGATCAATTTTACGAAAAGCGAGTACAATTTTCGACAAATATGAATTCATGTGCGGAAAATTGTCCAACGTTTTCAGAGCACATTCGGTTCGTTGTTCCGCTTTAAGCATAATCTTTATTTGTTAATTTCACTTTGGTTAATAAATTTTGACATAAAATGTCAAACTTATCATTACTCAAGTGTTTTATTATACGAATCATTATAATGTTTATCCTTCCGTACAGAACACTTCCGTCCTATAAACATTTAGTGTTCGTTCATCCGACTAAAAGGACTATTAAATAATCCAAAAAGTAATAATCCATATACACTCGTTAATGTTTTAAACGGAAATTATGAAATTTATAAAAATGTTTTTATGGCGTAAATAAAAATATTTGAGTATTAGGACCATTTCTAACGAAAAATCGTTTCGTATATTTTACCAACGCATATATACAGATGTTCCGTAAAATTGTCTATATAAATGTAAATATAAAACAAAAAAATCAATTTTATTATATAAAAAGAGAATTTTGAGGATTAACATTATATTTATTCAATGCCCTGCTTCTCTTTAATAAAATATTGATTAAAGGTTGCTATTTTATTTTTATTCAATATAACAAAACCTATACAATGCAAAATTAAGGTAAAAATAATTTCTATTATGAAAGAATAGCTAAGCATTATTTATCTTTTTAAAAAAGCATGGCAGACTGGATGTGTAAAAATTATTTTGCATTCCTGAATAAGTAGACAAAATTACGGATCAACTTTGTGACAGATCTATATATATATATATGGATTTATTTAAATAATTATTAATATGTTAGCTTAAACAGGAAATCAATAGCAATTTGAGCAAGATATTTATTACAAGTTAAAATTAAATCTTTAAACAAATGCATTAGGGAACCACAAATCATCAAACCTTATCTTTAATGAAAATGTACACTTATTACAACATTTAAATAAATTTAATACAAACATATCAATTATTAATTTAAATAAAAAATTATTAACTAATTATAAAACAAACGCAATATGAAATTAAAATTGATACAAATAACAAATTTGTTATAAAATCATTTTATTTGTACAGCTTGTGTGTGCAATTAAATGTACTTATAATGAAAAATAGTGTAAATTAAAAAAAAAACGAATGAATTTCAATGTGATATTATGAAATTATCCAAGAGTTAATAAATAATAATCGGTTTAGTAAACAATCATTAACTACTTACCACAAAGTCAACAAATACATATAAAGTTTAGCTTAATTAACTCCATACAATTGTTACTTTTCTTCTTTTAGCAGTAATAAATTTCAAATTAAGCAACAAACATAAACTATAAATATATTATTTAATTGAAGATGAACACAGTTAGACACATGTTTGTGAAAAATATAAATTAAACTGTATACGACCATTAACACTTCTTTAAAGTAATGTACGCTGTGATTTATCGAAGTAAGATTTTTTTCTATTATTATCATACAAATAATCAGTGCATTACAGAATTTTTATTAACATAATAATTCTTTTTAAGTTATTACACTTTCTTACTAAAACACGCACTGAAAATATAATTTATGTATGTTTTAATTTGTTTACAAAATGTCTTTTAATATACTGTGTTTGGTACCTCTTTGACACAATAATTTTAATGAAACTCATAGCTTGAATTTAAATCTAAAGCAGACGTTTTCATTTTTATTGCACTTTCAAATGTTTTCCTCGTTAGCACGAGACTTGAACTGAAATAAAGGTAAAATATAATTATGTATAAAATTAAATTTAACATCAAATTTCAATTTTAAACTTTAAGTCCAAATCGCATCTAGGATAGTTTTAAATTATTTGATTATTAGGCACAAAAAATTTAAACAAAAAAATACACATCTCTTTACAAGCGGATCTATTTTAACATAATTCTTCCTTATATGTAGAATTAAAACCGGAAAATGTCTCAAAGGTACAATTAAGAAAAAAAAAGTTCATATTGTTAGTTAAATGATTATAGTCAAACAAGATGCGTAAACAAGTCAGATCATTTATATAAATTATATGAAAACATATAAATAAATGAGATTAAAATATACCTCGAAAAAATATAGTTGAAAATTTAAAAATGTATTTTACTTTATTTTCAGAGAAATGTAATATATGGTTTGTCATTTATTAAACTAGATTTTAAACAGAATATCCAAATATTGTAATTTTAATATATCTGAAGATTCAGAATATTTTATGAGACGCAATTATTAATTTTAATTAGTTAAAGATAATTAAAAAATAATAAAAAATATATTTATATATGTATATTTTACTTAAAATAGAATATATATCTTTTTTGCGACACAGTACTAAAATCACGTCCATTTTAGAAGATCTAAAAGTATTTTCTACCTTTTAAATTCTTAATTCAATTACTAGACTGTCTGTTCTATAAAATAAAAACAATTGAAAATAAATAATAACTTATATAGTAATACATTTGAGTAACTTAAAGTGTAAAAATATATTTGTGACCAAATTGTAATCATCATCTTGAAATTACTTTAAAAAAGACTATAAGATAGATATGTAAAATAACTATACAAAATTATAATTTGTATATATATATATATATATATATATATATATTCATAGCCTACATATATTTAAAACGTCTCAAGCGATGGTCTATTTGTGATATCTTGTAAAATATGATGATCAATAAAAAGCATACCTTAAATCCATAAAAACTGAACAAATTATTGACAAACATTAACGAACTTACACACACTTATACAAAATTAGTACTGTTCTCACCAATCTAATAAATGAATCATTCAGAAGCACAACATTTCTAATACATGTGGCGCAAATGAACATCAAATGAATATGTTGAGAAAAATACACATTGTTGTATTATGATTTTTTTTATTGAGTGTTTTTTTTAATATCCACTGGCCAATCGTATACTTTAGAGACGTGTACACAAGAGAAGGGCCATTAAATAAAACTGAGTAAGTGGAAGGAGCGATGGCCAACAATAGACTTTTACATTAATTACATGAAAGTATTGTATCAGTATGACTTACAAATCTTACCATTCTTTCTCACTAATTAATACATAAGTTTGATTTAAAAATGTCTATAATTAAATAATAAATGATTAAAGTTTATTATAACTACATTAAAATATAATGTGCAAAAAAATAATTATTTCTATTTGATGTTCCGTACATAAAATATTCGAATATAAATTAATGCCAAATGCCTGCATGAATTGTGCATTTTAATAATAGGGATAATTAAAATATCATTTGTATTAAACTGATAAACTTACTAATTCGTGTCTTTATTTAAATTATAATATAAATTAAATATATTATTTCAGCAATAATTATCGACTTTCTAATTACAACTAATTTTATTTTTATTAATTATATAAGTTACAAACAGAAAATATAAAAGAGATTTCCTTTATAACAATTAAACTCTTCTAATATTAAATATACAATTTTAAATTGTATTTTTAATCGAACGAAATCATACTTATATAAATTGATTTTTTCATATCTTCATATTTCTTTTTAAATTATCTTTCAAATTTAAAGTTTATAAACTCACTTTACTGACATATTTTTATTTCTCGAAATTATTATTTGAAAAATATACTAAATACATATTTACATTGATCATAATTATTTTTTAAACATTATCTAAACAAATATAGGTAAAAGTAAACAATTCATCTTTCATTCTATCGTTTCATGTAAGAACTCATGTTCATTATCAGAAAATCTTATTTACATAAATGGAACTTATTAGAGAACAACGGCAAGTAAAATTCGTGTACATTAATAAGTGATTGAGTTCATAAACGCAAATGTCCACTAGAAAAAAAATACTTCAGTTGATTACGGAGATGTGATAAATTCTTAAGAGGCCAAGCGGATGAGAATACTGACAGAAATAAAAATATTCTATGACAATTACATAGGAAACACCGTACAGTGCTTGTACATCATAAATGAACTCAGCAGATGTGACCATCCATTAGAAATATATTATTTACATACAATATGCAGTAATCAAGTAAATGTTAGTAAATGAGAACAATAAGTACTCGCGAAATGACCAAGGGAATTGAACGACATGAATTTTTAGAAAAAATATTGAGACGACTTAAAGATCATATGTATGCTTTCTCACAAAATCACACTCATACACACTCGCATATTTACATAACACATACACACACACACACATATATATATATATATATATATATATATATATATATATATATATAACTTAACTGTAGAAGTAAAACAGCTTTAAATTCGAAGAAGTATGAAAAGGTACTTATTATAATAAATAGGATTTAAAATAATTTTAAAAATATCCTTTTTTTATATTTTTGTAATCTTTTTTTATGAATAAATTAAAAAAGTAATACTCCTTTTTTACTCAGTAAATTGTTACTTGGCATAAATTCGAATTCATGCCAATATAGGTCATGAGATGAATATACTAGTGTTATTATTTTATTAGAAAAAATATGTAGGTGTCCATTTACACATAAGCATGTTTTTATACTTTCCATGTTTATGACAGCTATTCATGAATACCGAAAATTTTTTATTAACATAAAACCTTCCTAATTTTATCATGTTTTATGGTAATCTTCAGCACCACTATTCGATTAAGGTTAATAATAATCATAAAATAATAAACTAAAAAATATGACATTCGTGTATTAAAAATGAAATAATTTTTCTTTACACTACAGTAAAAGATTACATATTTTTTAATATGTAATCTTAAATATATATATATATATATATATAAGCTGAAAACTATATAAAGATAAGTAGTTAAATCCATAAGGATTGTTATTTTATAATAACTGGAAACACATTAAATAGTACAATATAAATATATGTATAAATTATATTTCTATTATATCCGGTATAAATACACAAAAAATCAAATTGTCATGAAGAAAAAAATAACAACGTTCATTTTATTTATAAAGTTTCTGTTAAGATTTTATTTTTAGACAATTTATATTATCTAATAGAAACTGAATGTAATTAAAATAGATTACCAAATAACATAAGTAAATATTTTATTATTTTTTGAAAAAAAATCTTATCGTACCTCTTGAAGTTCATTACTAATTAATCAGTCCCACTATAACCATTTTACTGTCATTGATTAAAAGTATTAATTTAAATTCTATGCCTGTCAATTAATTCTATGGGTTTATTTTGTACTGGAACAAATTTGATATTTATTGAAATTGGATTACTAATTATAATAAGACAGTTTTTAATTATGTTCATTATGTATATATATATATATATATATATATATATATATATATATATATATTTATTCATTTATGTATTTTCAAAGGAGGACATGTCGATATATATACATATAAATATATATATATATATATATATATATATATATATATATATATATATATGTATATATCAACATGTCCTCCTTTAAAAATACATAAATGAATAAAAATAATTTCCAATTTACATTTTAAGCAATACAGTACCTATTCTTTCACATATTTACAATATACAATTTCGATTAATTATAAAGTATTTCAATTTAAATTAGTCTTGAAACAGTTCGCTATTATTTTGATATTTTCAGATAAAAATATAAATATGTACATATACATGCCAACATTATCACCTTTTGACGACTCGGTGTTAGATAAAAACTTCAAATGTTAACGATTCGATATCTTTTTTTCACAGATTTTTGTATCTTTTGAATACCTTTACTTATTGATCTTTCGACATCTTTTTGTTTCCTGACAGATCATTCATCTATATTGTTATCGATTGTCTTCTGTTCATGCGACATAGCCTACCTATTTATATTTTAAACTCTTTGATTACTTTATGTTATAATGTTATATTTTATGTTTAATTACTTATGTTATTATATTTATGTTATTGTAACATATTTATTTTTATATCCATTCGATTCTTTTTCTGAACATTATTACTAAAATACATCTTTATACACTTTTAAATGCTATATAAAATTAGTTAATTATTTGCATTACTTTGAACACTCATTTGTTTCTTTTCTGTAAAGAGTGATAGAATACATAGATTGAACTCCTTTCAAACAAAATATTGTCAACTTAATGTAGTTTTGCCTACATTAACTATATCTCATGTTTAGTCTCGTTGTAACTTCTGTAATAAACAATATATCAATCAAACAATTTTAGTTTAAATAAACGACTTCACCAGTTCTTCAAAGATTGTAAACCATTTATCGTTTTATTTGCATACCGTATTTTTCGACTAGCATTATACAGTTATTAAGTTATATTATTTATATCTTTTTTGATTTAAATAAAATTATATTATATATATATATATGTATAGAGAGAGAGAGAAAGAGAGAAACTAATTTAATTTGAAAAAAAGTAATTCAGTGTATTTTTTATGTGAATGATTAAAAGTAAATCAGCATTAGTCAGTTTCCGGTAACATTATATTCTTCTTTTAAAAACTTAACAATTTCACAGATGTCAACATGTACGAGTATTACTCATTAGTTACTATATTTCCCAATAAATGACGAATAAAGAACAATATAAAATTTATATTTATGTTTACTACCAATATTGCTATCGAATATGTTGAACTATAAGCCACCCAGATACAAAAAAGTTAACAAACTGAGATAAAATCATCTCAAATATTATGCCTTATAACTTTGTCTTCAAATATATTAATATATACATGTTGAAAGATGCATCTTACATTTTTTATTTTGTAATTAAAAAAAATATTAACATTGTGTTTATCTATTAAATGATCAACAGTAGTTCATGAGTTCCTATATGAATGAACGTTCAAAAAAGTCTCAAAATGAGATCATAACAAATAAAAAACCCTAATTGTTATCCGACAAAACACTTTGTGTAATTGTGTATTTACGTTATGTTTGTTTCTAATGCTTGAATTATTTGGCAAATTTTTGTAACGGATCAATAAATAAAGATTACTATCAATTTTTTCACTCGTTTCCTCTATCTCAAGTACGAAGAATGTTTTATAAGAAATACATTACTAAACGTATTTATGTACATTCACTTTATATATATATATATATATATATATATATATAGTACGCTACAACATATTTGTTTATTTTGGAATGTTTTTCTTAAAAAAAACTTTTAAAGTAAATATTTTGGGTTCTCTTTTTATAGACAAGAATAAAAAAGATCAGTTAACACCATTGTATTTCTAAATTTGTTCTATTCTATAATGAGTTTTTTTTCATATGTTGGGTAAAAAATGAATAAATAAAATATTTATCATATGGACTAAAGATAAGTGTATATATATATATATATATATATATATATATATATATATATATATATATATATATATCAAATTACGCTTAATATTAATAATAATTTTATATGAATGTAAACTTTTAAAAAAAGACACGTTACATTCTTCGAACAATGGCTGTTTTTCAGAACTTGAAGACCGAAAACAACCATTGTTTAGTTATGAATATGATATGTGAATATTGTACGGTGTGTAAACCATTTAACAGAACGATTATTTTTACAGAGATGAAATGAAATTATAACAATAAATGAGTTGCATACTAGGCCAATGACTTATTGTACCTATTAAATTAAATGTGAGGTAAAATACAAGGATTTATTTTATGCAGTGCTCACATATCACTGCCATGTTAAAGATACTATCAAGAGACTGTACGTGCGTTGCTCTATGTCGATCTGCGAACCGAAACACTTTAGGCGAACAAAAAGAATTAAATTCACGGATAATTATCCATCTGGACACTGGCAACTCGACAAGGTAACTGACCTCGCCAAATATAATAGAAGTGTAATGAAGACGTTTGAACAGTTAATTAATTTACATAACATTGAGTAATTTTATTAGATTAATAATGATATGATTAGAGCGGTAATGTTTATTTACACCTCTGATTTTTATATTTAATTAAAGAATTTAATTTATAAGAAGATTCGAGTTAGGCGTCCACATGTAAGTATTAAAAAGAAGTGCAAGGGTTAAGAAAAGTCATGTTTTTTTTTATTTAGTATTTTAATTCAGTTCAACACTAAAATACAATTGACGTTGTTTTTAAATACTTTCGTGTGTGAGCCTAAGTTAAATCACCGTATATTAGAAAATTAAATTTAATTTTCGTAAGTAATTATTTATATAAAAAAATGTTTTAAATTTAAAAAATATATCTTAATGGCATAATTTTTCAAACAAAATATTTTAGTAGTGTAATATATTGACCCACTTAACAAAATAGTCAAGAGCCATATTTTTTTGGACTCAAAGTTATAGAATATATGTAAATGGATGAAAATACAAAGCTCTATTCGACATTTTTAAACAAAATTTGTCATTATTTGTTACGAATTAGATGATAAAATAATTTTAACTTTAATGAAACAAATGTAGCTAATTATGAAAAAAAATGTAACAATGATAAGAAATAAAATACAAATATAAATTATATGTTTATGCGATATAAATGTTTTAACACGTTTCACTTGAAAAACAAACTCGGTTTATATGTTCAGCTTATGAAGTAAAATTATATTCTAAAATTTCTAAAAGTTTATAGAATTTTTTAAACCGACATGTATGTGTATGTATATAGCAGGTTAAATATTTTTAACTGTCTATTTAATAAGAGAATGTTCCATCGATTTAAAATTAAATTACAAAAGTATAAAAAGCGAGTAGGTTAATATTTATTTTTTTACAGAGGTTCTTTCTGGAATTTAGACTCTGGTGGTTAATTCATATTGAACCCATTGTTTTTATCAGGGAAAGCCTTCTAGAATATACTGACAGGGAATCAGTAAAAAATAAAACATTTGTTCTTTTTTTTGTACACCGTCTACTAGATTTCCTATCTTAAAAAAATGTACTTTTAATTATTAACATAGTGATTCTCGATTTATTATTATTTAAGTAATCTATCACTTGGCAATATATTATATCCGTAATCAAATTTGTATATAGAATTTGAGAGACTAGGTTTTCATTATTTGGTTCGGTTTGAAAATTTTATTAAAAAAATGTAATAACCATTCAGATTTTCATAATTTTATATATATATATATATATATATATATATATATATACATATATTCAGGAAATTCTCATACTGTTTTTTTGTGAATTAAAACAGTGTCATCCGTCACGATAGATGCAGATTAGATGCAATGTAACATTAAATTATAAGGTATTGTTTAATATAATAATTATAAAATTGCACTGTTTCCCATACTTACCAAAAGTTGTTTACATCGGTTTCAATTTTAAACGTACGTTAGTATTTACAAACATTTTATAATAGAAATTACGTCATTTTAATAACCGCTGAAATTATCCACAAAGATACAATTAAAATAAATATTAACGGTGTTTACCGTGACGCATTTTAAAAAATTGAAATTTAGAATGAGAACTCTAATTACACAAAATTGACATTAAAACAAATGTTGTTCTATACTCAATATCGACCATTTTTGAACATCGCCAGTCGATTTTTATTGAGATATTTGCACAAAAACTATTTACGATTTCATCTCGAGTTCAATGGGACTATAGTTCCATTCTGAATGAAACTCTAAAACTATTAGTTTTTTCAACATAAATTCTACACTAATTATCTTAAATTTAATTGATAATATATTAAATTACTTTAATTACAGAATGATTGAACATATAGTTATTAACAATTTCAGCACCATACAAGTAGACGGAAACAAATTACTTCTAAAAACTAAATCGTGCAGCAGTATTTTTAGTATTTATTTTAATTTATACATTAACGGAACATACATCTTTGATATTTAGAGGATAATGATTAATTTTTATAAAATTAAAAATAAATAATTAGAGAAATGTCTGACTTTTGTTACACTTTGGAGAATAAATTCTGAGAGAAATCTTAAAACACTTTAACGAGTTGTGTCTGGTATGTACAAAATAAATTTATTATTTAATATTAAATAAACATGCACGCATAGAAGAATATTTCTTTTTTGATTTAAATTGTAAATTAATATAAGGTTTTTTGAATTTACTTACTGCTGTACACAAAACATCTCTCTTCGACATATCCAAAAAGATATAATCAATTTTATTAGTACTTTTTAAGAAATCATATTCAATAAAAGTTATTTATCTACGAAATCAATTGAAAAAATGGTAATATACATTAAAAATACATCATAAAAAATCGTCAGTAATACCTGCTAAAATATAGAACATAAAGGAACTAGGAAATAGGAATAAGAAAACAGAAAAAAAAAACAACGCTCAAGTACAAATTCAAATACTCTTAGCTCACTGACTAAAATATATACATGGAATGAAGGTGATAAAGAAAATCACAACTAAATGTACAAAAACTGTAGTGTTGCAATATGATAATAATTAAAGTGTAAAGTTTAAAATTCGACAACGGTGAATTATAAAACACTTGTTAATAACAATACAATTATAAATTAATGATCATTGAAAAAGTTTATATTACATGTTTATTTTGTGTTACAAGATTAAACATTTTCATAAACAACTTCTTTCCGAAGTTTTTCTTGTCGACGAAAATAATATTAAAATGTTACATTCAATCTAGAACAGTATTAATTCTCAACAGTTTTTTAATGGTGCGTGTATTTATTGTTATAACAATAGTTAAAAAATTGGTTGCAATCAATACAATCATATGAAACATTTAGTCTACTTTTCAATACAAGAAATCGTAAACGAATCAAATAATTACTCTACAATAATATTTGACTTAAATACTAATAAAATCTTTTTTTATCATTTGGCTTAACTCTTGAGAATTAACTTAACAGTTTAATAAATTAGCTATAAGAAAATTGGTGTTTTCAATAAATTTAATTGTGAAATACTACTGCAAGAATGTATTATTTTTTTATAAAACATCATTATCCTTATATATATATATATATATATATATATATATATATATATATATATATATATATATATATATATATATATATATATATATATATATATATATATATATATTATTCAAATTACAATTAGCAGATAATCGAAATATCAGTATGTTTTTATTACTTGAAATTACACGCATATATATATATATATATATATATATATATATATATATATATATATATATGCGCACAATGTATTAACAAATGTTAGTTTCATTTATGTTTAATTCTTTTGATTTTATAACATTCACAAATACCAATCTTTATAATTTTATTATTTTAATAAATAATACATTTCTGAAAAAAGTCAATTTGTATTAAGCTGCACAAACATTCGAAATAATTTTAGCTTTGATTATAAAGATACTTCTGAGCATGATTTCAAAATATGAGCAACAATAAACAACCCTGATTGACCTTTACTAGAACATAGTTGATTACAGGCTCAAATTGAAAAGCATTCCGTTACAAACTGAAAAACTATTTTATTATTCTATTTTTTCGTTTTGTAAAATTACTAATAGTGAAATGTACAACCGTAAACTTGAATTTTTACTGTGGACAGTGGTCATATCACAGCACTATATATCGTCTGAAATAACTTTCAAAATAATCAGTTCAATATCTACCTTTTTAAATAACAGATATACAATAATAGCGAAATTACGAATCGACTTAAATAAAAGAATATACTATATCAATATTATTTTTTAGATTTTTAAATTACTATGTTAAGTTCAACATTTGTATTTTAATAGCTTTGTTTATAAATATTATACGTTTTAAATGCGAACTGAAACAAATCATTAAAAAAATAATACATTAAACTATACATCATCTCGAAATTTCAAGTTACAAACATATAAAGCAAACATGTTAATATAATTACAATAAAAATATTTTTTTAAACATTATTTCAATGAATTTTAACAGATTAAAAACACAGTCTACATATTAATGATGACTGTTAAAATGAACATTTAAAAAAATGTTTAAAAGCGCTGTATATATCTTACAAATCCCCATTCTTACAATATAAAAGCAATCTTTTACGTTAAGTAGTACGATTCTAATTATTTATCGTATCTTTAAATTAATTGTAATTCATGGCGACATGTTATAACAATGAATTGTTTAACCATGCAATTGAAAATACTCTTGAATACTTGTAATTGAAATTATGTGAAATTGATATAGTTACGCAATTATTTTGTCATATTACTGAACTGTATCATACTTTTCCATTTACACTTATATCTACTAGTTTAAATAAAATGGCAAATTTCATTAAGACCAGGTGTATAAAAATATGGTCGCATGGTCACCGTTTTTTTTAACATTTATTTACACAATATTATTAATAAATTTATATTATACAATATTCTTTTAATATTATATATATATATATAATATACATATATATATACATATATATATATATATATATATATATATATATATATATATATATATATATATATATATATATATATATATATTATATACATATATATATATATATATATACATATATATATATATATATATATATATATATATATATATACATATATAAATATATATTATATACATATACATATATATATATATATATATATATACATAATTTATCCGTATTTCATATACTCGTCGTATTCGATTTTATTTTTTACAACTGTTATAACTATTTGTACAACACAATGCACATTTTTAAATTATTTTATCATGTATGTTATTATTTATAATGTTTAAAAAAGATAAATTTCATATTTTATTCTTGTTATTGGCTAACAAATTTCATTTAAGCCCAAAATATTCTATAAACTTTTACCTGAAATACATATTTCCAATACTATAACCTCTGTAAAATCCGTTAATTTACGCGTACAATTTGTACATAAATGAAAAACTTTAAATACCACAGTATTCTTTGTTCAGTATGTTATCTACCACTGGTAGATATTATTAAGCTTGAGGGCCAATTTATTTAAATAAATACACTTTTTGATTGCTTTATGTAAGTGCAACATTTTTCGTTTCAAAATATGTCCGCAAAAACAGTATTAATTTAAATTTAATCAATTACAATTATTTATAAACTATGATTTAAGTTTATTTACATTTAAAAGTTTTAATAAACCATAATATACACAATTTACGTCCGAAATTCTATTGAAGCTAACATTTAAAATGTTAGTTGTAATAAAAACCATTTACAATTTAAAAAATACAGTTTTAAATACATTTAATCAATCTACAAAAAACTTAACGTAATTTTTATATCTAATAGGTTAAAGCAGATAAATTAAAAAATAGGCACAATATATATATATATATATATATATATATATATATATATATATATATATATATATATATATATATATATGACAATCACACTACAAATAAAACAGATTGCTAATAATTTTTTTTTTCATTTTGAACCAACGAAAATAAAAACGTTATTGACGTGCAAAAGCAACTGTCAATAATTTTTCTTTTATATTTCAGTAAAAAGGAAATGTTAAATGTATAACTTGTTAATAAATTTAAATAAACAAAACTTACAGTATTTTGTCAATGTATTTATTACATGGTAACCAAGAAGAGACACATATTTTTACTCCTGAGTGGAAAAATGCAATGTATATTTTTTCTTACCCTTAAAGTTAATGTAAACTCACTATACACTTAACGACAGCACTTATATATTATTTTTTTGTATGTGAAATATGTGTATGTATGTATGTTTGTGTCTATCTATTTATCTATCTATCTACCTATATATATATATATATATATATATATATGTATATATATATATATATACATATGTGTGTCTGTGTGTGTGACTGTGTGTGTATAGATGCATACATACACAACACACAAATACATACAGATATATAACCATACATGTGTACACTCTTATGAATAAATATTTTATTACCTAATTTCTCTTAATTTTTAATTTTTACATTGGAAACATTAAAGCTGTGATTTTTATTTTACAAAAAATACAATCTATATGTAAAAATTGTATTAAATGTTTCATTCATTAATGGTTTTTATACAGTTTAAAATTTATTATAGAATTTGTATTGATGTTATTATTCTTTTTGAAACATATGTCAAAAAGCAATTTATAATACATCATAAATATGAGTTTAAATTAATTTCAATGACAGATAAAAAAATAATGCCAGTTAACAGACACAAGTGTCTTTTATTCAAAATGTTTAAAAAAAGATATAACTGTGTTAAGTAAATTGTATTTAAATATATCACGGAATGAAAATTATTTAAAATTAGTTCGATTCATATAAATAGACATTTGAGATCGATTAAATTTAAATGTTATTATACGACTTGTTAATTAATTTGCAGTAATTAATGATACGACACATACATATATATATATATATATATATATATTAGCCCTCTCAATATTTCATTAGAAATTATAGAAATTCACAAAATACTACACAAAAAATATAATTTTACTTTATTAGTTAATAAGATTCCATTTACTTGAAAAATGTATTATTCAATCTTTATCATACTAATGTTTGATGAATAAATAGAAAAATAAATGTTAAATAATCCTTAAAAATAAGACAGCAAGTTTTATTTATCTTATAACATTTTTATAGATATATATTTGTTATTCATGAATGATATATATTAAAATTACAAAAAAAAAATTCACATGTGTATAATAATGTAGTATACTGACTTCAAAAACAAATCAATTCAGATATTATTATTCATCATATTATTGAATGCATAGCATACCTAACGCAATTTATTTACTTTTATTAATTCACTATCAACATTGCTAATTTAATATGAATAAGAAAACTAATTTAGAATACTTCATTTGAAAACAATTACTGATAATTTGATTTGCATTGAATAAAGGTCGAATAATTACTTCAACTGTCGGAATTTAAATTTAATTCTTACTACAGTATGATAAAGATGGGCTATTGAGAATAAACATGATAAAAAATTAATCTATTTATATTGGACTTCAAAAATATAACTAAATTATTTACAAATACAACTTGGTATAATAAAAGATTGTTACATGCACTTGCTCCTTTACACTTACTCCCCCACATATCATATCATGTATATATATATATATATATATATAAATAAATATATATATATATATATATATATACATATATAATGTACATATATATATATATATATATATATATATATATATGTATATAATATGTATATATGTGTATGTGCATATGTGTATATATATATATATATACATATATACACACACACATGCACACTTATACATAAAACTATAAAATAATTTTCAAACATATTTATTGGCATTTTCTATTTGAAAATTTATTGTTTTATTACTTGTAAAACATTGGCTATTTTGAAGTTTTATTTTTCAAAATTATTTCAATGGACTTTTTTATAAAGAATGTATTCGCAAATGATAAATGTATAATAATTTTATAATAAAAATTTTGAAATGATATAAATATTAATAATGTAATTGATATAATAAAATTCTACATTACAACATTGAAATCCTACAATTTATTGAACAAAAGCTCTTTAAATACATGATTATAATAGTTGAATATATTTTAATAACTGTATAATGGTTTCGTTTAAATCATTTAACTCTTCACTAGTTATGGATCTAAAATAATAAAAAACAATAACAAATATCATTTTTTAATATTTTAGAGAAACTTTATATATGAAACTACAAAATCAATATAATGAATTATATTAATAAGAATGGTGTTTTAGTATAACTGTAATAACTATATTTAATTTTCTGTAAATTAGTTATGTATATATATACATATACATATATATATATATATATATATAAGTAAATAAATAAATACATTCATTCACAGTGATGTAGACCTTTATTAGTGTTTATTGATTTTAAAGTGAATTCATAAATATTTTTTAAGTATAATTCATGAAAGTAAATGATAAAACATATAAAATATCACAATAAAAAAAACTGTAATTTGTTCATTAACTTTATAGAAATAAATTTCTATAAAATGGAATATGGGCATTATTTTTCATTTGGAATAAATAACTATACAAATGTCGTCTAACTTGGCGCATTAACATACTTATAACCAGTGATTTACCTGAAAAATGTCAGTTCCAAATAATTATCCAATAAATGGATTTATTTATAACTTACATAATTATTTATCAGATTATTATTTTAAAAATCATTTTTTCACAATCACATTTTCTTTTATAATAAAATATTACTCTGCATTTTTGGTTCAAAATATCAAATGAGAGCCAATTTTGAAACAATTTAAAATTTAAAACTAATATGTTTATAAATAATAGCATACAGTGACAAAACATGTCACCTATTATATCTCTATTACTTTTGCAGACCTTGAAGAAAATAAATATAAATTTTAAAATCACATTAATATATCAAGATAAACAATATTTTTATTTATATCTTATAAAATTACTATTGTCTGTAACAAAAAACTAAATGTATTTTACAAAACAAAAATTTCAGATTAATACTTTGTACAATTCAAATTAAAATGAAAATAATATCTTCTGTGCTTTAAATTCCATATATATACATATATATATATATATATATATATATATATATATATATATATATATATAATTACAACTTTTATATTAAAAAAAATTAATAACTAAATATTAAACATATTATGTATTGACTATCATATCTAAAGCAATAATCTCATAATTTTTAAAATAATTAAAAAGTATTTATCTCAGTTTTAAAGTATTCTTGACATATATTTAGAATAATATTCATTCATTTACAATTGATTATATAATCTAAATCAAAGTCTGTGTGTATAAACTAAATTGCTTATAGAAAAATAATCCAATATATTTTGACTCTGGACACATATTAAACAACATGTACAAAATATTTATAAACAACATTATTGTGGTCAAACAGTTAGTTATTTGTGGTTTAAGGGTACATTGATAACTAAGGTGATTAGCGGAAGAGGGTCATTAGCATAATAAATAAAATATTCCAACTTAAAAAAATTCTAAAACCAGTACTGTATTACTTTAAGACTAATTTGGAATGAATATAAAAAAATAACATTTATTTTTCCAATAATAAAATACTCAAAACAAAGAAAGACTCAGTGGAATTAAAACAATAATAAATAATTATAAATATTATGGAGCTTTAACATAAAATCTTAATGACAATTAAATTATATTAAATTCATTTCTTATACACATACACAATTTACATACCTATTTATAAATACATATATATATATATATATATATATATATATATATATATATATATACATACATATACACACATATATGTATATATAATCAATCTATTAATTAATTTACTTTTACATATAACTTTTTTAAATTACCTATAAATGGAATTTATCAAGTAAAGAATTAAAATTTTTTAATGCTGCACATCAATACAATATAAAATATTACTTTAAATATAAATATTATAATAGCCATTTATATGACTTGCTCATACATGAATATCTATCCTTTTTATATTAAACATAAACAATGTCTACAATATTCTTCTAAAAATCATTTACACTCATGAACACAAATAAAATGAAGTATTAACTCAAATAATATTTATTTTCTTCATCAGGCCACATTGTACATGTCAGTTGTAAATGACTGACTAGAGAAAAAAAATAGCTGTCAGACTTGTGACTGATATGGCCCTACAAGGAAATAATCCATATAGGTCTGATAATTCGATTAAGAAAAAACATTTTGATATTAAAACCGAATATATTTATTTCTAACTTAACAATAATAGGATACTTAAAAAAAAAAAACAACAATCACTTAAAATGATGAAAAAAATAATATATCGCTCACATAGCTGTTTTAAATACATTTTATACAAAATAAAATGATATCATTCATAACATTGGTGCAAGTAATTAAGAAAGAATAACACAAACTTATTCAATGCAAAACGATTCTAATTCATGAGTACTGATGAGTAGTACGGATAACCTGCATGAATGTATCAAACTAAAAACGAAACATCAGTCTTAGAATGTTAACTGTAAATTTGTCGTCTGGACTAGAAGTAAGTCGTGACCACTTAAAAACAGCTTCGAAAAGTATCAACTCAATATATGATCAGTCTGTCATGCCTTTTAAAAATCTAATAATGCACGGGACCTTGCTGACTTGAATTTGATACTTGTTGAGTGTTATGATGATACATTTTTGTGAAATGTTAATGCATCATATACGTACAGTACTGATAAGCAGCGTTGAACATCTGGAAGTGTATATACGTCGATGCGATGAAAAAAAGATGTAACATAATGTATCTGAGACAATCTTGATTTACATCATGTGGTGGCATAGGTGTCCTTGAATACTCAGCTGTTGGAAACTTACCAGTTTTGTAAAAAGAATCGAGCATACGATCTTTTTCTTCAAAACGTGCATACAACCATGAAGTCATTGCTTCATAATCTTCTGGTACCTATAAATAATTTCCTTGTTACACATTACCGCATTTTAATAACACAAAATAAAAATCAAAATATTTGTACAAAACTGCATAATAAATTTTCTCAGTACATTTACAGCATATAAAAAAAGGAATAAATACCTCTGAACAAGAATAAATTCTATAAAATAGAAGTGTTTTACAAGGTGGTCGGTTTCCAAAAATAATTGTTGGTAAATCTAATGGTTTTCCTTCTGGATATGCTATCGTTATATCAAGAATCCAATGAAGCTTATCTTCATCTCCTGAAAAATAAATACAATAGTAAAAGCATATAAAAATTATTGTGTTTTTTATTATATTTATAATATTGAAATATATAAATAAATTTAAAAAACATTTTTATCAACACAAATGACACAATTACAGTGTTAAATATACTATTAATTATTTTAAAAATAAACACTATTAGTGTTACATAAAAACTATTAACTTACTGAGTACAACAGGTTCAAAAACATCCTGCACTGAGTTATTATTTCTAGTCTTGCGACGTATTTGTGGGCCCATCACTTCAAGTATGGTTCCCATGGCTCCTACACGAGGCAACGTAACATGTTGTAAATGTGGCAATCCATTTTTTGCAGCATATTGCTGTGAAACAGCAAGACGTTTTCGTAAAAATCCACCTTCGGGAAACAAGACCATCCATTTCCGTTGTAAAGGTATGAAAGTTTCTAATAAATGAGTTACTAATTCTTGTAAACTTTTATCTCTTGAAGCCTTGCCCTAACATAAATTTGTTGTATTAAATTTATGACCAAAAATTACTTTTCTTTAAATCTTACAGCTTTCTAATAAATCTTAGAATATCATTTTTAACAATTATTAGAAATCTGTAGTGACTGAACTAAACTTATGTTTTAAGTTGAAATAAAATCTGCTTTTCAATATACACTGAATGTGTTTGTGTTTAATATGAATATATAATATTTTACTTACAAATAAATAATACTTACGGAAAGGATAAAAAAATCCTGATGAATTACACTAACGATTCCAAAATTTGTAAATTTGAATAAACGATCCATAATCCACATGATATTGGGTAACACACGAGGTCGTGCATTAAAACAGGACATGAGCAAAGGTACATCTGCAGTCGACTGATGATTTGCTATCAAAAGTGTTCTATCATCTAAACACTTTGATATATCATCACCAAGTTCAACAACTGTAAATGATTAGTAATTAATTATGAATTAAAAATAATAATAAAGTTCAACATAAATACAATACTCATTATAATACAAGTGTAATATTGTACCTGACATAACACAAATAAATTTTAAATAAAATATATTAACATGCACATGAAAATGGAAATCATATTTTCACACAAAATGTAATCAATTTTTAAAAAAGAGATCAATACATAAATTACCACAAGAAAATAATTACAAGTGTGTGTGAGTGTGTATGTATGCGTGTATATATATATATATATATATATATATATATATATATATATATATATATATATATATATATATATATATAAATGAAATACTTCATAAAATCTATTTACTGTCATATCCAGCGCTCCATGACCACATTGAAACCATTGCTAAAAGCCAATGGAAAAAGTATCCTTCAATACGCCAATAAACTTCGGGATTGATTCGCCGTAAAGGCCATAATAACACCATCCAAACAACATATGTAGGAATACAATAAGCATTGTTGACTAAAATAAATGCAAGCCGAAAAGCCGCTTTTGACAATATTCTTAAAAATCTGAAAAAGAATATAAAATTATAACTGCAATCACAATACATTATTAATACATGTATTTGAATCTTTATACAATATTATAAATTATATGTAAATATGATTACTAATAAAATACAAACTGTATAAACACAGCATAAAGATAAATTCATGTAAAAATAGAATCACACTCAGAAAATTAGTGTAATTCAAAAATAATTTGTTACAAACATTCTCATAAATACTGTATATACAAATGATTTAAAAGACACGAAACATGTTATTTAAAAAATGTGCCTGATAGAAAATGATTTCTTTTATTACATTCGTGACATAGCAAAGATTTGAGTAAGCCAAACGCAAAAAAAGTATACATAAAAACAGAACAGCACATCATGTGATTTCTTTACAATTCTTACTCAGAATAACAAAACGCATAAAATTGATTTCACCGATTGAACAATACATGTTTTTAAAAGTGGGTATTAAAGTAAGAATACAAACTGTATTCTGGAAAAAAAACTTAATTAATTATTAAATACTTTCACGTACTATAATTACTGATAATAGACTAGTTATTGAAATATACACTTTTTATATACTAATAACATACATAAATATATTTTTTGTAACAGTGAAATGGTTTCATTTTGTTTCAAATATTCAGTTCGCGTTTCCAAACATTGACAACATTGAAATATACTTTTGCAAATAATAATTATTACTACATACAAAGTATCATCAAATACATTTTGAACATCTTGCTAATTTGTATTTATCTACAACCTTGGCAGTATTTTCATGTACAATATTATAATTAACGTTAATAACGTTAAGAAATAAATTGTAAAAAAAAGTATCTAAAATACGTAGTTATATACAGTATAATATGTATAACTAGTTTTCAAGTTTAAATGTGTAAGAAAGTACCCCGGTAGCCATTAGATGCAAATTCAAAACCTTAATAAAACTGCCTCAACAAAAAAAATGTTCACTATCCAAAAGATTAACAATCAGTCTTTTACTTTCGCTAATACATTCTCCGGCTGTATGAGACGTATTAAAACTGTCAAGTTTTTATTGATGTTGTTTGAATTATCGTAATGTAATTAAATGACATTAGCAATGAAAACATTTACTATATTTATTCATTGTTTAGATGGGTTGTTTTAAAAAATTGTGTATATTAAGACATGCCAAATTGTTACACACACATACATACATATATATATATATATATATATATATATATATATATATATATACATATACATATACATATACATATACATATACATATATTTATATATATATATATATATATATATATATATATATATATATATATATATATATAGGCATATATACAATTTTATAAAACAACCATGTAAATAATAAATATATGTAAACACGATACATGAATGGGACTGAGTTACCCAGCATAATGATAAAAATAAAAATTTTAATTTAGTGATTTCCTCCAGAACGTAAACGATGTATATATATATATGTAACTTAATATATAACTTATATATATATATATATATATATATATATATTATAACTTAAGTTTTGTAAACTAATTTAATGTAAAATGAAAACAATCATTATTAACATAAGATAATGAGTCTTGTAGATTTGATTTGAAGACCATGTCTACATTCGACAATCATGATGAATCGTTTGATAATAAGTAACAAATGAAACCCACATTTTGTTTAGTTGGTCTACAGTTAAAAGATAATACGCAAAATTCCATTAGGAGGATTATAAAATTGCTCGAATAATGATTCTATATGAAGGTCATTGAATTGTTTATATTTAACGAATGTTTGATATTGTATTGTCTATATAATGATATATAATTATTATTATTCAATAATTCTATTAATTATTATGTTGAACTTTAATCTTAAAAATCTAAATGAGATATATACAAAATACTAAACATGATTAGCCATAAAAAAATAAATATCTACTTTAAATATATTTACTTAGTACAATAATACAAGTAAGTAATAAAATATAAACATTTTTTTAAAATTAGCTTTCATTTTTCTTTTTTAAATATTTTTAAGCTCTCCAAATAGTAAATAACAAATAAATGATTTATTTAAGTATTAGTATTAAAATGTTAAAAACGTATATATAAAAACGCGTTTTTAATTAATCTTAATACTAAAAAATATTCGATTGATGTAAATGTAATAAGCTAAACTTTATAACATTTTTCATCTTAAAAAATACATTTGTATATATATATTTATATATATATATATATATATATATATATATATATATATATTGAAAAATATTATATGTAATGTATATTAAAATATTATTTTAAACAATATAAACAAATGACCTAAAAATGTGAAAATTAAAACAATTATGAAACACTTCCGTTAATTATCATTGACTATATTTTCAAATATTAATAATTCATGTACACAATGTACTTATTTGATAGTCCTGTTATACAAGATCACCTACAGATTAAAAAAGATATAATGTATTTATTTTTTTAATATTGTACTTCATTTTCTTTGGCAAAATCATTTTTATTTAATTTTAAAATTTAATTGTAATATCAATAATACAAAAGATGTTGATATTAAAACTAAAAGCAAATAAATAATTCTGCAAAATATTAATGTTATTACAATTATAAAATTTATTATTACAAAATAATTAATTTAAACTATTAGAATATTGCATCAAGTAAAACACACATTTAACATCAGTTTCATAAGTTATATTCTTTATTAATTTTTTTAGCTTTGTTAAGGTTAAAATGAAATATTTTAAAACGTAATACCCAAGTTCATATTTTATATTGTACTGTATGGATATTTTTTTCCAATGAACATTTTCCATACATTGTTCATAACGATTATTAAAGATACCTATTTAGTGCAGGAATAAAAAGACAAACATAAGATTCAAATTACTCAACTAATTTTCTTTCATTCAAAAAACATGGTCGTCTGGGTCCATAAAATAAAATTTAGGTTATAAGGTCATAAATCGATTCTATTTCTAAAACTTTCAGAAATACCTAAATTATTCTAGGAATTAATTTAAAAAATAACAAAAATGCTATTACTTTGAATTAAGAAACACATGTTTATAAAAAAAAAACACGTTTTATACTAAAGTAGAAATGAATTATTCTTTATGTATTTATCTAATATATTCTGTGAAAATTTCTTTACTTTCTCTCTCTATGAAGTTTTAGAATGAGTGTCATCTTCAAATAATTTCTTGATAATGCCAAAAGTATATCAAGATTCGCGGTAACTGCGAATAAAAAGCGTGACAAAGAAAAACATGAAAGAAATCTAGTGATACTTTGTACCCATTACTTTTAATATAGCCTTCAAATGTGATGAAAATCTATCTTTGTTTTTATATTTCTTTTATTACTTAATACTATTATTTATATTCTATTAGATACTAATAAATATGGATGTATGTATTTTGTATGAATCAATTCTTTATAAATTACAATATATACGTCATGCAGAATAGATAAAAAAGATGTAGATAAAAACCTTGATAACATACAATTATTGCATTGGTTATATATATATATATAATATTGATTCTTGTAAGAACAGAATTTTTAATTATATATAGTGAAATCCTTAATACAAGAATCATATTCTGTACATCGGTTGTTTCCCATCAGTTCTACTAGTTTATTATTCTTGTATTTTGTACATAAATTATAAGTTTAAAAATTGTACGTTTCTAACTTTTATATCAACCATTTATGCCATCATATATGTATATATAAATGTGTGTTACGGCATTGAAGGAGGAACGATACCGCGACCACTTATTTTTCAAGGCATTTATTTTTTTTATTTACAAGGCATTTAATATCGTTATTTTAGATAAAAATCGTAACAATGTTTTTTCCACAACAGACTACATCCTAAATGTTAAATTGAAATATTATCAGTAATGGCAAGATTGTATATAAAATAGTCTTGAACTTGACTTATCTACTGATTAGGAAAGTTATTTAATACATAATTCACTCAATAACTGAGAAATAGAACTGGACTGTAAAGATAATAAAAAAGATATCCCCCAGTAGGAAAAATAAAATAACAAATTTAGACACTTTGAAATATTGCACGATTTAATTAACAGTTTAAATAATATGTGCTTTTTACTGCATGCAAATTATAAATAAAAGGGGGAAATATATTAAATAATTTATATTTAATGAATCTAATAAATTTAAGTTACACAATATTTCATTGAAAATGCAAATGTTAGACTTGCTTCTAACATCTTTTATTAATATTTACGATTTAACCTGGATTTACATTTATCACAGATATCAATATAAAAAGCGTGCTGCAAGTTTACATATATATATATATATATATATATATATATATATATATATATATATATATATATATATATATATATATATATATATATATATATATATATATATATATATATATACATACACGTGTGTGTGTATGTGTATCCTTCACAAATCTATAATTATTTATTTATTGAATATTACATGAATTCAAATGCATATTACTTTATTTTAGCATACAAAATATTTACAGTTGAGGTCATATGCAAAACTTTCACTAATAATAAATATGAACAAATAATAACTAATCAATTATAAGTTCATTTAAATTTTCTATTAACATATAATCATGAATATATATGTGTATGCATTTGTAAATGTATGTATCTGATTACAACAAAAATATTTAAATTTAATATAGTTTTTATATAAAATAATTGGTCGTAATACATAAAAAATGTTTTATTATACTTCTGTTGTTTTTGACACATTTTCATTTCACTTGTCAAAATAAATTACTATTTTAAAAAAAATGCAAAATTTATAAAGAAAATACTATTTATTTTTTAAATGATAAGTATTCAAAATAAGACTTACAATTTTCAAACTGACAAATTACCAACATTCAGAACATATTTTTACTTACTCTAAAAAGCGAATCATGCTGTTGCGAAAAGTAACATCCATTATATGTTGCAAGTACACTTTCTCAGTAATTTTGTATAGTCCATGCCTTGATAGCAATATAATTTTGGATATATTAAAAACAAAACTATAACTTAACACACGGGCGTGTTTTTTTTTTACTTAAACACATCACTGCACATAGTACAAAATATTAAATTTACCCATTACGTCATGTTAAACATTACACAGAGTGTAAACATTTTATTATAAATTTAATCAAGGGAAATACATTCAGACATGATCCGCTTACCGGACGCAAATTTTGAATTAGAAATGTCAATCACATGTGTAATTTACCCACTACATACGGTGTCTAAATTAGTACTAAAACATTGACTGATAATGTGCATGCTAGATCCACTTCCATTCACCGGTATAAAAACGTCAAATTGGTTTTCATGCTAACGCAGTAATATTTCATTAGATAAATTGTTTTGATGGAGTTTTACTGAATATTATATTGGCAGTACAAAACACCACACCAACTAAATCCAGTGATAATCAAACAATGGATTCCTTTATTTATTCAATATATACACATTATACCATTTTATATACATACATATATTACATATATATATATATATATATATATATATATATATATATATATATATATATATATATATATATATATATATATATATATATATATATATATATATTATATATATATATATAATACGTTATAAAATATTTACAATATAACATCTTGGCTTAAATTTTTATTTAAATTACGATTAACTATCTCATAGTTAAATAAAACAATATAGTTTAGTGGTATAGATCCTTCATATAATTTTTTTATTAAATACTACGAGATCTTACTAATTAGTAATACTTAGTATATAATTAGATTGAATTACCGTATTAAACCTAAACTGAGAAAATGTTATGACCACGAATAGATATAACAGTACATAAATGCCTGCCATTGATAAAGTCCTTTCTTCTCTTCCTAGTTTTATGTTATTTAGATTATATATATTAATATATATATATATATATATATATATATATATATATATATATATATATATATATATGTATTTAATTTTAATTGTCTAAATTAATTAATTTTTTTTATTTTTTAGAGACAGCATATTAATGAACATTCATTATATATTTAATTTATATCAATTATTACTATAAATGTTTTAATTTATAGTTACCAACCGTTTTGGAAAATTATGAAAATAAAATTATTCTTAGTTTCTTTTAGTAAAATTATCTTTTAAATCTATGTTAACTCTATAATGATACTCATTTTAATTCTTTCTATTTTTTATGAAAAATAATTGTTTACTTAAAAATATTTCTAAATTATCATAAAAGATAATGATATAAAACATACAGTAATTCAGTAAAAATATATTTTTAAAATTCGAGAATCAAAAATATTTTTACAATCACCGTATATAGACAACCCTTAGATTATTTTATGAATTGTGCTACCTATGAAGTGTTTTTAGAAGTTCTATATATTTTCATAGCTCTGTAGTTAAGGTTAGTTTCGTTTTAATTATCAATACCCAGATGTCATTATATCCACTAATTTTAATGCGGCAAACTGAATGTTAACCTCGAAATTACTCACTACAGAAATATTGTAAAGAGCTGATGTATTCGTAAATAATAAGTATTATTATAATAAAATTGTTCATTTTGTAACAATGCCACCAATAAAAGTAAACAATGCGGTTGGTACCGGGGAGGAAAGCGAAGCGGATGGTGATATGTCAGGTGCTGAATCCGATCATTCGGGCTCTAGTCATGATAATGATGCAGGAAGGGATTCTAGCGAAGGAGATGAATTGGACTCAGATGATAGTTCAGAAATGGATGAAGTTGAGTGTGAAAGGAGACGTAATGAATGTATGGAAA
Organism: Acanthacorydalis orientalis; assembly: GCA_034766995.1. NCBI lineage: Eukaryota > Metazoa > Arthropoda > Insecta > Megaloptera > Corydalidae > Acanthacorydalis > Acanthacorydalis orientalis. The sequence goes on along the minus strand of CM068318.1, from coordinate 11,074,542 downwards.
ATTTGACTGATCTCGAACAGCAATTTTCTATTTTACGTGAACAATTATATCAGGAACGTATAGCCCAAGTTGATTGGCAGCTCACTGAAGTGAGAGGTGGAAGATCACAAGAGTATTTAGGTCCTTTGCAACGATTACAAGAAAATATGCGAATACGAACAGAAGTAGCAGGAGTATTACGACAATTAAGAATGACAAATATTCGAAATAAATCAGATGCAGAGGAACAAGCTGCACTGCAAAACTTTGAGGTATTTTAATAAATGTTATTATACTATTACATATTTTATATTTGTGGTAAATCGATATCAAACTATGATTTTAACCTGATAGTATGAAATATTGGTCATTTTATTGTAATTTATATAAATAAATATATTACTTATAATTGTTTGTAGTTTGACCAATAATATATTAAATTTTTTATTTCAGAGTGAAAAACGATTAGCATGGGATTGGTTACATGATGAGCTTATGGAAAAAATACGTAGACTTGAAGAAGATCGACATAATGTTGAAATAAATTGGGGAGAAGGTGGTGAATGGGGTGGTCGTTCTCGATCTAGAAATTCATCATCGAGACGTAAAGCTGTAACGGTGTCTGGTCCATATATTGTTTATATGTTAAATCAACAAGATATTCTTGAAGATTGGGCACTTATACGAAAATCATTAAAACGATCTCCATCGTAATTGTTAATTATTTAAATGAAAATTTTAATATAAGTTTCTTTTTCATACAACTACCATGTTTTAATTTAGTTTTACATTTTTATAAATTCACACTACATAGTGAGAATCAATTACTATTTATTTCATTATGAACGTAGATTATGAATATCGAAATCAGTTTAGTTTGCAGTGTTGATAAATAACCATTGAACATTATGTAATTAATAAAAATCAAAATTTTATATAAAATAAAATAAATTAATAATTTTATTAGAGTGGATGAAAAATGTTTTACCACTTAAGAAGTTTTAATTCATTAATAACTTAGTCAAAAATGTGAATGACTACTGTGAGTGTATGTATATGTATATATATATATATTGTGTATGTGTCCGATATAACTGATATTCTAGTTTATACTATTTTATGTAAAATAAATGATCTAAAATATATTCATAAAAACAAAACGAATAAAGAAGCCTAATTAGGTATAAATATTAAATGTTTTAATATTAAATTCAATTTTAATTGAAAAAACACTTAAAAAAATATTATTTTTTCTCTTTAGAATCTAGGGTTTTATCAAAGAATTGTTGAATGTATATATTCTAATGAATTTTAATGTAATAAAGGGAACATAAAACCGTGATACAGACATATTTGCACAATTGTAAATAGTATTGAAGCAGTTATATACATACAACAGTAAAAAGAAAAGTACTGAAAAACAACAGTGTACCTTATTATCAAGTATGAATTACTTGTATATGTTATGTACAAAGTATTGTAATGTGTCAAATAAACAATTTGTCTTAAAATAGTTTTAAAATGTTTATTTAAACTTTTAGTACAGATTATAAATTATGTATGCAAATGTAATTATTTTAATATAAAATAAATTACTCATGAATATTAAAAGAAAATTTATGGAAGAATTCAATAATTAACAAAAATTATGAAACTACTTTTATATATCATTAATATTAAACAATGTCACAATTTATTTTGAAAAATGTATTTTATAATACTAATACTTTCAGTAAAAAACATCTCAAAATTTTCAAGATACAAAAAATAAAATAAGAACTTTAAATTCATTTACTGAAACCATAACCAAAATGAAAATCAAAAATAAATGTAGATAAAATTAAATATTTTTTACATAATACTTTTATTTTTTTAATGTAACAAGGTAAACAATACGACAACCAATTCAACAATTTGATTGAAAGTAGTTGTATTTTTTTAATATCAATGTATACATATCAACAATTTCACCCATAACAATTTATTTATTCTTTATATATGAAATAATAGAAAACTTTTTCTTAGTATATGTTCAATTTTTCATATCTGATATATTTAAACAAAAAATAATAAATATATTTTTGTAAAAATAATTACATATAAAACCAATAACATCAAAATTTTTATAAAATGCATTATTTCATGTACCTTCACAAATTGTTTTTAGAATTAGTGTTATATGACAAAAATGAAATCAATTATATATTTTGAAATATACCAAATGTATAAAAAATATTTTTTTAATTTTATATAATTTATTATATATAAATAAATCCACAAGAGTTAAATAAACAGATGAAAATTGAATATTATTTTATAAAAACTAAATATTTACACCATTTCTGTATTTTTTTTTATTAATTCATTAATTTCAATTTAATTTTTTTCTAAATTTTTTGTTAATTTTAAAACATATACAAAGAAAAATTAATTTTAATTATAAATTTTTCTTCGTAAATTACTTCATTAGAGCATGAACAACAGCTTTCGCATTCAATGCTTTCAAATCTGTATAGGTTTGTCCTGTTCCAACAAAGACGATTGGTTGTCCTGTTATATAAGTCATAGAAACAGCTGCTCCCACTTTATCATCGATAGTATCAAATTTTGTTAATACTATACCATCAATTATATGTGGATTTATGTTTGATGAATGATCTGCCATTGCTTGATTAAATTTTACAAGTTGATCAATAGCCTCATTTCCTACTAGAGCTTCACCGACAAATAATACCAAATCAGGTTCATTTACTTTAATTAATTTAGTCAGAGCACGCATTAATGGCTCATTATCTTGCATACGACCTGCTGTATCAATTAGTACTACATCAACATGACAATCTTTAGCAAATCTTATCGCTTCCATTGCGATACCCGCTGCATCCTTGCCTGAAAAATATACCTTTTTTATAAAATTTTAATATACTTTAGAATGGAGTAATTAATTTTCAAATTACAACTAAATTTAATGCTTTCATAAAAGAGTAAGATGAAATTAGCAAATATTTATGTTAATAGACGAATCATACATTTTTAGATTTGAAATACTCACCATATCCTTTTTCATATAATTGCACCATTTGGCGGCCTCCATGTTTTTCTGGTGGATGTAAAGAATTTAAGTGTCGAGTATGAGTCCTCAACTGTTCAACAGCACCAGCTCTAAAGGTATCACAAGCTGCTATTAAAACACGCATATCATTTTCAATTAGCCAAAAACAAATTTTTGCAAGATTTGTTGATTTTCCAACACCATTTACACCACAAAAAGTCATTACATATGGCCTTCCTTGCTTTTTTGCCTCAATACAATCTCTTAAAATATCAACACGTCTTTTTGGTGATAGAATTTGAACTAAAGCATCAGTGAGTGTTGCTTTTATAGTAGCTGTAACCGTTTCAAATGTTCCCAAAACTTTTCCTTCAAGACGAGCAGAAACAGAATCACATAATTTAGAAGCAATATCAATTGCTACATTTTTCCCAATAAGGTGATCACGAAACTTGTCTAGGACAGGTCTCATATCATCAGCAGTAAGATTTTTAGATCCAACAAGACCCCGAAACATTGAAAACATACTGCGTGTTTTTGATGCATTTGATTTATTTTGTTGGATAATTTGTTGCTCTTGCTCTTCATCTTCTTCTTCATCTGTTGATGACTCCACTTCAATATCTTGAATACTACCTTGCATTTTACCCACCATCTAGAATAAAAGTAATGTTAAATATTTTAAAAGTACTAAATAACTTTTCCTCAAAAATAAAAAAATATATTCTCTGCTTAATAAATTATACTTTAAAAAAAGATTGTAATAATTTACATGTAATGTCACATGTTAATAATTTACATACATCTGTATCTAAGCTGTATGAACTTTCAACACTTTCTGGTTTGTCTGTGGTTCTTTCTAAAGAAGCCAAATCACTATTTTTACCACTAAGATCCCAAATTCGTGGTTTTTTTCCAGCTTTTTCGGGTGTTGGCTTAGGACTTTTTCTGAAATGAATTTCTTTGATACATTGTAAAACTCTTTTCTTTTAATGTTTATGCATATGTTAATATTACGCATGTCTTTGCAAATGCCAATAAATATAAAATGACACAAAAAATCATACTTCTCAGTTTTCTTTTTTCCTCCAGCCATTTTTTTTGCCAATTTTAATCGATTAGCTTGGATTATATCTTCTGTTAGAAAACCATTCGCTTCAGGAGATGACGGTGGTGTCATTGAATTACTTTTTAAAATAGGCTTTATAACTGAAAATTTTTATTTATATCAATTAATATAAAAAGATTCGCAATAATAGTATAATACAACATTACTCTATTTATTTTCATTCTTACCATTTTCATTATCATTATTTTGAAAGGCAACAGTTTTCTTTTTATTTTTCACTGAAAAATTACAAAAAAAAAATAATTTATCTAAAAAAAATGATTACTTTTATACACTAACCTGGTTTCTCTTCACCTTTACGTTCTATCATGGATGCTACTGTTTTTTTAGATTTAGCTGACTCCTCAAACGTTCGCATTTGTTTTGGAGCTTTTGCTTCCAAATTTGCTAGTGTTTCTGCAACTCGTAACACTGATTTAAAATTGTCAACAAAATCAAATTCTTTAAAATGTCTTCCATCAGCAAGATCATTTTTATATTTATCCCTAAATTCTAAATGAATGTCATTTAGAAATTTATCAACATACGACAGCTGTAAAATTTTTTGATATGCAACAACAAAAATTAATTCAAACTCGTTATCAAGTTTATATTGTAATGTAAGTCCATTATGATCAAAAGAGTTGTTACCAGAACGTTCCTGGAAATAAAATTCATGATTAGTATAACACATATGGGATTTGAAAATTGCAATGCAATAATTGACGCCATTTATATACCAGGTGGGTATTTTTATAAATATTTTCTGAATTACCTGTAATATAACAGTTCTAATCAAAGCATTCACAGACGGTGTAAATATCTGACTAGTACTTTGAAAACACCAAAGTACGATACCGCCTTTGCTAAAAATTGTAAATAGATCCAACATGTTGACAGAACTCAATACAATACTGCTTTAACACATGCAATCAATTTTTAATTTCTACACGTCATCCAGTTTATATGATAGATGGCAACACGTGCGGCAAAAATACTACCAACTAATTTTCTAAATAACCGTATTTCTATCCGTGAGCGTTTCAAATATTTTTAACCTCTGTTGTATGATATTGGTCAGCACAATATTTTAGTTATGTATAAAACCTTAATAAAAATTGATATTTAACAGTAAATGATTATCGATTATGGATAATAGTTACACAATATCACTATCTTCGCTTCATAGAAGTCCCTTTTCTCCAAGACCGCGACAAAGTCTTAGTTCAACCAAAAGATCTTCATTATTGTCAGGACTTAAAAAATCTTCGTAAGTAAAAATATACAATACTCTCACTGTAATATTTACAATGTTTTTTATTATTTTAGAAGGTTGAGTATTTCAGCAAAGTCAACTCAGTCACTTCAGATTGTTACAAAAACTCCATACCATGTCGTAGAAAGCTTTGGTTCACCTCTACCTGTACTTATTACAGAAGCATTAACATTTGCAGATCGTAAGTTCACGTATTGAATACTGGGAAATTTATACACATGTGCCTATACTTATAGATATTGTATGTAATATAATAATTAGTTTAATATTTTTATTCTTCATATGAAACTAGGAAACACAATTGTATCTGCACATATTTCACCATGTGGGTATGCATGGATAGTTTGTGGTCGTCGATTACTTGTTTGGCAGTATAAACTTTTACATCCCACTGGACACCACATATATGGATCTGCTTCAGTTGCTTTAACGACACAATGTTATGAATTAACATTACCACAGAGTGATCTTGTTCATCGTGCAGATTTAGTTTGTATCATTAAGTCTGAGACTAGTAATCAAATTACTGCACCTGCATGTATAGCAGTTTCTCCAGAAGGTGTTGTTCGTTATTGGCCCTCAATTTCTCATGAAGGTATACCAAAATTAAAGTGAAGTAAAATTTTATTATTATTAATTTAATTTATTTTTTTTTTTATTCTAGGTGTGTCAGTAGAACAGAATATAATGTTAAATGGTCAAGAATGTGCAAATGTCATTCATGTCCGTGGTGTAGGATGTATATTAGCTACGACTACTTGTTCTGTTGTATTAATTTCTCCTACTAACCGTTCACTTATATGTCGTACTCTTAAACCATCCACTGGTTGGTTTGGAGGTTTATCTCGTAAACTAACATCCTTAATGTTTGGTCCTTCAAATTCTACTAATGTAACAGAGACTGTAAGTATACTATTACATATATATATAATTTTAATCCATGTATACACACAGATGCACGTATGCATACATGCATACATATTTATATAAATAAACATATATATGTGTATATAGTCATAATTTATTATATATTTGAAAATTTATAACTAGTTATGTAAATACATTATATTTTATTACTTGCAGAGAATTGTAAAAGTTCTAGCTTCATCTGATTCAGTAACTTCAAATATATATGTTTTGGTCGGTCACTTTTTACAAAAATGGTGCATTGAAATAAGTAATATATCAGAACAACTGTTATGGGCATGTGATGTTCAAAAAATTGCTCGGGAAGCATTACATTCCGCTATGGTTGCAACTGGTTCTGCAGCAATGACAGACTCTTCGATGGATATAGACGTATGGTTACTGGATGCACAAATTAATCCTCGTCATTCTGAGGAATTAGTATTCCTTTTTGCAGCTGTCAATACGCAGAAATCACCCCAAATGTATTATTCTATATGTGAGTAATAATTTCAACACTTTAAAAAGTAATATATAAATACAGAATTTAAATTAAAGAAATAAATTGTTGCAAAAGTAATTAATGTATTAATTAAAGTAAACAATTTTTAAAGCTTTTGAATTTTTTTTCAAAACTGCAAATTGATTTATGAATATTTACTGTAATATTCAATAGAAATATTTTTTTAATACTTAATTCTAAATCAAGCCTGAAAAAATTAAAGAACTTGATTGAAAATATTTTAATTTTTATAGTATAAATAAATTTAATTATCAGTATGAAGTTAATAATTTATCACAACACGAATCATAAATTTAACAAAAGTGTTACATTTAAAACAACATGCATTTTCTTAAACTAATTTATTCAATTAAATATATGTATATTTTTTTAATTATATCTCCCGAAAATTAAACATTTTCAGCATCATTAATAACTAGTACAGTTGAAGCACCTTCTACATTTCATTCATTTACACCAGTAAAACTCAGTGGCTTATACAGAGAAGATGCAGAACAAGAAGTTCTCAATTATCATCTACTTCTTTGTGGTTCAAATGTTTATATTTATAATCATCGCTCTGTCATTGCAATGGGTGTAGCTTTTGGCGGAGAAGAACCTGATATAATTGAATTTGTCAATTCTGGTGACCGTGTCCTTGGTGGAAGTGTTTGTGTGAATGTTCCATTATTTTTCACACGTAATCATGGTCTTGTAACATTAGTTTCAAATGATGATAATCCAAACAGTAGTCTTGCTATGTCTGAAGGGCCTAGCACACCAGTTGCTGATATTTCAATTTCTGAATCTCAAGGTTTGTTTTTATATTTTAATACAAGTTATATAATTTATACTATTAAATAATAAAAAACTTTACAAGTGTAAAAAAATATTTATTCTTTGACTATAATTTATAAATCATATATTTTTATATCATTGTGAATATGTGGTACATAATTTTTTAAATGTTTATTTTTTTTGTGTCCTTCAGGTAATTTAACATTATATGACCTTGATCCTACCGATATCACTCTTAATGATGATCCTGCTAGTCAGTTAAAATCAGCATTTCTATATCACATTAAAAGAAATAGTATCTCTTGTACCAAAGTTTTATTGGATGCATTTCCAACATCTACTATGATTGAAGATATCGATAATTCTTTAGATAAAGCAGTTATTAAAGTTAGCCAAGATTTAGTCAATGATACACCAGCGGGAGATCCACGCTGGGCTGAGCGGAATGCACAGTCTGCAAGTTTAGGTAGTTCAACTTCAATGAATATATTACAACAATTGCAGGATAAGCAGAGGGCTCATGAGTTATTCTTAAACTTTCTAAAGGAAACAAAACTTTGGGATAGAGTAAGTTGCAATTACCTATATACATGACAATTTTGTAATTTTAAATAAAATTCAAAATCCTATATTTTTTTTAAAATTTTTCACTGGGTAAGAATATTTTATTCATTGTTGTAAATGAAAGTATACTTTTGTAAGTTAAAGTACCATTTTTAATTTACAAGCTCTTTGTTTTAAAGTTGTATATGATAACAAAACGTGGTGTGATAATATCAACTATACATATTCTTGCTGAACATGCTGAGAAAATTGTTGCTGCACTTGCATTTAGAACTTTACATAGCAGGTATGTTTATTGGAAGTTTTGTAACTTGTGCCCTATTCTTAAAATTCAAAATGAATTTCAGGTATTCTTCAGTAATAGATGTGGCAATGCGTAAATCTCTAGATGATGAAGGACTACAAAGCGATTCTAATGGATTGACACACCATGATCTTTTTTATCGTAGTGTTACTCGTGTTCACCGATTACCTCAACATCTTGTTGCTCAGTGTGTAGAACAGGCAAACTCTGAACTTGCGCCAGATCAGTTCGCAGTTGTTATTAATGAAGTTAATACAATTATTTTAGTAAGTATGAAATATATATTTTAAATTTTAAACTATATAAATTTAATAGTTGAAAATTTTAATATGTAATTTAAGATGTGTGTGTTAAGTATGAATTTTAAATTTGTATCATATATGTATATATTAGTGTTAATTGTTATTTTATAATATTCATTATAATATTTTTAGCATGTTATTCAAGATGTTTTATCATATCGAAAACAGCATGTTACTAGATTTCATACAAATAAAACGTATGAATACCTGCCTTGGACTGCTACTTTAGGTTCTGAAGGATTAAGAGAAACTTTAACGACTTTACATACTTTAACTTATAAACATGGAATACGAATAAGTATACCAAATGTTCAATTATCTGAAAAGCTTTATGAACAATTGGTTGATTTAACAGATATATTACTAGATGGAAAAAAATCTCATATTGAAAGTATTCGAGGTACAGATAAATTCAATATTTTGTTTCAGCAGTATGAAACTGAAAGACATGCATTGATCAAACCATTGTGTAAGTATATTAATTCATGCAAAAATATTAAAAAAGTACAATTTAAAAATAATTATTACAGATGATGATAAACAGTATGATTTAGCTGCAATGCTAGCAGAAAAATACTGTGATTTTCTTTTACTTATAATGGTTTGTGAAGCAACTGAAAATCAAGATAGACTAGATAAGTACATGGATCAATTTGTTTCAAGTGGTTTTCCAGAATTTGTTTTTAGTTGGTATGTCCGTGAACGAAAGCAAGGAAAATTAATAGCTAAGTTGCGAAACACACCAGGAAAGCAACCTCGTGCTTTAATTCAATTAATTAGTGATTATCCATCGTTGGCTTGGTTACAGAAAGTTAATAATAAATCGTATATAGAAGCAAGTAATATTTTATATGCACTTGGAAAAGAAGAAAATGAATTTTTAATGAGAAAAAAGGTTAGTATTCATTATTAATCATATAAGAATTGTAATTTTATTTTATCATATACATCTCATATTAAAATCTATGTAACTAAATTTTAAGATTGATCAATAATTTGTAATCAAAATTTCATTCATAAATGTTTATATTTAAGAAAATATTTTATGAATTTTTAATTGATTTTAGTCTATGTTATCATTATCAAAACTTGCACAGTTAGCTGCTCCTGAGACAAATGAAGACATAATTACTGATATAGATATGCAATTAGAACTTATAGAATACCAAGAAAATCTTCCAGATATTGTATTATCAGAGCATGGTTACAAAGTAAATGATCCATGTGTTCTCTCTCCAACAGAACTTATAAAATTGTATATAAGTTCTGAAAATGACTCTGCTACAGAGTTTGAATTCAAGAAAGCTCTTGATTTACTTTCTTTCATACATGATGATCTCGTGCGATCAGATTTAGCACATAAAATTTGGTGTGCTGCAATATTAAGAGATTCTACTTCTTGGAAAATGTTTGATCTTACCTCCCCAATTGAAATTTTATTAGAAACTTTATTTTTTAAAGTTATCGACCTTTGTGATTTTATGGGTGTGTATATTTTTTTTATTAGCAATTAAACAAAAATATTTGATATGAATGAATAGAATATATGTAAATCTTGTGTATTTTTTGTTAAGTGTGGCATATGTTTAAAAACAATCCATATATCCAATTATGTTTTGAAATAAAAAATTCTGTTTTTCTATCTATCAAAGAATTACTTTCTTGTTTATCAAAATATGAATTCTAAAAATTATTTTTTAATAACTTTTGTAGGTTGTGACTTGGAAAAATGTATGCCTTCTTTAGATCGAATTTTTGAATCATCTGAATTAGGGTCTCTTAAGGAGGATGCAAGATTTCAATATTTAATGAAAGCTGGTTATGAACACATTTACCGAAATTATCAAAAAAAGTCAATCAGTACTAATTAAAATAAAACTTCATACATATTGTGTATTTTAAGATTTTGTATACATGAATTGTGGATATAGTATATTTTTTAATAATAAATTTTAATAATTTTCAGTAATACAGTAATATTTTCATTTTTATATAGGCTTGAAGAAAATAAATATGTTGTAATATTAATGTAATGTTTAAAACTATGAGCGTATTTTCTATGCTTTCACTTTTAAGTACCAGGTTTTTGATAAATGTATCAGAATCAAACACGTGTACTGTATAGTGTGACCGGGAAGCAATTCATCTACCATTGACTCTTCTCCCACTCTTACTGCAGAGTATGAAGAGAAAGCTCCTCTGTATATGTTATCTAATCATTTCATTTGGTGTGGTGTAATCCCTTCTTTCGTTAGAAATTTTATTACCGCATTATACTCAGTTTTAGCTATTTGTAACATTGTTAAGAACACGTAGGTGGAGAATATTTGATGCAACTCTCACGCTATTCAAATTCTTATTCAGTACTTTGTTCTTGTTTCTGTCGAGGTTCCCTGTTGATAAATTATCTACTAATTTAAGTCATTCTTTTTTAAACATTAAATATACTGAAAAATTATTGGTATATTCTTATTAATTACTGAGAATATATAGAGAAATGGATTTTTTTCTTTTATTTGTATATGTACATAAATGCTTTATATTCAACTTCTATAGATGGAACAGTACATCCGCAGAGTATTTTTCAGTGTACGAATTCAAGAGAACGCAAGCAGTGAATTCAAGTGACTAACGAATATTGTCTTTAAGAGTTTTATCTCTTTATTCTATTTATAAATTTTGTTCAATCAAAAGTTGATATTTTACTGTTTCAGCATCTTTCATATGTAGATTTTAAATCTTGTGAGAATTAATATTTTAAACGACTTGGTCATAGAGTTTGGCACTCAGATACTTAGCATCCGAACCAAAAATGATTCGAACGTGAGCATAACGTGAGTATCCAAACGGGGCATGTTTTTATTGTATTTTTTGTTTGGACGCTAATGACCGTAGTTGTCGGCGTGCCCATAAATCTTAAATAACTAATTCGGTAATAGGGTAATAGTTTACAAGTAAACTATTACCACTAATTCAACTTGCAGACGAAAACTAGTGCTATTTTTCTGTGTTGATTGAATTATTATTTGGATGATTGGACCCAGGAGTCTTTTATCTATGATTGGACACAGACTATTTTACGATAATAATAGATACTTTATCTATGAGTGAAACTTTTGGATATCTATGTTTATAAAATTTTCATTTGAATACAGAAACATAATTATTTAATTCAAGTTAATACAATTTAGATTAATATTCAAATAAATAGATATCATTAATAGTTATTATTTTATATTAAAAAAAATACCAATTAATGATTATGTAAGAAAATTAAATAATCCATAACCTTATTTATTAATATTTTTAAAGCAAAATATATATATATATATATATACATATATTATTATTGTAACAAAAATAGTGCAGTAAACAATGTCTGTATTTAAGTTAATACCAAATTTATTTCGTAATCGTTTTTTAATATCTTCAAAAAGAACAATCAGCATTTCAGTTATTTACAATTTAAAAGAAAGTAAGTAACTGAAAATAAAAAACATGATATGGAAAAAATCACAGGTTTTTGTTTTAAATTATTTGTTACGATTTTTTTACTAGACATTAAACAAATATTTTATTATAGTTCATGAAAAAAAAAATGGAAATGAATTGATTATTGAAGGTGTTCAAATTTCTTCACCTCGTGAGCCGTACATGTTGAAAATAAATGATTCTAAAAGAGCATGTCCTGTATGCACATCTGGTCTTGATATTAAACATACTGATGTACTTATATTAAGTCAGTTTGTTAGATCAGATGGATGTATGTTACCTCGTCGTATCACAGGGCTATGTCGAGATCAACAAAAGAAGATTTCAAGTATGGTTACAATGGCACAGAAAGCTGGTATATCATATTTATTTATTCATTTGTTTTAAATTTACATGAAATTGGCAAATTTAAAAATGTATGTAAACTTTATCCAACTGAAGATAAATATTTAAATTTAACTATTGATAAAAAAACATATTTAATATGCATTAATACTATAATTTATTAGTAATCATTTTATTATAGGATTAATGCCAAATTTAGCTCCAGCTTGGAGTAAAAAGGATCCAAAAAGAAGATACAAATGGAAAAAATTCAACACATACTTTGATGAATCTACAATAGTTATAAAAAATGATTAATTTGAAAATAAATTTATTGCTTTATAAATTTACAATAAAATTATACAATAAATTGTTTACTTTATTTTACAATACTTCAAATATTTTTTTAATTGTTAACATATAATTGTTTCATTTTATGATTATCAGATATCAAGCATAAAATATTTCATAAAGCAGGTAAATAATCCATAATATGTGTCTATCAGCAATATAAAAAAATTAATAAACAGCTGTTTAAAATGTTACATATTAGTAGAATTAGTTTATTTAATATATAACTAGAACACTATATTTTTTAATAAATATCAAAAACAATTTTATTAAATTGTGTATAAAATTAGTAAATTTTTATCTACATAAATCTGTTTATATATTTAAATAATACATCACATGTTAATTATACAATGGTATATGAGTTATAGAAGATAAAATTTATGAAAAAAAATAAAAATTATTTTGATTGTAAATTATTTTGGCGTGATTTCATTAGTAAATCAAATCTTCTATTAGACCTTACACCTTTAACGTACTGTTGTATTTTTGATTTATTAACTTCTGGTGCAAGTTTGTTCATGACTAGTGTTTTAGCTTGCTCTAATTTTGGACGATTATGATGTAAACGAAATCCAAATTGATTGTAAACATTTTGAGAAGGTTTCACACCTGTAAAAACATCTTATTTTTACACAGTAACGGTAAATAAAAAAATATGTTTTACTTACGTGAAATAACTTTATCTCTGTTCATCAATGCTTCTGCTCGCTCTGCTTTACGTTGTTTATATTCTTCAATGGATTCCATTTTCTCAAAAATTTTCTTATGTGCAGAAGCAAAATTTGGCATTTTAGTACAACCTGAAATGAATACTTATATGTTAAGTAATGATTAAATACTATTTGTTAAATTCTTACTTTTTCCAGGTGTTTTGATAGGGTTTTCTGTTTTTGGAGTAAATGGAGTTCTACTTGATGGTTTTGGTGAGCCAAAGATAAAAACATTGGATTTAGAAAGTGATGATGGTGGCAAAGTAATTTTTACTTTATTAATAGAAGTTTTTGATATATTGAAAACAGGTGAATTTAGCGATGCCTCTATTATAGATTTTTGAGATTTTAATTTAGTTAAAAAATTTAAAGGTGTACTTGTATTACTGGATGACTTTCTTTGCAACCTTTTAACATATGGTGTGCCTTTCTTTGTTGTAGGTGTTCGTAACATCTGTAAAATATCAGTTGATGTTTTCTCTCCAGAATATGTTAGATCTATTACTTTTTCATTAGAATATGTTAGATTGTTTTTTTCAGGACTATTTTTATCAACAGAATATTTTTTTGGTGTTGAATAATTTGAAGCATTCAATTGTTCGTTTTCAAAAGATGGTGATTTAATTTCTGTATGACCATTTACAAAGCTAACTTTATTTTTGATTCTTGTTGATCGTCTAAGGTTTACTTTTTTCTCCTTATGAAGCTTTTCAGAAAAGATAATAGAATCAGTGATCTTTTGTTGTGATTTATGCTGTTCTTTCATTTCATTCTGTGAGCGTTCAGAATCATTTAAATAATTAACAGATTCACTTAATGATTTCTTATTATGTACCGAATCGATACTGTTTACTTCTATTATTTTTGATTTAAGAAATGTTCCATTTAAAGAATTATCAATTAATTTTACACTTTCTTCATCAAGTAAATTACTTGATGTTTCAAATAAATTGCCAAAACTAACTACCAATTCTTCCTTTTTATGTGAAGCATCTTTATCATCTATATCTGTAATTTCCCATTTATTTATCGAGGATTTTTTTATTTTAGACGATTTTTTTATTGGCATATTCTCTTTATCTGAAAATTTTTTTCATAAAGGTCTGTATATACATTAAAAACAACCTGCCACAAATTTAATTTCTATTGCATGCATCTTTATATTCGGGAAAAATTTGCAATTCATTATTACTTATTCTTACCTTCAAGACTAATATTAAATTCAGCATTTCGTCCACTTCGTAGTTGTGGCATTTTTATTTATTTATTTATATACTTTCCACTTGATGTGTAAAAATCTGTTTATTATGAGACTGTTAAATAATTTTGAAAACTAATTGACCAATTACAACATTCAATATCTATCATAGTTTTAACCAATCAGCATCACATACACAGTCATATCATTTATTCTCAAAATATTTCACATGAATTAAAATTGTACATATTTATCGTTCAAAATCTACTAAAAATTATTAACATTGACACATCATTAATATGAGTTTTACTACTTATTTTTATATTTATATAAAAATTATTTAGTTTTATACAAATATATACATATGAGCGTGTGTATATAATATATATATACATACATACATTTAAAAGAAGTAAAGTTTTAGAAGCAATGAAATATTAAAATATAAAACACCATCTGTTATTTATCTATGGTTAAAGACTTCTTTTCATGTATATGTATATAACCTCTATTTTTAAATTTGTTGATGGTTAATCGAAACTTCAACATATTTATTAAGCTAATACTTCCTTGTTATAACAATTAATACATACTTTTTAGAAACTGAAAATAAAAACAAAATGGAAGAAGGCAATAATGAGGTAAATACGTATATATAAACTTGTTCTAAAATGGGTTTAATAGTTGTTTAGAAAAATCAGTTGAACTTATTAAATTTCTTTTAAATGAAAGAGTATTTTTACTGTTTTTATATATAATAAACTTAAATGAAATAATTTGACATTACTGAATTATTTAATATAAACTTTTAATTTTTAGATGAACAATCGTATTCATCAACAAAAAATGATGATAGAGCAGCAACGTCAAGAAGAATTACTTCGCTTACAACAATCTGCTTTACACGAAATGCAACAAGAATCAATGACAGATCATGGAAATGAAATGCAAAGGCAATTAATATCAGTTCCACCTATGGGTCCTCCACCATTAGCACCACCTCCTGGAGTGACACTTGTACCACCACCTCCGCCTCCACCTCCTAATGTAGCTTCAGGAATTCCAAGTCTTTTATCTACAAATTTTATGCCACCTCCTCCTCCTGTCATAAATGCTCCTCCACCAACATCTGTAATGAGTACACCACCTCCTAGTATATCTGGACCACCACCTCCTGTAATGAATGCACCTCCTCCAAATATGAGTGGACCACCACCTCAAGTGGCTGCACCTCCACCAAATTGGAATCCAAATATGAGACCTCCTGGCACAGCTTCTGATGATTTAATGGGTATTTATTTGTTTTATTATATATGCATATATATGTTAATATATAGGAATTTTCTAATCAATTTTCATAAATTAACACATTTACAGCTCCACCTGGGGTTGATGAAGCTAACACTTCAGTTTCTACAGAAAAATCACTTCCATCTTTATTATCATTACGTGTTGAACGTCCAGCTCAGTTAGCAGAAAACAATACAGAAGTGGTTTTACCACAAGCATTGGAACAAGCTTTAGCATTCAAGGATCAGCGTGCTCAAGAACTTGGTTTAAATACTGATGAATCAACGCCAGGTAATTTTATATGTATTATTTTTAATTAAAAATTATAAAAGTTTATTAATGTTCATAAAGATTATGTAGTTATGTAAAAATTAAAATAAATGTTGAATTTGTCACTGTAGCTGAAAAACCTCAGTCCACACCACCACCACCAGCTGCTACACCTGTTATATCGTATGGACTTGATGCAGATGTTGACTCTGATGAAGGGGAAGGTGAAGTTAATGAAAACGCTATGACTAATGGTGTAAAAGATGATAAAATAGTACGTCCAAGTAAAAATAAACGAAAAAAGAAACGAAAGAAAGCTAAAAAAGCTCAGTTGAAACAACTACAGCAACAAAATTCTGATGATAATGAGAAAAGAGAAGAAAAGACAAACGTGGAAACAGGAGAACCTGATGTTGAAGTTGAGTAAGTTGAATAATATAAAAAGTATGCTTCATTAAGTTAATAAATATCCTTTATCAAATGTAAAATATTCTTTATTTTATATATATACAAAAACAAATATTTTTAATTCATATAATTTTTTTCTAGATATATTCAAGAAACATTGGGTCTTCATGAACTTGCACCCATGTATAGACAGTTTCATAGAATTTTTGAGGCATTCAAAATTGCAGAAGATAAGGATGAAAAAGCTCTTGGAGTAACAACAGCTACTGGAGTTACTGCAGGAGCTCGAATTCCAGCCATAACTGTTGAAGATGATCAGTTTAGACAAGAAGAAGCTGATGAAGGAGATGATGTAAGTTTTCTCTTTTTTATAAGTGTTGAAAAGATTTTAGAAGATAATTTGACATCTATTTATGTATAGTTATTTTTTTTTATATGTATAGTTATTTATTATTTGCACAAACAATTATGCAAATAATTAATAATTTTTTTAATTTTATGTGTGTGTGTGTGTATATATATATATATATATATATACATATCCATACACACATGTAAACATATATTAACAATCTCATTATAAAATTAAAACAAACAAAATCAACTTTCAAAATAGTTAATTTTTATATTGACTTCAAATAGGTAAAAAGTGGTAATATTAACAGATTGACCAGAAATCACTCCATAAAATCTTAGATCATTTAATTTGTTTATATGGTTGTAATGATCTTCTTGGAGTTGGTTGCCTTTGCCGCGATAAAAAAGTACCACCTTGACCAGCACTTAACAATGCTAATCTTGCATCAACAGCTTCTCTTTGACATGATTCGCCAAGATTATAAAATGCTGATACCATTAATTTTTCTTCTTTTTCTTTCATTAAACCCAAACCAGAACTTCTTTCAGCTCTTGCTAGTATTTCTTCTGTGCTTCCCCTTGGCTGAATTGCTCTTATTGTTTCACGAGCTTTTTCTGTATACTTTTTGAGTTTTTCAGTGACTTCGGCCAATTCAGCTTCTTTGATATTTAGTGCCTCTTGTAATGCAGCACATTTTTGTTTTGATGCATCTTCACCTTTTTCTTCTAGTCTTGCTTCTAGTTCGAGTATATGTTGATGACTTGTCCTTAGTTGATTTCTAAAAAAATTAACATGTATACTTTTCCTCCCACATGAAAAATGTATGGAACTAAAAATCAGAATGATATTTATTTAAATTCAATTTACCTTAATTGTTCTTGTCGTTGATTTGCATCTTCTAATAAAGCTGCTGATGTGGTAGGATCTGTAGATGCAGATCTTAACGATCTATTTTCTTTCTCTAGTAATGCTACACGTTCTCGTAACTCAGGAGCTGCCAGTTCACCTGCTACATCTCCTCCTTGTGATTTTGGAATAGTTCCACAACGTAATTCTTCATTTGTTTCTTTTAATGCTTCTCTTTCTGCTGCTATAGCATCTTTTTCACGTAAAGTTGCTTGCAACATTGCTTCAAGTTTCTTATTTTCAAACTCAGCTTTGTCAGCTTTTTGAGTTTCTTCATCTAGTTTTTGTTGTAAATCAGATAATTTTTCTTTGTAAAGGTCAATTTGTGTTTTCCATTTTGTTATTTTCTTTGAATCTTCTTCATAACTTAAAATTTGTTGATAGTATTCATTATTTTTATCCTCAAATATTTTTAGCTACAAATAAAAAATATTCTATAAATATATATACTTATTTATCTAAATAAAATATTACCATATAAATGTTTTATTTTAAATGTAATTTTAAATATATATTATGTATATAATCACTTTTTTATATGAATTTTATCAAAAGTAATTCCACCTGTTTTTTTAAATCTGCATATTCTTCAAGTTTTTTCTTGTAAGAAGCTACAGTAAGTTCCATTGTTTGAACTCTGTCTGCAGTTTCTGTAAGTGCATCAACTTCATCTTTCAGTTGCATGGCTCTATCTGCAGCTAATTGTAATTCATCAATACGTGATTGCAATGTGGCTATTTGTTTTTCATATTCATACACTTTGATTCGATAATCGTCTCTCGATGTTTCCATTTTATACAAATCTTCTTTTAAAGAATCTATTTGCCGTCTTAATTCTATAGTACGAGATGGTGCCATATTTACATCATCTATGTTACCTTCTAATTCTTCAATACGATTATGTAATTTCAATATCTCAGATTGAAGTGTTAGTTTCTCATCTGTCAGACATTTCACCTACAATATATATATACACACACATCATCAGTTATAATGTTTATGTAAATTTTAACATCTGTTGAATTTGTATGAAGATTAATATTGATGGGAAATAAAATTTAAAAATTAAAACATAAAACATATTTTCACTAATGAAAGATTATTGAAAATATGTAACTTTTTAAATTTTATAAAGAAATAATGACCTGTGATTCAAGATCATGACAGCGTTGTGCTAATATATCTTTTGATTCATTAGCTGAATCAAGATCTGCTGTAAGTCTTTGAATGAGCGATGCTTCTGCCATTTCCATACCACCAACAAAACTTAAGGAAAAAGGTCCCCTACCACGTGTTGCCTCTTCTAATGATTGAATTGCTTGCATGATACACTGTTGTACAGACTCTTCTAGAGACATAATACGTGTAATATATTCTTGTTTTTTATTGCAATTAACTGCACATCCTAAAATGCAGTTAAAAAATTAATATTTGTAATATTTTAAACATATTACTTATTGTTCAATTTGTTCATTGTACAAGTAGCTCGAGTATTTTAATTATATATTTATTGTAAAAAAAGTATGTATTTTTTTGGTATTTGGCTTATTTATAGATCATATATTCAGTTAAATATAATTGTCTATAATATTTAAAAGTAATCTTTTGGCAAGAATATTTTAACAGTATTTTTTTATTTAAACTTTTCACAGGTATACACTTAAACTATTTAAATATTAAACCAATATAATAAAACATTATGTGTATTTCATAGAAATTATTAATATCTTGTGAAATAGTTTGTATAAAAATATTCTATGTTTGTTCAAGCTCAACATTCATTTATATAAGAAATATAGAAAAACGCCTTTTTGATTCACTACTGACCTAGTACAAGTTGTAATAATTTTCCCAGTTCCATACAATCAGCATGTTCACCAATTTTCATTACATCAGGTTTAACAGAATCTAATATATTGAGGTTAAGGTATTCCTGATAATATTCAATAACCCCTTCTACAATTTTTTTCAGATTGCTTACTTTAAGTCGCCTGTTGGTCCCTACATCTGGCTTAATTTTTGATATCCAGTTTGCACTAAAGTATTCTGGTGCAATTTGAACTAATGCTTGTGCTATTGCTACACCATCACTTATTTCCAAAGCATTTTTTTGTGGACCTTCTACATCAAGACTCTGTAGCCATGTTATTAAACTGTTGCACAACGTTAAGGCCGCGTCCATCTTACTGTGAAAAATTAATATTCATTAGTAAATACCCAAATTCCTTGCGATTGTCAGTTTGACATGAGTGTAATGGCCTCAACGTTCTATGTTGTACAGAGATGTTTGATTTCATATTTCTATTTATATATTTGTCTTTGTTCAATGTATTATCTTTTTAATGCTATCATATATATTTTATGAAAGAATCTTTAGTACAAAAAAAATCTTAAACGTTTACATTAACACATATTCATAGTTTAACATGCGTTCATACGAGTTTATATATATATATGTATATATATATATATATATGTATATGTATATATATATATATATATATATATATATATATATATATATATATATATATTCAGCCAAAAAATAAAAGGGTTCAGAGAAAGTCTAATGAATAGATCAAATAAAAATATCAAAATTTGTTGGAAAAATGCTGAAAAGAGAGACAATGAATGTCAAATTGGAAGAGTCCTAGTTCAACAATGGATTATATATATAATATACATAAATACATGCATACATACACACACACATTTACACATTTTTATGATTGTAAAGTTTCACTATTATATCCAGACCTTTATTCACTGTTATGAAAATATATTTAATTTCTCTCCTTATACTGTAATTTTTATTCATTTTTGTATTCTTTAACTTATTGAACTGAACTTTTCAAAGTTTTTTTCTGAATTTTGTAGGTAACGAAATATCTGAGGACCTTGTCAGTTATTTTATTTCAGAGATGTTTCTGTAGGCATTCATATTCTTGGTGTTCAGGAACATAAGATCTAATAAACATAATTTAGATAATCTGTACTCTTCATATAAATAACTATATATTGCTTTATTTAGAAGGAGGATATACAATTTTGTATTGATTGTCGATCCCAGATGCCAAACAAAAATATTTTATCCCAAAAGGCATTAAAATAGTTACTAAATGTCAATGAATCATAATATCATAGTGTGATTTTTATATTTTCAGTTTCTGTAAATTGTTAATAATATTATGAGTAATCCTAGGTATTTACAGCTATTTTTTCATATACAAAAAATTATAGACATTTAAAACTTATTTTTACTTAATTTTAAGAAGTATATATAATTTTAGAAACGAGGTGAAGGTGGAGAAAAGCTAAAGTTATCTAAACGCAAATTAAAAAAGCTTACTCGTTTGAGTGTCGCAGAATTAAAGCAGTTGGTTGCTAGACCTGATGTAGTTGAAATGCATGATGTTACAGCCCGTGATCCACGGTTACTTGTTCAGCTTAAAGCACATCGTAATACAGTTCAAGTACCACGCCATTGGTGTTTTAAACGTAAATATTTACAGGTATGAATTACATAATTAGTTTAACATATTTAAGTAATGAAATAATATTTTATATTAAAAGACTATACAATTAAAAAAATGATAATGTATCTATGTTAGTTATTTATAAATATTATACCTTTAAATTTAAGGGAAAACGAGGAATTGAAAAGCCACCTTTTAATCTTCCAGAGTTTATTAAAAGAACAGGTATTATGGAAATGCGTGCATCATTGCAAGATAAAGATGAAAGTAAAACTCTTAAAGCAAAAATGCGAGAAAGAGTAAGACCAAAGCTAGGAAAAATTGATATTGATTATCAAAAACTACACGATGCTTTTTTTAAGTAAGTATTTTTAAAATATCCCTTACTTTTCTTTCTTTAAAAAATTATAATAAATTACTATAGTGTAATTCTATTTTTTTATCTATTACTACTACTAGTATATATATATATATATTTACATATATATTTACAAAAGTGTATACTCAAACATATATAGAAAATAAAACAATTTGTTCAAAGTAGTAGTAGTAGTTGTTTAATCTTATATAATTTCATTAACTTTTAATATTTTGTAGATGGCAAACTAAACCAAAAATGACTATTCACGGTGATCTTTATTATGAAGGTAAAGAATTTGAAACTCGATTACGAGAAAAGAAGCCTGGAGATTTATCTGAAGAATTACGTACAGCCCTTGGTATGCCTGTTGGTCCAAGCAGTAATAAAGTACCACCTCCATGGCTTATTGCAATGCAGCGATATGGGCCACCTCCTAGTTATCCTAATTTAAAAATTCCTGGTTTAAATGCTCCTATACCTGAAGGTTGTTCATTTGGTTACCATGCTGGGGGTTGGGGTAAACCTCCTGTTGATGAAAATGGAAAACCATTATACGGAGATGTGTTTGGATCTCAATTAGCAAATATTGATGTGAGCATTAAAATACTAATAATATAACTTCGTTGTTTATAGAAATATATATTTTGCCAGTCATTTTATATATTTTTCAATAAGTGAAACATTTTGTTTTATAAAGGATGGACCAGATGATACAGATATAGATCGTACTCAATGGGGAGAACTTGAAAGTGAGTCAGATGAATCAAGTGATGAAAGTGAAGGTGATGAAGAAGGTGATGGTGCTGAAACAACTGCTGATGAAGCAGCTGGTTTAGCAACACCTGCTGAAGGTTTAGCTACACCAAGTGGACTGAGTAGTGTTCCTGCGGGAATGGAAACTCCAGAAACAATTGAATTGCGTAAAAAGAAAATTGAAAGTGAAATGGAAGGGTAAGTAATTTATATCTTGATATATTTTATTCGTTTAAAACAAATTTAAAAAAAAGCTCTAAAAGGTTTGGTTGTAAATGTATAAAATTAAATATTAACTTTTTTAAATAAATATTATTTTTGTATTCACTTTAAGCAGAAGTATATAGAAATTGTTTTTTGTTAGCTTAAAAATTAATATTCAAAATTATGTTTCAGCGGAGAAACACCAGTTTTGTATCATGTTCTTCCAGAACGAAGAACTGATAGGATTGGTACTTCTATGATGGGTTCTACTCATGTATATGATATGACTGGAGCTGGAGGTGCTCCACCACCATCTGTACTTGCTGCCCGTCGAGGAGCACAACAACAACAACCAACTGATAGAAGTAACGATAGAACAACAGTTGAATTAGCATTGGATCCTTCAGAATTAGATCTCGACACAGATGCAATGGCAGTTCGTTATGAACAACAAATGCGTGAACAACAGTCTCAGTTACAAAAAGAAGATTTGTCCGATATGTTAGCAGAACATGTTGCTCGACAAAAGGTATGTAAATTATTAAAGAAAAAGGATTTTTGTATTATTTTCTATTCAACGTAATAAAATTTTTTCAGAATAAACGAAAACGTCAACAGAATGCTGATTCTAAACAGTCAAAGAAGTACAAGGAATTTAAATTTTAATTTGCTTAAAAAATGGATATTCTACTAATTTCATTTTGTTGTATATTAATTTTTAAGTAACAAAAAAATGTATTCATGTAGATTTTTGAGTAAAGTTCAATTTTTGGAAAATGTTTATATAAAATAATTTTATTTAGAAGTAGCTATGTATCTCACATGGCCTTTAGAAAAATGATTTAATAAAACATTTTATGTATTATTAAATTTAATGTCATTAAATAATACAAATAGGTTAACAGTAAATGAATACGAAGTAAAAAAGTATTACATTTTATTTACAAAAAGATTGTCAAAGTAAATCTAACATGATGTTATATTGTATTAATTTCAAAACACTAAATGAAAGATTATGTAAAATTATATAAATTACATTTATTTTTTAAACTAAATCTGCGATATTCATAGGCATCTCATCTATTTGTGTTGAATAATATTGTTCAATATCTCTTAAAATTCTAATATCATCAGACTTAACAAAGTTTATAGCAACACCTTTACGACCAAATCTACCTGATCTGCCAATTCTATGAATATACAATTCACGATTATTTGGTAGATCATAATTGATAACCAATGAAACTTGTTGGACATCAATACCTCTCGCCCAAACATCAGTCGTAATGAGTACTCGACTTTGACCAGACCTGAATTCCTGTAAAATTGATATATTTTGTTAAAAAGTAAAATGATCAAAAATTCAATTGCCAATACAACAATTCACTATGTACACTAATGCTACCGATATAAATATAAACCTATCATTGTTTAAAAAAGATAATTTTATATAACTTAAATATACCTTCATGATATTATCACGTTCTTTTTGTGGCATATCACCATGCATTGAACTAACTGTGAAATTAGCTTCTCGCATTTTTTCTGTAAGCCAATCTACTTTACGTTTAGTATTACAGAAAATTACAGCTTGGGTTATTGTTAAAGTGTCATATAAATCACATAATGTATCAAATTTCCATTCTTCACGTTCTACTGCCACAAAAAATTGTTTAATACCTTCCAATGTCAGTTCATCACTAAAATAATATCAGTAATATTTTTTATTGCAGTAAATAAACTATTAAGTATTACAAAAAATTTTGTACACTTTCATGTTTATACACATTTTTTTTTTATAAACGTACATACCGTTTTACAAGTATTCTTACAGGATCTGTCATAAACTTTGAAGTCATTTCAAGAATTTCATGTGGTAATGTAGCAGAAATAAGAACAACTTGTGTTGCGGGTGGAAGATATCGATAAACATCATAAATTTGTTCCTTGAAACCTTTATTTAACATTTCATCAGCTTCATCAAGTACTAACATTTTTATATTTCTTGTGCGAAGAACTCTTCTTCTTATCATATCTAATCATTAAAATCTTCTGTTATTTACGTATGTATAAATTACATTAACATAAAAACATTCTATACTTATTTAACTATAAAATTTTCTTTAGTAATGTGATGAAATCTTACCAAAAACTCTTCCAGGTGTCCCACTGACAATATGTTGGCCATAGTCGAGTTTACGTATATCTTCACCTAAATTTGTCCCGCCAATACAAGCGTGGCACTGTACATTCATGAAATCACCCAAAGCAAGAATTACTTTTTGAATTTGTGTTGCAAGTTCTCGAGTAGGTGATAAACAAAGGACTTGGGTTTCCCTTATAGTCGTATCTATCATTTGTAAAATTGCTATTGAGAAAGTAGCTGTTTTACCAGTACCTGATTGAGCTTGAGCAATCACATCACGGCCTTTCATTATTGGTTTAATAGACCGTTGTTGAATTGCAGAAGGTCGTTCAAAACCTAATAAAATAAATTGCTTTTATTGTTTACTTTAATGGCCATAAAAACGTTTACAAAACTCGAACATACCATAAGCGTATATCCCACGTAAAAGTTCTTCACGTAAACCCATCGTGTCAAATGCTGATATAACTTCCACATCTTCGCTAGTTTCAAATTCAACATTTGACAGATCTTCTTGAATTACACGTCGTGACATGTTTAATTTCTAATGTATAATTAAAATTTATAATAAATATAAAATAGTTTTACTTTAATTGACACACACCTGAACAAACGAGAGAAACGGGTTGCTTTTTATACGTTGTTAATTTATTTTGTCGACTCTTGGCGCTGGTACCGAAAATACACGAATGATAATAGTAACATTTTGCGTGCGTATATATATACATATATATATATATATACACAAATAATATGTTGTATGGTTTAATAAATTAACTCCATTTAATAGTTGTCTTTTTTGGATATAAACAAAATATTGACTTCAATATAACATCTTAAGTTTATCAATTGTTTTATTATATTAAATAATATATTTGTACATTTAAAAAAATTAAATCATTATATTACTATAATGTATGAAAATTTAGTCTACAATTCTTAAATCAAATAATATATTCGTTTGATTACAAAATATACTTTATACGACGAAAGATACTTTTATTAGGATTTGAATGAATAAACAAAATATTCGTATTTCTTCGTACATTATCTACTTTCGTCGCCAGTTGAGGAACGAATAAATGTATTGTAAATACATGGTTGCATTTGGTGGCTGCGTTGCACAAATAACAGACATCAATCGAACACCGACCGGGAGGAGATAGTGCGTGTGAATGAACTGGGTGGGGGTTGCGCCGATTGAGCCACCGAGCCTCGATTGCAGTTTGTCGACGAGACGAAGTGGGATGAAGTAGTAAAATTACTGATCAAAATATCCGGCACTAGAAATTGTAACGTTGTATTATCGTCCTCGATTAAAAAACTAATTTATTGGTTAAAACAGTATTGTGCGCGTCTCATCAACACATTGTATCTGTGTCCACATGAGTGTTATGTGCCGTTTTTTCTTAGTGTTGTCAGCAGGTGGACAGTAATGAAACTTCAATTTCATTTTGTTCGACGATACTCTTCGACTGTTCAACGACGTTTATTTGACTGGAAACGGTGTGTTTGGCCTGCGGGCCATTAAGACGTATGCAGCAATGAGATGCGCATTCAGGAGTTGTGTCAATCGCAAACCCCAAAGAACAGAGAGCAGACAAAATGTTCCACAATGACAGAAGAGGGACACACGAGAATTGGCATGAATGGAAGCATTGACGGTGGCGGCAGTAGTACTGTGGGAGCAACGGGGGCACAGTCTGACTCTGAACAACATGGACCTACGGCCAGCGGTGGCAGACTCAAATTTTTTAAAGGTGTGTGTGTTTTACGGAGTGTAAAGGTGATGGAGTGTATCGATACGCTCTGGTTATTCTGGATGTCATTCAGCATGTATGTTTATGTGTATCTTAAACCTGGTGTTTTTGTCTTAAATACAAATGTACAATATATTTTAATAATTTCTTCATAAATTGGATGAATATGAAATAAGCAAACATTTTCTTAGCAAAATGTAAAATGTACGTTTATGAAAACGATTGAATTTAATTTTTATATAGCTATTATTGCTTATACAATTATTCCTTTAAAACATTAAAAACTAATGAAGTATAAGTATGTAAACTGTAATGAGAATATAAATAATTTTAAGTTCACATCTAGACAATAAAATTTATTAATATGTAAGGATTTTTAAGGTACATATAAGGTATATTTTTATATATTGAAATAAGGGTTGTAAGTTAGTATTAACTTTATATTTTTTATATCAAAGAATTCATTTGTAAAATGAAATAGCTTACTATTATAACTTAATTTATATTCTATTGTGTCTATATATCATATTTGTTTTAATATCGAGATATAATCTATTAGTTTGAGACAATTATTTGTAGTGTTATTATCATTGAAGTAAATTAAAGTTATTTTTTAATTTCTTTATTAAGATATACTATGTTTGTTTAATAAATGTTATACGATTTTGTAACTGTGCCATAAGGACATTTTGAACTGTTTGATTTTTATGAGTGACATTTCAATTCATTGATTGCTTTTGAAAATTTTTTGTTGCTTTCTATTATGCTAATGAATACTTTTATATAAATATATGCGTGTGTGTCTACATATATGTATGTATTCGTATCATGCATGATTTTACATTATGTTATATGCAAAAATAAATTATTAAAATTTATTTTAATATTATTTCAGATGGAAAATTCATTTTGGAATTGGCAAGAACACGTGAAGGAGAACGTAATATGTGGGTGTCTGTGCCTCGTAAAACTTTTTGGCATCTTCCAACTAGTGCAGGCACAATTCCTTCTTCACACAGACAAGAGAGTAGTACTTCCCTTAGTGGTAAGTGGATTTCTTTGAACTTTTTGTTTATTTTGAATTTAAAAAGTCTTATTTCATAGGACTATTTTTTTACATTTAAGTTAATAATATTTGATTGATAACTTTATATTTATCTTTAAAAAAAACTGTTTCAGTATTTTAATTCAATAGTATTAAGCTTATTTTTTATTAATCATAATATTTGTTTAGTGTCAGATGACAACAGTTCAGTGCAATCATCACCTTGGCAACGTGACCACTCTTGGAAACAGAGTACACCACGGTGCAATGTCTCATCTGAGATGACATTCTTTTACCGAAGACCACCAACCCTTCTGAGACATAAGTCAAAGTCGATACTTCGTAAACGGAGACGTCCATTTGACAATTCTAATTCTGTATTGAAAAATGTATCAGAAGGAGATGTGACTAGTAGATTAGATGGCAGCGTGCAATCAGAAAGTGCAGCAACAGCTCATCCTGTTGCAGTAGAAGCCGAAGAAGAATCAGATAAATTTGAAAATGGTCAAGCGCAAGAACGAAAAATAGTGAGTAACAATAAATTTAAGAAAATTATCTTTTGTTTATTAATTTTTATATCTGTTTTTATAAAATGTTATATTAAAATTTTCCTTTTGCTGTTTATTTTTTCATTTATTTGATTTTTGATAAGTATAATAATTTTATACATATTTATACATTCAGTACTAAAATTAGGAATTTGACATTATATTCTTTTTATTGAAATTAATGTTTAATTATAAAATGAGAGGATATTGCGACTATTAGGTTGATTTGATTAATTCAGTGTTATGTTATTATCTATACAATTGTATATCTGTTCGAAACTTTTTTATACAACAGGTTTACTATACATAAGTACCTATATTTTGATAAAATTTATATTGTTACTTAGATTTCCTTTCTTATGTATTGTACAAAAGAAGTGTGTTTATTTATAGTATGTACATATAAAATATTTTTTTATAGGTTCTGTCAGCAAAGGAACGGCGAAAATTATCAGATATAATAAGAATATTATCTGAAAAAAAGAAACACATCTCGAATAATACGGTTCCTGGATTAAAAGCTGTTATATCTTCATCTCGTCATGAACAAATGGTTTCCCCTCGAAAGCGTATTTTACGCGAGCTTGAACGAGTCACAATAGATGATGTATCAAATAAACGATCTCGAGCTAAACCAGTTACGACTCAACAAAACACTAGCTTAGCATCTGGTTCAAGCCCGCGACGAGCTCATAATGGGAGTACGGAATCGACTCCCGTACAGACGAAAAATTCGAGTAGTTATAGTATTACATCATTACTAGGACATCGGGTTAGAGACGATGAACCTCCATCGCCGGGTCCTCCGTCCGAACATAATCGTAGCAGCACACAGATGTCTCCAGGGATACAGCATGCTGTTATTAATAATATGCCTTCACCAAAAAACGTCACGAATTATTCATCAAAAATCAGTTCACATTATAGCGATCAGCAAGACTTAAGTTCCAGTCCAGAATATTGTAGGTGAGTTAAAATTAATTAATTTTTAATTATTTGTACAAAAGTTCAAAAAATGTCAACAGAAAGACAGTTACTAATGAACTTTTCAAAGTGTATAAAATTCAGTTTAAAGTCATATTAAATCATTAGTTTCTTCTATATATATATATATATGTATATATTGTGTGTGTGTATGTATGTATGTATATATACATATATACATACATAATTTAAATTAAAAAGGTAATTGTTATTTAAAAGTAATATTGATTTTCAGATTTATTTCACACCAAAGCACAATGGTGCATGGTTCACCAACACATACTCTATCGCCTCCACCTGATGTTTATAAAACAGGTGCACCACCGCCTTATCATCGCTCACATGAGTCTCCAAATCATATTCGACATCATCATCATAGGCAACAACAGAATTTGTTTTCCTCACCACTCCAGGGACACGTGGGGCATCAAAAATCACCACAGTATTATAGTCCATCGAATAGTCATGGATGTGCACCATCATCGCCACATTCGGCTGATGAACGATTTTTGTCGCCATCTGATAAAACTGAACGTTCTGCTCTTCGTCGATCTTCTCCAAAAGGGTTTTTAGATACCAAATCCCCTCCTAAAAGTTTCACAGAAACAATACCGTCTGGTATTGGCCCTCCTTCAGCAGGGTATGCATGTGTTCCGCCATACGTTTATCATACTGGTGCAGCATATGTACCTCATCCAGCGGCATTTTATGGGGCCACATATCGTAATCCATATATAATGCCGTATACTCTTGATCCAGCCACGCGTCCGTCAAGTCCTCATTATCGACCTCCAATAGTAGCAGCACACGCGTGGACCTCTTTATCTCAGGTGCATGCACAGGACACATTACGAGACGATATTAGTTCTGGTACGTTTTTATTAATTTATATTATTTTAGTTTAGTATTTCATATGTACGTTAAATTGTTTTTTTTTTAATTCACAGTAAATTTATAGTTACTTTGTAATTTTACGTGTTTAGTAATTAATTTATAAATACTTAATGTCTTGAAATACTTCAGGAAAATTACACTTTGAATTGATTTATTAGTTCTATATTTTTTAAAAAAAGTATTTCAGATGAAATATTAGTATTGAGTTTACTAAATAAAAAAGATTTGTTAAGGTGACTAATTATATTTATTGTTTCAGATATGCCATTGAATTTGTCGAAGCACGCATGATAATATAATGGATTTGAACCAGTGAAACTTATAAATCTTTTGTGTGCCTTGATTGAAAACAAAATTACTTTTCTCATAAATAAATGAATGACAAAATACGAACAATGAATATATATTTTTTGTACATATTTCAAAATTAGTGTTTCAATAATTATATACGAAAATGTTTTCTATAATTATAAATAATTATAATGATTATAGTAATAATAATAATAATCTTTTATATCTGATTTTAAATCTGTCTGTATATCCATTTCATATATATGCATATATTTAAACCTTGTTTTTTTTATTTAATTTTTTATTTATTTTAACTGTGATGTATCTATTTTTTTACAACAGAAAATGTAAATAGAAAGAAAATTGTTTTGTATTAATAATAAATTGCATAATTGTAGAGAAAAATACTTGCAATTAAAACAATATAAGTTCATGTTAATAGGAATGCTTCAAGAAATATCATTTTATCATTTTTATAAAGGACAAAATTTAATTTTCAATAAAATATAAATTATTTGGAAGGCAAAACAGATTAGACAATTTATATTTCATTTAAGATAAATACTGAAAAAGTTATATTGATTAAGAACAGATTTTATTATTTTTTGTTGTCATATTTAATAAAATCTGTTGATATTTGGGTGCAATTACATGTACATTGTATTTTATGTATTTTTCTGTTTTCCAATTTTGTTATTTAGAAATTTTACACTTAAATAAAGTAATGAGATTAAATATTGATGTTACAAATTAGGGATTTCTTTTTTTTATATAAAATATATATGTATGCATATAATTATTTTATAAATACATATATAATGTATGCATATAAAAAAAATCCATGCATACATGTAAATTATAATTGAATATAAATTGATTACACTTTTTTGTAAACATACTTCATGTCATTTTAATTATAAACTTGAAATTTAAAATAGTAGTATTTAAAACACTTTTTAAGAAAAAAACGTTCAATATGTACCAGTTGCACATTTAGTTTGAAACTGATGGCAGTCGTCTATAAGCGGCCGACACGAAAGCACTCTTAATACAAATAAGAAAATGGCTCCGCGTAGTTTGTTACTTGTGCGTGTGCTTATAAAATACCTGTCATAAACATTAATAGGTTTTAATAAACAAATATTAATGCGATTTATGACATTTATCTTAATTGTGTTCTCTGTGTTAGTGTTTTAAAATGACGAACACCTGTACCATGTCGGAGGTAAGTGAATTATGTGTATATCTCCGTGTGTTTAAGACTGGCTCTTTGCACTGTGAAGTAAAGAAGGGAGCCATGTCCGCATTTCATTTATATCCCTTTTAATTAGCGCAGCTTTAATTATTTACTGTCAAAAGAAATATCATATCTCGCGCTCAAAGCCATCGCGAAACTTAAATTTTTCAGATTCACACTGAAAGTGCTTAAATGATATTTCTTTTTCTAACAACGTGCAAATTTTATTTAAATTAGAAAAAGTGTCTGATTAATGTTGAAAATGATACTTTAGATTACCGTGATATAATATATATATATATGTATATATATATATATATATATATATATAAGGTTTACATATTAGCTCACTGCCTTTGTATTGAATCAATCGTAACTCTGTTTTAAATTAAACTATTTTCTTGTCGTTTTAGGATTTTGAAATGCCAACCTTAAAATTTAAAAATACTATATATTTTGGCCAAGCAGTTGGCATAACCACACAAAACAGTAGTGGTGATGGCATTTGAAAAGCAGCATATTAGGCATTGGACATTGTTCACATTCCAGTTGAAAAAAATGCTGCCGAAGCCACAGAAATGATTTGTTCAGCTTTGGGGGAAGGCGTTGTAACACACAGAATATGCAAAAATTGGTTTCAAAGGTTTCGGAGTGTTGATTTTCATCTTTCCGATCAAGTACGTCCTGGTTAACTGAGAAAATTTGAAAACAAGTGACTTGAGCAACTGCTAAATGAAAACTCTGCTCTGATTAAACAGAAACTCGCTTTACACCTCGGTGTTACCCAGCAAGCAAGTTTCTATCGTCTACATCAGCTGGGAAAAAATTTGAAAGCCAAACCAATGGATTCCACATAGAAAAAGGATAATTTCAGATGAAATATTAATAGTGAGTTTGTTGAATAAAAGAAATTGTTAAGGTGACTAATTATATTTATTGTTTCAGATATGCCAGTAAATTTATTGAAACATGCATGATAATATGATGGAATTTGTACCAGTGAAACTTATAAATCTTTTGTATACTTTGAATGAAAACAAAATTACTTTTCTTATAAATAAAAGAATGACAAAATACGAACAATGATATATATATTTTTTGTACATATTGCAAAATTAGTGTTTCAGTAATTATATACGAAAATGTTTTCTATAATTATAAATAATTATAATGATTATACTAATAATAATAATAATCCTTTATATCTGATTTTAAATCTATCTGTATATCCATTTCATATATATATATATAAACTTTGTTTTTTTAGATATTTTATTTATTTTAACTGTGATGTACGTATTTGTTTTACAACAAAAAAGAAAACAAAGAAAATTGTTTTGCATTAATAATAAATTGTGTAATTGTAGAGATGGATACTTGTAATTAAAACAGTGTAAGTTCATGTTATTAGGAATACTTCAAGAAATAAAATGTATCATTTTTATAAAGGACAAACTTTAATTTTCAATAGAATATAAATTATTTAGAAGGTAAAACAGTTCAGACAATTTATGTTTTGTTCAAGATAAATACCAGAAAAGTTGAATTGATTAAAAATAATTTATTATCTTTTTATTCTGTTGTATTTAATAAAATCTGTTGATAATATTTGGGTGCAATATATGTATATGTTATGTTTTATGTATTATTTTCTGTTTTCCCATTTTATTACTTAGAATTTTTACACTTGAATAGAGTAATGAGTTTTGAAATTAAGTACTAATGTTACAAATCATGGATTTCTTTTTTATTTGAAATATACATGTATATATAATATATATATATATATATATATATAAAATGTGTATGTATATAATAAAAAAATCTACGCATAAATGTATATTGTAATTGAATATCAACTGATTACAATTTCTTAAAAAAAGACTTAATATTGTTTTAATTTCAAATTTTTTGAACTTGAGATTTGAAACGATAGTTTTAAAACACGCTCTTTTTAAGAAAAACACGTTCAATATGTACCAGTTGCACATTTAGTTTGAAACTGATGGCAGTCGTCTATAAGCGGCCGACGCGAAAGCACTCTTAATACAAATGAGAAAATGGCGTCGCGTAGTTTGTTACTTGTCGTGCGTGTGCTCACAAAATACCTGTCATAAACATTTATAGGTTTTAATAAACAAATATTAATGTGATTAATGACTTTTATCTTAATTGTGTTCTCTGTGTTAGTGTTTTAAAATGACGAACAACATGTACCGTGTCGGAGGTAAGTGAATCATGTGTATATATCTCTGTGTATTTGAGACCGGCTTCTTCAACAGTGAAGTGAAGAAGGGAACCTTGTTGTCCCCATCTCAATTATACCCTTTTTAATTAGCGCAGCTTCGATTACTCGCTGCCAAAAAAATATCATAACTCGCGCCCAAAACCATCGCGAAACATGTGAATTTTTCAGATTCGCACTGAAAGTGCTTAAATGACACTTATTTTTCTAACAACGTGCAAATTTTATTTAAATGAGAAAAAATATCTGATTAATGTTGAAGATGTCACTTTGGATTACCATTGTGTATGTAATATGTATACATATATATATATATATATATATATATATATTTTATATATATATATATATTTTATATATATTTTATATACATACATAAACGCTTAAAATGTTGTATTAAAGTATATTTATATCATAGGTGTATGTTTTCTTTTGCGTTATTGACTTAATTATTGGTTAATTAGGGAAATGTTTTTATATTTAGTTTGTTAATTCGTATGTATTGTAAGATTACGTAAATTTTTATTCATTTGTAAACATTTTATAATCGCACATATATATATATATATATATATATATATATATAATTTGAAAAATAGAAAATATTTAAAATTTGATACAGGTTACGTTTTCTGATTATTACACAAACGAAAGATATTAAAGATTGTAAGTCTTTAGTTCCTGATTTTATGTATATTCGCTAGTATTATAATGTAATAGGAACAATGATTAATTCTTACTGTTATTTTATCGAATTGTAAGTTATTTGTATAGGTTTGTACATTTATATACTTTGTCACGTTTGTTGTATCTTATATTAATTTATTGTCAAATTTGAAACGTTATTTGTTTTAAGCAACTTGCAATGTATTTTTTTTTCTTAAAATTACTAAGTGTCAGAATATAGTTGGAGTAATTAGTATTTTTTAGCAACAGTGTAATTGATATATCTACCAATTCATAAAATAATATTAATTTCTTTTCTCGTATAAAATTTATTCTATTTATACATAAATACTTACATACATATATATATATATATATATATATATATATATATATATATATATATATATATATATATATATATATCACACATACACACACTTATGTATACATATATACGTTACTTAACGAGTACATTTTCTAAAATTATAAAAGTGCTGAC
Source organism: Acanthacorydalis orientalis (assembly GCA_034766995.1). Lineage (NCBI taxonomy): Eukaryota > Metazoa > Arthropoda > Insecta > Megaloptera > Corydalidae > Acanthacorydalis > Acanthacorydalis orientalis. Next base: position 11,039,329 of record CM068318.1, on the reverse strand, counting down.
TAATAAAACAACAAACAAAAGTGACAAAATATTAGAAAGTACAATTGAAGCTAAATTAGAGTTTATTTTATATATCCATTTATTGGATTATTAATGAAAATTTATTTGTTCATCAATAAATGATTTTCTCCGACTTGAATATTTTTAAGTATTTTAGTTCTCGTCTTTTTTATATATTTGGAAATAGCATATGTTCATATATTTTTGTTCTGTTTGTTTACTATTCTGGCTTTTTTCATAATAAATTGCTCTAATTAAAATTATCTGTCCCCTACCACCTTAGGATTTTTTTTTGTATTGAGTTTTCAATTACTTGTATTATTTTCAATATAAATGCTGCTTCTTTAACATATTATATATATATAATATATATATATATATATATATATATATATATATATATATATATATATATATATATATATATATATATATATTATTGTTTATTTAAAAACGGATTTTTAAATAAACTATTATATCGAATAGTTTATTCATTTTTGGCATCTGTTTAATATGTTGCAGAAAGTATTAATAGTTTAATAAAGATTTTAATAGATGTAAATCTTGTTACTATGATCTTAAATTAAGGTTAAAAATAATATATTCATTTAATAACAAAAATTGGGTTTACTGTTAACCAAGAAATAAATTCTTAAAGACAACCAAATTAGTTCATTATATTCGTAAAACGACCTTTTAATAAAGATGAATATTTGTATTAGAAACTAAAGTGGACATAATAAAGATTTGTTCGCTATAGACATGAACTCTGTATCCCTCTACTCTCTGTGATAGAGTTCGATTTTACATATATATATATATATATATATATATATATATATATATATATATATATATATATATATATATAAGAATATCATCTTTTATGGCTTTTAATGAGTAGATGGAAATATCTTAATTAGGTTATATCCTTTTTTTTGTTGAAAGTTATTTAATATTAACTTTTTTTAACTAAAATAATGTATAATCAAATAAGGTTAAGAACAATTATGCATAGGCGAAGATCGGTGATTCAATTTGAATCTTATATGAAGACATAATAATTATTTATGTACAATATTTAAAGTTTCTATTTTGAATTATTTTTATAATTACTTATAAAAAGGGAAGAAGGTGTTTAATAAAATTATATTTCATTTTTGGTAATAGTTCATATTGTATTGTATGTTCTTTAGTTTTTCAGCATAATTTGTAGTTTGTAATATCAAAATGGATTTATTGTAATGTATTCATTCGAAATAGTTCATACATACATTGTATATCTTGTAGACATGTATTATACATAAACTATAAAAAAAAATGCTGATATAATGTTTATTTTTTATACAAAATTGGCATATTTTTATACAGGATTTAAATAAACCCTAGAGTTTTATTTTAAATTCAATTTAATATGCCACGCGATTATTGTACTAGGTTAACGAACGCAAGGTCAAACTTAAGTAAAAAATCATTGCACTGACTTAATATTCATAGATTTTATGATTTTGTTCTAAAAGATCACATAGACATGAATGACAACTCGTATTTTCTATTTTTAGTGATTGATATTAATGAATTCACTTTTCGTATATTGAAGTATATTTTTAATGGTAACTATTTTATCTAGTTGCCAGTGCATTGTGTGGAATCATTGTACTTTTATTTTTTTTTTAGATAATAATATTAGGTGCACCTAAGTTATGCTGTCTTTTTATATTCAATAAAGCAGTGTAATTAATATCTATAAAAATGATTTGTATTTAGGTATTGGCCCTGATGCGTAGACATGTGTGAATGAGTTAATATTATGTGTGTGCATTTGTGTTGCATACACGTACAGGCGTTCAAACAAATATATGTCTATTGTTCGCGAATGAATGGCACGTAAACGCTGACAAAAAAATCAACTATATAATGAATGCCAAAATTCACTTACATTCGTAGGCAATACGTCTGTACGTTACAAAATACTATCAAGAGTGTAAAAATATGAATATAATTTTACGAATTATATATATATATATATATATATATATATATATATATATATATATATATATATATATATATATATATATATATATATATATATTAGGTGTACAAATTAAGTTGATGCCTCTTTTTGTAGAAAATGCATGTTTATTTATAGAAAAATGAAATTCATTCTTCAAAATATCGTTGCTACATCGGTCGAGTAACTGACGAATCCCTCGCCAAAAAAAAGATAGTGGATTTGAGTCGATGATGTCGTCAGTGCATTTTCGAATCACTTGTATTGTTTTAAAATTGGTATCAGTCAGATGTTACTGGGGCGACCGAAACAAGTGATATTTTGATGGGGCTCATACAAAACCATTTTCATCTCTGATTATGATTTTATGCAAAAAAAACTCATTTTTTGAACCCTGTGAGCTAGGACATAGTCGTATTGCATCTTTTTCTTTGTTTTCCGAGCTGTGCTCATGTGAAATTCATCGGCGTAACTTTTTAATTTTTCCAAATCGATGTAGACGACAGAAAATTGGTTGCTAGGGGGAATCTTCAAGTTGTCGAGTTGAGTACCTCTTCAGTTTTTTTCTGTTGTCCGGGACATTCTCGATCAGAAAATTTAAATCACCACTCCGAAACCTTTGAAACCATTTTTTACATAATTTATGCTTCACAGTATCTTCTCCTAAAGTTGAACAAATCATTCCCGTGGCTTCGGCAGTATTTTTTGTCAACTGGAATGTGAAGAGTATGTAATGCCTAATATGCTGCTTTTCGAACGCAATCATAAACACTACTGTTTTATGTGGTTATGCCAATTGCTGGGCTAAGGTATATAGTGTTTTTAAATTTTAAACTTGGTACTTCAAAATCCTAAAACGAGGAGAAAATATGTTAATTTAAACCAGTTTTGATTTATTTAATTTAATGGCACCGAATTAATTTTTACACATAATATAAGTGTATATATATATATATATATATATATATATATATATATATATATATATATATATATAGGTAGATAAAGAAAAAGAGGACGAGTACGATCTCATGGCTGATTTTCGATGCTTATATATTATTATAAAGATTGTTATTGTTCATATGCCTTTACTTAATTTCGTGCTTTATGGTAGAGTAGTTACGAATAAATGTGGCATACGTTGTTTACTTTGTTTTGCTTTCGCATTTTTTGGACAGTAGATGACGTTACTAATAGAGGTTTATGCATAAGTTTATTTATTAGATTAATTTAAGTAAACCAGTGTCTATTTGAAATTGAACTCCTTACTAAAATTGATCTATAAAAATGATATTGCCTTTCGTCTTCGCTTTGAACACACTCTTTTTAATACACACTTTTGAACCTCAATTTTTAACCCATTTTACATTTGTAGACATTATACATCGTACTTATATATTCAATACCTATATTCAGTACCTATATATTCAATATTTTTATTTTTGTCATTATATAAAAAGTATAATAAAATAGTTAGGTGCAGTACATACAAATGTGTCAAAAACTGATCAAAATCATAGTAATTGCCAGTAATAAAGTCGAATAATAACAAAAGCAAATACATTTTTTGGCCTTTTCGGCGATTTGTGTTCAAAAACAAATCATGTCAAATAAAATGATTACATTGTACGCCAGTGATGTTACCAATGAAGTAATTTAACTGTAAAAGTCAAGTAATGTATAAATAATCAACAATAAATGGGTTTTTAGAGTTTTATGCATGATATAAAATTGATTACTTACGGTTACTCTTCTTCCAAAAGTGCAAATAAATGTAATAGTAGTATATTATTAAATTTTAATTTCTATTCTAATTTTTGTACCCACTTTAAAATGTAAGAGAAAAGATTGAACTCGCTTTATTATGCGAAAGGTGAAAAAGGTAAAAGTATCGGTTTTTTCTAAAAAAAAAAACTCTTCAAGTATTTTCTTTAATTTTAATCCAAATTAATGTAAGAAAGGAGGTATTTATAAAAAAAGATTGATGTATATTATTCATTAGTACGAGTTTGAATCTTGGATCATATGTAAGAATGATTATTTAAAGGGGTTGATAAGATTTAAACTGATTATGTTCCAGAAAAATGTTTTTAATGAAGTTCCAATCATATGTATATATATATATATATATATATATATATATATATATATATATATATATATATATATATATATATGTATATATGTGTGTGTGTGTGTATGTATGTGAACATATACTTTTTGATATCCTTGTTACTTTTAATATTTTCGCCATTCACTGTCTCATGTTTTGCTATAAATATTGTTAGTTATTTTTACTATTGCATTTATGCTAGAATAGAGTTAAATATTTTCTATAGCATAATTATTGCTGTGCAGTAGTGGCAGTAACATATAACACGCTTGTTCGTTAGCACTCTATTTCATATTTCGGTTACATCATTGTTCTTCTCATCACAGGTCATCGTACTCTACATTTTCGGTCGTCGTCGTTCCGAATGGTGACCAAACAACTGTGTCTCATTTTTTTCCTATTTTACACTTATCATTATTACATATTATTATAATCACAGGCATCATCATCATTGCTGTTGTCGGAATTCGATTTTGAATTGTCTATTTTGATTTTTGTGCCTGCTCAGGTTTTCGTACGATGTAATAATTTTTATCGGTCGATTTATTTAATATATAATAGGTAATAAAACATTCCAGTTTATCAAGAATTTGGCAATGTTTATTAATTTTCTGTATATATTTTATGTAATAATACAGTTTACTTATAAAGTAATTTTGTTTTAATTTATACACTTTTTAATAAGAAAGTTTCTTATTTTTTGCGTAACTTGATATTTATCGATGAAGTAAAGTAATAATAAAGCAAATTCTGTAATCTAAATATATTATTTAAATTTTAAAGGTAATGCATTACTTGTTTTATACTAATTCAAATAATTATAATAGTAAAAGTAGCTATTAATAAATAGATTTTTTTTTTATAAAAAATACTTTTTTGAAAATAGTTTTAAATATTTAATTTTTTATTGGTTTAATTATTATTTCATGCTAATCTTGTAAAGTGTTAAAATAAAAATTGCAATTATAGTGAATATGTGATATTATTTTACCAGCGAGCATTATATTAGCCTTTTGGGCATGTTTTTGAACACGAAAAAATATTTAGATTATAAAATAAGTTACATACACGACTTAAGTATTAGTAAAACTATACATATTGTTACAAATGATGTTAATAAACCTATAACTTATCAAATTAAACAATTCAAGGGTTTGTCTCTGATTAGGAACATCCGTGTTGTAAAGAATATAGTTTATATCTTCATTTTGGAATTCTTGACTGCAAGGAGTTAATTAATACATGATGTTTCTGTTTATGTTCTTAATAAACATTGCATTTTGAAAAGTTATTGTTTAAACTATATTAAACAATTATAAATCTAATCTAATTTCAGTTTGTGCTGTATATTAAGAGGCTAATAACAAGATTTTCTATATTTTAAAGTCATTGTTTTTACTCTAATGGCTTTGATCTATTCTTTATTTCATTTATATTTTTTATTTAAAAAAATTGCACAGAGAACAAAAAAAATACAAGTATAGATGACTATTTTTTCGTAATATTATTTTTTTCAATCACCAACATTCGTATTTCATATTTTTAACTTACAAAAATCATTTTCTAGTAAAAGGAATCAAATATTAGTTCATCAAAAAAATATGCATAAGTAGTTAGATATAAAAATCCATCGTAAATTACGTTACTTTTCACACCACCATGAATCGTTCATTTAATATATATATATATATATATATATATATATATAGAGAGAGAGAGAGAGAGAGAGAGAATGATAAAGATAAAGGGAGGAAGGGAACAGAAGGGAGATGACGGTGAAATTAGATTAATAAATAATTTAAACGAAGAAAAAATAACATACTTGTACATTTTACCATTTTCGATATCTTAAAATAAATCGATTTTAAGTAAAATTCCATTGTTTTTCTTACCGAATGTGTTAAGTATTTTTTTTAAAAATATTTATAAAAACAGTATTACTTCTTTATAAAATATATTCAAACTATTGAATATACCCCTCAGAATTGTTGCTATTACAAAATTGAAAAAATGTTAATGAAATTTTGTGAGGATATTAATTTGAATTGACGTGCAGTTGATTTTATTTTTCAGCGCTAAACTAATAGCCCAAAATGAAAAAAGGTAACGTATGAGCTATAATTAATTGTGACAGTTATCAATATTTTTAATTTTAAACGTGTGCAATGTCATTAAACAATGAAGGGATTCGACTATAGGGAATTAATCATTATGTTTGATTAACATCCCCATATATGAAAAATACACAGTCATAATCAGTTCATTAAATATTTTATTACTGATCTGACTGCAATGCAGAATCAAAAATGCATAGAATTTGTCAGTTTTTTTGATAGATTTTTAGTCAATGCGACAGCGAGTCTTTTTTCGACAGAATTTCTGTGATATGTTCATATTCAAATAATAATTATTATTATTATTATATATATATATATATATATATAATAAGCGACATGATTGATAAAGAAGTATAAACTGTAGTAATTCTATTTATTTTTTTATTAAATATTATTTTCAAATTGATTTACAGGACATAAAAGTCATTTTTAATTATTTTCTGTTATCTATCACTGTACTTACGTAGGGACGTCAAAAGGTTTTAATGGCGTAGATATGTTGCTGATATGTAACTAATTTTAGTGATTTCTTAAAACTACATAGTTTTAGAAATAGAAAATAGTTTAAAAGGTGTGAATGAGGAAAACAAAGAGATGGAAAAATCTAAAATTAAAAAAGAGGTTTTTGAATACAGAAAGTGTTAACGTAGGGAAAATAAAAAGGAACAATCACTATCTACTTGACTATTCTTTTGTGGAAACAACATGATCACATTATGGTTTAATCATGGTTGACAATGTTAACGTAAACTTGACAGTTACACTTCATTTTTATATAAATTCGTCGCAATAATATTTAACTGGATCCTGATTTGACCATGCATGAGAATCCTAAAATAATCGACCACTTAAAGAAAAATCTCGATCCACGAGTTCACTAAGTATTTGAACTTTGCGAATCGTGAACGTCAGCGCTCAGAATCCGTTCTCCGTGGAGGCCGAGTGCCCTCCGATACCTTTGCTGTATACACATGCCTTTGTAATTGCAACTAACTAAAATCGAGGTTTGTTGTAGTAAAATGGTATAATTACTAAATATGCTGATCGACACTAATAAAATTATTAAATTTTATTTAATATACATAAATTATATTTAATAAACATATATATATATATATATATATATATAGAATATTTATTCAGACATTTTTGTATTTATATCGACATGCATTACTTTTTAAAAAACAATTGTGGTGTTTTATTTACCTTGTACGTTTTTCCTTTTTGAGTAATTTTTGAGGTACAACTAATTCGTCAAAAGAAACTGCTTTTTCTGCTCATTCTTCGTAATTTTTGATATTATATAACTGTATTTCTTATAGTTCTGCATCGTCATCATCGGAGACACAATATTTTTCTTCAAAAATGTAACGAGAAAAAATCACAAATTAATTGAGAAATATTATCCTGAATAATGTTTTAAATCTTAAACATTTAATGTTAAACGTCTTCCTTTCTTGTAAAATCTCGCGCGATAATATTTTTTTTTTGTTTTTGAAACCTTTTTTCATGTATCAGTTTTTCACATCTTTAATAAAGCAACATTTTTACAAATAAAAATGCCAGACACGAGTAGAGAGCAATTGTAACTTTAGAATACAATATGTTAATTTTCCACACTTGCAATTATTAGATTGTTACAAATATTGGACAAGTACCGAAATAGTAGTGTATATATATATAAAATAACTATAAAAAATAAACTGTAGAAATATAAATAAATATAACTATATAAAATAACTATACGAAATTTTTTTTAGGAATTTGCTCCAAATTGAAGAATAAGTAACATCTTGATATGAAGTTATGTTTTTATTTGTTCTTTATTAAGTTATGTTTTATTTAATTTACATATCTTCAAAACTTATTTATTAACATACTAAAAAAACACATATTGTAATTAAACTTTTAACAAAGGTCTTTGTGAAAAATGTATGTTATGTTTAAAATTTTAAATTAAGTATATAATACCGTATAAACTTGCTTCTTTTAAATAAATGTTTTCTTTTTATTTAATATTTAATAGTATATCCCTTATTCTTAAGCTCTAGCTTGCATAGTCGAAGCATTTAACTGCCACCAATTTACGATCTGCTGGAATAGCGTACCATGCTGTTTGAAATTCGTGCCACAATTTATTTCCATTTCGATACGTTTTTTTTTAGAAATTGTATTTTTCATTTCTCTACAAATTTTCAAGTGGATTTAAGTTCGTAGACTTTTCTGGCTAAGAAGTAATTGATATTTTCTCAATACTATTTTTTTCCATCTTGGTGGTGTGTTTTGAATCATTTTCCCGTTGAAATGTTCAAATTAATGGCACATTTTTTTCGACATAGGGTGGCATTACGCTCATAAAAATATCGACCTTAATGTACTGTGCTATAGTCTCTGTTATAGGATATATAAGACCAACGTTGTACCACTAAAACAGTTCAATACCATAATATTGCCTCCGAAAATTTTGATAGCCTTCTTTGTGTAACGGGGTAATAGTTCTATATTATGTGGACGTCGAACAAACGCTTCTCCATCAAGACCATATAAATTAACTTTGGTTTCACTTGCTTAAACAGTTTTTTCCCACGTTTTAGCGCTTGGTCGTCATTCTAGTATTGTACTGTGCTGCTAATTATGTTCCTTTCTTTATGTGTTTAGAGCTTGGAGGTGAAACTTTCGCTAAACGATCTTCCGTACAAAATCTTCTTAATCTTCTGTGAATTGTTCTGTGGTGACATTTTCAGATATTTCTTTTAAAATATCATTTGAAGATCAAAAAGGATTCATCTTTGAAAGTTCTTCAGTATGTCTATCTGTTGTTAGAGACGTTTTTCATGACCTCCTGCATTCCCATCATCTTTTTTAGTTTTAAAACGTTTGTGATCACATTTAGTGAACAGCATATTATCTGTGATGACTTCTGTTTTCCTTTAATCACAATATTTTACATTTCTGGGATACAATGACGATCGTGTCTTGTATTTCACTATAAAATAAGTGTTCACGAATATAAAATCGTGTAGTTTTCATTATCATTATTTCATCAGATGCGTTCGAAAAAATTCTACAGAAGTATTCAAAAAACTCAACGTTTTATATCGAATTTTCACAATTTAACTGTTCTATTGTTCACGCAAATTTTGATACTTCGAGGGTACGACGGTATTTTCCCCGAATATGTTTCTGCGAACAACGTTCAAAATTATGTAAGTACGTAGCCAAGTGTTGCGCTAAGATTGTGTAATATAGTCATATTAAATATATATATATATATATATATATATATATATATAGCATTACTATTGCTTAAAAGAGGTATGAAAGAAACTTCGAAGCATAACTTAACCTCTTCATACCTATTTTGTTGCCCATGACTATATATATATATATATATATATATATATATATATATATATATATTTAATTGGAGTATATAGTATAAAAAAGTCGAACTCCCGATATATTAATCAATAATATAACGTGTTTTCACTCAAGTAGTAATTTATATTACGTGTATATTCTAAAAATATTAATACGCGACATTTTATATATCTGTATGGTTATCACATGTACACACATATATATGAAAATATATATATATATATATATATATATATATATATATATATATATATATATATATATATGTGTGTAAAATCGTTCACGGCTGTAATCAAAATACCTTATCAGTTAAAGTAAACTATAAAATAGTTGTATTTATTGTATTTCGAGATGCACATATATGTTTAAGTGTACGATATATGCAAATATATTAAAAATAAGGTATTTAAGCCTAGCTCACACGACACATTATATTTTCAAACAGTGGATTCGAAAAGTATACAAAATACATCCTAAATTATTTAGTTACTATGCCAATACGATTTTTATACCATTTACAAAATTTGAAGATCTGTTTCGAAATTGTATCGCAACTGAAATGAACTGTTTCTTTTTTCCATCAAAAAACATGACACAATATTGGCTAGTATGATCGCGTCGAGATGTAAAAAAACGCAGTTTGTCTCGATATTTCTCTTGCTATCGCTGAAGATTTACTGAATTTAATTGAAGATACACATTCCATATTTTTATTGAGAGATGTCAGTTTGATTGATTGCAGAAATTGAAATAAAAAGTGTAATGCTTTAACTTTATTAGCATCTTCTATAAGTTTCGGCATGCCATCTCCTGTTGTCAGGTCTGCCTATAAGCCATTTACAACTTATTAACAAATCTTACTTTTGATAAAAAAAATATCTCATACACCAAAGCTCAATTTGAGTTTATTGATGCTTCTTAAGAAATACTAGCAATTTATACGTATTTTTCCACCACAACTTTTTTCGACAAAATGTTGAGAAAATTAGTAATCTAACTGTATCATAATATATGACAGTTGTATCAACGTATGTATATATATATATATATATATATGTAGGTACGTATATATTTTGTCTCTGCACGTAACTGTTTTGGAACTGTATGTATATCGTTGTAAAAGATTGTTGAAAAACGATGTGTCTGGTGGAGATTAGGATTAAGAGCATATTTATTTGATACACTTATTTGTAGATGTCTAAAACGCCGTTTTATTCTATTTTATATTAATAAATATTTAAAATGAATTCAACTATATGCACCTCTCTTTCTACACATATATATATATATATATATATATATATATATATATATATATATACATACACAAATTAATTCGATGCCTTTTTTTTAATAGAAAATGAATGTACAAAAAAATGGAATACATTTCAATCTTCATAATGTCCCCCATTATTTTGTATAAGTTTGCTTCATTTTCCGGGTAACTGACTAGTCCCTTGTTGAAAAAAATATGCTTTAACACCTTCCTCTAAAGCTGAAAAAATCATTCTTGCAGCTTCGGCAGCTTTTTTTCAACTAGAATGCAAAAAGTATGCAATTCCTAATACGTTACTTTTCAGCCGTCATCGTATTCACTGCTGTTCAGTGAGGTTATGCCCACTGCTTGGCCAAGATATATAGTTTTTTTTTTTAATGTTAAGGTTGGCATTGTAAAGTCCTAAAACAACTAGAAAATAATTTAGAACACTTGTAATTGATTCAATTTAAAAGCACATAATTAATTTTTATACTTTATATATATATATATATATATATATATATCCGCAAATTCTTTTATTAATTTAAATATTTTATACTTGAAGTTTGTTTTACTTTAATATTCTAATTTAACATAGTATTCGAATATGTATTGATACATAAGGTTATTATTATTCCATTTTTAATGTTATGGTACAAAATTATTATAATTTTTAGAAAAGAGTGAATCGTTTTGAAGCAGTACGTATTATTGACAAATACCACATATATTCTTGTTAAAGGGGCTTTTCCCTGCAACAGTGGATTGTCAAAATTTAACAATATTATACATACACACACACACACCACATACACACACACATGTATATATATATATATATATATATATATATATGCACAAATGAAAAATATTTTGATTATTATAATCATTTATGTACTTCTTATGAATATTTAATACAAAAAGTTCAAAAAAATAAAACCCGAATATTACAAGTACAGTGAGAATGATCAATAATAGAATCTTGCGTTAAATAATAAGGTCATCTGAAAAGTATATTCATATTGTATAAAAATTAGTTCTGTTTCACAGATATTTTAATTAATAAATTTGCACGTTTATTTATGTGTATATTCCATCAATTACTTGACCCTAATTGCTTCTAATAGTGTTTTTTTTATATATATATTTCAGATTACGTGTATTTCGAGACGTCATCGACGTCCCCATACCAAATCCGACGGATTGAGGAGCTCAACAAAACGGCGTCGGGCAATGTGGAGGCAAAGGTGATGTGTTTTTACAGACGCCGAGACCTTCCTAGCCCGCTTATACAGCTTGCTGACAAACACCAAAGTGAGTATAGTGAGTGTTATTTTATATATTTTTTTATTATTTTTTAATACTAAGTATGTGTTATATAAAAATGAAATTTCATTTAATCTTATAAGATTTTTTTATAAAAAAGGCGAACTTAACTCAAGAATTTAGATAGTTGCTCTTAAAAAAAGATTTATATATATGCATGTAGGTAAATCAACAAGTTAAGGAGTTTCGAAAAAAACTTTTATTTTTTTATAGGGATTTTTCATTTTTTGATACAATTCCTTCCAAATTCGACACTTTTCATCAGCAGTTTAATAATCAACACTGAATAAAAATTGTCTATGTTAGAATAAATAGAATGTTGTTTTTTTTTGACTTTAGGATTTGAACTCATTTTTATAAATGATAGAACTATGTTTTACGTTTCTCGAATAAAAAAGTAAATGTTAAAATAAATGTTACGATTCATTGTTGAATTTTTCGAGAACATATTTGTATATTTTTTTTATTTATTACAAGTTAATATTGTTTTTATTTTCTTTTAGTATTTTTGATTTTAACCGCTCTGTATGTTAAGTTATACTTATCTTGAGTATCGTATCTCTTATACCTCATATTATGCAAATATTTCTTTAAATGCCATTTTTATGAGTAAATGGGGGCTCGGGGGATGTTTTGTAATTATTTCTTCCAACTGTAAAAATACGTATAGTCAAGAACTACTTACTTACGTGTAATTTTTTTGTACACTTATGGCCAAACCATCGGTTTGTCAGTTGTCACATTGCTATACTGTGGTATACCATGGCATGGAATAGGTTGACGCGGCGATGACTGAGAGGTGATGGCGTTTCAACAACCAGCATCAACATCGGTAACAACAACAGCAGCAACACCACCAGTCAGTGTCTTCTTCCGTGGCGGTATATCGATCGGTCAGGCGTCGTCCTCTACCTCCACAACCCATTCTGTAACCAACCCACCCTGTGCGCCCTACCCTACCCCGACACAACTCTCATTTAGAAATACCACCCCCCGTTCCGCGCACGACCCCGCAGTACTCCCAGATGCCGCTCTCACACATACACATACGTCGAATCCGTGATGAAGTCGAATATGTGTGTGCAGTCGGGTATTTGTTTGTGCGACACACGTCATGACTCAAAAGATCGACTTACCGACGAAATTATATTGATGTGCCACCGGTTAATTGATAAAATATAAAAATATTCTTTCACCGCGATTATGGAAAGATTTCAACATGATTGATACCGGTCTCTCGATCATCTATTTCCTATAGTGATATTCTTGGCCCTTTTTCTTTATATATTTACATTTATTGTAATCTGTTAATTTTACCCTGTTCTTATTTCACACAATTTCGTTGTACATGGAACAGTAAATGGAAATTAATATGACATTCGTTTTAATATATATATATATATATATATATATATATATATATATATATATATATATTTGTGTATTTTCACATTTTTTTTCAATTATTGGAAATAACCGAGCAGCGCGCCTGCAAAAATCTACATATTCGTAGAGAATAAAATAGCTCATACAAATTAATTTATCTTTGACCAAAATTGGTTATTATTTTAAGTAGTTTTACCAAAGATTTTTTTTTGATGGTTTCTATGCTTTTTGAAAGGTTTTCTTGTTTTACTATATCATGTTTCAATCATGTTTCAAATGATAGCTTCTCGAGTAAAAAACTAAAGTAATTAATAGGTACATTATATAAAGAAGTTATCATTGCTTAAAGGGCTCGTGTCATTAAAAAACGGGTATATTATTAATACTTATTTGCTAAGGTTCTTTTAATTTACAAATTGTACTGATTTATTTAAATCAGTGATGTCGAACTAATGACACACGTGTTTAAAGTAGTACGCGAGACATTTTATGATAATATGCAGATTAATTTTATGTAAAAAAATTGTTGTGTATATATACGCAGGTGGTTACATCAGTTCACATGATTTTTTTTTTAAAAAACTAATTTAGATCCTTATTGAACTTCTCGATAAATTCAGTCTTAAATGAATTTGTTATCTACAATCATGTTTGTTAAATAAGTATTACCATTTTTTTTTAATGTTTGAATCATTTGTTAACGTTTAGACCAACTTAAAAATATTTTATAATTATAAGAAACATATATTGTAAACTTCATAAAACTTTTGCTTTTTCTGATGAACTATTGAATTGTTTTCAATAAGGTTTGCCCAGTTTCAAGAATTAAAAAAAATGCAAAATTTATCAAGTATCTCAAGCATGCCCACCTGAACTAAATGAATAGATTTGCAAGAATTTGAAATGTGGCTGATAGATTTTCATTCCAGTTCGATATGGCAGCAAAAGTTCATATATTCAAGAATTGAGTTAGAAACAGTCGAATTTGATCGGTTTAACTAAAATATTCTACACATATATTATGTCCCAAGTATTTTAATATATAAATGATACAAATCCTTAAAAAATGTTTCAAAGTTACAACTATTATGCAGTTATTTTTTATTTTCATTGCAATTCAGCTCTGTTGATTTTTATATTTGTACTTCACGATTTTTTGTGGTACAAAAATTTTAAAAAATCCAAGTTTTTCATTGGTATATTACATTATACAATTTGTAATGGGATGGATTCATATCTAATTTCAACAAATAATTCATTTATTTTAAGGTAAATAATGTAAAAGTTCAACTATTGAATTATAATAATTTTTAAGTTCATTTATTTTCTGAATACAGTAATTTGCATCGAATATTAAAAAATAAAATTTTTAAATATAATAATCACAACTAAATTCCGTTTCATGCTTATTAGTATTGTTTTTAGAGTATTATTCAGTGACTGAGTAAAAATTTATAAAGTATATCCAAATTACAATAAATAAAAAGTGTACTCATTGAATATGCTAAAATGTAAGTCCATATTTTTGAATATGCTTGTGTAGTTGTCATATTATTTCTTTATACTCAAGTGTTAATTCATATATATTAAGAAAAAAAATTTATGTAATTAACCAATTAAAAGGTGCTCCTGAACTCAGCTCGTCATTCTATACTTAGCTTCGTTCTCATGAAACTTTTTTGTCATATGTCGATAACACAAAATATAAAGCTATCTATATTTTAATGTACCAGTGTTTTAATTTTAATTGTTTAATTATCGTGCAATTCTTTTTTTTATTCTGTTTGTAAAGTACTTCATGTGTTTCAAATATTGTGAATACGATATAAGTTAAAACTATTATTTTATTTATTGATTACAAATGATATCTATCTGATTGTACAAATTTATTTAATTTATATGCAAATCATTTAACAATATAAAAGTCGGTTACAACTTTATGTTAAACTATAGTTGGTATTTCGTTTATCCGCTGTTTTCTTTTGTTGAAAATACTTTTGTCATATTTTCAATTTTGCATCTCTGTTTTTTTTTTCCACATTAAATGCATTCAATACTTTAATACTACATAATTTAAATAATGATTAAATAGATAATTTATTCACCTTGTTTAACCCGATTCATAGTTTATTTAATAAATTTGTAATGAAACTTTAAAATAAACGACTTTTTCTTTTTTATAAATGTTATTATAAGATATTGGTTTTAAATAAGAAAATTCTTTTCCTGATATATATATATATATATATATATATATATATATATATATATATATATATATATATATATATATAGAAAGAGAGAGAGAGAGCAGAAAAATTATCTTTTTATTATTATTTCTTAAATATCATGTATTAGAATCTGTCTTCAGTATAGTGTTTACACGTGAAGACTCGGAACATTTTGCCGAAGTTAAATTAGAATTACATACAATTAATTACTAAAACTATACATTTTAATGTACTAATTGATTTCGAGTATTTATATTTAGCATCACACGAGAGGCAGTAAATTATATTTTTGAACACAAAAGGGATCGAAAACGAAATTAATACTAGAACATTCAAAGTCTGTAACATGGAAAACGTAAAAAAACTTGCAACATATTTTCTTCCAGTGCTATCATTATGAAAACTTAAGAAGACATTTCCTAGCAAATCGGCAACACATTGTTCGTGAAATTCTTGAAACTACCAAAATTTACGGAACCTATTTTATTTTACCACAAATTACCTAAAAAACAAAAATGTCCTTAACGACCGAACGTGAAACAAAAATTATAATAGAAAAACACACATGTAAAGTTCTATTTATACCTTGCTAAATATTAAGTTGGTAGAAAAAGAATCGCGGTTTTTGACTTTCAAATTTATATACATTTTTTAATTTAAGTTATTAAGTGGTCCAGAAATACCTTCTCCATCTTAATATTTGTAAAAAAAAAACTTAAATTATAGTAAATTTAGGATCTATGTGTAGATTAGAAATTAATCATCTAGATAATTAGAAAGTAATGTAAATATTATTATCAAGCATCAGAATATTATATATATATATATATATATATATATATATATATATATATATATATATATATATATATATATACACACAATTGAACTGCAGCAATGTATAATTATAAGTAAGACAATAAACTGTCTAGAAAGACAATTTTTAATTGTTTTTTTTTTGTGACTGAGCATTTAAATTGAAATTGAGTATTATATTTGTTTTTACTCAATGTCACTGTATTAATTTTTAAATGAAATTGCGATAATAAGTAAAATTGTGTTCGATAAAAATAAATAATTCAGTAATTAACTCAGATATTTATTTAATTAATCAGATAATTATAATGATCAGTAATTAATCAGATATTTTTTTAAATATTGAAATTTTTTCTTAAACTTCCAAGATATAATACATTTAAACTTGAAGAAGTCGGAATTGAAAATTGTGATGCAGTGATATTTAATAACTTATGTAATTGTAAGGTACATTTTTTATCACTCAATTGTTATATAAAGATACTAATATTTATTATTTAGAACCAGAGTATGAAGAATATTTAATAATAATGACCAATTTTTTTAGTAATTTCATTTGTGTTCATATTTTCTTACGGTTTAATTATACAGTTTAGCTAATTCGTTTGTATATATTTGTTTATTTTTTGACGAGAAAAAAATTATATAGTTATTTAATTTTAATTATAATCATTTAGTTGTATAGAAAACTTGCTGTATACAAAATAAAATAAATATTGGTTCTCAAAAAAAATGAGGAATGAATATAGTATTTTAATTACGTTAGATAATATGTTAAATGCGTCATTTTTAATTTGTATTGTAGCCAGATCTAAATACAAGATTTATTTCAGACCAGTATTAATATCTAGATGTTATTTGTTGAAAATATTATTTATTAGCATAAAAATATAAAATATATTCATTGTAAAAACTTAAATAAAATAGTTTTTACTTTTTAGTAATATGTTTCACGTTTTTTTCATAAAACATTTTATTAAAGTTCGTTTCATTGCGGTATAATTATTTATTTATTTATAATATTTATACAAATATTCTTGAATGTACTTATAACAAGTATACATCAATTCCATATTTGTTTTATTTTCAGTGGAAATGTGTATTGTTCAAAGTAAAAAATCAAAACATCTTTAAAGTACGCAAATTTATCAAAACGAAATGACAATTTCTTTTTCGTATTCCATATGACGTGAATCTCTTGAAAATGATTACGTACCCCTTTCATCACGGAGAGAGTTACAAATACTATCCGAATTCGCAGTAACGCTGCCACGTTTTGAGGGTATGAAAGGTGGTTCTCAAACCCGTTCGTGCCCATCCGTTTGACCCCGCGGTACCCCGTTCGTATCACCGCTTTTATCATGCGGTGCCGCAACGGGCAATACTTACTACTGCTTGCCATACCACGTCACCACTGACTATGATGCTACCGCACTTTGGTATTTTTCAATTTAATCATTTCCTTGTTTTTACTCAGTTTCAATCTTTACATGCATATGTGTTTGTACGCTAAAGTATGTATATTTGAAAATAACACTGTATACCATAGGTTCTCATACTGGGAATAGAAGAGTACCACCATCGGAATTGTTTATTTTGACCATTTTGACTAAAGAATGGAATTAGATAAGAGTATTACATATACACATACACACATTCTCTCTCTCGCTATATATATATATATATATATATATATATATATATATATATATATATATATATATATATAATATCATATATTACACATTCAGAGGTAGAGACACGAATTTCCGTGTGCGAGTGTTATGTTTTTAAAATATTATATATTTTATATACATATCGATAATCATGGATTGTTTTGATGTCATTATATCGTGTATTATTTTAGTATAACATCAAAAGTATTTGTTGGAATAGTACATAATTTTAGTGTTGACGGTATATAACACCGTTGAATTATAAAAGTAACGTGGCTTTTCATACCTGAAATATTTTTATTAGTGTTTCATCACGCCTTTAAAAAATTCAGAATTAATACCATTACATTTTCGTCTCGGGAAAGTAAAAATCTCGAGATCTGTAATCAACGTGTAATTAACGTGTATATAGAAACTCTGATTCACGTATCAAATATTATTACAGAACATGTTATTATTTATATATTTTTTTTAAATGAAATTGCGCCGAGAATGTCAATTTATTTTGTTTTTTTACTGTATTAGTTACTCAGTGAAACCATATTGTATATTCGGCCTAATTTAAGTTTTCTGGGATTCATTACATATTTTAATTAATTGAATTGTTTGTTATTAAAATTTAAACTATACTTTATTGTTACGATGTTGCAAGTCGTTAAATTAAGTATTAAACTGATTCGATCCGATATCATCCATACGTAATTCATACAATAGTATTAAGCAATAATTATTTTTGAGATCCTCTGTGTTGTTTCCAATTTAGTATCGAGTAGTTTACTAAAAAAAAATAAATATAAGATATATCAAAACAAAAACAAATTTTGAAAATTAGTACAATACTATGAAATTTTTTTTCTCTATCATCTCCCTAGAATCTGTATCTAAATTAAATAATATTTCACCTATTTCAGTTACATTTATTCAAGTATGTTCTTATTGTTTGACTTTGTTTTAAAAGTCATTAAATCATTTTAAAAAAAACCTATAATTTTAAAGCCTCATACAGCCTGTAATTGAAATTTGAGTGAAGATTTTTATCAGTGTTCGATTCTACAAACATTTTTTAATCTAGTTAAATATGAGTATTTTCTAGTAAAATTAGAAATTTCGTCATTAATGTTAAAAAATAATGAAATGATATTTTAATTCCTTCATAAAACTAAACAAAATATCCAAATATAATAATTCAGATTAGATTTATTATAAAATTGATTAGAAATACAATTTTATTTTTATATCCTAACATATCCTTACTCATACACACAGAGATATGTACCAATATACATATATATATATATATATATATATATATATATATATATATGTAGAGAGAGAGAGAGAGAGAAAGAGAGGGGGAGAGGGATATGTAAACAAATTAATGTATATATATATATATATATATATATATATATATATATATAAATATATAAAATATGTAATTAAATATAAAACAGAAGCATATATTGCCTTAAAACACTTTTTTGCACAACTGTGCTGCTTTTGTTTCCCCTATTCACTTAAATATGCACCCAGTCATGAAATCTACCATTTTTAACGTTGTACAATGGAATAAATAATTGTACATAAATAAAAATAACTATGAAGCCCTATTCGACCACTAATGGTCTATGGATGTTATAATTACTAACAAACATATCTTATCCTTTTTCAAACAAATTTTAATAATATATCTGTCTCACAAAATATACATTTATATGATTTATATATATATATATATATATATATATATATATATATATATATATGTTATGTATGTATATATATATATATATATATATATATATATATATATATATATATATATATATACATACATAAACATATATAAATATATATATATATATATATATATATATATATATATATAAATTTATATATATATACATACATACATACATAAATATATTTCTATACACACGCACGTACACACACATGTACATAGTTCCCTCGTGTTACAAATGGAAACAAAACTAGTCACAAAACGTACGTAAATAAAATAACCTAAAGCTTATTACCAATGGTATCGTATGCTTGTGTGTAAATATATATGTATGTGTGTGTGTATATATATATATATATATATATATATAAGTTTTACTTCTGGTATATTCTTAAATTTTAATATTTTAATAAATCAAAATTTTGTGCTTTTAAGAATGAATACTGCGAATTTTTTTTTTCATAAACATGAAAAGTATGAAATTTTATAAAATTTAATAAAATTCCCAATATTTCAAATACAACGTTACCTTCTTCAGTGTATATATATTTAGTATTCACTAAATGTGTTATCTAGGGGATTTGTTTCGTAAAGAGTAGATTTTTTTATATATTTTTGAAGAAAATGTTGGTGTAGATTATTTTAATTTCTATAAAAGGGAAAAAAATACAAATTTGTAATTGGTTATTCGATTTTATGGTTTATTATTCGTCTGTTTCCACATTTTTCGACATAGTAGTTGGTATTTTATTATTTCTAATTGTTTTATTATTTATTTCTGTCATAGTGCAAAAAAGTGTCAAAAATTTATGATTTTAAAAGAACTTTTCAATTCAAACAATTTATAATTTTCGTGAAATGTAAGTGTAAATTAGATACAATTGCATCAATTATACTTGAATTAATACTATTTTTTTAATCAGCCTTATTCAGTAAAGTAAGATGAAATATTTTTAGTAGTTCAGAATTAAATTGAAAATTATAAATAGTTAATTTTCAATGAATAGCGCAATTCAACAAGCTTTAGTGTTCAAAGGGAGCGATCTTAATACAACTTGGGACTTGGTACTGTTCATTTTTGTAAATTAAACCGATGTACATTTTTAATGTGCATGTGTATATTACACACAACATACACACTCCAAATGTGTGTATAATTATGTGTCTGTATGTAAACGAGAATTTTACAAAACCAGTGACAACACAGAGAAAAGATTTTAGATAAATGTATATATATATATAACCAAAATTCACAAATACATTTTTATTTGAGTTTATACATTTTGTATTTTCCCAGTATTAAGAAGGAAAAAGCGAATTAAAATTTTTGCATGTATACTTAATGTATACTGTATATGTTATTTAAATAAATTTTTGTGATGCTCATACACGTATTGATTTATTGTTAAACGTTGTAAGGTGACCGTGTCTTAATATTCATATAATAATGTTGCCCGTGTATGTTTGTACTTTTTGAAATTATTTTCAATGATACAATTAAATTTTTGGTTTATTTAATATAATTTGTTTTTAAGAGCATTAGTGTTTTAGGATCTCAACAGTTAATGTATGCATGGATATGTTGAATTCATGCACGTATTTGTGGGTGTAAATATATAACACACGCGTATATATGGTTATCATAGCATTTAAAGTGAAAGAATATGAAACTTTTATACACCAGTAGATCATCAAAAATTTAACTTTATATTACTAATGTCTTTTATCGCAGATAGAAACACATGCATACATACTATTTATATATATATATATATATATATGTTTTATATATATATATATATATATGTATATATATATATATATAATATGTGCGAGTGTGTGTGTATATATACATGTATGTGTGTACGTGTGTGGTATGTAATCATCAGTCATAAATATTTACTCTTTGTAAGTCTCTTAGAGATGTATTTTTTTATGTTAATTGTCATTATTATTTATATGAGTTTTGTTTGTTCTATTCTCCATCGCTCATTTCGTGATAAAGCTTACTTATCGAGTATGTTTATAAACATTTTTAGAGTAATTGCAAAATTTTCAATTTCAGTTTTTCCTGGTCATGTATCTAACACACTTCTAGTTCAGGCATTTAGCTCTTATAGTGATCTAAACAGCATTTTATTGCCGGATCTATTCTTTTCGCTTCGAATCGTCCCTAATGAAGCTCATTTTTTTTGTATTATGTTCTGAATATTCGTTTTGTATAAAATTGTATATAAATTTTTTTTTTGAATCACGTATATTTGTTGATAGACAGTGTCACAGTAGTTTAGGACAAAGGAATGTTTTTAGACCTTGTTGATATTATATCGTATGTATTAAATAGCTCTCACTCAATATTCCAATTGTAGCTCTTGCTGTTATATTTTCGTTAACTAAAATGTATTTTACTTATTTACGTTCTTAACTAATAATAACTATAATTAATAGAAACAGATGTCAACGTGTAAAGTAATAAAAGTATTCTTATTATTCATTTGTTGGTTAATTTGTTTTTTTGCTTTTTGAATTTCTCTTAAACTCCTAATTGAAAATTTCTTTAAATTTTTGATCTTTTTTCAAATAATTTTAAAAGAAATATTGAGAAACACTGATCTCTCGTATTAACGAAATTCGACACGCATCAAACACTTTGCAGAAACAATACACTGCCGCAAAAAGGCAACCAGATGCCTGGGTGTATTAATTAGCCCTCTCCTTCGAACCCGTCTTTAGTAGTCCACATAGGTGTATAGTTGAGGTCGACGCCGCGGTGGGCGCCACCGTGTCACCCCGAACACAAGGGTGGTAACGTCACACCTGCCCCGTCCTTGTGTTGCGCCACCCGATGGCCCATAGGTCCCGACAACCCCCCGATATTAGTTAGCGAGTTGTGCGGATGCTGTTGCTAGTCGCCATCGATATTGTCACGATTCAAGATAGACGTACAAGCGTCGCGGATGCGCGGATTACATATACATTTTGTATCTGACTGTTCAGTTTTTCTAGAAAGCTCTAATGTATATATATTTTTTTTATATAAATTGTCTATTTAATTATCGACAATTTTTTACTAGTTATTAGTATATTTATAATATATACAATAAAATATTATTCGATATAGTTTTATTTCAGTCACATACGTCCGTAAATATAGAAATAAACATGCTTGTAAGCATTATTTTTGTATATTTAGTTGAGGTACATTTTTCGTAGAATTGAAATAGTTCTGTTTTGAAAAAATATGAAGACGAGTCAAAAAATAAAAAAAAAACCCTTTGAAAAAATAACCTGCTTAGTTATTTATATTTTTCAACAAACTTTTCATCCAAGTAAGCGCTTTTAAGTCGCCGTTTAATGATGGAAAGTGAAGAATCGCGAAGATTAAAATAAGTCATTTTTTCGTATAGTTCATTGGTTTTTGAGCTACTGTCCAATTATGTTCATAATTTGTATATATTTATAAGTGCAGTAGAATCTTTATTTTCCAAATAAATTCGAGGAAAGAAAAATATGGATAACTTATTTCCGATGCAAACAATTCCAATTAATAAACTGATAATTCGAACAATCGGGGTTAGCAATATCTCTACCTATTTATTTTTACGAAAATAAGTATAGTTTGCATACACATATTAACACCTTTACACACTACTATGTCAATATTTGAATACATGTGTTTTTATTAGGAAACGTGTATTTTTTTTATTTCATAAACTAGTTCATAATTATTTTAAGTCCATA